>CM077191.1:24751362-25951362 GCA_039654105.1 Coreius guichenoti
AGGCAAGCAGCTTGGTGAGAAGGCAACAACTGTTGGCGCAATTATTAGAAAATGGAAGAAGTTCAAGATGTCAATCTCCCTCGGTCTGGGGCACCATGCAAGATCTCACCTCGTGGGGCATCAGTGATCATGAGGAAGGTGAGGGATCAGCCCAGAACTACACGGCAGGACCTGGTCAATGACCTGAAGAGAGCTGGGACCACAGCCTCAAAGAAAACCATTAGTAACACACTACGCCGTCATGGATTAAAATCCTGCAGCGCACGCAAGGTCCCCCTGTTCAAGCCAGCGCATGTCCAGGCCCGTCTGAAGTTTGCCAGTGACCATCTGGATGATCCAGAGGAGGAATGGGAGAAGGTCATGTGGTCTGATGAGACAAAAATAGAGCTTTTTGGTCTAAACTCCACTTGCCGTGTTTGGAGGAAGAAGAAGGATGAGTACAACCCCAAGAACACCATCCCAACCGTGAAGCATGGAGGTGGAAACATCATTCTTTGGGGATGCTTTTCTGCAAAGGGGACAGGACGACTGCACCGTATTGAGGGGAGGATGGATGGGGCCATGTATCGCGAGATCTTGGCCAACAACCTCCTTCCCTCAGTAAGAGCATTGAAGATGGGTCGTGGCTGGGTCTTCCAGCATGACAACGAGCCGAAACACACAGCCAGGGCAACTAAGGACCTGTTAAATTATAGACCTCTACATGCTCCGTAAGAAGCATCTCAAGGTCCTGGAGTGGCCTAGCCAGTCTCCAGACATGAACCCAATAGAAAATCTTTGGAGGGAGCTGAAAGTCTGTATTGCCCAGCGACAGCCCCGAAACCTGAAGGATGGGGTCTGTATGGAGGAGTGGGCCAAAATCCCTGCTGCAGTGTGTGTAAGCCTAGTCAAGAACTACAGGAAACGTATGATCTCTGTAATTGCAAACAAAGGTTTCTGTACCAAATATTAAGTTCTGCTTTTCTGATGTATCAAATACTTATGTCATGCAATAAAATGCAAATTAATTACTTAAAAATCATACAATGTGATTTTCTGAATTTTTGTTTTAGATTCCGTCACTCACAGTTGAAGTGTACCTATGATAAAAATTACAGACTTCTACATGCTTTGTAAGTGGGCAAACCTGCAAAATCGGCAGTGTATCAAATACTTGTTCTCCCCACTGTATAAAGTGAAAATTAATGACAGTACTTATATTTTGTCAATGTCAATAATGCATTTCAATACTTTTTAAGATGCATTACAATTACATAAACAGAAAATAGCTTTTTCAGCTGCAGAAATTTTAGATGTTTCTATATTACTGCGGAACTTTTCTACAGATTTGTTTTTAATTTACAAGTAAAAGTTTATTTTCACAAGTAAAGATTAATTTTCCATTTTCTTTTCTGTGTATGTACTGTACAGGTATGTGTGATGTATTAAACCCAGTATATATACATGTATAAATACAACAAATCTGAGATTATTATTCTGTTTAATATTTCAGTTCTAATGTAAAAATTCAACAACACACTTTACTGTGATCTTGAGTTCCATTTTGAGATCATTTTGTCAACTGCTTATAGTTGACTCGTTAATTGCCTCTCTTGGGGTTGGCTGCTGATTTCCCTATTCTAATAATGTCAATTGCTCTGGAACACACAGATGCTGCACTGCCACTCATCATTAGTCACAAAGTCTTGTGTACAGCTTACAAACAGAAAATACGTTGTAATTTGTGGTGTGCAAGTGTACTGGACGACCCTGTACAGGAGCAGTTCTGGATACTGTCCCATCTGCATTAATCGGGCATTAAATTGAAACTGACAGTTTTCAGAGAAAGGGGTGGTGCAGGGAAAAAAAATATTACAAAACTGTCCAGTTAGCTAGCATCATGATCCGGACCAATAAGAAAGTTGTTTTGGTCTAGGGTCACAATGGTATCTACAAATCTTCTTAATAACTTACCACCATGGTAAGAAATAACACAGGGATCAGGGGAAAGATGATATTAAAAGTGACAAAAATACTGTAGATATCTAAACTCTGACTTAAAAAAAGCCTATAGTGACTCAATTCCACTTTTATTTCTATTAAAATATTAACTTCATTATTAAGTAGTTTAGGGGGTATTTACAGCTCCAGTTGAGCTGTAAAGCTTGAAGCTTGAGCCCTCTATCTTGGGCAGCAAACCAAATCTCTTTACCTTCATTATACACTAGGATTATATGAGCTGGTGAATTCATAAATAATATTATTGTACTCTAGACCTACAACTTTATTTTAATTAGCCATAATTGTACCGATTGATAATCCTTGTTTTCTCACCAGGGAACGGAGGTTACAACAGTAACTGAGACGTTCCCTATCTGTCAGTAACTTAGACGTGGTGTCGAAGACTGACACTAAGGGTCCCTTTGGAAAGCGATGTTGGTAAACCATTGCACACTGGGTAGCAAGTGCACTCGCAACATCATAACCTACCCAACGCCCCATGTAAGCCATGTAGTCCTTCGTACCAGTTGGAGACCGAAAGTACAGTGCTTTCAATGGGAATAGGTCGGACTTGGGTTAAGCCAGACTTTTTGACCTTTTCTGTTCTTTTTTTTTGGAAAACAATCTACAGCTGTGCAGACCAGATGGGAGAAAGAACACTACTACATCCTGCCCTAGGGGAGGTTAATATGTGGAGAATACATCACATGGACTTACCACCCGGGATGTACCGCACATGTCCCTGCAGTAGGTCCTACCTGAAAAGGGAGGAACTTCTACAAACACAGCGACTGGCGGCAAAGACAATGCTCTGCCTATGGGAAGACACAGGTTTACCATCAGGGAAACCATATCATGGACAATACATCATATGTGACTACCATCAGGGAATCACTACATATGGAGCACCTGGCCCAAGTATACGGGCAGGTAGTCCATTCAGCCAGGGTGCTGAAAGGTAACATGCGTCTGGGGTTCGCCAGTCTAGGGAACTCACATAAACAAAATGTTCTTGCCTTAGGGAGGGGACAGGCGCTGTGTGCAAGCGGAGCACCCGGCCAGTTGCCTGCAGCTTACCTGCTCATACCTGACACACACGGGATGAAACTGGCTCAACCCGGACATTGTAAAATCTCATGAAGTTATTAGGTGTCATCAGGCGCAATTGGCTAAAGCCCAGGAGGATGCAACACTCCTCGTGGAGTGTGTCTGAACTCCGAAGGGGCACAGCACGGTCTGCCTCATCTTGAGGCGGTGCTTGCAAGTTCACCACTTGGCCCCTAAACAGGGTAGTGGGAACTTTGGGCATGTAGCAGGGTCTCAGGATTACATGATAGTATGCCGGACCAAACTCAAGGCATGTTTCACTGACATGTTTCAGGTCCCAAATCCTTGTGATGGAAGTTATCACGGTCAGGAGTACCGTCTTCAATGACTGACTCCAGCGGCTCAAAAGGAGTTCTCTGTAAGCCCAACAAGACTACAGAGAGATCCTATGAAGGAACAAGGCGTGTCCTAGGAGGATTCAACCTCCTGGTGGCTCTGAGGTACCTGATGATCAGGTTGTGCTTCCCTAAAGACTTACCATCCCTTCTGGCTTCTGGTAATAGCCCACTCAAATCTTCCATGTCCCGTCTAGGGGCCAGACGTGGAGGTTCCAGAGGTCTAGGCATAGGTGCCAGATTGTGCCCCGTCCCTGAGAAAGGAGGTCCTTCCTCAGGGGATTCGCCAGGGAGGAGCTGTTGAAAGGAGCATGAATTCTGAGAACCAAGTCTGGGTGGGCCAATACGGCACAACCAACAAGACCTGTTCTTCACAACATCTGTGCAAGTAGGCTCACTGGGGAAAATGCATATTTGCGTTAGGGAATGCCAGTGGACACAGTGGACAACGGGAGAATAGTAGGGAAGCAAACAACTCTACCTGTGCTTTGCCAAATCGACTCCAGATCAGCTGGACCACTTGGGGATGGAGTCTCCACTCCCTCTGGAGCATCTGCTGCATGGCTGAACTTGCCTGGGATGTGAGTGGACTGCAGTGACTTCAGAGTCTGCCCTAGAGTTTTTTGTACAGAACCGTCACTGTGTTGTCCATCTGGACCAACACATGCTTGCCCTAGATCATCAGCCGAAACCTCTGCAGGGCCAGCAACACTGCCAGCAACTCGAGGCAATTGATATGCCAGCACAGTCAAGGTCCTGTCCAGGAGCCTGAGGCTGCGTATCCTTTGCATGCGGCACCCAAGCCTAACTTGGACGCATATGTTGTCACAACAATGTGCCTGGATACTTAATAAGGCACGCCATGCGAAGCAATGTCAAACTCATCCGGGAACTCCACCTGTGTGCGTGATGAGGAACGGGAGGCCCATGGGGTTTGAACCGACAGAAATGCTCCCGGTGTTGCCCTCATATCGCCCTCAGTGCTAGCCATCACAGCCTTGTACATTGCAGAAGGACCAGCGCAGGGAGCGGCTGCATTGACTGCATCCAGAAACACACAGGTGGAAAGGCATCTTTAAAAAGACACTCTCCGTCTGTGTTTTGCTCTTTTATAGCGGAAACAGCTCTTATATGCTGAAGAATCCAGGGGACCTCTCTGCACTTATCCATGCCTGCTGTGGGAGAGACCGCTGTGATGCAATGTATATCCAGCAACCAGCTCCTTCTCTTCTTTGAGGTGAATGGCTGAGCAATGATCATAAATCGCTATACTCTGAAGAACAAATATAAATAAGTGTATTCACACCATCTCCCTTTAAACCTGTATGTCCGGGGGAGTGGAAATTCCACTTGCCAATTCTCATTGGCCTTTTCTGAGGTATCAGTAATATTTGTAACCATAACTATGCAAAACAGTACAAAAAAGAACTTACTGTTCAACAGCACTTCCTACAGCCCAGTGTCTAACACCCAATAATATTTACAGAATTGAACAAAGTCCCACAATGGCTAGCTACCCTTTTTCGGGTGTGGGTATATTATCTTGCTTTCATCTGTCATCTATATGACATCATGATTTATCCTTTTTAGTAAATTTTAAGTGGTAATAGAAACGTAAAAGTAAAGCCGCCGGCATATTGGTATTCTCTCATATTCTATTGAATTAATAGGAAATCATCTGATTTTAATGAGAAAACATTACCTAACGAGTCAGTGTTTTTTTTTTACAACGCAAACGTCCTTAACATTTACAGTGCATCCGGAAAGTATTCACAGCGCTTCACTTTTTCCACATTTTGTTATGTTACAGCCTTATTCCATAATGGATTAAATTCATAATTTTTTCCCTCAATTCTACAAACAATACCCCATAATGACAACGTGAAAGAAGTTTGTTTGAAATCTTTGCTAATTTATTAAAAATAAAAAACGAAAAAAATCACATGTCCATAAGTATTCACAGCCTTTGCCATGACACTCAAAATTGAGCTCAGGTGCATCCTCTTTCCACTGATCATCCTTGAGATGTTTCTACAACTTGATTGGAGTCCACCTGTGGTAAATTCAGTTGATTGGACATGATTTGGAAAGGCACACACCTGTCTATATAAGGTCCCACAGTTAGCAGTGCATGTCAGAGCACAAACCAAGCCATGAAGTCCAAGGAATTGTCTGTAGACCTCCAAGACAGGAATGTATCGAGGCACAGATCTGGGGAAGGGTACAGAAAATTTTCTGCAGCATTGAAGGTCCCAATGAGCACAGTGGCCTCCATCATCCATAAATGGAAGAAGTTTGGAACCACCAGGGGCCTCATTTATAAAATGTTGCGTAGAAACTGTCCTAAGTTTGATCTAAGATCGTTGTACGTGTGATTCCGAAAAACGAACGTACGCACTTTTTTTGTGCGTACGTTCGTTTTTCGGAATCACACGTACAACGATCTTAGATCAAACTTAGCCTCTCGTTCGCATGTGAAATCTATAAATCACAAATGATCTTTAAACTGTGCGCAGCTGAATGGTTTCAGATCTCCACCTTGTAAACCCCCCCTAATTAATATCATTAGCATATAAAAGAGCACCATTCAACGTCCAATTTTTTTACTTGAGAATGGTGAGCGGCAAGAAAAAGAATTTTAGCGAGGCCGAAATCGGGGTCCTGCTAAATAATGCTAAATAATTTAACTTTAATGCCGTGTAATTATGCTAACAGGGTTTTGAAAAACCATGCAGGCTATATGTTTTATTTTGAACAAGTAGCCTAGAGTATTCTTTTAATTGATTAGTTTGTACAGGTATTTTTTCAGGCTAGTTTTAAAATGTTTGCTGCATGGTTAAGGTACTCTAAATATCAGTCAAAACTGTGTTGAGAAAAAACCCCCCGAAACTGCTGGTTTACTTTTATTTGTGTACACGCACAATAAAAACAAAATATTGTGCTTTAATTTGTAAAAAATTTCCTTTAACTTGTGGAGCATGAGGTCAGTAGCCTACACTTGTTTCACCGTTTTTTTTTCTTTCGTTTTGTTAATGTGTTAATTATTTAAGTGAAACATATTTTGTGTAAGCCTATTTATGTTATTCCTCATATATATATATATATATATATATATATATATAATTTTATTCTGTTTTTCTCCTTTCACAGGTGCGTAATGTGACCATATGTGAAAACTCATGTTCTGTTGTCCTTGCTGATATTTGCACATGTAAAAATAATAATAATGGGTGACAGACATTTATCTATTCTAATTTAATTAGAGTACATTTCTGTCAGGATAAATAACTATTATTAGGGACAATAACTATTATCAGGATAATTATTATTATTATTATTATTATTATTGCTACTGCTTATAGATTTCCAAATACCTGCAGTACTCCGACTCAAGGAAACACAAGGAAAAGTGTGTACGTCTGCTCAGACCCTGACGTGGCTGTAAGCACTTTTTCACATCAAAGACTATTTTTATAAATATGAACTTTGCCGTGGATTTTAGCGTACGCACACTCTAAGATCAAATCTGTGCGTATGCAAGTTTTATAAATGAGGCCCCTGGACTCTTCCTAGAGCTGGCCGCCCTGCCAAAATGAGCGATCTGGGGAGAAGGGCCTTAGTCAGGGAATGGCAAGCGTCATGTCTGGAGGAAACCAGGCACCGCTCATCACCTGGCCAATACCATCCCTACAGTGAAGCATGGTGGTGGCAGCATCATGCTGTGGGGATGTTTTTCAGCGGCAGGAACTGGGAGACTAATCAGGATCGAGGGAAAGATAAATGCAGCAATGTACAGAGACATCCTTGATGAAAATCTGCTCCAGAGCGCTCTGGACCTCAGACTGGGGCGAAGGGTCGTTGTCCTGTTGGAAGATGAACCTAAGTACACAGCCAAGATAACAAAGGAGTGGCTACGGGACAACTCTGTGAATGTCCTTGAGTGGCCCAGCCAGAGCCCAGACTTGAACCCGATTGAAAATCTCTGGAGAGATCTGAAAATGGCTGGGCACCGACGCTCCCCATCCAACCTGATGGAGCTTGAGAGGTCCTGCAAAGAAGAATGGGAGAAACTGCCCAAAAATAGGTGTGCCAAGCTTGTAGCATCATACTCAAAAAGACTCGAGGCTGTAATTGGTGCCAAAGGTGCTTCAACAAAGTATTGAGCAAAGGCTGTGAATACTTATGTACATGATTTTTTTCATTTTTTATTTTTAATAAATTTGCAAAGATTTCAAACAAACTTCTTTCACATTGTCATTATGGGGTATTGTTTGTAGAATTGAGGAAAAAAAATATGAATTTAATCCATTTTGGAATAAGGCTGTAACATAACAAAATGTGGAAAAAGTGAAGCGCTGTGAATACTTTACGGATACACTGTAAATGGTTAGTGATTTATTGTCTGGAATTCCCCCTGCTTATTAAAAGTTACGTCCATCTTCAATACAGTAGCAAACCTCATCATATATATTACAAATGACACAAAGATTTATGAATACAGATTTATGCTTTGTAAGGCATTTGAGATGACCTGTGGCTTACGGTTTCCAAGATCTCCAAGTGGATGTTGGTCAACAAAAAGACAACAGGAAATAATATACATGCTTCACAACTCATTCAGAGAAATGACGCTGACTGTATGGATTTAACCCTATAACTGGCTACGTATCCTGGGGGATACAAACATTTGAGACGCTGTGGAAAGAGGCAAGGAAAGTGTAGGTCTCATTTCTTGGTTTCATGTTGAAA
Organism: Coreius guichenoti; assembly: GCA_039654105.1. Taxonomy (NCBI): domain Eukaryota; kingdom Metazoa; phylum Chordata; class Actinopteri; order Cypriniformes; family Gobionidae; genus Coreius; species Coreius guichenoti. The sequence continues at coordinate 24,759,534 of CM077191.1, forward strand.
GGGTGTTTGTTGTGAATATTTAGATCTGGTCACTTTGTTCATACATTCTTTGTTTAGCTCACAGGTAACATTTAAAAACAACATGACCACCTGTAGTGGCAAATCTACTCACCTTCAGATAAAAGATATATTTCACATATTTACAATATTTGGAGGGGACTTACATGTTTAAAAAGTTGTTGTTAAGCATTAGCTTATTACGTTTATGTTGAAATTTTATTAATTAAATTTGTACATTTTTAATAATCTGTCTGTAAATGTGTGTAACCCCCAGGATACATTGCCAGTTTGGGGGTATAAATTCATTGAAAAAAGAAAGCTTGTTTGGCAATGCATGTTACAACATTTTAGCCAAATTTTTAAAACATTTATTCTCTCATAACTTAAACTAAATATTCTTTGTAAAATTCTGTTGAGCAATAAGCATAGCCTACTGTATCATATTTAATACGCACATTTCTAGGGCATATAAATTATCAATATGACCAAAACGCCTAGGTTACGACTGTAACCTCGGTTCCCTGAAGAGGGAACGAGCGTTGCATCGAATGACGCTATGGGAACGCAATGCGTGATGATGTCTTGAAGCACATGTAAAATCAGTCCAATGGTGTGACGGGACATCAGAGCCAGGTGACGTCACGAACCAGGAAGCTATAAAGCCAGCCCAAAACAAAGCCGCGCTAGCTTCGCAAGTCTGAAGTAGTCGCTTTGACAGGCACGTAGGAGATATGGCAGGGCGATGCAACGCTCGTTCCCTCTTCAGGGAACCAAGGTTACAGTCGTAACCTAGGCGCTCCCTTTCAAGGGAACTCCCGTTGCATCAAATGATGCTATGGGAACGTCTATACCAACGCCCCCATAGCGAGAAGTGACTGTCCAGTGTAAATCCGAGAGAGAGGCACTAGGACGAGAGTACCTGGGACCCTGGTGTAGAGTCCAAGTCCAGAGTAAAACCTTACAAATGTGTGCGGTGAGGACCACCCTGCCGCATCACAAACGTCTTGCAGAGCAACTCCTCACATAAGGGCCTTAGAGGCCGCCATACTCCTAGTAGAGTGGGAACGGACAGCCATCGGAGAAGGCTGTCCGACCAACTCATAAGCAAGTGAGAGAGTCTCAACCACCCACTTGCTCATTCTTTGCTTAGATGCAGGGGACCCTTTGTTAGGGGGCCCAAAGCACACGAACAGTTGTTTAGATTTACGCCACAGGGCAGCTCTGTGAACATAAGCATCTAACGCCCTAACAGGGCACAGCTAATTATTCTTTTCCTGGTCTGCATTTTGAAAAGGTGGAGGACAAAAGGCCTGTAGTACAATAGATCTGGCTACATTCGTAGGGACCTTAGGAATATAACCTGGCCTCGGATGAAGGAAGGCCTTAACCATGCCAGGTGCAAATTCCAGGCATGAGGGTGCAACCGACAGTGCTTGCAAATCTCCTATCCTTTTAAGAGATGAGATAGCGAGGAGGAACAAAGCTTTTAAGGTTAAAAACTTAGCAGGAACCTCCTCCAATGGCTCAAATGGAGCCTGGGAAAGGCCCTGAAGGACAGTATCTCTATCCCCTTCCACCTTAAAAGTTTATGTGGCGGCCATAGGTGCTTACCACATTCCTTTAGGTGGTATGTCTGTGGGTAAAGATCCGTTGGTATCTCGTTTTCATCCGTGGTACTCTGAGGCTGAGGCCTGCAGTTCGCGCTAGGGTGCCGACTTGGGATCTGGCTACTGTCCTTCAGGGCCTTTCCCAGGCTCCATTTGAGCCATTGGGGGAGGTTCCTACTAAGTTTTTAACTTTAAAAGCTTTGTTCCTCCTCGTTAACTGGATCCCATTGACGGTCACTACACCATGAAGTGAAGACTTTCCACTTTAGGGCATAAAGTTTCCTCGTGGAAGGAGCTCTGGAGTGTAGAATGGTCTCCACAACCTCATTTGAGAGACCTGCCCCTATGAGCTGGGCCCCCCTCAGAGGCCAAGCCCACAGGTTCCATAGTTCTGGACGGGGGTGAACAATCGAGCCCCCTGCTTGGGACAGAAGGTCCCTCCTGACGGGTAACTCCAGTGGAGGCCCGTCGAGGAGAGACACTAGATCGGAAAACCATACTCGGCCCGGCTATCAAAGTTAGGCGCACTTGGTCCCTGCAAACTATCTCCAGAACTCCCGGGAGCAGAGCAATCGGGGGAAACGCATACAGATGCAGCCTCGGCCACGTCTGTACCATCGCATCCAACCCCAGGGGAGCTGGATGCGTGAGGGAGAACCAGAGTGGACAGTGAGACGTCTCTCGAGACGAAAACAGATCCACTTGTGCCTGGCCGAACACCCTCCATATCTGCTCCACCACCTCGGGGTGGAGCCTCCATTCCCCGGGGCTCAGCCCCTGTCTTGACAGGATGTCTGTTCCTATATTCTGGGCCCCCGGGATATAAGCTGCTTTGAGTGAAAATAACTTTCCCTGGGACCACAGGAGGATCTGGTGCGCCAGTTTGCAAAGAGGACATGAGCGCAGACCCCCCTGATGATTTATATAGGCAACCACCAATGTGTTGTCTGTGCGGACTAGCACATGATGGCCCCTAAGGTCTATGAGGAAATTTTTCAGAGCAAGAAATACTGCCAACATCTCCAGGCGGTTGATGAGAGATGGTGGTCCCTCCACAGACCTTGAGTCGAGTGACCCTCTAGGATCGCTCCCCAGCCCGTGAGAGAGGCATCTGTCGTTAGCATTTTGCGACGACCCGAAGCCCCCAACACGGGGCCCTGGGACAGGAAACAAGGTTTCTTCCACATAACCAGGGCACGTAAGCATCGCCGCGTGACCCTGATCATGAAACCCCCCTTGGTCCTGAGCCACCACTGCAGGGGTCTCATGTACAACAGTCCAAAAGGTATCACGTTGGATGCTGCTGCCATCAGACCCAATAGTCTCTGAAACTGTTTTACAGTGAGTGACTGGCCTAGCTTTATTCTTATCACAGCTGAAAGGATGGACTCTATGCGTGCCAGTGACAGGCGTGCCTGCATCGACGTTGAGTCCCACACCACGCCTAGAAGAGTTGTCCTCTGTAGTGGAGAAAGCACACTCTTTTTGGCGTTTAGCCGTAACCCCAACTCCTTCATGTGGGTGAGAACGACATCTCAATGCCAAACCGCCAACTGATGCAACTGAGCTAGAATCAACCAATCGTCGATGTAGTTCATAATGCGAATACCCTGAAGGCGCAGTGGCGCCAGAGCTGCATCTACGCATTTCGTGAAAGTGCAGGGTGATAATGCTAGGCCGAATGGAAGAACTCGATATTGGTATGCTTTGCCCCCGAAAGCAAACCTCAGGAACTTCCTGTGATGTGGAAGGATGGAAATGTGGAAGTATGCGTCCTTGAGATCTATCATGACAAACCAGCCCTCGGACCTGATCTGTGGCACGATTTGTCTTAAGGTTAACATTTTGAACTTCAGTTGTATGACTGAGATGTTCAAAACCCAAAGATCCAAAATGGGACGCAACCCCCCATCCTTTTTTGGAACTATGAAATACCGGCTGTAAAACCCGGTTTCCCTGTCTGAGGGAGGTACATATTCTATGGCCCCTTTCTCTAACAGAGTTTTCACTTCTTGTTCCATTACCAGAACCTGCTCGGGGCCCACCACTGTGGATAGGACCCCCATAAACCTGGGCGGGCGGGACCCGAACTGTATTTGATACCCTTTTTCTATGGTCTGCAGGACCCAACGAGAAACATTTGGCAGTAGCTTCCACGCTGCCAGAAATTCTACTAGAGGTAACATCCTCTCAAGGATGGCTTCTGGTTTTTGTTGTGCTGTCAGTCCGGTGCCCTGTAATGGCGAACCGGCAGGGAACAACCGAACTGATTGCTCTAGATCCCTCATTGGAGGGGGCAGGCATCCCAGGACCACTACGTTTCTGGGTGGACCCTGAAACGTAGTGACGTTCTGACCGTGCATGCTCCTCACCCAAACAAGCTACACAAAGAGAATGTGTGTCCCCACCCGTTAAATAACGCGGGCAGGGGTGCACACACACTCTAAACTGCTGCTTGCTCGCCATAACTGTACAATACAACACCAAATAAGACAGACAGATTTACATAAACCGCTACTGAAGACACAGAAGCTAGCGCGGCTTTGTTTTGGGCTGGCTTTATAGCTTCCTGGTTCGTGACGTCACCCGGCTCTGACATCCCGTCACACCATTAGACTGATTTTACATGTGCTTCAAGACATCATCACGCATTGCGTTCCCATAGCGTCATTCGATGCAACGGGAGTTCCCTTCAAAGGGAACTGTTGTACACAATCTACTTCATGCCTTCTGTCTTCTGATCGATAGTTCAGCCATTTTTTCATGTTAATGTAAATGTCAAATATGACACTACAGGCTTTTGGGGAACATTTATTTGTCCATCTCTCAGTTATCATTGATTTGCAATGAATTGCATATATATACACCGACAAGGCATAACATTATGAAGTGAATAACACTGATTATCTCTTCATCATGGCACCTGTTAGTGGGTGGAATATATTAGGCAGCAAGTGAACATTTTGTCCTCAGAGTTGATGTGTTAGAACTTAGAAGCAGGAAAAATGGGCAAGCGTAAGGATTTGAGCGAGTTTGACAAGGGCCAAATTGTGATGGCTAGACGACAGAGCATCTCCAAAACTGCAGCTCTTGTGGGGTGTTCCCGTCTGCAGTGGTCAATAGCTATCAAAAGTGGTCCAAGGAAGGAACAGTTGTGAACCGGCGACAGGGTCATGGGCGACCAAGGCTCATTGATGCACATGGGGAGCAAAGGCTGGCCCGTGTGGTCCGATCAAACAGACGAGCTACTGTAGCTCAAATGGCTCTAGAAGTTAATGCTGGTTCTGATAGAAAGGTGTCACAATACACAGAGATTTTACATCACATTTTATATCACGTGCACATGGCACCAGGATGCACTATGGGAAGAAGGTAAGCCGGCGGAGGCAGTGTGATGCTTTGGGCAATGTTCTGCTGGGAAACCTTGGGTCCCACCATCCATGTGGATGTTACTTTGACACGTACCACCTACCTAAGCATTGTTGCAAACCATGCACACCCTTTCATGGAAACGGTATTCCCTGGTGGCTGTGGCCTTTCAGCAGGATAATGTGCCCCACCACAAAGCAAAAATGGTTTGAGGAGCACAATAACGAGTTTGAGGTGTTGACTTGGCCTCCAAATTCCCCAGATTTCAATCCAATCGAGCATCTATGGGATGTGCTGAACAAACAAGTCCGATCCATGGAAGCCCCACCTCGCAACTTACAGGACTTAAAGGATCTGCTGCTAACATCTTGGTGCCAGATACCACAGCACACCTTCAGGAGTCTAGTGGAGTCCATGCCTCGACGGGTCAGGGCTGTTTTGGCAGCAAAAGGGGGACCAACACAATATTAGTTGTGTTATTAATATCATAATGTTATGCCTGATCGGGGTATGTGTGTGTGTGTGTGTGTGTGTGTGTGTATGTAATATGATACTCAACAAAAAACATATGCAATATGTTATATGCTGTATATATACAGTATATGCACGTGTGTTTTTTGTTGAGTATCATATTTATACATCAGGCTTTTATGGCTCATATATGCAATTCATTGCAAATCAATGATAACTGAGAGATGGACAAATAAATGTTCCCCAAAAGCCTGTAGTGTCATATTTGACATTTACATGAAAAAATGGCTGAACTATCAATCAGAAGACAGAAGGCATGAAGTAGATTGTGTACAACATGTTTTTCAGCAAAGTTTTGGTCATATTGATAATTTATAGGCACTAGAAATTTACGTATTAAATATGATACTGTATGCTATAATTTATTCATAAATAGGCATTATGCTTATTTAGTTTAAGTTATGAGAGAATAAATGTTTTAAAAATTTGGCAAAAATGTTGTAATATGCATTGCCAAACAAGCTTTTTTTTTTCAGGGAATTCATACCCCCAAACTGGCAACGTATCCTGGGGGATACAAACATTAAAATCAAAAATAAACGTCATGCTTTTAAAAAAATGCATGATATTGTATTATTTGGGTCCTAAGAATATGGAAAATAGCAATAATTTAATTTTCTGATTTCTCTTTATGGTCTTGCCATTTAGAGGGTTAAAGACATGAAGCTTTATTTCCAAGCATTTATACTGTCGCTCCGAGATAGACGATGCATAGTAAGCATTTTTGATAAAGTATAGTGCAATTTAGTAATAGGGAATTGTATGTATTGTAATATTTCATGTATATTCTAATACATTTCGGCTAATAATCCCAGATACATGTGCATGGTTAATATTTCCTTCATAAATGTGTGCATAAAGAAATCTATTTTGTGTTAGGTCAGTTACCTGTGTCGGCAGTGTGCAGTAGACACATCCATCTCAATGATTTCTATACATCACTTATCCTGCACGAAAAAAAACATTTATAGATAACGTTCGAAGTATCAATTAATGTACATACATATCTTAAAAACTATTTATGTGTGACTGATATGTTGAAAATCAGGTGGTTTTAGGATAATGTTCTGGCTGTAAGTGAATGATGTCCTCTGTCGGTAAGGAATCGTAAGATGGCCTCTAGAACACTTTCGGTGACTTCACCGCCTGCTGGCAGTTAAGAACGCAATGAGCAATCCAGTCATTTATATAGATCAGTTGGGCAAACTCAGCACTAGGTTGTTTTGAACCACCTGCGTTGGGTTAAATGTTTGACCCAACATGCTGGCCTGTTTTTTTATTTAGCTCAACTATTGTTTATAAATTTCTATACTTCTGGGTTAAAATTAACCCAAAATAGTTGGAAATTAAATCACACACACAGAATGACTACAGTAACAACACAGGTAACAGTAATATTCAACAATTAGCCAATTAAACTGTTAAGCAACTCAACAATTATACAGCTTATTTGCTTTTTAACAGACTGATATTTGAGAGCAGTGGCACTGGTGCCACCAAGCTCTACCGGTGGTGGCACCAGTACCTGATTTGGCAGCACCAGGGTGGTGGGGATGTCATTTTCAATTTAATTTTGTAAAAAAAATATATTTTCATTAACAAAAACAGTAACAAAAAAATTCTGACTGACTTAGGACTCTTCTCTTAACAACTTCACTTTATTACAACACTAAAACCAACACAGAACCAACTCTGGGCGATAGGCAAAGGGAAAGTCAAACACTGGGGTCGAAATCCAGATCAGTCCATCAGCATATAATATCCAGTCGTAAGGCGAGAGCCGAGGTCAGACTAACAGCGAGATCAAACAAGGGGCAGACAGTATCAGAGAAATCCAAGCTCACAGTTTAGATCAGGCTAAAAGTCAGAACGGCAAGACAGTCCAAGCAAGCAAGCAGTGTACTGAGAGACAATCCAGACTCCAAAACCAGAACCAGGTCAGATGGTCAAAACCAGGAGAGCTGTCCAAGAACGGAGAGTTCTGGGGGGCAAACAAGCAACAGCAACACAACTGGGCAAAACAGAAAAAAGTCAACAAAATAAAAACTAAACTAAACAAACAGGGATCCCCAAACTTAACAAAATAATGGGATAAGAGGCTGGAAACACAAAATACACTGGCAGAGAACAGAGGGAACAGGATATGTATATATGTATAGAAGAGAAATCAAGAAACAAAGAGAAACAGGTGAGCGATAACGATTGGCTGCACTGATTGCAGAGTTCGATCAGGCACGTGGAAGAGACAGAAACAAAACAAGAGATAATAAAATAAAAGGAGTGATCAAACCCAAGTCCAGACACATTTAGTATAAATACAAATGCACAAAACTGCTATAGTTTAATAACAAAAAATTACTGTAATTATATTTTATTACTCTACATTAAAAATATAATAAGATTTGATATAATGAACATCCCACATTTCGGCCACAATAACATGGTAACAGTACAGTACAGTACAACCAGGACGAAGGCCCACGGCGTAACAGATGGTGGGAGGAGCCAGGGAGGAGTCAGAGCTCCAATCACCAGCGGTGGAGCCAGGAGAGCTGGAGACCAAGACAAAGCCCAGAAGACGCAGAGTCCGGGCAACACCGTAGGTCCTGGAGGCCAAGGTTGAGTTGGACCATCAGCGACAAAACAGACTTGGTGCTGGGTGGAACCAGCGGCAATGAAGAAGACTTGGAGCTGGGAGACAAAGGAGACTGAAGGTTGGATGGGGCCAGTGGAGGAGGGAGGACTTCAGATGGGACCAGGACATCCATCTAGCCAGACAGGACCACCAGAGGAAGAGGTTTGTGGGTGGGGACAAGGGTGGGAACTGGCTCTGCCAAACTCCTTGGTATTCAACTCTACTAATAATCCCAGGGGGCCGGACACAGACATCGGCTCACACACCTGGTCAGCTGGCATCAACTCTGGGATGGACATGGCTTTAGGCTCTGGCTCCAGGGCGGGCATCAGCCCTGACTCTGGATCTGTGATGGGTATTGACTGGGCTTCTATGGTGGGCATAGGCTTTGGGTGGAGGGCTTGGGCGCAGGCTTTGGTAGAACTGGAGTAGACAGACTGGATCGGGATGGAGCTGGATAGTCCATGGAGTAGTCCTCTTCCATCTCCTCCATGATGGAGTTCGAAGCACTCAACCAGAGGATATAGTTAATAGTTGAAATGCATTTAATGCATCATTTAGCCCCTCACGAAAACCCGCTTTCAACCTGTGTCTACTCCAGGTAACCTGATGGTACAAGTCCAGAATTTCCTCCATGTACCATTCTAGAGGCCAGCCATTTTAGCGGATGGTGAGCAGTCATTCCTCCACTTGCTTTCTAACTTCTGCTAGATCCATGAATTCAGTCGGTCTTGTGTTCTGTCATGTCTGGGCAGGAAATGAAGAGGAGAAGAAAGGATCTAAATGCAGCACTTTTATTAATAGCGAAAAAAAAAGAATACAATCTAAGTAACAGAAATCACAGGAGCAAACACATGGCAGGAAAAACAACACAAGACAAAGAACTGAACAAACTGAGGGCCTTATATACACAGGATAGCTAATCAACTGAACTAGAGACCGATATATGTTCATTTTTAATGTTATTGTTATCGACCCGGCAGATATATTAAAGCCGATCATAAAGGATCATTTTTTTCAGCTGAGACACTTCAGATGCGCACTGTCCGCCATGGTGGTTTTGAATTGCTTGAAATATGATTGAAAGCCCTTTGAAAAGGCATTTAGTCGCAGTCTGGAGCCCTGCAAGTGATGTGGTTGTGAAAGAAAACACTCCGACAACTTTTAAAAGAACACGCTCCTCGCTGTTTCAAAGTTCCCTCTCCGCTCCACTTTGTTTAGTTTTCTTCTATTTTCCACACATTTTCCTGTCATAAGTGCCACTAACATGGATAGGTGAAGTGGTATTTGGCACACACAGAACTTGATCAACCAAAATTGGGTCAAATCAACCCAACTTCCTTACCCAACAGTCTCAACCCAGCGTTTGGGATGAAAAAGTAGCCCAGAGTTTTTAAGAGTGTTGTACATTGTGACACCCCTAATATACGCAACATGGCTATAGACTCTATGGCTATATATGGAGGTCAATCATAACTCCATATGGATTTTTCATTCCATACCATAGTTCCCTAAATCCTGAAATGGTTATTAAAATGGTTTGAATGTCAAGAGACTCGGGGAAAAAATGGGAAGAGAAGAAAACCACAGACAAGGAACTATAAAAGAGATGTGTGAGGTCTTGCACAAGTTCTTGGTTGCACCAACGATTATTAATGACTCGTCCAGTGACCACATGAGTTTTGGTCTGACAATTTAAACTAGACATTTAGACATTTTAAAATACCATTTTACTACTCATTGCTAAGTTGAGAAAGTAGAGGAAACAGCCATAATATCTATCTTCCAGTTTTCTTTCAAACATTTTCTGACCTTAAACAGAGTTACACAACTTTTGGCTTTTTTATATTTATCTAACATCTTAACTTTGAAAGAATACAAAATGCTTTTAGAAAGTTACTGGATACACTAAGTTTCTGTACAATCATAACAGATTGGCTGACTATCAACTTTATTTTGTCTACTTAATGAGTCAGTTTGCTGCCAACTGGCTGAAGTTATGCACACATTCAGAACAGATACCCATCACTACGGTACCCTTCACAGCTCAAGAGGCATGTGATATTCAATCCAATTTAATCTAGATTAATTTAAAATGTGGTGCATAATACTAGACTCTGCTAGCTGATGAATTCACTTATCAGCATCTTCCATAAAAACAACTTTAATATGTCATTGCTTCTCCAGAATACGAAGAAACCAAATGGTGCCTTGCTTTGTTTTTAAAGAAATAACTAATATCTCATTAGTAGATTCAAACTATATTCAAATTCACCAAGATATCAAAGTCTGCAAACAAAAGACAAAGAATTCAAAATGAAATCTGAAACATTTCTCATCATGTTATCACAAGAACAAATGTCTTACTGTATGTCAACAATTGTCTCATTTGTGTGTTTTTATTAAGCCAATTTTAGGAGAAACATCTGGGGCAAAGTTCATACTTAAATGTAACATATCCAAGAGCCTCATAAGTCTTTGGAGCTATGAATGAGCAAACTCTGAGCAATACAATGTTCTTCTTGGGTCAGTATGTGGGCACCAAAATGCAATTCATCTTACAGTTCAAGCCAACTGTGTGTCCAGCTTAAACAGAATGAAAATGGATACCTTGCTAACAATCAGGCGGTATCTAGTTCCCGCTAAAAGTTGCAAAACAATTCTTGAATTACAATCGCTCAATTTCAATTGCACATTCTGTAGCTTTACACAATAACTCTATCAAGAAATCTACCCTTTCATCTCACCTGTTTATCAGGGTAATGGTTAGACTATAAACCAGTTGGTGATGTCTCTGGAATTGCACGTGTTGCTCTGTGACCTTCTAGCCCTCCTGGCGTCGAGCCACTGAGCAACTGTACAGTACAACCTTCAGTAGTTGCAGTTAAGTGAACTTGTAAACATAGCTAGCTCATATAGTTAGCTGTCACGCACACTGTAGGCCATTACAAGTAATGTTTCAATTTCATGTGTGATGCTTTGTACTCCACTTCTTCGTTTTTCTTTTCCAGAACCCATATAGATCCTTCATTCGCTGCTGGTATTTTGATTGTGGTTAGTTTCGTATTTCCACAGCATCATTTTTAATCATAGTGTTTTTGTGTTGGTGGCCAAAACTATGGTTACTGTAAATATTTTGACCATGTTTGGCATGTTCACCTACATTTCATTTCTCGTATCAAAACAGTTCCCGGTTATTTAACCGCAGCATGGCAGGTAGACCGATAACTAATCTTGTGGTTGGATTTTAGGTTAGCGCAAGATTAGCATCAGTGGTGTGTGGTGGAGTTATGAAATGAGGAGGCAAAGTCCACTCTCTGCATTTAGGTTTTTTGTAAATTCATGTTCCATATAGAACACCCATTTGATCTTCTGTATCAACAAACTAACGGTAATAACATATTTTTGTATATAATATATTAAATTAAAGTCAAATCAAATGAAAGTTTTTTCTTTCAAAAATAATAACAATAATGCATTAACAAAAGTAATTCTCTTTTATTTTTTACTAATACTTGTAGGAACATTAGTCAGCAAATCCTAATTATATAGCTGTATAATGGCTTCCTAAAAATAGTAAGCAGCACAATCTTTTTGATAATATTAAGAAATGTTTCTTGCGTAGCAAATCAGCATATTAGAATGATTTCTGATAGGGTTGCAAAGGGGCTAAACATTTCCTGTAAATTTCCAGAAACCTAAAGTTTCCAAAGCTTTCCAAAAAATCCTGGAAAGTTTCCAAAAATTCTGGAAAGTTTCTGGAAACTTTGCAACCCTAATTTCTGAAGGATCATGTGACACTGAAGACTGGACTAATGGCTGCTAAATATTCAGCTATAAAGGGGGAGTCTAATGCTATTTCATGCATTCTGACTTATTTACACTGTTAAAGAGTTGGATTCTCATGCTAAACATGGCCAAAATTTCAAAAAACAAGTTGGACGTATGACAGAGTATTTCTGTGCCAAATACACTCCTTCAGGATTCGAACAAGTTTCAGAAAGTTTTTTCGAGTATGGCCCTGTATGACGTCATAAAGGGCAGAGTTCCTTGTATGGGCACTTCTCCAGGATGAGCGCGTGCGCACATCAACCAGAGCGAGAGCAAGAGCGTGCCCATCAACGAGCTTCATTCGGGTTACGGGCTTCCCAAATAACCCAGCGTTACGGTGATATCAAAAGTTATCCAGGGATAATGCCATGATGTATTGTGTGTGTGTGTGTGTGTGTGTGTGCTCGAGACTCTTTAGCTCCGCCCACTGCATGCCTTCACAAGTTCGGCTGTTTTCGGAAACAATCGGTACAGCGTATCTGTCTTTTATAAGTATGATAAAACGTACTCGGTTACTAACGTAACCTCGGTTCCCTTAGATACGGAACGAGTACTGCGTCGTTCGTCTTATTAAGATAAATAAGACAAGGCGCTACGGGGGTAATACAATCACGCCGTGCTATGTAAGGGGACGACTAAATAAAAGTGTGAAGCGCTTTAAAAAAGGGCTCCAAGACACTCAAGAGATATAAGTCATCCACCAGAACTCCATTACTAGGGCCTCCAGGGGCCTAGTTTATGTATATATGGGGCAAACAGTAGTTACTCCCAGACTAAGTCGGGGATATAACAAAAAAGCATGAGAGTGCAGTAGGTTTATGCAGAAAGGACCTGCGATTGAAGCGCAGGGACCTCTAGATTATAAAATCTAACAAATGTGGACGGTGATCAATGGAAACACCAGAGGACCACGCCCACGAGGAGGCCATGCCTCTCATGGAGTGTGCTCTCACTCCCAAGGGACATTGAAGGCCCAAGGAGGAGTAAGCGAGAGCTATGGCGTCTGCTATCCATCTAGATAGTCTGGGCTTTGTGACCGGAAGACCTTTCGTGCGGCCACCAAAGCAGACAAAGAGCTGTTCCGCCTGACGAAAAGGGGCGGAGCGATCAATGTACGTCCTCAGGGCTCTGACAGGACAGAGAAGGTTCAACTCCTATTCATCCTGAGAAGGTGGAAGGGCGGAGAGAACTACCATCTGCGCCCTAAAGGGGGTAGATAGAACTTTCGGGACGTATCCATGTCTAGGTTTCAGGGCAACTTTAGAGTCGTTGGGCCCAAACTCAAGACACGAGGGGCTTTTTTTCAGCAGTCTGGATTGGTTCAAATGGAGGGCTTTTAAGGCCCCTACAGACAGGTCCCAAGTAGGGACCGTGACGGGATGTGGAGGGTTTAGCCTCCTGGAGCCCTTAAGGAAGCGAACAACAAGGTCGTTTCTTCCTATAGACTGCCCTGCTATAGGAGCGTGTGAAGCTGCTATAGCCGCAACATAGACTTTAAGAGTAGAGGGGGAACGGGCTTTATCCATTAAGTCTTGAAGAAATGACAATATCTGAGATATGTCACAAGTTAGAGGGTCGCCGCCTTGGGTTTTACACCAGGAGGCGAAGACGGCCCATTTTGAGGCGTAGAGACGTCTTGTAGACGGAGCTCTGGCCTGAGAGATAGTGTTTAGGATATTCTCAGGGAGGTTAAAGGGCTCCCGTTGAGAAACCACACATGAAGGTCCCACAGCTCGGGTCTGGGGTGCCAAATTGTCCTTCTCGCTTGGGAGAGGAGGTCCCGTCTCAGAGGGATCGGCCATGGCCTCAGGGGCGATAACTGAGACAGCTCCGAGAACCATGGTTGGGTCCCTGGCTTTTGAGAAAAATATTGGGCAGTGATGATTGTCTTCTGAGGCAAAGAGGTCGACCTCTGCCTTCCCGAAAACTTCCCAAATTCTCTGAACCGAGCGGGGGTGGAGCGACCATTCCTCTGAGGGAAGGTTGCTCCGGGACAGCATGTCCGCCCCTACGTTCAGTACGCCCGGTATGTGCGCTGCTCTCAGAGACAGTAGATTGCACTGAGTCCACTCTAGGATGGTTTTCGCTAGGGTGAAGATTTTCCATCCAATGGCGGCGGGCAGACACAAATGTGTGGCCACAGCTTCGTCCAGGGGAGGTAACTTCTCATAGCCCTTCTGCCTGGCGCCGTCAACGGAAGTGAGAGCGTGAGAGGCAGAAGAATGAAGGCCATGACTTTGTCAGCTCGTCGTGCACTTCTGGAAAGAAGGGCACTGACCGCTGAGAGGGAGCTTGACGACGTCCAGGCAGGAACCACTCGTCTAAGCGGCTGCGCGTGGGTTTCTCAGGCGTAGACCACTCTAAACCGAGCTGTTCGACCGCTTTTGACAGCACGCGATAGAGCTCTGAGTCACTAGAAACTCTGGTGTTAATCGGCTCCAAAGACGGCAAGGGGGCGGGGTCATGCTGTGAGCCCGACCACTCCTCGGCCTCTGACGCCGCTAAGGACATGCTGTCGTCCGGAGGCTCGTCATCAGATCCTCCGAACGAGACCAAGTCACTCGCGGCCACCGAGGGACGTTGGTCTGGATGGCAGAAATGGACGGGGGGAACCTTTTCATGTGGGGAGAGTCACGCGGGGGCTGAGCCAACGTGAGATCGCACTCGTCCGAGCGCTGAGATCCTCTGCCCTGCTGTTTTTTCCTCACGGGTTCCCGGGAGGAAGAAAACGGGAGGGCGCAAGGGGCGGGGTCGGCGAATCCAAATGTTATCTGCGCCCCTTTCGGCCATTGGCTCGCGCGTACTGCGCCATCATTGGTTCGTTTTCTTTAGCTTTACGAACCAATCGTTGTGCAGTTTTCACTGCGTGATTGTATAAAGGCTTCAGAATCGGAGAAAAAGGAGTTTTCCCTGTAGCGTCTTGTCTTATTTATCTTAAGACGCACAACGGAATACTTGCGTAGTATCGCAAGGGAACTAAAGACTCTTCAGAGAAATGAAGGATGCAATACTACTCTATAGATACTCAAGATTAACATGAGATTGGCAGAAACTGTGTGTTATGTACCCTTTAAAATCACAGGAATAAATGACATTTTAAAATATATTAAAATAGAAAAATAGTTATTTTAAATCGTAGTAATATTTCACAATATTAATATTTTTACTTTGTATTTTCAGTCAAATGAATGCAGCCTTGGTGAGCATAATAGACTTCTTTCAGAATAATAAAAAAAAATACCGACCCCAATCTTTTGGGGTCAATCAACTAAAAATTTTTGCAGAATGGTTGCTAACATTATCACACTGACAGCAAGATCAGTCAATCACAGTGCGATGGTGGAACTGCTTTACGTACTATGTTTTTTCTTGAGATTTTTTTTCATCCGAATTTTCTTTTGACAAGCCACTACCTCTCTTGCCGCTGGAGAAAAACTCCCCTGCTCAGCATGTTTTTTTGGTTGCACCTAGCAGCACATTTAGACTCAAAACTTCTGATTAGGTTACTAGAAGTGTTCCACACCTGTTTATCACAGGTGCATACTATGCTCACAGTACCTGTGGAAGTGACATGTCCCCACAAAAGCCCCCCCTAGTGGCCAACATTTTCTGTTTTTCATAGTAGTTGGTAAGTTGCCTTCACATAGAAATGTTGCACCAATTCTTTGTACGAAAAAAAAAAACAAAAGCGGCCACTAATGAACGCCTGAACCATGGCAATTTCTGTCAACTTGAGGCTGGGGCATAGACGCTCTGGCCACTGATAAGACTTGGCCAAAGTGCAAACTCTGAGAAGCGTTACTTGTGGTTGGTCGGATGCACGGGATGCATATGAGTTCCAGCCAACTATTGAAAGTGGATTGGCAGCCGCGTCTCAGGACTTGGCCCGGCCAGAAAGGCCAATGCCAGTTTTATTGGGCAGAGCGTGGCCAGGCATTCCTGTACAAGCAACAGCTCCTCTAATTACTCCAGTCTGAAAGGAAGCAAAAGGGGGTCACTTCCTTGAACCAAGCAAACTCTTCAAACGCCATGTTTTTTTTAATGCTTTTCCACTTTGTTTAAAGATTAATGCCTCAAATGTCTTGTTTTGTTGCTTTTCCTTTTTCCAATGGGCCTGATTTCATAATGAAATCAATTTCACTCCACATCCCAGCCGATGCTGTGTTTGTTATAGCAGGAGCGCCACATAAAGACGAGATTGTATTTCTTCAGCGCTCCACAAAGCGATCTAATTGTCAGCTCCTAATCAACCAGTATTGTGAGGAAGGCTTTCTAATTATGTAACCATAGTTTCTGACTTGTAAACAATAGATGGACATTCTGTATTTCTAAATTATCTTTGAGCGCTATGGGGCATGACATATGCTGGCAGAGGTTGATATGATGCTGTCTTTATGTTTATTGGGTCGTGCCCTTGTAAAGGATACAATACAGGGTAACAGGTTCAGTTCAGCAGGTTTGCTATAAGGCTAGTATATCACTATTACTATTACTTATACATAAGCTTGGGAATTTGAACAAACCCATTAAGCATTAAATAAGTATTAAAATTATACACTTTTTCACACTACAGTTTGTGCTGTGGACATGAATAAACGACAAAACGTTGGTGCCGAGGTGGGCAAGTAATGTAATCGTGTATGGATGAACATTGTGTAACACCAACTACCGCAGCAAGCCTAGCCACGTAGAATGCGTTATTCATTTATGTGCCTTTACAAATAAAGTATTCGCTTCGGGCACATCCCTAACACCGTGTCTTAACTAGACGCAATGCGGTAAGATTCCAGCGTCAAGCCATTTGTCTGTCCACACCAGGCGCGACGCGACTACTAGATGCGAAAAATCAATCAAAAACCACAGCCAATCAGAATAGCGTGTGGGCGGGCTCTCGCGGCAAGTGCAGGCTGTAGCACCAGAGATTAATCTTGACAGCACTCGCAAGGAAATGGATAAGTACATAATCAAATTCACAAATATTACACCATTTAAACATTACTAAAAATGCATACTGAGTTACTAAAACAATCTTTGTCATAGAATATACTTGTTTGTTCACAGTTTGAACATTCTTGTTTCCATTTGTTTAATTTCAAGATCTGAGGTAAATTATCCATTGTTCCTTTTAGTACGACTACGTTACAAAGCTGGGAGCACTAAATGATATTGAAAGTCACATTACATGCTTATAACATTAAATAAAGCACATAAACACTACCTGAGATTATCATTGCCATGTTTTGTGTTGTTGTTCCAGCCGTGACATTGCAGAAATAGAAACCATTTCTAAATAGAATCATCGCGTGTCGTCGTCACGGCTGGTTAGGACAAAAACTCTAATTAACATGGAAAAGATATCTTTTATCGCGTGTCGCGTCGCATGTAGTTAGGACACGGTGTAATAGCAACGCCCTGGCAACCGCATACTAACACCATAGCATATACCTAGCAACCCCCATGAATAAACCTACATAACAACTAGGGTTGCAAAGGGGCTGAAAATTTTCTGTAAATTTCCAGAAACTTTCCAAAAATTTCCGAAAATTTTCAAACATTTTCTGAAAGTGTCCAAAATTTTCTGAAAGTTTCCAAAAAATCCTGGAAAGTTTCCAAAAATCCTGGAAAGTTTCCAAAAATGCTGGAAAGTTTCAGGAAACTTTGCAATCCTAATAACAACATGCTAAAATCCCTCATAAGCAACTGCATACCAATGGCCTGGCAAGGGTATAGCAACAACCTAGCAACCACCTAGTTACACCATAACAAATAGGGACGTGGAAATTTGGCTGATGCTTGACGCAATTGCTGACAGCAATGCAAAGATGATGTGCTAATTTAATCTGAATTTTAATATTTTTTTAAATGTTGTAGATTTAAGTAGCAAATGAGAATCATTTGCTACTTAAATTATTGAATATATTTATATATTTTGATATTTATAAAATTATTGAATATATTTTGAGACAAAGGTCTTTTCAATAACATCAGAATATATAAAAGTATGGTATTTGGGGTAAAAGGCACAATAATTAACATGATAATAAACAGCTGGCTGACATTTCCATTTGTTGATATGACATGGTTAGATTCAGATGGGAAATATCATGTATTAAGTCATGGTGTATCACCATGTTTATAATGAAACCATCAGATTTAAAAATATGATAATCATATCATATAATAAAATATAATATTTATTGTTACTACTATATATATTACATTTTTATGGGATCTCCTTCAATGCTTTCAGAATCTTTACTTTTTAAATAATTTTGTTTCTGTATTTTTTAAATATATTTTTATATTAACATATTTTACAGTATATTTATTGAACAAAAATTTGTTATTTTATTTATCGAAATAAACAGGAAATAGTTCAAACTTTGCTAAAGTGATTGTTTTGAACAAGTATTAAGTTAGACATTATTAAAAACAGATTTTAGCTAAAGTATTTGTATCAACATTGTGTCTTCTGCCCCATGCTACTTTTTCCCCTCGCCACCCCATACATTTATAAGATTTTTAAACAAAATAAACCACTTTTATTATTTATTTTCACACAAAAGCTGTTGCTCCATAAATGTTCAATACAAACATATATATTTTTTCTGCTACCATACACTATGGGAGTAGTGAAAAGGCACATTTTTCATAAGGTGTACCTTTAGCCCCGTTGTACCTTACCTAGCAACCGCCTTAAGAAACCTTATAACAATATGGTAAAATCACTCATAAGCAACTGCA
The DNA here is from genome assembly GCA_039654105.1 of Coreius guichenoti. Classification (NCBI taxonomy): domain Eukaryota; kingdom Metazoa; phylum Chordata; class Actinopteri; order Cypriniformes; family Gobionidae; genus Coreius; species Coreius guichenoti. The sequence goes on from CM077191.1 coordinate 24,778,251, forward strand.
TCAACAACCTGGCAACTGCCTACTAACATCATAACAGACACCTAGCAACCTGGAAACATCCTAGCAACACCTTGGCCACCACTTAGTAAAACCCTAAACTAACAACTACCCTAGCAACCATATTGCAACAACCTGGCACCCACAACACCCTAGAACTGTGGCAGCATATTTTGTATGGACAAAAAACATTAACTTTTTTTTTAGAAAAGATAAAAATAGCTGTTATAACATAGCGCGTTTAATTAATTTATATCTGTTTATAGCAACATGATGGAAATTAGTAAAATATTTCCATCCACTCTCACAGGTTCATTGAGTACACGCTCACGTGATCTTGAATGGCAGTTTACATGTTTAAATATTCATTCATGTTGTAAAGTGTTCTCCGATTGAAATCTATTGCAGGGAAAGGGAATTTTGTAGAAGCGGCTGTTAATATTTAAACCGCTACATTGCACTAAATTAAACAAGCAAGTTAACGTCGTGCAACATTTAACGTTTTCTCTAGTCCTATAATGACATGCACGTGGCGTCTTGAGGGGATATATCGAGTGCTTCCATCATTATAGCAGACACAAATACTCACTGCCGCCATGGTTCACTAGTTGATCAGTCACACACTAGTGCTCTGTGCGTTAATGTGCAGCCTCTGGCAGCTAAAAGGAATCTGAAAGGCATCAGGGAAGCGCTCAGTCAGCTGTTCTGGACAGTAAACGGCCAACCGCAGAGCGGTATTACGGCTTTACAGACGGCGGGATTACCTGAACCGCAAAACTGATTCATCTTAAAGGAATATTGCACATGCTACTAAAGTCACCATGATATCAAAATTAACCATTCTTGTTTCGTTTCTGTTTGTTTTTTTTCCTTTAACAGTGGCAGTGCTCTTGTAATATTTAATCAAAATAACTTACCCTCTTGCTTGAAGTGACATCTTCTCTTCTTTGATGACGTGTTTACTGGCGCGAGGGCGGGACAATAACCTGTCACTCACATGAGATCACAGCATAGCAAAGCACAACAATCCAATCAGTTCCTGGTGAACAAAATCAATCCTGCCCTACATTTTTTCTTGTTCGAAAAGCTGTTTTACCTGCGTAGGGAATAAAAGACTATCACAACTCCTGTTTCATGACTTTAACCCACAGTTTTTATTTCACTTAATACGTATCTCGTTATTTTTTAAGTTGGAATGAAAGAAATTGAAATGTTAATTGAAATGTAAATAAGTAAAGTAAAATAAGGTGTGGTATATTCTAAGCGTCCCACACGAGTCCTGAAAAGTGAAGTCAAAGCGTTTCGATCGCCCCCAGGTGGCTGGATGCAGTATAGGTCATTAACCCTGCCCTCTCCATGTAATGTAATGGGACATAGACAAACTAAACAATCAAATTACAATTCAAATACATTTTTTCCAGGCTGTTTTTATCATGCTGATGTTAGCTCAAGTGTTCGTTCTTTAATTAAGTTTGGTTTTAGTTAGTTATTTGATGCTATAAAAACGGGGGTGTGACGTTATGATTGACAGCTGTGATTGAGGCACTGAGGCACGAACGGACATTTTTTGGGAACTTCGGGAGGAGATTGGAGCTTTAACTTTAATCTTTACATTTCCATAACTGTATATTTCACAAAAAGTTGTTGATTAGGCGGTCACTACTTCGCGCTCACTACTGCGCAGACTCGAGACTCAAGATGTCAACGCCATATTTGAACACTGGCAGCTTCACTTACGTCAATGGAAGAGAGTGAAGGCGCGTCATCCATCTTTTTTTACAGTCTATGGCTGAATCTGAAATCGCCCCCTAAACCCTCATTCACTATTCTCTACGTTAGTCCACTAATATAGTTCACTTGAAGGAGTGAATGAAAACGAGTGAGTGAATTCGGACAGCCGTTGCGCGTACATCAGCTGTACACTCGTTATTGTGGTGCAATGTGGGATTGAATGAGTGCACTCAATAATGTCCACTATGGTTTCGGACACCAGATGGCTGTCCCCTCAAATAATGCCCTATTTGAGGGTATAGGGGGCGATTTCGGATTCAGCCTATGTGTATATTCCCTCTATGTGCATGGGCATTCCTCATCTTGAAAGGACAGCTCAACATTATCATTATTTACTCATCTTGTTCTATTTTTTTCTGTGGAGCACAAAAGCAAAAACATCTTTAAGGTGCAGTCACATTTATTGTTGTTTGGCAAATTTTAATCCAGTTATTTCATTGGACCCTTTTAACATTTCCAGGGTTCTCTGAACACTCAAAAACACTGGGTTATTAACCCAAGGGCTGGGTAAATATAGGACAGAACACATGTTGGGTTAATTTTACTCAACAAATTGGGTTGTTTATTTAACCCAGCATAATGGCTTGATTAATTTTCACTATAATAGTAGCTTTTTTTACTTCATACATGAATTAATGTTTAACTTAAATCCTCTAAACTTTTTTTTAAAATACTCCACACAACCACTGTTTGCATGACTTTATTTTCTATCATATTTTACAGTATAGCATATTTTATATCGTTTACATATTGCCTACATTTAAGCTCGTTTAACAAATATTAGAAGTAAAAATTAAACTTTTAGAAGTAATTCAAGTGTAATCGACCAGTCGCTGTTGTCCCGTTTCTACTGTAACGGCACTGCATGGATCTCGTGCCGGAGCTTGTATCATGTTCAGCGGGGAAACTTCTAACTTCAGACTGCCGTCCTGCGTTTCATTCGGAGCCAGAATATGCGGTGACTGGCTCCATAACCTGTCCATAAACAATCAGTGTACAGTTCTGAGAACATATTTTAACATCATAAGTATTTATATTCTGTATCTTTTTGAATAAAATCATACAATTTTATGCAAGGCATCAGGCCATCACGAGAAAAGACAGACACGACACTCGTTTAGGTGAATCACATCGCGCCTCTGTATGTTGCTTTGCATAAAATGAAATGATATACAGTACAATACAATAAAATAAAATGTACACAAACCTGTATTTTACCGAAGACATGAACCAATTTGACGGATCTGCACTTCTCTCTCTTGAAGAGGTTGCAAAAAGCCTATGAATGCCACAATAAATAAATCCTCTGACCCAGGATCTGGGTAACACAAAAACTACCCAAAGACTGAAAAAATAACCCAAAAAATTACCCAAAAAGGATCAACCCAGGATATGAGTAGAAAAAATAACCCGAGATTTTTTAGAGTGAAGCGAAAGTTGTCATAGTTGGGCAAACTTCTAGCGGTGAAAAGGACTCGACAACAGATATAATTTGTTGTATTCCCATTTACTCCAATAGTAAAAGAAAAAAATCCATGATAGCTTTTCACAACTTCAAATTTGCCATCACTCCCTCAGCCGTTTCCCCATGCAGACTTCTGTGTGAGTTGTGCTTCATATATCACTACACTATTGACAATAGAAAATTAACTTTTTTGCCGATGAAATTTCAATGAAATTAGCTAATGTGACCACACCTTTACAATGGCAACAGTTTATAATGATCAAGCTTCAAAAAAGACAAAAAGACACCATAAAGCACCTTAAAATATAAAATTACATTATATACTGCACTATTATGCTAATGGAAAAATGCCATTGGTTTGGTGAATGATAGTTGGATAGACTGCTTTTATGATATTTTATATTTGTTTGTTTCTTTATCTGGAGCTTGACAGACATGGTCACTATGAAATGTGCATTTTCATGTTTTATGTTGCATGGAAAAAATAAAAGCATAGGGGTTTGGAACGACATGAGGGTGAGTAAATAATGACAGAACCGTCTATCTCGGGTGAAATGATGCTTTATAAGATTACATTTAGTATAATAAATGATTTTGTGTAATAAAGATCTATTAAAGCTGCTTTCAACAATTGCTTTAGCAGCAGCATATGCAAAACTCACAAGAGTTTCACAGAATTAGGTTTATCATCTAAACATCCCCATTATGATCACTTGATTTAGGTGGATAAATACTGTGGGGGTCCAAACATTTGAGATCACAGTGAAAAGGAATATTATGTTGTAAATTTAATAAGAAATAAGGTTCTTCACTGTTAGGTCACTAATCAAATAAGCAAATTTGTAGCAAATAAGCACAATATGCTCTTTGGAACATTCTCATGCTGGATAACATGAATCATCATGAACAAACATTCAGATTTTTGTTTTTCAAAGAAAGTGTTTGTTTTATTTCTCCATATCTTTTTACAAACCCGATTCCAAAAAAGTTGGGACACTGTACAAATTGTGAATAAAAAAGGAATGCAATAATTTACAAATCTCATAAACTTATATTTTATTCACAATAGAATATAGATAGCATATCAAATGTCGAAAGTGAGACATTTTGAAATGTCATGCCAAATATTGGCTCATTTTGGATTTCATGAAAGCTACACATTCCAAAAAAGTTGGGACAGGTAGCAATAAGAGGCCAGAAAAGTTAAATGTACATATAAGGAACAGCTGGAGGACCAATTTGCAACTTATTAGGTCAATTGGCAACATGATTGGGTATAAAAAGAGCCTCTCAGAGTGGCAGTGTCTCTCAGAAGTCAAGATGGGCAGAGGATTACCAATTCCCCCAATGCTGCGGCGGAAAATAGTGGAGCAATATCAGAAAGGAGTTTCTCAGAGAAAAATTGCAAAGAGTTTGAAGTTATCATCATCTACAGTGCATAATATCATCCAAAGATTCAGAGAATCTGGAACAATCTCTGTGCGTAAGGGTCAAGGCCGGAAAACCATACTGGATGCCCGTGATCTTCGGGCCCTTAGACGGCACTGCATCACATACAGGAATGCTACTGTAATGGAAATCACAACATGGGCTCAGGAATACTTCCAGAAAACATTGTCGGTGAACACAATCCACCGTGCCATTCGCTGTTGCCGGCTAAAACTCTATAGGTCAAAAAAGAAGCCATACATGATCCAGAAGCACAGGCGTTTTCTCTGGGCCAAGGCTCATTTAAAATGGACTGTGGCAAAGTGGAAAACTGTTCTGTGGTCAGACGAATCAAAATTTGAAGCTCTTTTTGGAAAACTGGGAAGCCATGTCATCTGGACTAAAGAGGACAAGGACAACCCAAGTTGTCATCAGCGCTCAGTTCAGAAGCCTGCATCTCTGATGGTATGGGGTTGCATGAGTGCGTGTGGCATGGGCAGCTTACACATCTGGAAAAGCACCATCAATGCTGAAAGGTATATCCAAGTTCTAGAACAACATATGCTCCATCCAGACGTCGTCTCTTTCAGGGAAGACCTTGCATTTTCCAACATGACAATGCCAGACCACATACTGCATCAATTACAACATCATGGCTGCGTAGAAGAAGGATCCGGGTACTGAAATGGCCAGCCTGCAGTCCAGATCTTTCACCCATAGAAAACATTTGGCGCATCATAAAGAGGAAGATGCGACAAAGAAGACCTAAGACAGTTGAGCAACTAGAAGCCTGTATTAGACAAGAATGGGACAACATTCCTATTCCTAAACTTGAGCAACTTGTCTCCTCAGTCCCCAGACGTTTGCAGACTGTTATAAAAAGAAGAGGGGATGCCACACAGTGGGAAACATGGCCTTGTCCCAACTTTTTTGAGATGTGTTGATGCCATGAAATTTAAAATCAACTTATTTTTCCCTTAAAATGATACATTTTCTCAGTTTAAACATTTGATATGTTATCTATGTTGTATTCTGAATGAAATATTGAAATTTGAAACTTCCACATCATTGCATTCTGTTTTTATTCACAATTTGTACAGTGTCCCAACTTTTTTGGAATCGGGTTTGTAGATAACTGGTATCAATCTCAGACAGGTTTGGTAAATAGTTTGCCAGGTCTACTTAGGTAAATGGAAACCCTATTTAAAGAGGTTGTTCCACATTATTAAAGGTTTAGTTCACTTCAAAATGAAAATTTCCTGATATTTTACTCACCCCCATCTCATCCAAGATGTATTCATGTATTTCTTTCTTCAGATGAAAAGAAATTAAGTTTTTTGAGGAAAACATTCCAGGATTTTTCTCCACACCACTGACTTCCATGGCAACCAAAATGTTGAAGGTCCGAATCAATGCAGTTTCAAAGGGCTTCGAAGGGCTTCAGAGGCTCTGCGCGATCCCAGACGAGGAATAGGGTCTTATCTACGATCGGTCATTTTAAAAAAAAATTAAAAATGAATATACTTTTTAATCTAAATTGCTCATCTTGCGCTGCTCTGCGATGTGCCAAGGATTGCGTAATCACGTCGAAAAGGTCACACTAGACGTAGGCAGAAGTACCGCCCCCGTGTTTACAAAGCGCACATGCGAAGACTAATACAAACGCCCTTTAGCAAGAAAAAAGGTAAAACAACGATGTCAGACGATTTTGAAGTTGAAGATGGAGTGTTTTTTGGTAAAGGACGTTTGTATTATTCCTCGCACGTTCGCTTGGGGCGGTACTTGCGCCTACATCTAGTGTGACCTTTTCGACGTGATTGTGCAATCCTTGGCACGTCGCAGAGCAGCGCAAGATGAGCAATTTAGGTTAAAAAGTATATTTATTTTTATTTTTATTTTTAAATGACTGATCGTTTGGCTAGATAAGACCCTATTCCTCGGCTGGGATCGTGCAGATCCTCTGAAGCCCTTCGAAGCCCTTTGAAACTGCATTGATTTGGACCTTCAACCTGTTGGTTGCAATTGAAGTCTATTATATGGAGAAAAATCCTGGAATGTTTTCCTCAAAAAACTTAATTTCTTTTCGACTAAAGAAAGGAAGACATGAACATCTTGGATGAGACGGAGGTGAGTAAAGTATCAGGAAATTTTCATTTTGAAGTGAACTAATCCTTTAAGCAAGTCACAGTTTTCATGCAATATAGAGAGGAAGGAAGATCTTTCTGAAGATAAAAAGCATGAAATTGTGCAATGTTATGCGAAAGGAATGAAAACAACTAATATTGTGTGAAAACTGAATGGAGATTATCAAACTATCATAAGATTTGTGAGTAATTTACAGTCACGGTTGAGCAGCTAACAGGTATTTGATAGGGCTGTCAAAATTAGCGTTAACGCATGCGATACATTTTTTCAGTTTAACGCGTTAAAAATATTTAACGCAATTAACGCAGCATCAGTTTTTTTCTGTCATCATTTGGCTGCGCTACAGTATACGATCACGCTATCATTCATTCAAGCATGATAAGACGCAAAAATAAGAACTTAAATCTGTACTAACATGCTGTCTGTCTGTGAATCTCCTCTCTGTGTGAAACACCCAGGACTCTTCCACACAGAAAGCTGCTTCAGACGACGCACGGCTGTGTTGAGTTCTCTTTCGAACTTGAACAGACAAAAACACACAAAAGTATGACAAAATGTCAGCTTTGTCGAGTATCCTCGAAAGCTCGAAAGTCTTAAATGAATGCAAAGAATTGTGAGGACATTGGATGCGTGTCAAGGCTACGTCGTGGACTGTGTGTAGCATGCGTAGCCTGTGGCGTAGCCTGCCTAGAGACCTCAAGAACCTCTCCATGCAAGCTGGCAGTTGTGCATAAAGTTGCATTTCAGCCAACTCTAACAAAGAGAAATGTTTACAGTACGTTTAGAAATACACTATATTGCCAGAAGTTTTGGGACGCCTGCCTTTACATCCACATGAACTTTAATGACATCCCATTCTTAGGGTTTAATATGGAGTTGGCCCACCCTTTGCAGCTATAACAGCTTCAACTCTTCTGGGAAGGCTTTCCACAAGGTTTAGGAGTGTGTTTATAGGAATTAATGGGAATTTTTGACCATTCTTCTAGAAGTGCATTTGTGAGGTCAGGCACTGATGTTGGACGAGAAGTCCTGGCTTGCAGTCTCCGCTCTAATTCATCCCAAAGGTGTTCTGTCGGGTTGAGGTCAGGACTCTGTGCAGGCCAGTCAAGTTCCTCCACACCAAACTCACTCATCCATGTCTTTATGGACCTTGCTTTGTGCACTGGTGCGCAGTCATGTTGTAACAGGAAGGGGCCATCCCCAAACTGTTCCCACAAAGTTGGGAGCATGAAATTGTCCAAAATGTCTTGGTATGCTTAAACATTAAGAGTTCCTTTCACTGGAACTAAGGGGCCAAGCCCAACCCCTGAAAAACAACCCCACACCATAACTACTAACCACTAGCCATAGTATTCGGTATAACCACTAACAGTTGACCGTAGAATATTTAGAAAATTTCACGAATGGACTTATTGCACAGGTGGCAACCTATCACAGTACCACGCTTGAGTCCCTTTAGGGTGTCAAAATGACTTCTGCAAGATATGTGGAGTTTATAACTGACCATTTTCTGCTATGGTATAAAAAGAAGGATAGTGCCTTCTGAAATAAAAGGATTTTCATTCAGGACAACGCACTATCCCATGCTGCAAAAAACACCACAGCAATAAAACAGTTTGAAAATGTATTTCTAAACCCACTGTAAACGGTTCTCTTTGTGAGCTTTGGTTAGAGGTGTCTGAAATGCAACTTTCTGCACAACTGCCAGCCTGCATGTGGTTCTTGACACTCCAACAGCTTCAAATATCTGTTTGTCAAGTCAAGTCAAGTCACCTTTATTTATATAGCGCCAAAGGTAAAAGAGGCGACGGTGGCAAGGAACCAAAACTCCATCAGGTGACAGAATGGAGAAAAAAACCTTGGGAGAAACCAGGCTCAGTCGGGGTGCCAGTTCTCCTCTGGCCAACGAACAAACGGTGTATGATTATGATTCAGGCAAACATTACAGGTCAGAAGTCAGATTAGATTAGAACACTCAGAATAGTTGTCCAGTTTCATCTGGTTGAAGATCGGAGTCATCACGCAGAATACGGGTTTGTTGAGGATCAGTGCCACTGGATGCCGTGTCATTGAGGCCTTCACAGGGGAGAGTCTAGTTGACCCGGTATTTGCAGACACTTCAGGGATGGGTTGGTCGTGTCTAGGCGCAGGTCCACCATCTGATCTGGATACGGCCCGTATCCGGCTGACTACAGTAAACCTCAGGATAAAACAGAGAGACTAACATTAGCGTAGATCTTTTTATGATGTAACGAGTACATCAGGTGTTATGGGAGGTGTTCCCGGTTCCGGCAGACCTAATTTATGCAGCCTAAAACAATCATTTTACTGATTTGAATAATATAAATTGATAATGTTCTATGTGTATGCCATAGTAAAGAGATGTGTTTTAGTCTAGATTTAAACTGACAGAGTGTGTCTGCTTCCCGAACAATGCTAGGAAGACTGTTCCAGAGTTTAGGTGCTAAATAAGAAAAGGATCTACCGCCTGCAGTTGATTTTGATATTCTAGGTATTATCAACTGGACAGAATTTTGAGACCGCAATAGACGTAATGGAGTATAATGCGTTAAGAGCTCGCTCAAGTACTGGGGAGCTAAACCATTTACTCCTTTGTAAGTAATTAGCAAGATTTTAAAATGTATACAATGTTTAATAGGGAGCCAATGCAGTGTTGACAGAACCGGGCTAATATGGTCATACTTCCTGGTTCTAGTAAGAACTCGAGCTGCTGCGTTTTGGACCAGCTGCAGTTTATTTATTAAGTGTGCAGGGCAACCACCCAATAGAGCATTACAATAATCTAGCCTTGAGGTCATGAACGCGTGAACTAACTGTTCAGCATTTTGCATTGAAAGCATGTGCCGTAATTTAGAAATATTTTTAAGATGGAAGAATGCAGTTTTACAGATGCTAGAAATGTGGCTTTCAAATGAAAGATTGGTATCAAAGAGCACACCCAGGTTCCTAACTGACGACGAGAACTTGACAGAGCAGCCATCAAGTGTTAGACAGTATTCTAGGTTACTACGTGCAGAGGTTTTTGGTCCAATAATTAAAAATTCTGTTTTTTCAGAATTAAGTTGTAGGAAATTACTAGTCATCCAATTATTTTGCTGCTCAACAGTGGCTTTTTTATAGCTATCCTTTTAATACAGTTGTAACAATCAGCCTTACAGAGGGGACTAACGAATGCGCTGGTGATCACCAAACCTGGACTGTGGAGTTTTATTTGTCTCACCTTTCCAGTTACAAGAATTTGGATTCACTATCTCTTGGATTGTATATACACGGTTGGACACTTGCATAAGGACTATCAACACACTGGGACTCATTTGGACTGTTTTAGGGTATGGTGTTATGGATTCTATGCTTTTAACAGCCTGAGGTTTCGTAGTTTTACTGTGTTGTTTTAAGTCTCTTGTGAACATTCTAAATACACCGTTGGTTTTTCACTTTACAACTGTCGTTTGTCTCATCTTTTTAAACACTCCAAAATCTCACACAGTATTATCTGACCCCATTTTAATTGAAGTAACACCTTCCAATAAGGCCGATTGTTACACAGTAAATTTTTTTTTTTTTTTGACAGAAACGTCTCGGTTACATATGTAACCCTCTTTCCCTGAAGGAGGGAATGGAGACGTGGGAATGGGATCACTTCTGGGAGCCCCTATCAGCTTCGAGTGTATACAGAACGGGCCAATGGCCATTGGCGTGCGGGATTTGCATCTCGCGCTCCGCCCCGCACCGCGGGTATAAAGCAGAAGGAGATGCAGCGCACCTTTGTTTTTCACTGAGGAGCCGAACTAGTGACTCGGCCATGCAGTGATGGTACAGCAACTGTGGCGACGGGACGTACGTCTCCGTTCCCTCCTTCAGGGAACGAGGGTTACATACGTAACCGAGATGTTCCCTTTCAGTCGGTCACGTTCGACGTATGTCGGACGTCACAGACGAATTGGGATCCCTATGGAAAACGCCACAGTTACTACCACTTCCAGCGCCCAGCGAAAGCCCCTCAGACCCCCGTCTGTTCGGGGCGGGGAACTCACGCAGGGAGAGTCACTGCTGCTGTTCCGCAAGACCCACTCAGCAGAGTATTGGATAACGCTGGGAAAGCGTGCCCAGGGGGGCCGCTGCGGAAGCCACATCTGGAGGCTATAAAATCTCTCCCGGGAGCACTTGCTGTCGTGAGAGCTCGTCGGCTGTGTTCGCACAACTGCGCCCACAACTGAGCCAGGATCAGCCAGTCGTCGAGGTAGTTGAGGATGCGAACACCACGCTCTCTCATGGGAGCAATGGCCGCCTCCGTGACTTTCGTGAAGACACGGGGTGACAGGGACAGCCCGAAGGGTAGGACTCTGTACTGATATGCCCGTCCCTCGAACGCAAAGCGTAGGAACGGTCTGTGTTGAGGGAGAATCGAGACATGAAAGTACGTGTCCTTCAGGTCGTTCGCTGCAAACCAATCTTGGGGACGGATGCACCTGAAGATGCGTTTCTGCGTTAGCATTCTGAACGGCAGCCTGTGAAGGGACCGATTCAAGAACCGCAGGTCCAAGATTGGCCGTAACCCGCCGCCTCTCTTGGGTACAATGAAGTACGGGCTGTAGAAGCCTGTCTTCATATCGGCTGGAGGGACCGGCTCTATCGCGTCCTTCGCCAGTAGGACTGCGATCTCCGCCCGTAGCACGGGGGCATCCTCCTTCAACACGGAGGTGAAGTGAATGCCCCTGAACTTGGGGGGCTGCCGGGTAAACTGAATCGCATAGCCGAGTCTGATAGTATGGATGAGCCAGCGGGACGGGCTGGGAAGCGCTAGCCAGGCTCCCAGCGACCGAACCAGCGGGACCAACGGCACCACAGACGTACCCGCAGCGGGGCAGCGCAGCGGAGTGCAGGGACCCGACTCGGATGGCATAGCGGCCCGAAGTGGGGTCTGAGTGTGCAATGCAACACTTACCTGCTTCCGCTGAGGGGGCGCACTGGTGTGAGGAGGCCTCTTGTGTGCGTCCTGGACACAGCCAGCACCCTCTGCTGGCAATAAGAGAGGCACTGGAGGGTGACAAGGCATGGGAGCGTCGTACACCGCCAAGCGCGCTCTCTTGGCACCCAGAGATTTTGGAAACAGCTCTAGTGAAGTTCCAGTGGCGGAACAGAAATCAAATTTGAACAAAGGATTCTCTCCTGGCCCTCCTCCGGGAGAAGGAGCAGTGCTGTCACCACCTCCTGAAGAGCTGTCCCCTCCATCTCTGGGTGCCAAGGGTGTTTCTGGACCAGGGTGGACATCGTCTGGCCGAGGGTAGCGATTGACTACTCTCCGATGTAGCGATTGACATCTGTCCTCTGCTAGAGCCCCAAATGAAACGCTAGGTCCCTTTTTTAAAGACCAGCAATTCCATCTAAAAGCTACCAGCAGGCATGTGAGACAGTGAGCGTGGCCGTTAGACGGCACACAGCGCGCTGGACACTCAAGCCCCTATGAAAAAGGCAAGGCGAACAACGCACTGACGTGGCCATGCTCTCATGAGAGAACATGACCACCCACGAACACAGTCTCAACACAGTCTCGTGGGGGCCCACGGAGATGTACTCGGCAGGGAAGCCCCACTGTAATCCTCAGGTCACCCAGGCTTATTAGCCGAAGTAGCCCTTTTCTGGTGCACCAGAAGAGAAACTAGATCGGGGAATAGGCAAAGGGAATCAGCCCCGTTTGAGGTTGCGAGTCTCGACCGCGCATCTAAAGCGCATCTAAAGTCAACTGGCAGCTAGGCGGCACACGGCGCGCTGAACGCTCAAACCTTACGAGGAAGGAGAGACGAACAGCACGCCGACGTGATCACATTCTCCTTTTCTGAGAGAACATGGATCACCCACGAACACAATCTCAACATGCTTATGTGAGAGAGGTCGTGGCCGTCAATAAGGACAGGAAACAACCGCATCCAGAAACGCATGGGTGGAATGACGTCTTGAAAAAGACGCAGTGTCACACCCGTGTACTCTTTTAGGGGAAAAGCTCTTTTAACGTGCTGAAGCACCCAGGGAGATAGCCGCGACAAAAACACAGGGAATAGTGCAGCCTGTGTTTTGCACTCAGAGTAATGTGAACGCCCACCGAACTGACAGAGTTGCTGTAATAACAGCAGTTTTTGCTCTCAGTGAGCTCGCGGTCCTCGCTGCTGTGCCTTCACACCAACACTCAGAGCTTCTCCTCTCTCGTTCTGATTATCTCTGTATAATACAGGAACACTCTTCAGCAGCACACAATCGGCTCCGAAGTGAATGACAAAGGTGTGCTGCATCTCCTTCCGCTTTATACCCGCGGTGCGGGGCGGAGCGCGAGATGCAAATCCCGCACGCCAATGGCCATTGGCCTGTTCTGTATACACTCGAAGCTGATAGAAGTGATCTATCAGCTGATAGAAGTGATCTACGTCCGACGTACGTCGAACGTGACCGACTGAAAGGGAACTTTCCTTAATAAGCCTTTATCTGACGAGTTCTCTTGTGCTGATAGTTTGATAATCTCCATTCAGTTTTCACACAATAATTAGTTGTTTTCATGCTTTTTGCGTAACATTGCACCATTTCATGCTTTTTGTCTTCAGAAAGATTTTTCTTCCTCCCCATATTGCATGAGAATTGTGACTTGCTTAATAATGTGGAACAACCTCTTTAAATAGGGTTTCCATTTACCTAAGTAGACCTGGCAAACTATTTACCAAACCTGTCTGAGATTGATACCAGTTATCTAAAAAGATATGGAGAAATAAAACACTTTCTTTGAAAAACAAAAATCTGAATGTTTATTGTACTGAAAGCCTGCTGATATGTCACTTGGATAATAATTTGGAGCACAGTGTAGATTAAAATGTTTTTATTGAAGTCAAAAATATTATTTAATATCAAAGTTCATTTATGCCAACAAAACTAGTTTTTATGGGTTCAGTCAGGTAGAAATTGCTCTTTAAGGTAGCAATTGCAATTATCACTTCTTACATTCTGTGCACGTGGGGATGTAAACGTGAATTCTGCCAGATACAAAGTTTACAAGAGCTTGCTTGACTTCATCTGAGTTGAACCCTAGCGTGCGGAGCTGACATGCTGTCAGTTGTTCACTGTTTGGTCACATTTTAGTGCATTTTCCTTCGTTGGCACACTTCTGCAGATCAGCCAGTGCAGAAAAGATGCTAAAAGCATCAAGGAAATTCTTTGTAGGTCTACTAAATCATTAGTTTTAATAAAAACACGTACACTTGCACATGACTGAAACATGTTTGATAAAATGGTTTTTATTGATATTAAAAATGAAAGTACATGAATTGTGCATTTCGGACGTTCTAGCGTGCAGAGGTTAAATCAATTAAAATACACACAGGCCGCGTGGGCTACTGATATTAAACTGTTGCCAATGAAAGACAAAAGATCCCTTCATTTTTAGCGCAAAAGGACGTGTTTTCCTTACAGCGCCTTTTTCGCACGGAAAGTTAAGTAACCAGTTTGGAAAGTACAACAGTGAATGCAGTCCTTGCAGGAATAACATAATAGAAAAATGGCAATGTCTCTGGAAATATGGGATATTCGAATAATAAAAATAATGATAGTAATTATAATAATTGCACTGCTTCGTCACAACTGATATGAATCAGATAAATATTGGATTATCAAGGCAGAGGGATACACCGCAGGCACTTAGACCTAAATTTCAAGGTACTAAGCGATACTACAGTATTTATTTTTTGACCTTAAGATGGGGCTTATACAAGAAACGATGTTGGCTTGTTGTCCTTGTTTGAGAAACCACAAAGAAAATGGCCTTGTATTGGGTTTTTCACATAAATCCGCTGATATTTCCTGAGTATTAGGGTAAATACGTACGGTAGCCCTTCAACAACTGAGACGAAGATACATGGAGGACTTGAAAAAAACACCCCGACCAAAAGGAAATAAGAGGATTTAGGACGTATTATTGTAAAATGGCGAGATTGAGGGGACGTATAAACAGTCTACTCTTTGTGACATCATAATGGATTTTTGTGACATCATAATGGATCTTTGTGACATTGTAATGGATTTTTTACTTGGCAACAAGAAAAAACATTGAACCAGGGACAGGCTCTTCTCATCCCCAAAAACATGGCATACCTTACAGAAGCCAAAAAATGATGATACAACAATTGAAAACGGCACTAAAGTGGCTTAAACTGTATTGGGTTTGTGTACAATCGTGGCATATAGAGACCGGGTATATCCAGATCCTTGTGAGGAAAGTTTTTTTTGTAGTTGATTTTGTTTTTTTATAAACAGAAATCCATTTGGCAGATTAAAAAGCCATGCGGGAGGGAGAAAGAGAGAGAGAGTATTCTGAGTATGTGCCTATTTTTGTATTACAACATGCCTAAGCAATCCAGGCTACAGCTGCTGTTAAAATATTGATTTTAAAATAGCTCTGTGGCGAACCAAAAGGAAAAAAGGAAATATTTTTTGGTACAAAGCATCTACAAAAAGCATTTACATGTAAAATGGAAAAAAAAAAGAGAGCATATAAAATAAAATCCATCAGTTGAGCATCAGTGCTATGTATATTACTGTATTTGGACTGATTTTAATATATAATTTTATAACAAAATAAATAATGCCTTTATACAGTGCCCATATTTGTACTTAAACAAACAAACAAAAAGAAGCTTGGCGGCTCATTACGCAAGATACAGCTCAGACTAAAAGAATATTACATGATGTCCCTGGAAACTAATTATAATATATATTTCCATATTTATTCCATATATATATTTATATATATATTCAAGTATTTGTTTCTCAGGCAAAAGCATGTGAATACTACGGATAAACGTTAAAAATATATGTTAGTTGACATTATTGCGTTTTTTCCCTTTGAATTGATATTTGTGCCTTTTTTTTTTTTCTTCAGAACTGTAAAATAACGTTACAAAAACACAAAGCCTATTTTGCAACAACAAGAATGTCACGGTACCAGAAACCAAACTGGGCTTTTTTTTTTTTTTTTCCTTGAAGCGTTTTCACGAAAAAGAACATAGAAAATACAAACATCCCACTTTTTCAAGGTCACAATGTCCCTCTTTCCTGCAGTGCAAAGCAGGGGTTTTGTGCAGCCACGCTCGAAAGGAGGCGAGTTCTTCACGTCCAGGCATTTGAACATGATCCCTTCAGCGTCCCCACACTGCTCCTTCCTTTATCGCAACGGCAGCGCCGGGACCCGAGGCATACGTCGCGTGTCTTACGTACGCATCTGCATGCAGCGATATCCCCGCAGCCACTCTTTCCAAAGTCACACTTTCCTTAAAACGGAAAGCTTAATAAAGTTTCAAAGGAAAAAAAACATGCTTTTCAACCCCTTCTCCTTTAAGTCCATTCCCAAAGCTAGCACCATGACATTTTTTGAGCTACACGTTCATAGTCCATAAAAAAATAGTGCCTTTTTTATTTACTTAACAAGAACTTTGACGTAATCCGTGGCGATGTGCAATTCGCAGACTCTTCTCTGCTTTCATTTGTGATTACAAGGTGCTGGAACAGGAATCTAATTATACAACAATTCCTTACAGTGTGGATGTCCCTTTATAGTTACAGGTGCAAACTAATATTTAAAAAGGACTAAATGAGAGATACGTTTGTCTCGGGAGAATGCAGTGGAATGGGATCTTTCATGCTAGCTCGAGCTGTTCCTCACGTTCTGATGTCCTCCGAACTGGCTTTCCGCAACTTCTTCGCTCTTTCTTTTGCTTCTTCACCTGAATTGTGTTCCTCTCGTTTATGATGTGCCTTTTTGTTGGTGAACGAAACAGCAAGAATAGAAACTTGAAGAGCGTGTGAGCACGTCTGGTGGGGAAGGAAGAAGGGTTGTTGAGGACTGCCACAGAAATGACGTCAGAGACAAAAAGCTTTGATCCCCTAGTCTTTTTTTATCGACTCTGTGCAAATGATCCTGGTTTCACTTGTGGCTGACGTAGTTTTCTGTGGGAAAAAGGATGGGCGGCAGCTTGCTGGGAAGCGTGATGAGAGGCCTGTGGTGGTGCAGTTGCTCCTGGGCCTTGATTCTCTCCGCCTGCCGCCTAAACTTCTTGGCCCGCAGGATGGCAGGGACGCCCCTCCGTAGCCTCTGGGCGGCCTTCCGTTGCCACACATCGTATTTGGAATATTTCACGGTCACGTGCTTTCTTGGGACTTCCTGTTGCGAAAGTAATAATAGTGTTAGAAAATGACTTCTGAGACAGGTTGAAATTCTTACAGATGAGAAAAATGACTCAAAACTCTCTTAAACTCAAAGTTTTGACAAAAAATTTAAATGGTTTTGCAGATATTTTGCCAAAAAAAATAGCCAAAAAAAACCCAAGAAGACAACACCCCAACTGAAATTCTCTTGTCCAATCCTCTTATTTTTCTTAAAGGCTTAGTTCAGCCAAAAATCTAAATTCTACCATCATTTACTTCCAAACAGTCTCCTCCCTTTGAAGAAAGTCTGTGTTATTTTGTACCCCATTGACTTTCTTTATGTGGATCCCAAACTATCCATAACATACAGTATGTTATTTAAATGGCTATCAATTTCTAATACTGACAAAGAAAAAAACTCAAAATTATATAAAGACAATGAAGGAGATAATGGCACAGTTCCATTTGTCCCCAATGTCTAACCAGCTAGTCAACATCCAGGTCATTTTGCAAGACACTGGTTTTGTAACCCAATCCAAGTATGTGATGTAAATCTACAGGAAAATTTCAACCTATAAATGACCTCTCACTTCTATCATATCATTTTCCACTTGGTCAGCAGTTTTAGGGCAATACTTGCTTACTAGTTCCTTAATCTGGCTCAATGTTTTCTTTAAACCCACATGCCAGGATGCACAAGTTCAGCAGAAAGCACAGGACAATCAAGATGTTGCGTGTGATAAAGTGCTGGACAGTTTTTGTTGTTTCCCACGGTCAACATACCTGTTTTAATGCGGGCATCACCGGGATGACCTGTAGGGATGTGGCTGAAACGTCCCTCTCTGACTTGGCAGGTTTAGCGCAGTACTGTTCTAGTAGAGCTAGGTTGCAACTGCTAAAACAACACTCTTCCACAATCCCACGATTTTGAGAACGCCGACTGTTCGACCTGCTAGTTGGTCGACCTGCAGGGACACAAATGAAGATCATGAGTTTATGGACTCTAGACACTCTGGTCACATGTCAGACAAAATTGATGAAGAAAACAGCTTAATGAGATAGATCACCCAAAAATGTCCTCATGTCATTACAAACCTGTGCTCCAAACCTGTTTTCATCCATGCAGTGAAAGTCAGTGGTGACCAATGTTGCTTTGGATCCCATTGACTTTCATTGTATGGTCAAAAACAGTTCTTCAAAAAGTCTTCTTTTGTGTTCCAGAAAGTCATTCAGGTTTGGAAGGACATGAGGGGGGAGTAAATGTTGACAGAATTATACATTGTTGATTGAACTATACTAGCCTAAACTGGTTTGCTGGTCTCCCAGCCTGATCAGGGGATGGTTTAGACAGGTTTGGGGCACTTGTCAAATAGACCAGCTGACTGACCAGGAAACTCTAATGAAAAAGCCTGATTAAACCAGCCTAGGCTGGTTTGATAATCATTCATGTTTAAGTTCCCATTTCTCTGAGCCTTGCAAAGCTGGTGTTTAGCTGGGTAAACAACTAGTCATCCAGCCTGACCAGCTGAAAAGTGAAAAAGCCCTCAATAAAACCAGCCAACAAACAAGCAAACTAGCATAGACTGATTTATTTCTCTTTTTTTTCAGCTGGAGATCCAGTTGAACACCAATATAGCATGCTGGAAGACCATCTCAAACCAGTTTTGGCTGTTTTAACAAGAAAGAAGAAGAGATTTGGCTCAAAATCTCCAAACAGTTGCCATCAAACATGCAAACACGTTCCACAAATCCTACAAACAAGTCAATGTAAATCAAGCTACAGTGCTAATTATTATTTGTTTTCTCGCCCGGACTGATCTTGTTATGCGTCTAATTGAGCTGTTCGAAATCTGTTCCGAAGAATTCGCCGACAACCCTGCAACGCGGTCCCAGGAATGGAAGAACGAAAGCCTACAAAGAACACAGCAAGAGAGAGTTGAAGGGCAAAAGTCTTCGCTTCTGTTTGGATGAGTAAATGGTGGATATCCTTTGACCTTGTCCTTTGCCAGCTCAGCAGAGATAAAGAGAGCATGAAAGAGAGGAAGGGGGAGGGGTAAAAGAACAGACTTGGCATGAAAGAGCGAAGATACAGGACACAGTAATGGAGGGGGGGAGCCGGACCGGGAAAAAGGAAGGAATAATTGATTTCCAGTCAAATATTATGTGAACGATCTGCGCTTCTCACAGCCGCAATGATCTGAAAGGGTATTCTTGATTGTAGGATGGGAAACATTGAAGAGTGGATCTGGTGGATGGAGGGGGAAAATCTGCGCTGGCCCAAATTGGATAATGATCTTTCGGGGTAGTTAGGCTTCTGTGGACAAAAGAACACAAAGGCCTTGTCTGTTTGTCAGTGCTGGCGTGAGGAAGACGGCAAATATTTAAAAAAGTTGTGCTCTTGAACCCCCTCCGTGCATGTGAGCCGTTTACAACCAGCAGATGTATCTGGATCTGGATCGTACAATCGGCAATCTGAACTAGTGCGAAGCTATTGGTTAGTATCTGTTACGCTAAACTAGTAATGAAGCTGTCTCAATCCATCCAGCCGTGTAAGAGGACAAACAGCTTTTTTTCAATTGAGTGTAGCCTGGGAACATTTCTGGAGAGGTGAATGGAATGCCACTTGGGTACTATTACTTTCCCTGGCGGAATGTGCAAGTAAACAACCAGGCCATTGTGGCTCATTTAGCATCCCTTTCATATGCAATCACAGATATCGCGAGAGAATGCGCCCAGTCAGCACAATCTGCAGAGACTTTGCTCGTAACTCTGGTCATTGGTGACATACAATTGGCAGGGTTTGCGACTAAAAGAAAAGAAAACCCAGAGATGTGCAAATGTACGTACTGAAATAGAAGCCTCTGTCTTCGCACACAAACTGTAGCGCGTCCACCAGCTCTCCACCACATAACGTCTCAGCTGAAGCAACTTCGAAGGTAGACAGGGTTAAAAACAGTATGCATATGGGCATCCGTAAGGACCAGTACATCTTTATGACCTGCGGAGATAATGTGTTTTAGTTAGTTTAGATGCTTGTGCATTTCATTTTTAATGTACAAAGCTCATGTATACCTTAACATAATACTGAACAAACATTATTAGCTACCTCAAGGCATTGAATTTAGTAATGCAATACAATGTCTGCATGCATGGCTATCGACTTTTCAGCTATCTGCTTGATCACATGGTCAAAACCTGTGTCAATGTACAGTATGGAAAGCATGTATTGTAGTATACATGCAGCACTGGAATCATGTTTCATTCTATAAATGCATGTAGGTTTTAGCAACAACAACAAAAAGAGGTCAGACTTTTGAGTAACTATTATTTGTTTCTTCAATGCATTGAATTCACCAAATGCAATAGTTAACACACCCTGGGAAATCGTGCATTTTGTAGTAATGCATTTAATTTTTCACTAAAAAGGTGATAAATCCTTCCTTTGGTGGTGGTCATTGGTTCCTTCAGTGCGTTAAAATCGCCAATGCAATTCTTCAAACACGCTGGGATTATACATGCATGCATCGACTTTTATTTATACTTGTTTATAATTAACGCTTAAAGATGAATTGCTTATCCAGGTCGAAAAGCGCTTTTATCTCCTCATGTGCACTCTTACACAACGTTCAACAAGTTGCAAGACTGCTCAATAAACCCAGCTATCTCATTCCTCACAACTCAGCATATAATTTCCTTAAACCCAGCTCATTTAAAGTGCTGTCGCCCCCTTGCGCAACTTCTTTCCCGTGCGCGCGTATCCTGAATGAAGTGTCAAGTACATTTTTATTTGTAAAGCGCTTTACTACACATTGGTTCAAATCAGCTTTACAAAAAAATCAATGTACATTTTTTATAATATCTTATACGCCACATTTAGCGCTGTCAAGATGTTTAGAGCTGTTATCAAGAGTGTCAAAAACATCTCCGTTGCATTACGCGAACTGCTCGTGCATTTCCAAACGTGTCAATTTCTAATATGTTTTCTTTTCTTTTTCTTAAGAGAGCCTAACTAATGCAATCATCTCCAGATACGTCCAAGATTTCCTAAAGGTTGTTAAAAGATTTTCTTTACCTTATTTATGAAACTGTCTGTTCTCAAGCAGGTATGGCAAACAGAATGATGTTTTAGTTGGTCCTCCATGACAATGTAAAAAAAGGCGGTGCTGTTGTATTTGGTTGAAAAGGTCTGTTTAGTTTCCCCAGTTGGTGTTAGGATGTTGTGTGGAGCTGTCCCAAAAATCAGGCGACAGGCAAAAGTTCTGTGAGAGAAGTATTATATACTCAAACCCGCCCCTTAACACCCCCCTCCCCTCTGGTGCGCATGTCCGTGAGAGGTAAAACTCGAGGTGGTCAGTGAATCTCCAGCAGTCCAGCCGAGCTCCCTGCTGCTGTTTTCCAAGAATTCCAGATCACAAAAAGGTCAATGAACATTAGAAAACGAGCTTTTCTAAAATATTAAGACGGCATCGTTATTTTCCAAAATTATTTTAACACCATCTCAGCCAATTCATAAATAAATACAATCAAACTATTGTACAATAAAATAAATGTAAATAAACAAATAAACAAGACAACGTGCGAAATTCCAGAAACGCATACGCCATCAATATGAGTGTACTTATCCAGCAGACAGAGTTCTGACAGGACAGTCGATGTGTAACACTTTACAATGGAAATTGCCCGGATGCCGAGGAGAGAACATGAAACGCTTTACGCCGTCATTTCCTCTGATATCCACCTGCCTTATCGATCCTCGCGCGAATAGTGGCTGTAATGATGGTAATTCACTTTACAGCCTGACCCATTCAGAGCACTGAGAATATAATGAAGAATTAGCTAGACTTGAATTGAACTTAAATTGGTTTGATTGAATTAACTTGGAAATGTCATCCATCACCTGGCAAAGCAATTAGAGCCATTATTTGATGCAGATGTTATTCTTTATGGACACTAGTCTCCATCTGATATGAAATGCAGGGCCAAAATGTCTACTACTGCCTTACTAAAACACCTTTTAAAATGGGTTTAAATCGTAATTAATATGTGAATAAATTCCCTAAATATATATATATGTATGTATATATATATATATATATATATATATATATATATATATATATATATATATATATATATATATTTTATATAGGGCATTTATTGTTCACATATTAATTATGATTTAAAACTACCTTAAAGGGTGTATGTATATATATATATATATATACATACATATATATATATATATACACACACACGCACACACACACAAATGGAATATAGACTATAATATAATAACTAAATATATAATACATGTATGTAACATATACATAATAAACAATATATTGTAGAAAGTGCTAGCCTATATATATATATATGGATTTTATATAGGGAATTTATTGTTCACATATTAATTATGATTTACAACTATTTAAAAAGGGGTATATATATATATATGGCAAATCTTGATTATATATGACAAATTGTTTATTGTTTTGAATGTCATGATCATTAAGATTAATGTAGGCTATTTTTTATTTTAAAATGGTGTGATTGGATTGGCCGATGAATATTTGATAACTTATATTAGGGATAACTCATTTATTCCATTTTGTTAACCCTAACTGTTAACCCACACTGTTAGGGTGGTTAAATAAGACAAACACGAGATTGTGGACATTGTGCGTTGTAAAATTAACAGCTTCTTGCCCAAACAACTCAAATGAAATGTGTTTAAATATACAAAGTGATGATAAACAGTGCGAGGTCTGGTAGAAATTTATGAGAAAATTAGAGAAAAGTGTGGGCCCTGTTTTATGTGACAGCAAAATGGCGCCCCTGCTGGTAAGACGAAGAATAGCGGCACATGAAAAAAAAGGGGGGCCTGCTGCTGGCATGAATTATCAATGCACTCTGTTACTGGAAGCACCATTATAAAGACATTAAACCTCTCTTCCTCTGTCTCCTATTATCCATCAGATGAAGGAAGCAGGAAACCCAAAAGATCTGTAGGGCCTTGCAATAAATCATTCACTGCGTTCAGTAAGCTGCATTTTCATCTTAGTCACATTGCCATGCACAACAATGCATAGAACTGCCCATAATACAGGACCAACCAGTCCAGCACAAAACATTAGAGGTCTTCAATAAAAAGCTCAGGAGGTTTTGTGATAACCAATATGTACAGTCAGCAATATCCAATATTATACATGAATAGCTCTCTGTTTTATACTCAATGACCTCAGTTTAATTGTTAAAATTATGTAAACTACAATAATATATCAGTCTTCATTCCAGTAATATCCTACACCTACTGATTTACTACTGACGTATTCCACTGTGGGATTTTTCCCGTCTTCGTAAAATGTATTTAGTGGTTGGTTGCGTATTCAATTGGCAGATCTTTCCCACTAACTGGATCCAAAATCAGAATCCTCATCCCGATCCTAACCTCTAACCTCATGACACGACCCTTACAAAAGCTCTAGTCATTATGCTGTCCATGATATAAAAGCGCTCATCCAAAAAGTGCTTGTGTGGGACGTCTCACCTACATATAGGCTTAGACTACCATCTGGTGGTGGTTGTTTTATTTCAAACAAACTTGTAAGGTTCAGTCAGACAAATGTATCATAGAGCTAGTCTTCTGAAACAAACATACTTTTCCTGTATAAAGCATTTATGAAAGGGTCGATTTGATTAAAAGTCAGAAAGTAAACCACAAGAATAGTTTGGGATATTTTTCAAAGATATTTCTTTATAATAGCACATAATATCCAATTTGCACTACACAGTTTTCTTGCAACTTTATTTATTTCACTTTTTATGCCATTGTTTGCAGACATATATTCATATGTATTTCATTTTTTTATGAATGATTTGCTGTTATTAATAAAATATTTCTACCATCTGTAGGAGAATACATCAGCTCAATGTAATATTTTAGGAATATATTTGCAATACTAATACATTCAATTTGATTGATTATACATATTTGATTATATACTGTACATATTTGTTTAATTTTTTGTATAGTACTTCATCTGGTGATATTTCATAAATAACTTTAGTCTTCAATAGCTATAGGGTACGTTTACACGACAACGATTTACCAAAAAATGAAAGAAAAAAAAAATGCCTTTGTGTTTGTAATTGCCACATTTATTGTGGTGTTCCACAGGGTTCGCTGTTGGGACCAATTCTGTTTTCAAGTTACATTTTTTTGCTCTGTAATTTAAAAACATAATATTAATTTTTACTGCTATGCAGATGACCTACATTTATATTTATCACTGTGTTCCAAGGGTCTGACTAGTCTGGATGTCCTTCAAGCATGTTTAACAGAATTGGATGGCCTCAAACTTTCTGCAGTTAAATAAAACTGAAGTTGTAATAATTGGTCAGAATTTGAGTAAAAATCTGATTGCGCTAGCTCTTAATAAGTCGTTTCCAAATATTAAACAGTTAGTTAGAAATTTGGGTGTTTATTTTGAATATCTTGGTAAGAAGTTGGTTCAGTCTTGTTTTTATCAGTTAAGAAATATTTCTGAGGTGAGGCGGTTTTTGAGTTTTAATGATACAGAGAAGCTTATTCATGCTTTTATTTCATCCCGTCTTGATTATTGTAATGCCTTGTTTTCTTTAAATATTTTTTTTTATTTCATAAATAACTTTTGTCTTCAATAGCTTCAGGGTACATTTACACAACAACGATTTACCAAAAAATGAAAAAAATTCCTTTGTGTTTTGCGCATACAGACGGCACCGTTGTCAAAAAGATCCCCGTTCACACGGATCCGTGAAAATGACAAAAAAACGCTGTATTATTCATGCCAGGACAGTAGTTGGCGATGTCACTTTGTAAAGAAAAACGATGTGCCTATAGACTGAACACGTAACACGCATGCACATGACGGAACGTCACATTTATTGTGGTGTTCCACAGTGTTCGCTGTTGGGACCAATTCTGTTTTCAATTTACATGCTTCCTCTTGGCTCTGTAATTTGAAAACATAATATTAAATTTCACTGCTATGCAGATGACCTACAATCATATTTATCACTGTGTTCCAAGGGTCTGACTAGTCTAAATGTCCTTCAAGCATGTTTAACAGATCAAACACATCAAACGTTCTGCAGTTAAATACTGATAAAACTGAAGTTGTATTAATTGGTCAGAGTTTGAGATCAGTCAGAATCAGATCGTTTCCAAATATTAAGCAGGTAGTTAGAAATGTGGGTGTTTATTTGGACACCAATCTTAATTTTGAATATCATGTTAAGAAGTTGGTTCAGTCTTGTTTTTATCAGTTAAGAAATATTTCCAATGTAAGGTGGTTTTTGAGTTTTAATGATACAGAGAAGCTTATTCATGCTTTTATGTCATCCCATCTTGATTATTGTAATGCCTTGTTTTCTTTAAATCATCGTACTTTATCATGTTTACAATTAGTACATAGTTTTAGCTTCTTTACATTGGTTACCTGTTCATTTTAGGATTGATTTTAAGATTTTATTGTTGACATACAAGCATTAAATGGTTTGGCGCAGATGAATTTAAAAACGTATTTGTATAGACGTGCTTTTAGTATTTTGTGATGTCTTTTTGTGTGTTTTGGGCTTTGGGTATTTTATATTTGCGTCACATTTTTGTAGTTTACACGTACAGAGACAATAATGGTATCGTTTTCAAAAACTTGCGCTTTGACACCCATTTCAAAAGTTTATGTTTTCAGGCCCCCAAAACGCTGTTGTCGTGTAAATGAACAGCCAAAACTCATAAAAAAGTTTCCCGTTTTTAGTTGAAAACGGTGTCGTGTAAACGGCCCCTTAATAGCTTAATTTACACCTGGGTATGATTTATCTTTTAAAAAATGTATATGTCATGTTGACACAATTTCTGTTTAGTCACAGAGTGATCCATTAATCCAGAGTTCAAAAATGAAAATTCTGTCATCATTTACTCGTCCTCGTCATTCCAAAAATCGGTGTGGTTTTTATTCCCATTGACTTTCATTGTATGTTTTGTCCATACAAAACGAAACTGTCTGGTTACAGACTTTCTTCACAATATCTTTTTGATGTTCAGCAGAATAAAGAAACTCATACAGGTTTGGAACGACATGAGGGTGAGTAATTGATGGAAGAAATTTCATTTTTGGGTGAACTATCGCTTTAAGGGTTCTGGTATCAAGTTCCAACATGAGGTTTTGAGGTTGGCATTCAGTGTTTTAAAAGCAACGACGTCAGTAGCAGCAGATGTAGACGCAGACGCACAGCATAACGACGAGACCGTCACATATGAAGCATAGAGGAACGGGACAGTTGATTGGCTCCAGGCGGCAGAATCAAGCCAACACATTCAGGGCATCCGTGAGGATTTTCAGTTCGTCTTTAATGGTCTCCAGCCCTTGCTGGATCTTCAGAGGGTTGTCCAGCACTTCTATGCTGTCTGTGTATGGGTCGAACCGCACGGAAAATGGTCTCTTGATGCGGGTCACGTACGTTCTGTTGTTTAAAAACAATAGTGTAATTATTGTTATAGAAACAACTGAAATTATTTAACTGTAAGCAATTAAGACAATAAATTAAATGAAAATGTATAGAGTAAATTCCTTCTTTTATTAGTCAATACTTGCTAGATTTTTAAGGAGTAATTTAATCTTTGCAAAATGTGTTTTGAAATAAATAAAATACTTTTGGAAAGTTGGCATGTCTTGTGGTGTGACATGCTATATGCAATTTAAACTATTTCAAATATTAATTAGTATTCATCCATTTTTCCTTATATTTTCATTAATATTTTAAATTAAAAGTCTTGTTCATTAAAAAGTCCATGGACATGTCATGCAATGAATGAATGAATGAATAAATAAATAAATACATAAGTAAATAAATATCTTACTAGTAATAAACAGTAATTACTTAATTGCTTGAACAATAAAGACAAAAATGCAAATGTATGTAATAAATATATTTTTATTTTATTGGTGAGCATTTGTTTTATGGACTATTATTATCTGTTTGTTAATTTGTTTTGACACAAATTAAAAATAAATATTTATTTACTTCATTAATTAATTCAGTCTTTTATGGAGGGGCAAAATACTCAAAATGAATAATAAATAAATAATAATTAAATAAATGTTGAAATATATAAAAATCATTAAATGCATAATTAAATAATTAAATGCAGATATATATATATATATATATATATATATAAATCGTTAAATGCATAATTAAATGCATATATATATATATTTCTGCATAAAATAAATCATTAAATGCATCATTAAATAATTAAATGTGTGTATATATATATGCATTTAATTATGCATTTAACGATTTATTTATATATTTCAACATTTATTGAATGATTTATTTTCAAATAATTTGGCCCTCTATAATCTTTTATTCATTCAGAGAATGTAATTGTATGCTGTTATATGTTTTATTGTCATACATGCATTATATAAAATTGCTTACAGTATCTTTTATTTTTTTTTAGAAACTTTGATTTTATAATAAATAAATTCATTCAGTCATTCTGAGAATGTAATTGTGTGCTTTATGGTTTTTATCATCATCCATATATTATATAAAATTGCTTACACTATCTTTTATTTTAGTTGTTTCTATTTTTTATTTTTAAATAAATAAATAACAGTTGAAATTATTTGCAAATAAAAATAAAGACAAAAATGCAAATGTATGGAATAAATAGCCTATTTTTTATTTTATTAGTGAGCATTTGTTTTATGGACTATTATAAAATATTGAAAATATTTATTAACGCTGTTTAAAACTTATTTTCCTTCATAGCTAATTATATGATGGTCAAACCTACAATGCTGACAGCAACCGAGTATTTTTGATGCAGCTCACCTCAGTTTCTCTGTAGCATCTGAGAAGCTCTCTGACACAAAATAGACGGGTTGGTACGTCTGGTCTTGGTACGGCTGAACAGCTACGATGTCCGGGTCAAATTCCCGTCTCTCTGGCTCATCCGAAAGAGAATGCTGGGGGGGGGTGGAAGGGGCAACATTAAATGCCAAATGCATTCGTCATAAAAAACAGCAAACCAATTAATTTGATAAACGCCACCAACCACCAGCTCGCCGAAAGACGACAGCAGTCCTGCTCCGTACGCTTTGATCTTCCCTCCTTGCTTACACAGTCCAAACTCCACCGTGAACCAATACAGCTGAAAAACACATTCAGAACAAACACATTTAGTGTTTTTAGTAGAGCAGCAGAGTTTGATAAGATGTGAGATGCTTTGTACTTACTGTTGACAGTTTCTCAATATCTTCCTCAGAAGCTCCAAGAGAAGCCAGACCAATACTCTGAGAGGAGAGATTTCAGGACATACAGTCAGACCAAAATGTATTCAGACACCTTCAACATTTTCTCACATTATCACAGTTTATTCGCTATAGTTTAGAAAATGGTAATAAAATATGACAAGAACTCAGAGTTAAACTGTGTCAGAACAAATTCATCTTGATAATGTCAGATAACTTTGATAGAAAGGTATGTAATGGATTACAATCAACCAATCAGCTGTCAGCTGTTAAATTTAAGTACACAATTAAATAATACCAATTTAGGTCAACCAATGACCAAGCAATGCTTCATTTTGTTCAGTCTGTGGTGTAAAAGGTCGCATTAGCAAATAAAAGAAAAAACACTTAAGCAAAACATGGTCAGGTCAAAGTGTCTGAATAATTTTGATCCCAAATTTTTATCAATTTTACTGGTAGTCACTGTATGAAGAATTTTTAGGTATAATATGTCACAGTTTACTTTATTTTGCTATCCTCACTTACATAAATGAACTATAGTGTCCTGCACACACTAGTAAAAAAATTATATCTGGTGTCTGAATAATTGTTGGTTTGACTGTACATCCAAGATTTTAGATGTAAGGAAATATGGGATATGTTTATAAAGCAGGTTTTTTTTTACCTGAGAAAACTGTGCAAATGTTCTATCAGCCAATATCGGCACATGTCCAAGAAGTTCATGGACGCAATCCCTGGAAAGGAAAAGATATCAAATAATTATGATTGCTTGTGACTATACTGTGCCGTCATTTTCATTAAAGCAAACAAGGGAAGCAGTTTATAATGCATGTACAGTTATGCAATGTGTAATACATACTAACCACATGAAAAAAGTGAATAAGTAAAATTCACTTAATTTTTCTTTTGCAAGTTTTTGCACACATATTTATTAGTACATTTCACATGGAATAGTTCACACAAAAATAAAAATTAGCCCATGATTTACTCACCCTCAAGTCATCATTTACTCACCCTCAAGTCAAAACGCTTACGTATGACGTTATCGTCGCGCCAGTTACGCTTTTTTCGTAAGTTGAATATGGAAGGCGGTCTGGCGGAAGCTAGATATTTTACTTTATAAAGTTTTAAATATGGATATTTTTCTTACAAAAACCCATCAATTCGCTTCATAAGGCCTCTATTAACCCCCCAGAGCCGTGTGGAGTACTTTTATAATGGATGGATGCACTTTTTTGGGCTTCAAATTTTGGGCTGCCATTTACTGCCAGTATAAAGGTTGGATTAGCCAGGATGAGTAAATCATGGGGTAATTTTCATTTTTGGGTGAACTATCCCTTTAAGTAAAATTAGCAAAGAAAATAAGTAACTTTAACTCGGCCAGTCAAAGTTTGTTGAGTAATTTCTACTTAGTTGAAAGCTGATTTGTTTCAAGTACATTCCACTCAAACCATATAACACTGAATTAAACCACTCTATAAAGTGTATGCTTTACTTAGAACATCTAAGTAAATAATACAGTAGATATTGTGTAGACACCATATCTACATAATAGAAGTAATGTGGTACCCACCCGAACACAGAGACCTCAGTACTTGGCACACAATACCAGTAACATTCGATTGGTAATTTTTGAGTATGAATGTGTCATTTTGAGTAGAAAATGAACTCCATGTGTCACAACAGCAAGTTACTAAACCCTCACAACAAAAGCAAGGATATAACAGTGTAAATACAGCTGGAAAACAGCGAAAATGCAACCTTATTAATTATTCATGCCCCAGTGCATGATGGGAACACCAGTATCAGAAAGCTGAGTAGGTTTTACTTCATTTTATAACACTGAAATTTACACTTTGATTTCTAGTACTAATATAGAATTCACTCTTGCCTGAATTAACTTATTCAGGTAGAAATTACATTTGTTTTTTTCTGTAGTATTAGTTTACCACATAATCATTGTATCAGTGAAATCTCTAAGGTTCAGCTAATTGCATTTAATATAAATTTAAACTCTAATACGTTAATTTAATTGCAGTTAACATGCAGATGTGTCCGAAAACACTGCAATCAGTTTGCACTTAAGAATATTCTGTATTATTTCTGTAATAAGTACTATTTTTAAACGTATGCTGTATTGTATCCTCTTTCACTGCACCTTTTTTTTAGTATTTTAGTTTTTATTTTTTATTTTAGACCTTTTATTTTATTTGACAGACAATTTTATTCGGTTGCAATGTTTCAGCGTGTACTAAGCAGTTAGCCTACGTCTGGGTGTAAATCAAATGCTTAATAAACAGGAAGTGTCTTCATAAATGTAACGTGTGACAGGAAGTCTCTTACGGTTCAGGCGAGTGCATGGGGGAGGAAGCATGCCGTATGTACTGTGTGCACTGGAACACGCGGAAGGCCAAGCTGGCCAAAAAGTCTCGTGCAGAGAGAAGACCTGCCACTGGCCTCAGCTGAAATCCTGTGCGCTCTTTATACATGAGAGAGAGAGAGAGACAGAGAGAGAGAGAGAGAGAGAGAGAGAGAGAGAGAGAGAGAGAGAGAGAGAGGGATGCTTGACTGTTCCAAACTCATCACCATCATTCTGTCTGGTTGCTAGGGTGTTGCTATGCTGTTGCTAGAGTGCCCTAGGTGATTGCTATGCCATTCCTAGGGTGTTTTGTGTTGTTGCTAGGGCACTGCAATGTGGAGTTCTGGGCAGTTTCTATTGGCTATGTGGTTGCTAGGGTGTTCTAGGTGGTTGCTATGGCATTGCTATGGTGTTTGCTAGCACAATGTTATGGAGTAGTTAAGGTGTCCAGAGTGTTTGCCAAGGTTTTGGTATGTAGTTGCTAGGTGGTTGCTTTGAAATGCCAATGAGGTTGCCAATGTGTTCTAAGCGGTTGCGAGGGAGTTCTGGGTGGTTGCCAAGGTGTTGCTATGTGGCTGCTAGGGTGTTCTAGGTGACTGCTATGACATTGCTATGCAGGTGTTCTGAGTGGTTACAGTTTCTAGGGTGCTCTGGGTGGTTGCTAGGGGGTTGCTATGAGGATGATCTGGGTGGTCACTATGGGCTATGTGGTTGCAAGCATGATTAATTTATGGCTTATAACTCTTTAACAAAGACTTTTTTAAAATCCCTATAGAAAAAATGAATGGAAAAAATACTTATGGAACCAGCGCTGCTGAAAAAGGGGGCGGGCACTGTTGCACTCTATTAAAAGGAGGTTGCTAACACATTGCTATGTGATTCCTAAGGTGTTTTGGGTGGTTCCTAGGATTTTAGGGGTGGGTTGCTAGGGTGTTGCTATGTGGATTCTCTGGGTGGTCTATATAGACCAATTCACACTGCACCGACAGACGGCAACAGACACAGAACCCAATACCTCCAAGTACAATATGTTTCTGGATCAACATCTTTGTTGATCCTGGAACAACATTCCAATCAACCAATCAGAGGAATGGGTTTACAGTTTATGTCAAGTTTAGGCTTACAACCAGAGTTAGGTGCTTCTACATCAGTGTTATTCACCTGTCATTTCCCTCTGATTTTAGGGATAACTTATGGGTAGGGTTAGGTTTAGGGGTAGGGATAGGACTGCATTTTTGGAGAGGCATGTTGTTCCAGGCTTAACAAAATATGTTGACCCAGGATTGTGTGAGGGTGTTGGCATGTTGCTGCTGGGTGGTTGCTGTGGCATTGCTATGGGGTTGTTAAGGGTGTTGGTGTTGGCTTCTGGGTGGTCGCCAGGGTGTTGGCATGTAGCTGCTAGATGGTTGCTGTGGCATTGCTATGGTATTGCTAAGGATGTTGGTGTTGGCTTCTGGGTGGTTGCCAGGGTGTTGGCATGTTGCTGCTGGGTAGTTGCTATGGCATTGCTATAGGGTTGCTAAGGGTGCTGGCTTCTGGGTGGTTGCCAGGGTGTTGGCATGTAGCTGCTGGGTGGTTGCTGTGGCATTGCTATGGGGTTGCTAAGGGTGTTGGCTTCTGGGTGGTTGCCAGGGTGTTTGCATGTAACTGCTGGGTGGTTGCTGTGGCATTGCTATGGGGTTGCTAAGGATGTTGGTGTTGGCATCTGGGTGGTTGTCAGGGTGTTGGCATGTTGCTGCTGGGTGGTTGCTGTGGCATTGCTATGTGGTTGCTAAGGGTGTTGGTGTTGGCTTCTGGGTGATTGCCAGGGTGTGGGCATGTAGCTGCTGGGTGGTTGCTGTGGCATTGCTATAGGGTTGCTAAGGGTGTTGGTGTTGGCTTCTGGGTGGTTGCCAGGGTGTTGGCATGTAGCTGTTGGGTGGTTGCTGTGGCATTGCTATAGGGTTGCTAAGGGTGTTGGTGTTGGCTTCTGGGTGGTTGCCAGGGTGTTGGCATGTAGCTGTTGGGTGGTTGCTGTGGCATTGCTATAGGGTTGCTAAGGGTGTTGGTGTTGGCTTCTGGGTGGTTGCCAGGGTGTTGGAATGTTGCTGCTGGGTGGTTGCTGTGGCATTGCTATGGGGTTGCTAAGGGTGTTGGTGTTGGCTTCTGGGTGGTTGCCAGGGTTTTGGCATGTATCTGCTGGGTGGTTGCTGTGGCATGGCTATGAGGTTGCTAAGGTGTTCTAGGTGGTTGCTAAGGTGTTATATAATGCTTAACATATTACTAGTGTTTTCTGTTGCTGGCAATACTGAAGAATATTTATAGTAACAAAACATGATTTGTTATATTAAATAGCATGTTGAATGATGTACGGGTTGCACTGTTTTCTGGCAGTGCTATAATTTGATTGGTACCTTTTAAAAAGCAGGACACATCCTCCAGCTGAGGGATGTTATCGGGACTGTAGCCACAGTGTTTCTCCAGTAACTGGAAAGCCTCTAAATGTTCACTACAGGCGTGGGTCGTGTACAGATCTCTGAGGGTGGAGTACACTTCTCGCCTGCACACACATTATATGAGAAGTTTGAATGAAAAACACAATTTGAGGATCTCCAGCTGTGTTTATCTAGGATTGGTTGTTTATTTTACTACAACGCACCATGTTCCGATCTCCTCTTCCGTATACTCAACTCTCGGAATCGTTTCTCCTCTGGAAAGAGACAGGCGTCAATCAAATATCTGTTCCTACATGTCCAGAGAGGCAAACATTGCATGGTAAACACTGTTTACATACTGTTTATATTTGAAGGCAATGTCTCCAATCATCTTCCGTCGTTTTCTGTAAACAGGGTCAGTGAATCCCTGCATTAAAAAACGTATATAAGAAATAAGAAATACATGACAGAATTTGGGTAATCAAATGTAGTTACATTTTATTAGAAAGCAGGAACTATTCCAACACTTACTGGATGATCCTGATCCAGATCGGGATCAAATTTGGTGATAAGATGATGGCATTTATCCAATTCAGTGATTTTTCTGGGAAACCAGTGAACTGAGGAAAGACAAAAGTACTAAACGTAAATGACATTCAAATAAGGAAAAGAATAGCACAGCAACATTACGTTTTAATAGACGCACATTTGACCTCTTTTGTGGTTTTGACGTCCTCTGCACTTCTCTTCAGAGAGCTGACCAGCGTGCTGACGTCTGAAAGGTGCACCTCACACTGAACATAATACTCCAGATCCTCCAAGCCGTCCTTTGGTTTTCGGCTGGGTCTGGTCTCAAGATGGTGGATTTTGGCTTCAAATGTCTGTGGTGTTCAGTGGTTGAACATTACAATAAAATTCCAAAGAAAATACTATAAATTAATGCACATATTGTAGTAATGCCATTAAGAAAGTGGAAAATGTCATTTTTCTGTATCTGGTAAACTCTCAAATGTACTATTAAAACTATGGTAACACTTTAGTTTGGGGAGCAATTCTCGCTATTAATAGTTGCTTATTAGCTTGCATATTACTAGCATATTGGCTGTTTATTAGTACATAGAAAGCACATATTAATGCCTTATTCTGCATTACCATATTGTGGATCCCTTAATATCTAAACTTAACCACTACAACAACTACCTTACTAACTATTAATAAGCAGTAAATTAAGAGTTTATTGAGTCAAAAGTCATAGTTAATAGTGATAATGTTCCCCAAATTAAAGTGTGACCAAAACTATTTATAACATTTGATTTTCAAATTAATTAGCAATTTAAATACGCATAAATAAATGTAATAATATTAGTGCTGTCAAAACGATTAATTGCATCTAACATAAAAGTTTGTGTTTATTATATAATATGTGTGTGTACTCAGTGTAATTATTATGTATATTTGAATACACACTCATTCATGTATATATTTAAGAAATATTTGCATGTATATACTGTATATATATTTATATAATTTATATTAATAAAAATATAGCAAATTGTTATTAAATATATACATGAATGAGTGTGTATTCAAATATACATAATAATTATACACAGTACACAGTTTACTAATATATATTATGTAAACACAAACTTCAATTAATCGATTAATCGATTTGACAGCACTATATGTGTGTGTGTGTGTGTGTGTGTGTGTGTGTGTGTGTGTGTGTGTGTGTGTGTGTGTGTGTATATATATATATACATATATTATATAAACAAACTTTTATGTTAGATGCAATTAATTGTGATTAGTAGATTTGACAGCACTAAATTATATACATATTAATATATTATCATATTACATATTAATAAATATAAAATAATGTTTAATTAATAATTAGATAATTTGCAACAATTTTGCATTTTGTTGTTACTCAAGAACACATATGAAGAAAAACATATTTAGAATTTAGATTAAATTTAGACACTTTTAGACGTTTAGAATAATATATTAAATGCATCTTTAATATTTTACCTTAAAATAACTGTTTTCTGTTTTGTAACTCACAACGTACTGTACATTTTGCAATACATTGATATTTAACATAAAAACTGACGTATAACTAATATTTTATATTTCAAAACAAAGAGTAATACGTAAAAAAAACGAAGCTTAACTAAATTTCAAATTATGAATAATTCCCCCACATATTTATAGCATCTTAATTGATTCACATAGGATTCTTATTTGTGCCCATTAAAATTCTTATTAAGATATTTCCAAAAGCAATCTTTTAGCATTTCTTTCTTCAGTCTAAAATCATTTGCGAAAAAAATAAAAACCCACTTGTCTTACCTCAAAAACCTTGAGAGTGCGGGACAGCGCTGGGCTCTTTGAACACCTCAGAGAGAAGAAGAGACTGAGCAGAGCTTTTCCATCGCTCTCCTCAAACACGATCTGCTCGTTGAGTCCCGCAGCCTCCGCCGCCGCTGCCGCCGCCTCGCGCTCCTTACGCGCATCCTCGATCAAACTCTGCCGCCTTCCCACAAACTTCTGAGACTGTTCGGAGAGAAGACCGCACACCACTGAAGACGACATTCATTTCTATTTATTTTTTAAGATGCATCTAATCTAGAAATAATAACGTAGACCATCTTACCTGTTGGACATCGGATGGAGGTGATTTACATCTCCAAAAGCGCATAAGAACTTCAATGCAGTCTATGTAAACCTGTCATATAGCTCAGATTTAATCATTTGCTCTTGAGCCGATGTTACAGCCACTTCTAGACTGCTTTTCACAGCGTTTGCGTCTACTGATCACCGCGTAATGCTGTGCGTAAATCTCAACGGAGACACTCACAGCAAAACGGTATCGGTAGAGATGGAGGTGCATCTCAAATGACACACTTACTCAATATGCGAGAAGTAGTAAATTACATTATTTCTCAAAATATTAAGGTAATGTATGAATTTAATTGCACCAGATAATACCAAACTACCAAACAAATGCTGGGCGATTTTTTTTCTCAGAACTAACATCATAAATGCCACTCTGACGTTTTTCTCGTTATATATATATATATTAATCGCATTATCGCATCCAAAATAAAAGTTTGTGTTTACATATTAATTAGTATATTTGAATGCACACACATACATGTTTATATTTAAGAAATATTTGCATGTATATACTGTTAATATATATATATATATATATAAATATAAAAAAAATTCTTAAATATATACATGCATGTGAGTGTATTTATTTAATACACAGTACACACACATATATTATGTAAACAAACGTTTATTTTGGATGCGATTAATCGCGATTAATCGATTTGACAGCACTAATATATATACAGCTCTGGAAAAAATTAAGAGACAACTTAACATTGATTTCTCAATGTTAAGTGGTCTCTTAATTTTTTCCAGAGCTGTATATAGTTGTATAATGTATACTATACAGTATTTTTTGTATAATGTAATGTGTAATTCCATTTATAAATGTGTCATTATTTTATTTTATTTTTAAAGAACAAATAAATAAATAACAGGGAAAACGGCTTGTTTTCTAATAAAATGAAATTCATACATTTAAAGTGAGACCAAATATAGACTACTGTTTTTTCCCATCTGTATAGATTAATATAATCGTAGAACAGTATAGATTTTCATGACCAAACTCCCATGAAGTTTAATGCGTAAAAGCATCTCTATTTTATCATTACAAAGATCAAAGAGGAGGAAACGTCAAATTATTCTTTCTTTCTTTGTTTTTCCTCTTCATTCTAAAGTTAAACAATGAAGTTAAAGATTCTTACCGTAATCGAATCTGAGCGCTCGAGTTCAGACGCAGCTCTCCGGATGCTCTTCGTGGAAGATGTGGAGCTGCTTGAATTCGGCATATTCAGATGACGCGCGCACGTGACAGATTAAGGTATTTTATTGTGCTCTCTTGGGAGTGCTGGTCACTTACTTCCATCTGTAGCGTTCTTTCCCCCTTATTTATAGAGATAATTTCTCTTGACTGACGTCAAACTGACCCCCTCCTTCTCCGTCACTGAACATCTTGAAGCCCCTCACACCACATTCGTTGATAATTAGATTCTTTGCTACGTAACTGTCTGTCATTTCCTATTGTCACTTATTAGTGTATGAATGAAAACCTGCACTGCAAGTGGGAATCTGCAATAAAGAGCGATTTTACCTAAATTAACCCATTAAAGTATGCTATACTATCAGGGATGCTAAATAAAAGTTTAAAAAAAAAAATAAATAAAAAAAAAAAAATTGATTTCAAATAAAACCAGTTAATTTAGATGTTGGCATTTTTAGGTTACATATAGCCTAAGGTTTTGAGTAAAAAATAAAAAATAAAAAAAATCCAATGACAAAAATGTCTGTTTGCTTCAGAAGTGGTTTTGTATTTATATAAGTGCCAAGTTATTTTAAGTTACAAAAATGTCCTTTTCGGGGAGAGAGCAGAGAGTAGCTAGCGCTCTGTAGAGCAGTTTGTCCGTTCAGGGCTACTGTAGAAACATGGCGGCGAGAAAATGGCGACTTCACTGTAAGGGGACCCGCGGTGTATGAGGATTGAAATGGCTCATTCTAAGGTAATAAAAACATAACGTTTCATTATGTAAGGTCTTTATACTCCACTGAAAACATAGTTATGTATATTATATTGCATTTCTATCAATAGATCCTCATAAATACTACACACTGAACCTTTAAGTTAGTAGAACTTGCAGATTGCTCTTAACTCATTCAAATAATTCATACAATTAACTTAAAATTATCACGTTATTTCATCTTAAATATTTTTAGTAGAGAAAACTTGGCTAGCTTTATTCACTAGCTAGCTAATTAACTAGCTAATTCAATAACAATAAATGCTACCTTGCTAATTGGTAACACAATGCTTTGATAGCATTAGCATAGCATAACACTTGCGGAATGAGGACAGCAACAACAAACATTTAGCATATATCTGTTCTCAAACTAATCTCATGCTCCACTCGTCACAATGGTGGTAACCCTCCAAAAAACAACAACATAACAGAAACTCTTCTAAACTAGCATAACAAAACATTAAACACTACTAAATCTCCACCTTAACATTAATCTTGCGACAAAAAAAAAAAAAAAACATTATATAACACTTGATTTTAGCATTTACCGTTCCTTTTTGAGTGTCATGGCAAAGCATGCTAGGAAATGGAAATCCCAGCCCAGTTTCAGTTAAATTTAAGTTTGTCTAAATTAAAAGAAACAAGTTCATAAAACTCAAAACAATAAAACAGATTACTTCAAATGTGTCCGTTTGTGAAGTCAAAAGAAAAAGAAAGTTCTAAATAAAAGTTAATTTGTTTGAACTAATTTGTTTGATTTGAGTTGGCTCTACTCAAACCAATTAAGTATATTGAGCATTAGGGTTTACAGTGTACAAAAGCCATGCAATCATTTCCCCTTTTTTAAATTATGCCCATGCAGGTCTAGTTACTCTTAGATACTTGGTATTTAAGATTTTTAATCTAAAGTGATTTATAATGCTATGACAGTCTGCCTGGGGCAAGCTGTGGTCAAGGGCATGATGATGATAGAACAGGACTCGGTACTTTGGATTGAACCTCCAACCTTTGTTTTAGCAGCCCAGACCCTTAAACATTATCCAGTCACCCTGAGGGTCTAACATTTATGTTACATGACATGAGCCAGAGCTGGACTGGGTTACTTTTAAATGTAATCTGTTACCCTGCTAAATATAAATCAGTTTGCAATACAAAAAGATTGATAAAAAGGGTATACACTTCAGATATGTTCATTATATTTCTTATCTAAATAAAAAGGATGAATGCAGTTTTCAAAAACACACTTCTAATGCACCATAAAACATTCAAAATCAAGTAACGTGCCTGACACTTAATAAAATGTCTTTCCTTCCAACAAAAGGAAACAAAAGTCAACTGTGGTAAATTGAGTCACTTTATCAGCTCAACCGAAAATCCATTGTCATTTTCCTCAGAAAATGTAATTGCGATTAAAACCTGCCAGTTGTTTTCTGTCTTCTACCTGAGCATCAAGTGATCCCTCCAGCCGTGAACAGTTTGATGTGTAAATTGATTAAAGTCATGATGCACAGAGCCCTGCGGTCCAGATTACCAGCAGTTTTGGCCTCAGATGCAGCAACAGCTGGAAAAGCGCTCGGGCACAGGGGGGTTGTGTCTCTAGTAGGATGAGATGAAATGCTAAAGAGTACTTGCATACCCTCAGGGCTGTGCGCTGAAAGAGTGTCCTTTACTGGGAGGGGCAGAGGACAGGAAAAGATAACGCTTAGTGACATTAAAAGAAAGCACACAGATTTTCTGGATTGTTCACAGTCAGTTTGAGTATGAAATGCAGCTGAACCTGTGCTTCTCTGATCTCTAATGATCTCTCCATGGAATGGATAGTGATTTGGATAACAGGTCTTACAGGCATTTAAGTGATAAAAGTGTAATGGGGGGTCACTTAAAAGGAATATTTCACCCAAAAATGAAAATTACCCCATGATTTACTCACCCTCAAGCCATCCTAGGTGTATATGACTTTCTTCTTTCAGACGAATACAATCAGAGTTATATTAAAAAATGTCCTGACTAATCCAAGCATTATAATGGCACAGTGTAAAAAAAATCCCTGTAGAATTTACGGTAAAAAAAACGGCAGCTGTGGTTGCCAGAACTTTACCGTAAAAAATACGGTAGCAACATTTTAAGTTTTACAGATTTAAGTTAAATTTACAGTAAATAACCATATTTCATTAACTGAAATAATGTTAAATTACGAACCTATTGAAATACTAATATCTGTTATGTACCTTTGATATATACTGACAACCACCAATCACAGTGGTGATGAGAGTCACATGATAAATCAAAGCTCATCACAAGCAGCTTTTAGGAGGACAATACTAATATATAGAAGGTGCACAGTGTCATTCACACAAACACTAAACACACATGAAATTTTTAAAATGCAATAAACATTAATTTAACAACATTAAATGTAACATAAAACCCTAATGTACATAACTGATTAGAAAAAACTAAGAAAAACTAAGAAGAAACAGTTATTTCAACAAAAATACATCAAATGTGAAGTGTCACGCAGGGAATTCTGGGAATGTCAGTTTACGGTTTTTCACTGTAAATTACACAACG
This sequence comes from Coreius guichenoti, assembly GCA_039654105.1. Taxonomy (NCBI): domain Eukaryota; kingdom Metazoa; phylum Chordata; class Actinopteri; order Cypriniformes; family Gobionidae; genus Coreius; species Coreius guichenoti. The sequence goes on from CM077191.1 coordinate 24,818,561, forward strand.
ACTTGTTCCTTTTCACTTCCAAAAACTACTGTATTTTACTGTAAAATTACATTAAATGTAAGGTTAGATCTATTACAGACAGAAAGACTAGCATGTTTAAATTTTTTCACATTGAGTTCAGTCACATCTGTGTCGTTGACCAATAGGAGCACAGAAGCTCTTCCGTACACAGCTTTCAAACATGGCGAAATGAAAGAGAGATGATGGTATTGGTGCTGCTAGGTTGAATTACCATGACAGAGTGAAAAAAGATAAATGCTGGCGAATGATAGCCGAGGCACTTAAGCATCCAAGTGAGTGCTGGAATTAGCATTAAGCTAACACACTGCTTCGGTAGCCTGTTTGTTTATGTTCTTGTTTCCGGAAGTCAAGTTGCTAGTTCTGCCCTCTTGATGACATTACGCACATCGTTAAAGACAGCAAGTGATGATTGGTTGGGAAGTAACGTGTAGTCTGACATGTTTCTTGCCCATGACATGACAAGGATTCAGGACACAGTGACTATCGTAACAGACAAAAATATAATGTAGTCTTATGTACATCATTACATGGCGACAAGTCTCACTTTACATTCAAAAACTGGCTGAATTCAGAATAACACACCACTCTGACTATTTCTGCCATATATTTATGAAATAGTATGTGTAGTATATAGTAGTATGCTATTCCGAATTCAGACACTTTCTGAATATATATATATATATTATAATATAATATTATAATATCCATTTATAAGAATCAACAAATGAATGTTCATATCAGTGAGTCATAGAATCATTGATTTAAAAAAATCAATCAAATCGATTCAATTGACATTAAACGAACAAAATGCCACTAATGGTGTGTTGCTAGGAGAAGCGCAACATTGTTCTATGGATTTCTTTGGATTGGTTTACTTGGCGGAGCAAAAATGGACAAAGTAAATGGCAATATTGTGTCTAAAATTTAAGTTTTAATATGTAATATAACCTATATTAACTTTATCGAAGTCTTGTATATTAATGGCTCTGTCCACAACTTAAATAATAACATAATATACAAAATCAACTTTGTGAACAAAAATTGTGAAAATATATAAAAAGACCTTTTTTTGTATTTTGACACAAAATGGATGAGGATTCAATCTGAGATGTTCGCGCTGTAGTCCAGTCCCATCAAATATCACCAATCCTCAAGACCACTTGATGGAACATGTCCCTGTTCGCTCTGGATGACACACAGATATTAACAGACGGATGTAGGCACAATGGCTACCCATCAACCACCTGACGCGCTGACTCACTGTCGTTCACGACCCATTTCTCCACGCTGCAAATTGAGAGTCTTTGTTCTAAATGCCGTTCCAAACTAGGTGACCACTTTGGCATTCAATGCGCACTGTTTATTCATTTTTCCCCCTTTTCTGTAAGTTACAGAAGAACCTACACCGGCACATGGACAACAATTATCACAATTACGTATTGATTGGATGGTAGCCTCCTCTCGAAGGGGCCCGCGGCATAATTGTTAGACTTCAGACAGAGTAATTGCAGCACGCTCACAGCTGGCCGATTATTCTTCGTCCCCCACAATTCTTTTCTCTTTCCTTCATTCGTCCTTTCTCTCATTTTTTCTTCATTGAATGTTACCTTTCATCTCAACAGGGGTCACTGGGAGCGACAACAAATAAATATTCTATTAAATGTAATCAACTACATTACTTAATAACCATAACAATGAGTATTTTGAATCAAATGCTGACAATAACGCATGAATGTGACAGGTTTCATGTCGTACAGTATATCAGATCTGTGAGACCTTCGGTGGCATATCTTATGTTGTGGGTTTGTCTTGTTCATTTTAGAAGTTCAAATAAATCCTTTTTCCAGAAATATCCGCACTTGATATCTCTGGAAAACAAGGCTTAGGTGATATGTGGAACCTGTTGATTGAGCTAGACGCTCTAGAGGAAACGTCTCTTCTGTGACTTTTATCCTGCACCACCAAAACCTCATTCTTTACTATATTTAAAGGCATTCAAATGTGAAAAAAATAAAAAAATTTGGTCACCATTTACTCACCCAAACATACTCATGTTGTCCCAAAACCCTTATTTTCTTTCTTTCGTGGAACACAAAAGGAGACATTTAGCAGAATGTCCCAGGTGCTCTTTTTCATACAATAAAAAGTCTCATTACAATTTGTCAGTACTTTAAAATTTGGTAAATTGGTTGTGAATTTATAAGATCTCATTTGTATGTTTTGTACGATCTGCTTATGCCCCCATTAGGGTTTGGTTTAGGGGTGGACCTTCATGATTTTACCTACAATATCAAATAAAATAATTCAAATAAAATCACACACTTGTCAACAGAGGGGAAGCTGAGAGACTGAAGAGGACCAGCGGAGTTGGGGCCAAAGGACTGGCGTTCGTTGTCGTGTAAACGTACCCTAAAACACAAATGATCTAACAGAACTAAACATAAACTATACACAGGGTTGTGAATTGAAAATGTTTTTAAAAATCTTTTTTTTTTTTTTTTTTAAATCGTTTTTAAAAATCAAAATCATGCTGAATTCAAATTGAATGTAAATTAGGGATATAAACGGCCAGTTGTATAAACTTAGCCACTATGTTTATGAACTAGTTACTAGACCAACCTACAGTTAACCAAGGGGTAATTCCAATTAGACCAATCTACCTTTTTATGTAACTGACTTAAAAAAATTACGACCATGCAGAATTGCAATCAAATTATTGGATGGATGGATGGATGGATGGATTGATGGAGTGATGGAGTGATGGATTGATTGATTGATTGATTGATTGATTGATTGATTGATTGATTGATTGATTGATTGATTGATTGATTGATTGATTGATTGATTGATGGATTGATTGATTGATTGATTGATTGATTGATTGATAGATAGGTCAGTCCGTCCGTCCGTCCGTCCATCCATCCATCCATCCATCCATCCATCCATCCATTCTATCTAAACTTCAGTTTTGAACCACAAAAGCCATATCTGTATTATGTGTTTTGCTGGTTATGGTGTGGATGTAATTACCCGTTGGCATAATTGCGCTTCAATGTGTCAAAATACAGCTGCCAAGCAAAACGGCTAATCACGTAGAGTGCACCTCTGTCAGTTTTTGCACATGTAATTTGTCAGAGGTGGTTTGAGCTGTGACTATGGTTGTGTCGTGACGGCCTAAAGGCTCCAAAAGGACCTTGTAGTCGATACTAGTGCAGTTTGATGCTCTGTAGTAACTGTAGTGTTTATTTGTATAGTGTCTTTAAAAATGGAAAATTTTACATATTGGGAATATATTTAATGCTCATTATGTATGATTGGTGAAACAACACAATGTTCTTTGAAGCAATGACATGAAGTACAGTAATGTGCACTGTGTAATTACTTTTCTGAAACCTTTCATTTTGACTTTAATGAGATGATTCTATTTTTGTGATTTGAATTGCCATCTAAGTGGAAGATTATATTTAAGCGGACATAGAAAGATAGAGCATTAAACCCACAATAGAGCATTAAAAATAACATAACATTTCAAAATAAGATCACATATATTAAAATATATTAAAGTAATTAAGGGTTCAGTAAAATTGACAAAATTTGGGACCAAAATTATTCAGACGCTTTGACCTGACCATGTCTTGCTTAAGTGTTTTTTCTTTTAATTGCTAATGCGACCTTTTACACCACAGACTGAACAAAATGAAGCATTGCTTGGTCATTGGTTGACCTAAATTGTGTACTTAAATTTAACAGCTGACAGCTGATTGGTTGATTGTAATCCATTTCATACCTTTCTATCAAAGTTATCTGACATTATCAAGATTAATTTGTTCTGACACAGTTTAACTCTGAGTTCTTGTCATATTTTATTACCATTTTCTAAACTATAGCGAATAAACTGTGATAATGTGAGAAATGTTGAAGGTGTCTGAATACATTTTGGTTTGACTGTACTTACCAAAATAAAAAGAAAGCTAAGCACTTTCAAAATTAAAATGTATTTTTCTTAAAATTGTACTGCAGCATGACCATTTGGAATTACCTCCTCAAAGACAGTTCCCTTTTAATTCCATAAGGTTTTATTGAATTCAAGAATTCACAGGGATCTGCATTTTGCTTCCAGTGTAACCATATGTCACTGTTGATCTGTCTGGAGTCTAAATGATGGTACGTTTAGAAGATATGTGTCATATTTAATCAGGAACAAGGTCTTCTTATTAATATGTATCAATCAAGAAAAATTTACATCACTTGACCTATTTATGTTCTTTGTCTTGTCTGGATCCATTCAGCGTAGAAACCTTGTTTTGAATACATTCATTTTTTAACTTAAACCCATAAGATACATGCATTACAACAGCTCTCACCTGAGGGTTTATTTTGGTACAACAGCACTGCTTCCCCGCTCCCATTAGTCCCAAACCTTCTCCAGGAGGGAGCGTGTTATTGAATTTACCTTTCGTAATGGCACCATGTGTAGCCCCTGCCGCAGGCTAGGATGGAACTAGATGTGATAATTACGAACACCCTAAACCCACAGACGCACCTCCTAATTAAACTCTGACATTTTCACTGAACACACACACACACACACTTTTCCTCTGTCTTATCACCTCCCTCATGCTCTTTGTTCTTAAAATCAGCTCTGATGATAACAAGGACAAAACAACAACAAAAATGTTCTTTAATATCTTTCTTGAAATTTTAATGAGCTAAGAAAATGTTTGCCATAATTCACAGAGACAAATCTACAGAACAACAGGCATGAGTTTTTACCCTCAAGTCATGAATTGACAGGGACATTAGCCAAAATAAAATGATCTACCGATTCCAGTTAAATACTATTTGTATGTTTTATGAAGCAAATGTGGTGATGGTTGCCCTTAAAATAGTCGCACCACAAAATATAGGGTTTTAACATGTTGCTATGTGGTTGATATAGTTTTCTTGCTGTCATTGGTGGTATTATTGATGTCCACAAATGGTCCAGGATGCATTACATGCCAAGTTTAATACTTTTCTTTTTTTAACAAATACCTAGTCCTAAATTAGTTTACCGAATACAAATGTGGCACAATCATATTGTCCCCCTGTAGTCAATCATTTTATCCCTTAAAACTCATCTTTGATCACCAAAATGACATATTTAAACGTTTTTTCCAGTGAAAAAAATCTTCATGCCTTAAAATTGAATGTAACTCTACACCCTTGCTTCATTAAGTATACGCGGATTCATGAATGTGCAAATTATCCCCGCCTCCACTCACTCACATCAGCTCAGAGACCCAATCGCTCAACATTTACTCAAATTACTGTAGTAAACGCTGCACAACTGTATCGCTGTTTACAACGTTGGACACATAACAGTAATTAATATGATTAGCCTTTGACTTTACGTTATCAAACAGATAATAATGTGCTAATGTTACACAAACCATGTTCCTGTTCGCCATCTCAGTCTGCCTTCTAAAAATCAGCATCCTTAGAAACGCTTTGAACAACTTAGAACATCAGTGAAGAAAGGCATATAGTTTATCATAACATCATAATATACACTATATTGCCAAAAGTGTTGGGACACCCCTTCAAATCATTGAATTCAGGTGTTCCAATCACTTCCATGGCCACAGGTGTATAAATTCAAGCACTAGTTTTTTCCTGCATGTCATGTTCGGGGCTCCGTATCATATCACTGTAAACCCTAATGCTCAGAATTTGAGTAGGACAAACTTAAATCAAACAAATTAGTTCAGTTAAATGAACTGTTATGAGTATTTAGTAATAATAATAATAAACTTTAATAAAAATAATAAACTTTCTTTTTCTTTTATTTCAAGTAAACTGAACTGTTTCATTAACTGTTTTATGAACTAATTTCCTTTAATTTAGACTAACATAAGTTTAACTGAAACTAGGCTGGGATTTTTTATTTCCCAGCATGCTTTGTAAATGTAAATTAATTGTTATATAATGTTTTTTTGTGCAAGATTAATGGTAAGGGAGATTTAGTAGTGATTAATGTTTTGTTATGCTAATTTAGAAGAGTTTCTGTTAATGTGAGTTTTTGGAGAGTTACCATCATGGTAGTCTCAGCCTCAGACGTCACGCCCACGGACCGTTGGCTGAACGTCTGATGCACATGGCACACTGATCTAGAAACTCTTCAGGAGTTTCGAAGTCGTCATCTGATTGGTTGAATTCTAAAGATTGTCCACGAGATGAGTGTGTTGCATTCTTTAACGGTCCGCCTAGAAACAAATGCCGCGACTCCAAACCCCCTCGTGGAAGAAGGACGCTGTCGTGTTTACCACTGTGACAAAATGAGCGCTTACCAGGATCAACTAAATACTGGATTTTCAAAAGTATGTGAAGTTCGCGTCTCCATTGTTGCAGTAAACTTGCAAAAAGTTCTTGAATGAATAATTTATAGATGCACGCCGGTCTGTTATTGCAGGGACATCGACTTTACATTTTCACGCCCCTAAACATGACGCGGAACAAAGCGAACTGTGATTGGTTGCGTCACATGTCAGTCAAACATCCCCTTGGGCGGTCCTTGACCAATGAATGCTGCGATAGAGTCCAGACCTTCTGCGTCAGTCTGAAGGTCTGGCTACGCGAGACTACCATCATGGAGACGAGTGGCGCATGTGGCTTGGTTTGAGAGCAGGTAAGTTGTTTTACGTTGCTGTACTCATTCAGTAAGTGCTATACTGTGCTATTGTTAACATGTTAGTAAATTAGCAAGTTGGTATTTTCTGAATTAGTTTGTTATAGCTAGCAAAATAATTATGTTAAGATAACCTGAAAATTAGAAGTTAAATGTATAAATTAGTGTACTCAAATATTTTAAGTTAAGAACAATAAAAATGTATGAGTACAAAATAAAAATCTTACTTAAACTTTAAGGGCCCTATTTTAACGATCTGAGCGCGTGGTCTGAAGCTCATGGCGCAGGTGCACTTAGCGTGTGTCCGAATCCACTTTTGCTAGTTTAACGACGGAAAAAACGGTCGGCGCACCAGGCGCATGGTCCAAAAGGGTTGTACCTAGTCTCTTAATGATTCATGGATGTGTTTTGGACGTAACGTGCAATAAACCAATCAGAGTCTCATCTCCCATTCCCTTTAAAAGCCAGTTGCGCTTTCACCATGACGGATTCGCTATTTACATGGAGGAATTTATGAGCAGAAAGACTGAATGCTTCTCCAGAGAGGAATCCTTTTATTTTTAATATTTGGCATGTGTGCGTGCTGCTGCGTGTCCCTGTGTGTGTAATAAGCAGAGTGTACGCGCGTTGCACCGCCTATAGGCACATATTACTAATGTGCCCTTTAAATAACACAAAAAAATCCTGCACTATTGACTTTAGACCAGGTTTTTGTTGGTCAATGGCGCAGTCGTTTACAGTTGCCTCAAAATAGCAACACGCCAACAATGCGCCTGAACACACCTCGTTTTCAGACCAGCACGCCCATGGGTGAACAGATGGGCGCGAGTGCATTTGCTATTTAAACAAGGTGACGGAGGACGTGAAAATCATAACTGCGTCAGTCTGAAACTAGCAAAAAACACTTGTCAGGCCTGGCGTCGCATTGCGCCGTGTGTATGATAGGGCCCTAAGTAACTTTGCAACTACATGTCAACTAACTCTCATTAGAGTGTTAGTAGACTGTCTGCTTAATATCTGTTAACTCTTTATTGTGATGTTCCTCCAAGAGACATTCGACTGACTATAAGAAACTTTGCAACTACATGTCAACTTATTCTAACCATAACCCTATCAGTCTGCTAATACTCTACTAACACTTTAATGAGAGTTAGTACACATGTAGGTGCAACTTTACTTCTAGTCAACAAAATGTGTTAAAGTGACCATCAAAATAAAGTGAAACTGAATGTTTCAACTGTTTTGTCCATGAAAGTCAATGGGCCCAAAACAACATTAGACCCCAATGACTATTTTATGACAGTTTTCAAAAAATATTTTTATATCACCTAGGTCTCACCAGGTCTTCTAGGTAATATGCTTTATCCTTTTAGCATTCCAACAGTTTTGAGTGACAAAAAAATTGTGAGAAATGACAAGGTAAGACAGATCATTTCAAAAGCAAAGGGCAGAATGATGTTTGCATGTAGCGATAAAAGGCTTTCTGACATGGAATGTGTGAGACAACACAACACAAATAAGGCATTGTGTCTGAAATTGCTTATCGGAGCAGATGCGAGTAAATTGCCTCTGAAAATGTGGCGTGACCGGAGAGCTGACGCCGTCATAAGACTGGATCAATGCCATTTCGGTAAACATGGCAGTCTGTGGCTGTGACGTGGAAGCAATGGGTGTTGTTGCGCTCATTGACGACGTTCACTTCCTCTCGATAATGGTTGCAGCTGTGGCACGCGTCCACGCCGGCCCCCTAAGCTTACACAAGTGGCTTGGGGGCTCATCAAGTCTCCCAGGGAAGCCATTACTGCAGAGTTAGGCTGAAGAGGACCTAATGGAGACCAGGGGATGCACAGACAGGCAGTCCGTACTGTATCAATAATCCGATCTCTCATGTTTGCCCACTTCAGTCAAACTCAATTCCACCATTAGATGTAAAAACAGCGAATATACAGGGCAGGCAACATTTGCCAGACAGTTTCGATTTCCACATCCGTCAACAATTTTAGCTGAGTAAACATAAATTGGGCTGACATTCATTGTACCCCCCTCTCCAATTGTACATGCAGGGAGGACTGGAGAGGGTGGGTGTGTTAGGCCGCAATCTTAGTCTCATCTCTGACCAATGGAGTTGAGGGTCACGCAGACATCAGCGCTTGAGGGCTTTTGCAGCCTTTATCGCATCAGGGAGTCAACAGAGCCAGATTTATTTATGGGATCTGAGACAGTCTAATTGTGTACTTACTTTCCTGACCCTGCGGAACCTGCCATTTCTTCAACTTCTAATAACATGAAGAAGTCCTGTTTGTCAAATGTACAACCCTCAACCTTACTGATTCATTCACATGAATCAACAGACAATTTGCATTTCCTGAAAGAAATCCTGGTGCTTGCAAGGAAGCAAAAGAATAGTGCTTGTTTTCGGCAAGCTGCGCACAAGCATGAACACATTATTGCAGCTTCTGTGTCATTTTGTCATATGCTTTTCGTTCCATTGACTTCCATTCATACGCATGCAAATTCCGGAAGAACGGAAAGACCGGAATTTGAGAATTTGTGAATTTCACTGTGTTTTGGTGAACTCTGACCTGCGAATTCGTATCACGCAAAGAATTAAAGGAATTAAAAGAATGCAAATTTTAAAGCAGCAGGTTTTCAGCATTGCAGGAAAGTGCAGTAGATTGTATGTTTTTAAGTTTAAAAAGTATCTGTTTCATCTCTCCCTTGCCCCCCTTCATTTCCTATCTGGGAACATTCTGAGTATGACTTTTTTTTGTCACACTAATGATTAATCTAGATATTCCAAGTGTGTGTGTGTGTGTGTGTGTTCATGTTTTTCTATCCCGGTGTGGACTTCAGCCTGAATGCACACTGACTCATCGGGACTCGTGTCACTGTGGGGACCTAAATTGAGGTCCCCATGAGGAAACAAGCTTATAAATCATACAGAATGAGTTTTTTTGAAAATGTAAAAATGCAGAAAGTTTTGTGTCATAGGCAGGTTTAGGGGTAGGGTTAGTGTAAGGGGAGAGAATTTCATTTTTGGCAGTAAAAATGTAGTCAGCAATGATAAATTAATTGCCAAAAATTACTTAAATTGTTCGAATTTTCGCCATTCAAAATTTAATTAAGCAAACAATTACTCAAATTGTTATTATTTTTGGCAGTCAAACTCTAACCAACAACAAAAGGAATTCATTGGTTGAATTACTTACTTTTTTCGCCATTGAAAGTTGGCAATGATGAATTAATCATCAAAAATTACTTAAACTGTTCGAATTTTTGCCATTCATAATTCAACTGACAACAGTTTCATTGTACTGTTCGAATCATATTTTTAAACTGACAACTATGAACTCATCACATTCTAAACTGTGATTGAAACCGTCTTCTTTCTTGCATTTACTTGACATCATGCAATCACTTCTAGTCAGAAGCCAATATTGTAAGGAGCAATACTATCTGCTCAACCTCTTGCTAGGGGACAAATTAAGATGTTAGGGACTGTCATCAACCATCGCCACATACAGTGGTGGTCAGAATTATTGGCACCCCTGGTAAATATGATCAAAGATGGCTGTAAAAATAAATCTGCATTGTTTATCCTTTTGATCTATCATTCAAAAAATTTGTAATAATCTAACTTTTCATTGAAGTAAAAGAATTGAAAGTGGGGGGTAAATCACATTATGAAATAAATGTTTTTCTCCAAAACACGTTGGCCACAATTATTGGAACCCCTAGAATTTTTTATGAGTTAAATATCTCTGAAGTATATTCCCATTAATATTTACATTTTTTAGCACACCAGGATAACTAGGAACATGAAATTGTCCAGCTATGATGTCTTGTTCCACAGGAGTATAAATATGAGGAAACACAAAGGCCAAATTCCCTTAATCATTCATCACAATGAGTAAAACCAAAGAATATAGTTCTGATGTGCAGCAAAAGATTGTTGAGCTTCACAAGATAGAAAGTGGCTGTAGGAAAATAGCTAAAGCATTGAAAATCCCATTTCCACCATCACGGCAATAATTAAGAAGTTTCAATCAACTAAAGATGTTACGAATCTGCCTGGAAGAGGACGTGTGTCTATATCGTCCTAATGCACGGCGAGAAGGAGAGTTTGAGTGGACAAAGACTCTCCAAGAATCACAGATGGAGAATCGCAGAGATTAGTTGAATCTTGGGGTCAGAAAGCCTAAAAAAAAATAATCAAACAACCCCATCACCACATGTTGTTTGGGAGGGATTCAAGAAAAATCCCCCTCGCTCATCCAGAAACAAACTCCAGCATATTCAGTTGTCAGACACGGTTGGAATGATTGGACCTGGTTCTATGGTCAGATGAAACTATAAAAAGAGCTTTTTGGCAGCAAATCCACCAGATGGGTTTGGTGCAAACTGGGATAAAAAGTACCCCATGCCCACGGTTAAAAATACCGCTGGATCTTTAATGTTTGGGCCTATTTTTTTGCTGGAGGTCCTGGACATCTTGTTCAGATACAGGGTATCATGGATTCAAGCAAATACCAACAGATAAAAAATCAAAACCTGACTCTTCTACTAGAAATCTTATAATGGGTCGTGGTTGGATCTTCCATCAGTACAACAATCCAAAACAAACATCAAAATCAACACACAAATGCGTCACTGAGCACAAAATGAAGCTTCTGCCATGACCATCCCAGTTTCCTGAACTGAACCCTATAGAAACTGAGTGGGGTGAACTGAAGAGAAGAAGCACCAACATGGATCTGGGAATCTGAAGGATCTGGAGAGATTCTGTATGGAGGAATGGTCTCTGATCTCTTGTCAGGTGTTCTCCAAACTCATCAGGCATTATAGGAGAAGACTCAGAGCTGTTATCTTGGCAAAAGGAAGTTGCAAAAAGTATTTAATAAAAGGGTGCCAATAATTGTGGCCAAAGTGTTTTGGAGAAAAGCATTTATTTCATAATGTGATTTAGCCCCCACTTTCAATTCTTTTACTTCAATGAAAGGTTCGATTTTTGTGATTTTTTTTTTAATAAAAGATCAAAAGGATAAACAATACAGATTTATTTTTACAGCCATCTTTGATCATATTTACCAGGGGTGCCAATAATTCTGACCACAACTGTATTTAGAGCAAACACCAAACATCCCCTCTCCTACTGACTCAAACAAGAGACTCTTCACCCCACGATTATCCCAAAATGTCTGCTAAAAACATCTTTTCACACAAATAATGCACTTTGCCAATATCTGATCAGGCAGGTGTAGGACGTGACATGCTTTCCTTGGTCATATGTGGTTTAGGAGGTACAGAGCGAATGACGTAGGCTATGCCACTGTCTGGCTTGTTAAAGGGCCCATTGCCTGTCACAGGTGTCTCCTATTGTCCGTCTGCCAAAACACCACGCACATCAGGCCATCTTGTTTGGAAATTACAGCCTTCAGAGCAAACACGCTTCTTTGTAGCGGGAATGGATCCTCTGTCAGCACTGGTTTGCATGGGGAACATGTAGCACTGGCAGTTTTATAGATCATCATGTCAAATAGAGATAGAAATGTGGCATTATCATTTGAATCATCTGTGTTTTAATGCTCTTGATGTAAGTGGTGGCTATTTCACTGTGACACTGATGAGACAATAATGAGCACCGTTATAGCGCACTGGGTCTCAGTGTGTGTACTTTTGTTTTGGGGAACACAATTTATCACTGCAGACACACACAAACATGCAAATGATCCGTAGATCAATTTAAATCGGGTAAATGCACTAACACTTGTATTCACATAATGGGCAAAAAATACAGAAAACATTTTTGAGAAGATAATGCTAAATAGGCCTACAAATAGTAGTAGGAAATTTTAAATATTTGCATTGTTGTATTGTAAAAGCACTGGATGAAGTGCCATAACTAATCTAGCAACATGCTAACAACCACTCAACATATCTTAGCAAACACATTTCCTTCAGAAAATTTACCTATACTATTTCTTTTCCCCCCTAGTCATTTTTACAATTTTCAACTGTGTTTCCATGCCGGAAATAAAAATAGGAAAGGTCTCTTTAATATGTCAATTCCTTCTTTATGACCCCTATGAGATTACATAGAGAACAAATATAGATTGTTGTGTACACTCTAAAAAATGCTGGGTTGTTTCAACCCATGTTTGGGTGAAATATGGACAAACCCAACTGTTGGGTTTTAAAAAAATAAAAAAAACTGAACCAACCATTAGGTTAATTTTTTTTTTTTTTTTTTAGTTAAACCAATCATTGGATTTAAAAATTTAAAACATTTAAACCAACCATTGACTCAATCACATGTCTGTCTTGTCTTGTTTAGCACGTGTTTTTTTTTTAAATTTTCTGTGCATGTGCTTGTGTTTTGTCATGTTTGGTGTGAGCACATGGCTTGTCATGTGTTCCTTGTGTCATGTGCTCTCCTGTCTATTGTCTTGACCCCACCCCTCTTGTTATCTGATTATTGGTTTATTTGCCCCACCTGTTCTTCCCTGTTACCTGCCTTGTTTGTCCCCTATTTAATCTCCTTGTGTCTTCAGTCCTGTGCTGGTTTGTTATCGTTGGTATGTCATCTGTTCCTGTTTGGTTGCTCCCTGCGTCATGTTTGTTTTCTCCTGGTCACTAGTATGTATTATGTTCTGTTTGATTTCCCCCTCATGGGTATTTTGTTTGTTTATTTTATTTTGTATTTAAATAAAACCTACTTCCTCTTGCATTTTAGTCCTCGCTCCCTTTTCATTGTACCATACCCTGACATTGGGTTTAAAATGTTAAAAAAATTTAAACCAACCGTTTAAAAATTTACAAAAAATAAATTAATAATGTAAACCAACCATTAGGTTTATTAAAAACAAATTAAACCAACCGTTAGGTTTAAAAAATTATTTATTTTTTTTAAATGAAATCAACCTTTGGGTTTAAAAAAATTAAAGTAAAAATTACTGTTAAGTTTAAAAAAAAAAAAAAAAAAAAATCCCAGTAACTGAGCAGATTGTGAAATACTCAGACCGGCCCGTCTGGCACCAACAACCATGCCACGCTCAAAATTGCTTAAATCACCTTTCTTTCCCATTCTGACATTCAGTTTGGAGTTCAGGAGATTGTCTTGACCAGGACCACACCCCTAAATGCATTGAAGCAACTGCCATGTGATTGGTTGATTAGATAATTGCATTAATGAGAAATTGAACAGGTGTTCCTAATAATCCTTTAGGTGAGTGTATATATATAATTAAACCAGCCATTGGGTTTCAAAAAAAAAAAAATTAAACCAACCGTTGGGTTTCAAAAAAAAAATAAGCCAACTGTTAGGTTTAAACATTTAAAAAAATTAAACCATCCATTGGTTTTAAAAAAAAAAAAAAAAAATTAAAACAACTGTTAGGATTAAAAATGTAAAAAAAATTAACCAACCGTTGGGTTTAAAAAAAAAAAAAAAAAATTTAAGCCAACTATTAGGTTTAAATATTTAAAAAAAATTAAACCAACTGTTAAGTTTAAAAAAATAATAGTAATTAAACCAGCCATTGGGTTTCATTTTTTTTTTTTTTTTAAACCAACTGTTAGCGCAGGAGACTGGCACAGACAAGAAGAAATTGTTGAATAAAGTCATTATTTTTGTTTGTTTTTTGCGTACAAAAAGTATTCTCGTCGCTTCATAAAATTAAAGTTGAACCACTGGAGTCACATGGACTATTTTAACAATGTTTTATTACCTTTCTGGGCCTTGAAAGTGTTAAATAGCTGTCTATGGAGGGGTCAGAGAGCTCTTGGATTTTATAAAAAATATCTTCATTTGTGTTTCTGAAGGTGAACGAAGGTCTTACGGGTTTGGAACGACATGAGGGTGAGGAATTAATGACAGAAATTTCATTTTTTGGTGAACTAACCCTTTAACTGCATACATCTTGGCACAAGCGTGTATTTTTATTGGAATTTTACTATTTCACCCCCATTTCGTTTAATAAATCTATTTTACACTAGGTACACAAAATAGTTCCACTCAGGACCTTAAGGACAAAAATGTCCCCATTGAAACCCATTAAAACTGCCCAGGGCCATTTAACTATAAAATGATGCAGTCTTTGTTATTAATAGGCTTTCATTCGGTTTTTTTACCAGATGGTGCCATTTTCTCAGTTTAGACCTATACTCGCTTTATTAATGTTTTCTGCTTCTGCATATTATAGAGCCAATTGGATAGATTATGCAGATATAATTGTGTGGGTGTGTTGGTATGGATGTCAGAGTGTCGTTTGTACTGTATGTGTGTAATAAAAAAAATTGTGTGTGTGATATTTGACCCAAACAAAATCTTACTGAAAGCACATTTGGTTACACTTTATTTTAAGGTGTCATTGTTACAGTGTAATTATATATTTAAGTACTGAGTAATATTAATTAACTACATGTACTTACTATATGGTTATGGTAGGATTAGGGTTTGGTTGAGGGTTAGTTGCATGTAATTATGCATAATTTACTGTTATTATTATGATAAGTACATTTGACGTGTAACAAGGACACTGTAAAGTGTTACCACACATTTTTTGAAATATCAACCTCAAATTTGGAACACAACTTATTTAGATTTTTTAACATTTTTTCAATATTAGTTCAACATGTTTCATAAAATATATATTTTATATAAAATAATTTTTATAAACTTAAACCTCTATAACTTTTTAAACCTTTTTTACTTCAACAATAATCTGCCATGGGTCTTTAAAACGAGATCAAACTTAAGTCTGTGTTCCCAAGCTTCACGTTGTTATGACATTTTTTTTTTCCCTCTAAGGACCTCAGAGTAACTTTTTTAAATTGACAAGAGTTAATCTCAGGGAATACTTCAAAAAATATTTTGTCAAAGGGGTTCAGCTGACAAAAAAAAGTGTGGAACCCCTAATTTAAACCAACCCAACTGAACTAAAGCGAATTAGCATTTGCATAATGAAGCACAATAGTGCTTTATATGTTGCTTGCAAAACAACATATTTTATCAGAATGCACAGCTAATTTTTAATATAAATAATTACTGGAAAGATGCTTTTTCATTCCAGATGTTGTAGTTACAGAGTCTACCAGCAGGGGCTGACTGATAATGCTAACTAGCCATATAAAAAGGGGGGATAACTCCTTCATTTTGTCTTGTCCATCAAGTCCCAAACATTGCAATTTTAGTGTGTGCTGCTTGTGTTGTATGTTTCTCAGTTACTGTATTAATATGACTAAGCTGTAAGCCTATTTTTTGTATTCTTTTGAAATCACTATATGCTATGTTGGTATCTAAATAAAACAACACCGATATTGTGTTACTGTCATAAGAAAATAATTAAAAATGAAAATTCTTTAGGCAGAAAATTAGTCAGCATATATTTACTTTTAGTTTACTACTACTGCATTCAGTAGATTAATGTCCAAAATCAAGGCAAATTTCTGCATAAAATCTGAAAAATCGAATCATTTTTTAAAAATAATTAAAGGCAGAGTGATTAATAACACCAATACAAAAACATTCAGCTGCCTTTAGATAGATTAATAAAAAAAAAAAAATGTAGCTATGTTTATTATACTTTCATTACCAATTATAGATCATTTGACTTGTCAAATCTGCAAGTCTGGTGTCTGATCCATTGTTCTCTGCATAGTAGTTTGAAACCCTCCTGTGGAGAAATATGGAACAACAATACAAATATGTCTTGTCTGTCCGAAAACATATTGAATTCATTTCTTCTCAAGCAATTCCCACAACATATATTTTTAATTACATTTCAATATTTAATGTTACATTATATATTAAATAGGTGCTTAGCATTTTTTTTATAGAACAGACAAATCTATCTGAAACCAAGCAGCAAAACACAAAAATTAATAAACATGCCATGCATTTATAAATCAGATAGGCCTATTTATAATTTCAGATATTAAAGGATTAGTTCACTTTAAAATGAAAATTACCCCATGATTTACTCACCCTCAAGCCATCCTAGGTGTACATGACTTTCAGAGACACAATCAGAGTTATATTAATAAATATCCTGATGTTTCCAAGCTTTATAATGGCAGTGACGGGGTCCATTGAGTGTGAAGCTCAAAAGAACATCCATCCATCATAAATGTTCTCCACACGGCTCCCGGGGGTTAATAAAGGCCTTCTGAAGCAAATCGATTGGGTTTTGTAAGAAAAATATCCATATTTAAAACTTTATAAAGTAAAATATCTAGCTTCCGCCAGACCGCCTTCCATATTCGATTTACAGGAAAAAGTGTAACTGGTGCGACGTATGACGTCAGACGTACCGTAAGCGTTTTTGAACTGCAGAGACGCTACACTTTCTGCATAAGTTGAATACAGAAAGCGATCTGGTGGAAGCTAGATAGAAGTTTTCAGTATGGATATTTTTCTTACAAAACTCCATCGCTTCGCTTTAGAAGGCCTTTATTAACCCCTGGAGCCATGTGGAGTACGTTTATGATGGATAGATGCACTTTTTTGGGCTTCAAACTCAATGGACCCTGTCACTGCCACAGCTAGGAAACATCAGGATATTTTTTAATATAACTCCGATTGTGTTCATCAAAAAGAAGAAAGTCATATTCAGCTAGGATGGCTTGAGGGTGAGTAAATCATGGGGTAATTTTTATTTTAAAGTGAACTAATCCTTTATGCAAATACACCTAAACCAAATTGTTGGACAGAAATATGGCCGCTAGAGGACGCACCACGACTACTTACTGCCTAATATAATATCGATAGGAAGTAGGCCTATATTTAATAATTGAATAATTTGTATAAAATGTATATATTTATAATATTCTAAAAAAAAAATGTTATTCTTTATAGTATGTTCATAATATACGAATAATAGGCCCAATAATAATAATAATAATAATAATATTCATAACTATATAAAAACAATCACACTTCTGTTTAAAACTTCTTTAAAATAAAAAAAAATATTTAAATAACATTTAACTATTTATATATTGATTTTACAGATCTTGTGATTCTTACAGTCTGAGCTGTGAACCGCAGTTGCATATGTCACAAGCACACGCGCGCGCACTCGTGTTCTCCTCTCGTGCTCTGATCAGACAGAGTTGAACTGGAGTCTAGTCTGTCCACGTTGAGCGGCTTCACTATGAACACATATTATTATTAAACAACAGCCTGTGCAGCGCAGAGTGTCTGTTTTCAAAGGTAAACTATTTCATTGAGTTATAATGCTGTTTTCATTTTCGCTCAGTTTGACGAGATTGTGTTTTGTCAGCGTCTGCGCGTGAAAACTTCTGAAAGTCTTGCTTTCAACGTGTTTATTTTGTCTAGAAGCTAGCTTGGTCTTGTTTTTAGTGTAGCCAGTTCACAACTAAAAGTTGCCGCTAGATAAACTTAATGTGGCTTTAGTTGAAAGACATTTGATTCTACTGAAACCGATTTTGATGTGCCACTTTTATCAGTTACATTTTACATCGGCAGATCATATTATGCCATATTAGATATCTATATGAATTGTAGGCTATTTGTAGACATCTTTCCATTCTAGCGCTACAGTAAATAAATCCACCATGAGTCACGTTCAGCTGGAGTTATACTATATTTAAGTGTATTAAGGCATCTTTACACAGACAAGTTAGGCTGCTCTGTGCCTGCTCAAAATTCAGTGTAAAGATTCAATGCCGTATAAAAGCCAGACTTGGTTATGCATACTATGTAGCATTAAACATTCTGTGTAAAGACTTTGCATTGTAAACTTGGCATTAATATTTATTATAACAAATGTGACTTGATTTCCGCATGAAAACGTAAAGTGCTTTAGTTTCAATACACACTACTCCAGACTACCGTTTCACATTTTAAACGTGAATAATTGCTAATCGTTCCCATGAGATACCGTTTCGTGTTGAAACCTTGAACTTCAGAAGTACAGGATGCATTGTGGTCACCAGCCTACTTCCTTACCTTCTTTCAGAGCGCGAGGTGTGGCCCACGCCGGTTTCCACTTGAGGCGACCGCTCTTGCGTATAATATTAAACACTTTGACATGTCCTTAAAGGTGATTAATTCCAGAAATATTGTTGGTTATGGTGGTTGAAAGTCTCTTCACATCCTGATAGCAATCGCTAAGTTAAGTGGTCTAAATGTATTTGTGTTTATATCGTCTGTGGTAGGCGTAGGACTATAAAATGTTCGTCCAATCATTGCATTCGGACCGAATGCAATGATTGGGCGAACATTTTATAGTCCTACGATGCCCTACCTGCCTGTCAACATATTAGAGCTGCACGATTCTGGATAAATTGATAATCATATTTTTTTTTTGTGTGTGTGTAAAATGGAGATTGTGATTCTTCCACGATTCTGAAAAAGCATCAGACAACTAAATAAAATAACCTGCAAACTAGAGGTTCTGACAAAATGGCCCTTGCTTTAGCCTATTTAAAAGGTATATTAATTTGAACAAAATAAAAAATAATTTAAGTCAGTCTCATTCATCAAGACTTGTTTTGTTATTGGATGAATCAGCGTTTGTGAATAAATCTTTTAAATGGATAATTCAATGACAAACACTTTTTTTAAACACTCACTGGTCGCCACCCTAAGGCGTGACGATAAGCAATACAATACATACAAGTGTCAAAATACTTTTTAAAAAAATGATTTTGTAACATGGTATGTTGTGGGAAGGAGGAGGCGGGAACCGGCGAACGTTTAACAACAAGAATGAACGTTTTAAACAAAACAAAAGTAAAAACGTTAGCCCCTCACGGACGACTGCCGCACACACATAAAAAAACATAAACAAAACATTATATTAAGTCAAGGGGGGTATTTCAGAAAGCAGGTTATGTGACATACCTGGGTATGTTTAAGGGTAAGTACCAAGTTCAGGGTATACACCGATCAGGCATAACATTATGACCACTGACAGGTGAAGTAAATAACACTGATTATCTCTTCATCACGGCACCTGTTAGTGGGTGGGATATATTAGGCAGCAAGTGAACATTTTGTCCTCAAAGTTGATTTGTTAGAAGCAGGAAAAATGGGCAAGTGTAAGGATTTGAGCGAGTTTGACAAGGGCCAAATTGTGATGGCTGGACGACTGGGTCAGAGCATCTCCAAAACGGCAGCTCTTGTGGGTTGTTCCTGGTCTGCAGTGGTCAGTATCTATCAAAAGTGGTCCAAGGAAGGAACAGTGGTGAACCGGCGAAAGGTCATGGGTGGCCAAGGCATATTGATGGGAGCGAAGGCTGGCCCGTGTGGTCCGATCAAACAGACGAGCTACTGTAGCTCAGATTGCTCAAGAAGTTAATGCTGGTTCTGATAGAAAGGTGTCAGAATACACAGTGCATCGCAGTTTGTTGCGTATGGGGCTGCATAGCCGCAGACCAGTCAGGGTGCCCATGCTGACCCCTGTCCACCACCTGCACTATGGGAAGAAGGCAAGCCGACGGAGGCAGTGTGATGATTTGGGCAATGTTCTGCTGGGATGTTACTTTGATACGTACCACCCACCTAAGCACTGTTGCAGACCATGTACACCCTTTCATGGAAACGGTATTCCCTGGTGGCTGTGGCCTCTTTCAGCAGGATAATGCACCCTGCCACAAAGCATTTTGTTTCATGCTATGTAGAGTTAGACAGATGTCAGTCACCGAGCACTGCAACCGAAACAGCAGCAACCTTTTACAGTTCCTCCTGAACCAAAACAACCAGCTTATGCTGCCTTCAGGCCATAACTACTGTAATTTGGAAGAGATGGAAACATGTGACGTTATACTTGGAGAGGCTCATTACTAGAATTTATGTTTCAATGGCAACACTATCAACGCCGAAATGAATCTGCAGCAGTCAGAGCACTTAAGTTATGTTCATTATTATTGTAATGTTATGTGCTTTGAGACATGAGGTAGTTTAACGCCATCTCTTGTGATGCTTTCGTTTGCTCCCTGTTGTACACGTCAAAGTCCCTTTAAGACAAGTCGTTTCACTCGCCGGCCATCTTTGAAACGCCTCTCGGGCATGCAAATGCAGCTGCTATCTCTTAGAATGGGGAAACATTAAATTCTCCAAAACTGTTCGCCAAGCTTATGATTAAATTTCATATTTGAAATCACCAATGAAATCTGACGACAACTGTCTCATAAATTTGGTTTCTAAACTTTCAAATCTGCATTTTTCAGCCTGGATAAAGCTGCGCATGTGCAGTCCTAAACGCGTGTCTCGGAACACTGCCTGTTTCTATAGCAACCGGAGCTTCTAACGGCAGATGCAATGACGCGATGACTTTACTAATCAACGATTGGCTCCTTCATTTAGAAGGCGCCATATTGGGCGTTGCACTTTCTCCCATTCATAAGTAATTGGAGTGCACCGTCTTCCTATAAAGTCTTTGGTACACGTTCATGTGTTTTGAAGGAGGCGTGGCTTTTGGAAATGCACTGAAGGGAGGGTGGGGTCTCATGCTTTCAAAGCTAACTTGCTATTGCTAGCCTCTCCGTAAATTGCCTACCCTAGCTTTAAATCTTCTACTGTATATACAAGGTGTTGCCACAAGTCACTGCACTGTAAAAAAAGTTGCTGCATTAAATTAAGTACAATAAACTTGGATGTTCAAGTCATTTAAACTTAAATTACATTAAACTGACTTAAAACATTAGTTGAATCTTGTATAACTTTTAAAAAAGTTAAAAAATTGCTTAACATATTAAAGCAATATAAAAACATAGCCTATGTTGTCATAACTTATTGATCATATCATTTTGTACAGTGTGGATTAGATGTTCTTTTTGAGTTGTACTCAAAAAAGAGGAAGTGGGGCAACAGAGAGCATGTGTTTCTGTTTCTGAAACCCTCCAGTGAGAACTAATGAACCACAATCTCACTGACATGTGTGGCCTGCTGCGCATATGTGTGTCTTCAAAAAGAGGCTGCGCGGTGGACTCAAGTGTGTTGGAGACACTTTGCGCCTTAAATCTTACAATTTTGCTTGTCTTATTGGAATATGTTAAGTGAAGTGTTTATGGCCACTGAAATTTGACATTTGATCATGATCACATCACAGTCTGCTGATGTGTGTATGCAATACTCTGTTAGATCATCTGGGAAAAAACTAACATGATGCAGCCTGTCATCTAATGATAGGTTTGTGGCTTCTTTTTTTCCCCTTCCGCTTCTAGAACACTGTGGTTTAAAAGTGATGTGAGTAATTTTTTGCTCTCCATAATTTTTTTTGCCTTATCAGACTGCTTGAAATGATTTGTCTTTAACAAGTCATATTTGGCTCATTCTGACCTTTTAACCTTTTAAAGTTGCTAAGATCTACATCTTTCAACGTTTCATCTGCACAAGTTTGACAGAAAACTCTGCAGAAGGATTTAGCATTTCTGTAGCTGTTCTGTAGTGTTATTGGTGGTCTACCATTTTTCATTTTAGTGGATCGGATTCAGTTGAGAAAGCCACTTGAGTTTTCCCTGGGGAAAAGTCCGGGGGAAAACTGGGTTCATAGGCTGAGCTATTAACAGAACATTACTATTGAGTTGCTAGACTTGGGCAACAAGCAATGAACATGTTTTTCCATTGTTTTTAGCCCTGGACTTCCATAGTCTGATCCATCAATTAAAATAATAAGACTCATTTTCAATGCATTATAAGGTTAATTCACCTAGGGGCGTAACAATATGTCGTGCCACAGTATATCGCAAATGTACAAATATACAAAAATGCAACAATATGTATCGTGGATAGTGACAATCTGTATTGTATATAGTTCACCCAAAATTAAAATTTCTGTGAGGAAAAAATTTAAGTTTACAGAGTTTTAGTGTCAGTACTACATTGAACTACTATATGTAATGTATAATAATGCAATGGGCCAATATTTGTTGGTCCTGTTGGTCTTATGTTACCAGTAAAAAGTGGCCTGAATTATTTTAAATATATCTAGTGACAGAGTGCAAGCATATTCGTCTAAAATAATTCTGTATTTTCAGCTTCAGAATCATGATTTTTTTTTATTCTGGTGTTAGTATTGTCCTGTGCATTGGGTTACCAGCACCAAGTCCAAGCCTATTCATTTCCACCCCCAATGTAATACCAAATTTAGCATTTTAATCAACAGTATATTCTTTGTTAATGTTTTACCATATGTCTTGGAGTATCGCAATAATATCATATCTTGAGTTCAGTATCGTGATATGCATCGAATCGTGACATTAGGGTATCGTTACACCTCTAGTTTATTCCTTTTTTCTGTAATGATATGCTCTGGAATTGGTTGAATTCTGGCTTATGTGCAGATGTTTAGGATGTTTTGGCACGTAATAAGGCTTATCAAGTTTTTAAGTTATATTTTTAATGATTAAAGGTGCAGTGTGTAAATTTTAGCGACATCTAGCGGTGAGGTTGTGAATTGCAATCGCCCACTGCTCACCCCTCCCTTTCAAAGCACATAGAGAAGCTATGGTGGCCGACACAGGACAAACATGTTGTCGTCGGAGAGAGCAGAGAGTATCTAGCGCTCTGTAGAGCAGTTTGTCCGTTTAGGGCTACTGTAGAAACATGACGGCGCAAAATGGCGACTTCACTGTAAGGGGACCCGCGGTGTATGAAGATTGAAATGGCTCATTCTAAGGTAATAAAAACATAACGGTTTATTATGCAAGGTCTTTATACTCCACTGAAAACATAGTTATGTATATTATATTGCATTTCTGTCAATAGATCCTCATAAATACTACACACTGCATCTTTAAATCAACTTGTTTCTCAAAGGGATATTTCATAGTGTGTATCACATGCTAAACTTGTCATGACGGCTGATTGTTTAAGTAGTTTTTGGCATTGTATCAGAGAAGGGATGTCACAATATCGTTCTGCAAATAGTCCAAACTTGTTCTCTGCACAGCTCAGAAGATCAGTGCCATACAAACAATAAACTTACACGAGATTTTACAAAACACCAATTTATTTATTGTACTTGTATTTTAATTTATTGGTTGTTTGAGTCTTGAGTTTCGGTGAGATTTCTGTAGTTTGGCTTTGCAACTTCAAACTATATGGTTGGACTTTCCATGGACTGAGAGAACTTCAAGCCTAATGTGAAACTGATAGCTAAATCTTCACTTTTGTAAAGCTTATTGAACATAACCTACATGGGGAAGTTCAAGTATTCAGTTCTCAAAAACTAACCCAAAGCTGTCCGTGAATGGTGACTATTCGCACTTTCATGTAAACTGTGTATTGCTCTTGTTGGTTGTTGCATGTCTGAGTATTGGCTACTGCCAGTAAAAACAGCTGAACTGAGCACAGATCAATTTTAAGGATCTTTCTCCATCAGCACCTTTTCATTGCCCTCCTGCCACTGACATGTGATTGATTGTATTCACGAAGCACTCCTGCTGTGCAAATAGCAGCCTGTTGGCAGTAACACACCTGTATTCCTTTGGCTCAACATCACATGGCATTTTTAACAGGATCCAACTGTGGATTTAGAGTTGGCATTTAGTTTTTAAGAAGCAGTGATGCAAAGTTTAGTTGCGTAAGTGAAAAATGAACTTTCAAGTCTTTTTATTCCCTTAGTTTGATACTATGGTGTCACAAATGGGTAAAACCATATCCAAAACATTTGCATAACAAAGTAGTTTCATTAAGACCATGAGCTTCTCAGGTAATTACTAAAATTGTGCCACTGGTTTTGTCTGAAACATCAAAGAAAATGGATACATGCTAGCTAGGGTTGGGCGATGTCTACCAAATTGGCATCAGACGATTTCTACAGTGAAACATTTCGATGGACGATGACACCGGGGGTTGCGTTTGAACGTTAAGCTCCGTTAATGGCGCGCGTCTGGAGAAAGACGGAGCCGAACGGGCTTGAATGAAGCGCGTTTGGCTTTAGATAAAACTACTAGAGGATATATTGATAAAATATCATTACCACAAACGATCCTGAGTGCTTGTTGATGTGATCCACACCGCTGTTTTGACGCTCTGCTCACTTCAACTAGAAACAGGAAAATTGTGCTACAGTTCTGTCTCGCGGTCCAGATGGAAACATGCCGGGGTTTGGATGAGGACTG
Source organism: Coreius guichenoti (assembly GCA_039654105.1). Taxonomy (NCBI): domain Eukaryota; kingdom Metazoa; phylum Chordata; class Actinopteri; order Cypriniformes; family Gobionidae; genus Coreius; species Coreius guichenoti. The sequence goes on from CM077191.1 coordinate 24,843,342, forward strand.
CAGTCCACCACTTGAATATCTTTGGTTTGTTTGTGTAAAACATCTAGTAGCCTAAAATTCGTTTGGCGTTTTTTGCACAATAAAATAATCACGATGTCGGCTCAACATTGTGATGTCTGTCAGCCATCAGCGATGAATGATGGCATCGTCTATCAGCCCAACCCTAATCCTAGCACACTAATAATCGCAAGCATGTGGTTATTTGTTAAGATCTGCAGGTGAACTCTCTGTATTTACTTTCATAAGAGAATCGAAAGAGCTTTGGCTTAACCTTTGCTTGAATAGTGTGGAGGACAAGTCACAATATCACGTGAAACCATTTTTGGCTTTTGTCCAAAAGGTTAGACGTTTATGCAGACATCCTACTTGTAGGCCATATTTTTGATCCCATGATTTCTGTCAAGCCATTAAGTTCCCCGACTCATAGACGAGACTGCGGTAAATCAATTATGCTTGCATCTCTTGCTAGCTTTGACCTCTTTTCCCTAGTCAGCTTATAGAAGATGTAATGTTTCTCAAAGAAGCCTTTCCCTGTAGCAGAAATGAAAGTGTTTTGGCTCAAGATCAAGTCTTAAGACAGATCTGTTTACTGTGGCACATTTGACTTCTCACAAGGGTGGTGGTTTTGTGCAGAGAGCATTAGGATAGTGATATTCCTTCCTTACCATAGACAACAAGTTGTTAAAGCAATAGTTCCCCCAAAAACAAAAACTGTCGTTTTTAACTCTAACCCTCACCCCACTCCAAATCTGTATGATTTTATTTCTTCCATGGAACAAGGAATGCTGAATAATGTACTGGCCACTTTTTTCAAATAACATGTCTATTTTTGTGATCCACGAAAGAAATAGTCATATTGATTTTGAATGACATGAAGGTGAGTAAAGGATGACAAAATTGGCATTTTTCAGTGAATTATCCCTTTGATAACTTTAGCAACCAAAGAACATTCAGCTCATATATCGATTAAGGGGATAAAACACTGACAGGAAAAAAATTATGCATGCACGGTACAAACCTAGGGGTAAAGGTAACATTTTTGCAGTTTTCTGAGAGTGAAGAGAAGTTTGAAAGGGAAACTTGTTTCCATTTATATGATCTGATGTTTTGAATAGGACAGGTGGTTAAACAGAGAAAGGTGCCCATGTGTCTCAGCAGAGCAGTTGTCTGGTGAACTGTAGACTCTGTAAGAATCCCACCTGTCCACAGAGAATGTGAACTAACAGACCTCGCTAGTTTTCAACACATGGTGGTCGGTATCAGCTGCGGCAGTCCTGCTCTGTAAATTTCTGATTCCCTGCTGTTGCCACAGAGGTTCATAGGACTAAGTAACTTGTCCTTCTCAGTTCATTTGAATCCGCAAATAAGCTTCTCTTAAAGGGATAGTTTACCCAAAAATGAAATTTCTGTCATCTACTCACCCTCAGCTAATCCTGTATTAGTTTCTTTCTTCTGCTGAACATAAAGGAAGATATTTTGAAGAATATGGGTAACCAAACAGTTGCTGGCCCCCATTGACTTCCATAGTAAATTCTATGGAAGTCAGTGGGGTCCATCAACTGTTTTCAACGCAAGTAAGAAATTCATACAGGTTTGGAACAAAACTTGAGGGCGAGTAAATGATGATGGAACTATCCCTTTAAATGATCCAAATTGATAAAAGTGTGACTCGAAAGTTCTAGAAACAAAATATATAAAAATTTGTTTTGAGTTATTTTTTTATCCAAAGTGGCTTAAGTTACAGTTCATTTATTAATGGTTTAGTCAGCCTGAAATAATTTAATATTATGGGTGTCTTGCTATAGGCCACAATAGCGAGGGTTTATGAATTGTCACTACTGGGGTTTGAACCTACAAACCCCTTAAATTTACCAACACGGATGTTTAAAGGTTTAGTTCACCCAGAAAATGAAAATTATCCTATAATTTACCCACCCTCAAGCTATCCTAGGTGTATATGACTTTCTTCTTTCAGCCAAACACAATCAGAGTTATATTCAAAAATATCCTGGCTCTTCCAAGCTTTAAAATGTGAATGGTACCATAGATTTTGAAGCTCAAAAAAGTGCATCCATCTTAACAGTAATCCATACGGCTCCAGGGGGTTAATAAAGGCCTTCTGAAGCGAATCGGTGCGTTTTTGTAAGAAAAATATCCATATTTATAAATTTATAAACTATAATCACTGGCTTCTGGTAACGGCCGTACGTGAGTCGAGTTCCGGTGGAAGAGTGACCTCTGACCCCACGCATGACGTATTGATGAACGCGGAAGTGCAGAGGATAGAGCAAAACAAAACACTGGTCACGAATTATAATTTAAAAACGAGAATTTTTAAAGAGAAATGTCAGAGCTTGTAAAGCTTGAGTTTGTTGCCTAGCCCTATTTGTTTGAACCGCGAGAGGCGTCTACTCTCACCTAAGCTTACGCTACTCCTAAGTCACTCTTCCGCCAGAACTAGACTTGCATTTGGAACCAGTGATTACAGTTTATAAAGTTATAAATATGGATATTTTTCTTACACATCGCTTCGCTTCAGAAGGCCTTTATTAACCCCCTGCCCCTGGAGACGTATGGATTACTTTTTTGATGGATGGATGTGCTTTTTTGGGCTTCAAAATCTATGGTACCATTCACTCGCATTATAAATCTTGGAAGAGCCAGGATATTTTTTAATATAACTCCGATTCTGTTTAGCTGAAAGAAGAATGTCATATACACCTAGGATGGCTTGAGGGTGAGTAAATCATGGGCTAATTTTCATTTTTGGGTGAACTAACCCTTTAACTTCTTTGGCCACCTTGCATAACTGAAAATTGACTTGCCGCTTAATTTTATAGCATTTTTTTGTCAAAGCTTGGGTTTGTTTATGAATCTGACTAGAGAACCATACATTGGGTCATCTAGGAAGGGCAAAGGTTGAATTGTTGGCCTACACAGCAAAGTGTGATAGTTGTTGGGTTGCCCATGTGACTTCAGTCCTGATCTTCTTGCATGTTGCATGAGTTTCTCCAGCACTTTTACTGACAAGACTGTCAGACTAAAAAAAAGCGTGCCTGAAGAATTAGCTGACATAACAGCACTTGTTCGTCTGTTTTTAGCTCATGATGAATGTGCAACCTCACATAGATGTGTGTCAGTTTCAGGCAGAACTTGGATGAATGTTGTAATATTGGTGGAATGTGGATGCCTCGGATCATTTTCATGCGTTTAAGTCAAACAGACCTGAAGGTGGATCAGTAGAGGACTAGTAATGTCAGCGACATTCAGGGACATGTTTCCACACATCTGGATGAGCCAATTTGCTCAAAATCTTATGTTTGTGTTTTTCAGATTTTGAGATGAAGAAGGACATTGATACGCTAATAGCTGAAGAACGGGCTGAAATCATCAATAAATATGACAAGGCAAGTTACATCCTTTCAGTTGTCTACATTCTGACTTTCTATATTTGTTGTCCTAAGTTTTGGACGTTGACCAGTTGAGTCAATGTCCAGACAAGAGGAAACTGGTTAAAGGTGCAATATGTAAGATTTTTGCAGTAAAATATCCTAAAACCACTAGGCCATTGTTATATATTTTGTTCACTTGAGTACTTACAATATCCCAAATGTTTCCAACTATTTGTAAATCGTGAGAAAATTGCGATTTTAAACCAAGGAAACGTGACGTGTGAGGGAGTCCCCTGTCAATGGCGTCATATCAGCGTTACCCTCAGTTTCCGCTTTTACTGCCGTGGAAACCATGGCAACAGACGTGGACAACTGCGTAACGTCTAGCGGCACGCTGTTGTAGTTTCGTTCAAACATGACCATGGCAAGCAGACTTTGGAACAAAATGAGAAATCAAAAGAGGACCATAATCGACGTGGCGTTTTCGAGATGGCGAGAGCTTCGCAACAAACTTCGACTTGACAGAGATGCTGTTCTTGCATGTGCTTTATTAGACAGGTGAGCAAATGTACATAAAACGAATCAGTGTTATGTTGCTCAACACGATAAAATATTAGAATATCATCAGTATGATGTTCTAATGTTGATATAGCTCACTACTAGTCTCATACAGCCAACAAACTAACACACAGAATAACATTATAACTTTCAACACACTCAAATGCAGTTTAGATAGTGTAGACCAAGTGAAACAGCATTGCGTTTCCTCACAATTTTAATTCATCAAATACAGGTAAGTTTATGAGTAGTAATTCAATACTTGCGGGTAGTTCGGTATGTCCTCATTTCTTTATATCCCCCGGGACTCGTGTGTGGCGCTGATATCTGTCTCTTATTAGTAATCGTGCCCTGCTTTATACCACAGTCATGTTAAAAAACATGAATGCATTCACTCATCCATAAACATTATTTCCCCATAAACATTATTAGATCCATCGGTTCCATGATTCCACGCTCATTCACTGTCATCAATCTACACCTTTGTTATTGTTTTAAAGAGGTTAGTGACCCCCAGTGACGAAAAAATACATAGTGTAGCTTTAATGAATGTCCCTGACCTTCAGCTACATGGACAACAAGGCACACTGACAAAGTAGCACAAGTAAAGTAGTAAATAGTCATTAAATCAGATGTATTTGCAGTACATTCAAGGACAATCCTCTTGGAGAGGCCAGGATTTAGGGTACACCACTGCTTGGAGTTAAGTGTCTTGCTCAAATGAACGATTGTGATAACTTATGGATCAACTATCCTAGATATTTAACCACTAGACTACACCTCCCAAAAAGTTGCTGCAATTTGCTGATCTTGGCAAGGAACAACTTTCCTTAGAGATGCTGCACACAACTGATGCAAGACCAGTTATGAAAATGCTGATTTGTAATATGTGGGTAAAGGTAGTTGTGGTTCATATTGTGGTCACTTTTTGGGGATGGATTGTGGCTGTGTCTGCCTCACTTCCCAGTCATGACTTTACAGACAGTGGTTTTGTATGAATGTACCACCTAAGCAAGCGTTTCAGACATGCTTTAGAGGCATAAAACATCAAATCTAATGATCTAAAATAAATTCAAATAAGATTTAAATAAAACCAAGTTCAAAAGCATTTGATAAAACCAAAAATATGTTGTGACCACAAAGTGTGTTCCTCAGTATAAATGGAGTTTCTTCTGCTCCTTACAAATTTATCCATTGGATGCCATTTTTTTTTATTGTGTGTGAACTGTAGACTTTGGGATATCATGGGCACTAAAGGGATATCTATGCTGCCTTTGAAAAACCTGCCCATTAAAAGGTCAAAACTTAGTAGACAGGATGTTATGTGAACATTGGATCCAGACAAGCCTTAGTGCCTTCGTACCTCCATATACAGCTTGCGAAGGCAGCAAGTTTTAGCTTTCAACAGCCAAAATCTTTTGAGGAGGAAGCATCTTGATGGACAACAGCTGGATGTCATGCTTACATTGCTGCGTATTTCAGATACCTTTTAGATAAGTGTGTGAAGTTTATACAGATAAGGTATTCAGGATATACAGAGAAATATCTTGATTCTGGGAGTTTCTTGTATCATCCTTATTTATTTTGGAGATCTGGATTGTTCTAGTGTGGGGTGTTTTCAAATGTTTTTCTTGCCTTTGAGTTTAAATCATGTTGTTATTTGAGTCTCAATCATCTCCTGGTTTGAGGGTCTCTTGCCTTTGCTTCAGTTTCTCATTTTGTTTGTTGGGCTGGTTGCAGGGCAGGCAGGAGGGTGTGCACATTAAGCCCTGGGAGGATGCTGACTACAGCGTCTACAGGGTCACAGATCGCTTCGGTTTCCTGCAGTAAGTCTTGCTTGTCCTGGCAGTTTTACCACACAGTCTAACAAGACAATGACCTCTGTCATCATTTGAAGATGTTAAAGGGATAGTTCACCAAAACATGAAAATTCTGTCATGAATTACCCTCATGTTGTTCCAAACCCCTATGACTTTCCTTCATCATCGGAACACAAATGAAGATTTTTTTGATAGCTTTTCTATCCCTCCATTGACAGTTACGCAACTACCACTTTGACGCATCAAAAAGTTAATAGATTGTAAAACTAATCTATATGAATCGAGCAGTTTAGTCCAAATTTTCTGAAGAGGCACAATCACTTTAAATGATGAACAGATTGAATTTAGGCTTTTATTCACATTAACATTCATCAACTCACGCATCAGTTATGGTAAACGGAAGCTCAAACATGTTCCCTTGACGTGAGAACCAATGAGGTTCATTCTCGTGTTACGCAGCACGTTTGAGCTTCAGGAAGAACCAATGAGGTTCATTCTCGTGTTACGCAGCACGTTTGAGATTCCGCAAGAACCAGTGAGGTTCATTCTCGTGTTACGCAGCACGTTTGAGCTTCCGCAAGAACCAATGAGGTTCATTCTCGTGTTACGCAGCACGTTTGAGATTCCGCAAGAACCAATGAGGTTCATTCTCATGTTATGCAGCACGTTTGAGCTTCCGCAAGAACCAATGAGGTTCATTCTCATATGTTACGCAGCACGTTTGAGCTTCAGCAAGAACCAATGAGGTTCATTCTCATGTGTTACGCAGATCGTTTGAGCTTCTGCAAGAACCAGTGAGGTTCATTCTCGTGTTACGCAGCACGTTTGAGCTTCAGCAAAAACCAGTGAGGTTTGTTCTCAAGCAGGACTAAACCGCTCAATTCATATGGATCCTTTATGAACTTTTTAAAGCGTCAAAGTGGTAGCTGTCAACAGGGGGACAGAAATCTCTCCGATTTCATCAAAAAAAATGTGTGTTCCGAAGATGAGTCTTACGGGTTTGGAACAAGTAAATGATGACAGAATTTAAATTTTTAGGGGAACTATCCCTTTAATTGCTCAACTGTGTCATCAAAAAATACGTGTGAACTATTACGCCTGACTGTAATGGCTAGAACAGTGTTGTCAGGATTGTTTCATACTGTTTTCCACAGTAAAATCTTCCAATGCAGCTTCTGAATTTTTAAATACAGATTTAGCAACCATTTCCCCTTTATATTTTCTTTCCAGTGAAGAGGAACTGCCAACACCAACCGCAGTGGAGGAGAAGGTGACACTAGGATATCAGCTTTCCTTGCACCTGCAATCTTTTTTAAATCTTCTATGGCAAAATTGAGTTTAAATAAATTAACCCGTTGAATTATGGTGTCTACACTATAGTTGACAGCTATTTTAGGCACTCAAATTGTGATGTTACATTTAAACCAACATTGGTGTTTAGCTTTAACCATTTCCTATTACTCTGTATGACTATCCTCTTTGTTTATGTACTTTTTTAGATTTAAGACTAAAATTCAATATGCCTTTTCTCTAGTACAAACTCCAGGAGGTCGAAAGAGAGGAAAAATGGGTTAAGATGGTGAAAAAGTGGGACAAGTACCACAACAGTGAAAAGGTAACTTTATAAATTTGATAGTTCCAGCTTTAATTGGATAAATTAGATTTTTCGTAAAATAGTTCATATATTGAAATATTGAACAATGTTGTCTTTTATCATATTGCTGCCATTATATTCACAAGGCTGCTGTTTTTCTGTGATTTTTACTAAGTTTAAAGAGGCCCACACGTCCGGAATTATGGAGAAAAATAAATTTTTGTTTCCTCTTCCCATGTGCATTTTGCAGATGATGAAGCGAGTATACAAGGGGATTCCCTTGAAGCTGCGCGGTCAGGCCTGGGCTCTGCTGCTGGATGTGGAAAATGTGAAACAGGCAAACTTCAGGAAGTATGAGGTAGGAGCTTTGCAAGGATCATCTGTTTGAGTTCTAGTAGCTCCTTTGAATAAAAAAGTGGCTGTCTGATGTTCATTCATTCAATGACTCACTTGTTTGGGTTTTACTTTGTCCTGTGTGATTGTTTGGGTTTAAATTAGCCAGATGTGTTTTGTCTCCAGTCTGCCTTCTGAACAATGTTTTAATTTCATAACAAAGGTTTTCTGCTTTGCATGGTTTGTATAGTCTAACAACTCTTATTACAGTAATCGAATTTAATTATCTGCGTGAGTAGATTACGTACACCGATCAGGCATAACATTATGACCACTGACAGGTGAAGTGAATAACACTGATTATCTCTTCATCACGGCACCTGTTAGTGGGTGGGATATATTAGGCAGCAAGTGAACATTTTGTCCTCAAAGTTGATGTGTTAGAAGCAGGAAAAATGGGAAAGCGTATGGATTTGAGCGAGTTTGACAAGGGCCAATTTGTGATGGCTAGACGACTGGGTCAGAGCATCTCCAAAAATTCAGCTCTTGTGAGGTGTTCGCGGTCTACAGTGGTCAGTATCTATCAAAAGTGGTTCAAGGAAGGAACAGTGGTGAACCGGCGACAGGGTCATGGGCGGCCAAGGCTCATTGATGCACGTGGGGAGTGAAGGCTGGCCCGTGTGGTCCGATCAAACAGACGAGCTACTGTAGCTCAAATTGCTCAAAAAGTTAATGCTGGTTCTGATAGAAAGGTGTCACAATACACAGTGCATCGCAGTTTGTTGCGTATGGGGCTGCATAGCCGCAGACCAGTCAGGGTGCCAATGCTGACCCCTGTCCACCGCCGAAAGCGCCAACAGTGGGCAAGTGAGCATCAGAACTGGACCACGGAGCAATGGAAGAAGGTGGCCTGGTCTGATGAATCACGTTTTTGTTTTATTGTTAAATTATTACATTTTCTTTTATTATCTAGCTGAGTCCATTCCTCGACGGGTCAGGGCTGTTTTGGCAGCAAAAGGGGGATCATAATGTTATGGCTGATCGGTGTACAAAGTCAATGCAAAAACGCGAATAGACGCAAATTCGTGCCGGGCAATGGAAAATGATGCGAATTGGGCGACGCGAACTAATATTCGCCTCAATCGCGTCTTCTGCGCAAGTTGAAAAATTTCAACTCGAGTGGGAAATTAGCATGACGCGTTGCCGCGCAAGCCAATCAGCGAAGAGCTTACTGAAATTATCAAACTTTTTTTTAACTTTATTCATCAAAGTTATTCAATTGATCAAAAGTGACAGTAAAGACATTTGTGTTACAAAAGATTTATTCTTCACTATTTAACAAAGAATCCTGAAAAAAAGTATCACACTTTCCACAAAAATATTGAGCAGCAACAGCATATTAGAATGATTTCTGAAGGATCATGTGACACTGAAGACTGGAGTAATGATGCTGAAAATTCAGCTTTGATCACAGGAATAAAGAACAATTATTTTACATTTTAATAATATCTCATATATTACGTTTACTGTATTTTTTATCAAATAAATGCAGCCTTGGTAAGCAGAAGAGACTTCTTTCAAAAACATTTAAAAATCTTACCAACCTCAAACTTTTTGTACCTGCCTTGATCTGATATTGGTACTTTTGTGTTTTCAGTCATTGCAGAAACTGTAGAGCTCAAGATTTGTATTTGTGTATCTATATCTGAATTTCTAAATATATCTAGGTGCAGCTATAATGTTTATAACTTGTTTACTGCTCTGATGAATACAAATAGCAGAAGTGTCTCTTGAATGGAAACTTGTGGCTATCAAGGTTTCTGTAGGAAAGTTTAGATGAATTGTTGTTCAGGTAGCAGCAATACATAGTGTGTACTTTAGTGAAAATCAGACACCTGGTAATTTGTGAAATATATAAAAGCATTACTGTAAATGCATTGTTTTTAAAAGTTTAACTGTGGATTTAATTTAAAGGATAGTTTACCCTAAATGATAATTTTGCCATATTGCTCCAAACCTATGTACACTCACCTAAAGGATTATTAGGAACACCTGTTCAATATCTCATTAATGCAATTATCTAATCAACCAGTCACATGGCAGTTGCTTCAATGCATTTAGGGGTGTGGTCCTGGTCAAGACAATCTCCTGAACTCCAAACTGAATGTCAGAATGGGAAAGAAAGGTGATTTAAGCAATTTTGAGCGTGGCATGGTTGTTGGTGCCAGACGGGCCGGTCTGAGTATTTCACAATCTGCTCAGTTACTGGGATTTTCACGCACAACCATTTCTAGAGTTTACAAAGAATGGTGTGAAAAGGGAAAAACATCCAGTATGCGGCAGTCCTGTGGGCGAAAATGCCTTGTTGATGCAAGAGGTCAGAGGAGAATGGGCCGACTGATTCAAGCTGATAGAAGAGCAACTTTGACTGAAATAACCACTCGTTACAACCGAGGTATGCAGCAAAGCATTTGTGAAGCCACAACACGCACAACCTTGAGGCGGATGGGCTACAACAGCAGAAGACCCCACCGGGTACCACTCATCTCCACTACAAATAGGAAAAAGAGGCTACAATTTGCACGAGCTCACCAAAATTGGACAGTTGAAGACTGGAAAAATGTTGCCTGGTCTGATGAGTCTCGATTTCTGTTGAGACATTCAGATGGTAGAGTCAGAATTTGGCGTAAACAGAATGAGAACATGGATCCATCATGCCTTGTTACCACTGTGCAGGCTGGTGGTGGTGGTGTAATGGTGTGGGGGATGTTTTCTTGGCACACTTTAGGCCCCTTAGTGCCAATTGGGCATCGTTTAAATGCCACGGCCTACCTGAGCATTGTTTCTGACCATGTCCATCCCTTTATGACCACCATGTACCCATCCTCTGATGGCTACTTCCAGCAGGATAATGCACCATGTCACAAAGCTTGAATCATGACATGATTCAACATGACAATGAGTTCACTGTACTAAAATGGCCCCCACAGTCACCAGATCTCAACCCAATAGAGCATCTTTGGGATGTGGTGGAACGGGAGCTTCGTGCCCTGGATGTGCATCCCACAAATCTCCATCAACTGCAAGATGCTATCCTATCAATATGGGCCAACATTTCTAAAGAATGCTTTCAGCACCTTGTTGAATCAATGCCACGTAGAATTAAGGCAGTTCTGAAGGCGAAAGGGGGTCAAACACAGTATTAGTATGGTGTTCCTAATAATCCTTTAGGTGAGTGTATATAACGTTATTTTCCTAATACAGATCTTTGCGTACAACAACAGTTTATAGTGACAATATTAAAAAACGTTCTCCTACCAGTTTAATATGCATAGATAACCATTAGTAAGCCATTTGTACATTGACTTTCAGAGTACCGTATGAACATTTGATGCTCTGAGGCATTTCAAAAATTTACTCCGTTTGTTTGAGCAGTTCGATTTGTCATTTTTTGGATCAGCCAATGGGGGTCAACTATCTGTTTGGCTGACCAATGGCAGATGGGTAGTATTTGGGAAATCTTTTTAAAAAATGACACCAAGTTTAACTGTAGAAAGGATGTTTATTTGCCTGTTTTAATTAACAGCAGTCTGTAGTTTCCTCAAAACTCAAAATTGTTCATAACATATCCATTATTTCCAATAATTTTTGTTTTCATGTTGTTGCAGAAAATGAAGGAACAAGCCAAGAAGTATTCAACAGAAATTAAGCAGATTGATCTTGATGTCAACAGGACCTTTAGAAACCATATCATGTTCATGGAACGCTTTGGGGTCAAGTAAGATATTGCATGAATGCATACATGCACATACATAATCTAGTTTTATCTTCATTTCACTCAAGGTCTGTTTGGCATTGTACTTTTGTTTGTGTGTGTGTGTGTGTGTGTGTGTTACGCAGACTTTCATGTTGAGATGGTTCTGAAATGTGCTCAGACCTTGTAAACCATTAACCAAAACAAGAGCAACTTCCTCTTTGTCACTGCGTTTTTGTTCAGCTTCCTGTTACTGTGAGTGGCCTAACAGGAAATGACACAACCGGTGACTCGTTACCATTATGCCCAGAATAAATATATACTTTGATGTTATCCATAACAACTAAAGTTTTGCCACAGTGTCATGAATAAAAAAATGATTTCCTTTTGTGCCGGACAATCATAAAGACCCACTTGGGATTGTATATCCTCTTAAGAATGGACAGATGTCAAAAACATTTCTTTTCCGTTTTTAAACCGAGTCAATCATGTCTTTTTAACAAAACGTAGACCAGATGCCCTTCAATAACCTTTCAGTAAATTTGAAATTCAAGTGTCTTCCCACTTACTTAGCAAACTGAAATGGACTTCAAACCTCACAGTGTGTAGATGAAAGTGCATGAAGTGCATGTTTCTGCCATGTGGTTTGCATGGGCGGCACACCCACAATAGACGTAGATCAACCACCAACCTCTTTGCACAGGCAGGGTATCTAGTGGATGGAAGCTTTGAGCAATGACTTCTACATTTTTATTAGCGCTGCATGGCATATAAGAGGATATGGGCGGAAGTGCCGTTTAACACATCTGCTGTTTGTTTGTGTTACTCATGAGTGTTTCTACAACACACTAGTCACAATTCTGCTTTCCTTGTTACCAAGGGTCTTGCTGTGCATTGCTAAATCTTTTTAAATCTGCAGACGCTATGAATTATTAATGTACATCTCCTGGATGTGATGGCTTATGCATGAATGGACTCTTACTGCTACTGTGAGCTGGTTTCTGGTTCAATTTGGACTGGACCCTCAGTGCTTTTTGCTCAAAATGTAGTTGGGTTACTGACAAAGGAGGATGTTCATGATCAAAAAAAGGAAAATATAAAAATAGATAAAATTGATTTAAAAATAAAACAGCTTTTTTATTATATTATATTTTAATTGAAAATTATACAGTTTTCTACGGAAGCCCTAAAAGGACATGGATTATTATTTTTCTTGTTTTCTCGTTATCTTGTTTTCATGACTTAATTTTCTCGTGATCTCGACAACAAAAGCTGTTTTCTCGTTCTCACGACTTAATTTTCTTGTGATCTCGACATAAAAAAGATGTTTTCTCATTCTCACGACTTAATTTTCTCATGATCTCGACATAACAAAAGTTGTTTTCTCATTATCAAGACTCAATTTGCTTGTGATCTCGACATCAAAGTTTTCTCCTCGTTCTCACGACTTAATTTTCTTGTGATCTAGTGTTGTTTTTGGTGGCCTGTTTTAATTTTAGTTTTAGTCTAGTCTGTGTCAAGCTGTCATTTTAGTTTTTATTAGTTTTAGTCACATTCATACTCTTTTTAGTCTAGTCAAGTTTCAGTCGACTAAAAGTCTGAGCATTTGAGTCTTATTTTAGTTAATCCATATTTAGTTATCCATGACTATTTTCATCTAGTTTTAGTCGACGAAAACTGATGACATTTTAGTCTAATTTTAGTCAATGAAAATTGTATTTTAGTCTCTTTTTAGTAATGCAATTCTATTTAACCCAGTCAATATAGTATAAGTACCTATATAGACGAAACCAAAATCTTCTTTTAGCCAAACCCATTTCAAACAAGGTTATTTTATTATATTATTGTTACCTTATAGACTCAAGAATACATCCATTCCAGACACACAAACGCGCCACCTCGCTTCAGAAGGCCTTTATTAACCCCCCGGAGCCGTGTGGAGCAGTTATATGATGGATAGATGCACTTTTATGGACTTCAAAACAGAAACAGCCATTCACTGCCATTTTAATGCTTGGATTAGCCAGGACTTTTTTAATATAACTCAGATTTTATTCGTCTAAAAGAAGAATGTCATATACACCTAGGATGACTTGAGGGTGAGTAAATCATGGGCTAGTTTTAATTTTTGGGTGAACTATCCCTTTAGTTTTCTTGTGATCTCGACATAACAAAAGTTGTTTTCTCGTTCTCACGACTTAATTTTCTTGTGATCTCGACTTAATTTTCGTTGTCTCGACATAACAAAAGTTGTTTTCTTATGGTCAACTTAATTTTCTTGTGATCTCGACATAACAAAAGATGTTTCCTCGTTATCGAGACTTAATTTTCTTGTGATCTCGACATAACAAAAGTTGTTTTCTCGTAGTCACAACTTAATTTTCTCGTGATCTCGACATAAAAGCTGTTTTCTTATTCTCACGACTTAATTTTGTTTTGACACGTGTGCAGTTTACTGCCTCTGACACGTGTTTTCCTCGGCGCATAACTTACATTTTATGGTTATATTCTTATCTGTAAATGTTAGAAAGTACAGCGAGTATTTCCATTTTGCGTAATTCTGACACAAGCAAGTCTTGTTAAACTTTACAGACTTCAATGAATGAGCACCGATGGGCACATGCAAACAGACGGAGCGCAGTAGAATAGGAGCACAATAAATGTAACATAAGTAATCATATTTTAAAGGCACTGTTGTTGGAATAGCCCATTAATGTATTATAATTGCTATGTTCATGAGTGAATGTGTTTGTTCTTCACACCTCGTACATTTTGTGCTTGTTTTTGTTTATCATTTTTAATTTAGTTGTTAATCTTTGCTTTAAAATAGTAAGCAATCAGTTGATTTAAGGTTTAGAATGTATTTGTATTTGAACCCTTTTTTGCTTATAATGTACAGCATAGGATGTGGAATAACAATGTTTAAAATAATTTTCATTTTTAAAAAATATATTTTTAATGTATATTAATATTTAGATTTTTTAATCCGATTAATCGAAAAATAATCAACAGATTAATCGATTATCAAAATAATCATTAGTTGGAGCCCTAGTTATCACGACTCAATTTTCTCGTGATCTCGACATAAAAGTTGTTCTCTAAGTTACACAACTGTGCCAACAGGTGGCAGTATAGAAAAATCCGGAAAGTATTCACAGCGCTTCACTTTTTCCACATTTTGTTATGTTACAGCCTTATTCCAAAATGGATTAAATTCATTATTTTTTTTCCTCAATTCTACAAACAATACCCCATAATGACAATGTGAAAGAAGTTTGTTTGAAATCTTTGCAAATTCATTAAAAATAAAAAACGAAAAAAATCATGTACATAAGTATTCACAGCCTTTGCTCAATACTTTGTTGAAGCACCTTTGGCACCAATTACAGCCTCAAGTCTTTTTGAGTATGATGCTACAAGCTTGGCACACCTATTTTTGGGCAGTTTCTCCCATTCTTCTTTGCAGGACCTCTCAAGCTCCAGATTGGATGGGGAGCGTTTGTGCACAGCCATTTTCAGATCTCTCCAGAGATGTTCAATCAGGTTCAAGTCTGGGCTCTGGCTGGGCCACTCAAAGACATTCACAGAGTTGTCCTGTAGAAACTCCTTTGTTATCTTGGCTGTGTGCTTAGGGTCGTTGTCCTGTTGGAAGATGAACCTTCGCCCCAGTCTGAGGTCCAGAGTTCTCTGGAGCAGGTTTTCATCAAGGATGTCTCTGTACATTGCTGCATTCATCTTTCCCTCGATCCTGACTAGTCTCCCAGTTCCTGCCACTGAAAAACATCCCCACAGCATGATGCTGCCACCACCATGCTTCACTGTAGGGATTGGCCAGGTGATGAGTGGTGCCTGGTTTCCTCCAGACATGACGCTTGCCATTCAGGCCAAAGAGTTCAATCTTTGTTTCATCAGACCAGAGAATTTTGTTTCTCATGGTCTGAGAGTCCTTCAGGTGCCTTTTGGCAAACTCCAGGCGGGCTGTCATGTGCCGTCTGGCCACTCTACCATACAGGCCTGATTGGTGGAGTGCTGCAGAGATGGTTGTTCTTCTGGAAGGTTCTCCTCTCTCCACAGAGAAACGCTGGAGCTCTGTCAGAGTGACCATCTGGTTCTTGGTCACCTCCCTGACTAAGGCCCTTCTCCCCTGATCGCTCAGTTTGGCCGGGCGGCCAGCTCTAGGAAGAGTCCTGGTGGTTCCAAACTTCTTCCATTTACGGATGATGGAGGCCACTGTGCTCATTGGGACCTTCAATGCTGCAGAAATTTTTCTGTACCCTTCCCCAGATCTGTGCCTCGATACAATCCTGTCTCGGAGGTCTATGGACAATTCCTTGGACTTGGTTTGTGCTCTGACATGCACTCTTAACTGTAGGACCTTTATATAGACAGGTATGTGCCTTTCCAAATCATGTCCAATCAACTGGATTTACCACAGGTGGACTCCAGTCAAATTGTAGAAACATCTCAAGGATGATCAGTGGAAACAGGATGCACCTGAGCTCAATTTTGAGTGTCATGGCAAAGGCTGTGAATACTTATGGACATGTGATTTTTTTCGTTTTTTATTTTTAATAAATTTGCAAAGATTTCAAACAAACTTCTTTCACATTGTCATTATGGGGTATTGTTTGTAGAATTGAGGAAAAAATAATGAATTTAATTCATTTTTGAATAAGGCTGTAACATAACAAAATATGGAAAAAGTGAAGTGCTGTGAATACTTTCCGGATGCACTGTATTGACTGGATAAAAGTTTTTTTTTTTTTTTTTTTTTTTGGGAAATCTGGAGTATTGCACCTCTTTTTAATGGAAGAGCATAGCTAGAAAGAGGAAACCAGTGTAACGATATCAGTCACAGCCTATCCTACATGATGAATAAAAATGACAAATTATGTAATATAAATTTTTTTTCAAACGAATGAGGAAAATAAACGTTACACAAATAATTTTAAAAAATAATTACACAAATAAACTGTTTAGCATACTGTCTGATTGAAAACAGTGATTAGCCTATATTATTGTATTTTATTGTAGACTTTATTATTAAGCGAAGCAACATTTTTGCTGAAATATCCACAACATATAAGAGCGCACGGTTTATCTGTCGATCAGATCCACGTGAAAGTTGCGTTCATTACAATACCAACAGTAGACTCCCGGTGCAGTGCGTTTCAGAATCAAACAATCATTGTTAAAAAAAATAAATATAAATTTTGTTATGTGGAGATCATGAGAAAATTAAGTCATGATAATAAAACAACTTTTGTTATGTCGAGATCATGGGAAAATTAAGTCGCGATAAAAATATAATAATCAATGGCCTTTTAGGGCTTCCGTAGTTTTCAGCTAAAAAAACTCTGAAAATATTTGATTTGATCGATACACCACTTGACATTTTTAAACATATTTTTCAAAAAATTTTTTTTAATATCTGCTGGCATAAACAACATTGGCATGAATATCATGAAGTTTTTTAAGGGTTATACCTTGCCATGTCATGAACAGGTCAAATTAAGCTGTCCGTTTTAAGAGACTTACTGGCTTTTCAGCAGTCTTTGGGGTCTGCAGGAGTCTTCGCTATGATATCATGTCCTTTTTTATTTTGTTGGTGTCACATGACAAACAAAATAGCTTCCTACATGTTGGCTATACCACACTTGGTTTTGGCAGACAAGTTTTTCAAACATTGACTACGTCTTATGAAATAATAATAAAAATGGAATGTAAAAATGTGCACTTTTTTTCCAGAATTTTTATTAAAAACGTCTTTTTTTTTTTTTAGATTGTACCACCTGAACTTTATGCGCATACACAAAATATCATAAATTAATTTTAATTCAGAAATTGAAAACAAGTTCATCATAGAACAGTCACATTCAAGTCATTGTCTGTATGAAATTCATATTAATGTACTTTTGAATCAGTCACAAAAATAATAGCTTCACGTCATTGACCCAATTTTTGGCCCACTATTAGCATCACCATCATTAACCCACATTGAAACTATATTTGAAATTTTGTTGTTGAACTTCCTTACTTTTGGGAACAACTGAAGGCAGTTTTTGACCTGTGTTTTTTGTCCTTTACAGACAGCAAGCCCTGTTCCATGTGCTGGCAGCTTATTCGGTCTACAACACGGTGAGGGACTGACGAAGTCTGAATGTTTGTGTGTACATGTGTTATGTAACTCAGAACAGCATGTACTGGATGAACCAGGGCAGAGGGGAAGAAGGGCAGTTCGATGTCCCACCCTGTCAGCAGAGTCCTACACAGACACACACAATTACCGCACTAATGGCGATTTCCCATTCACCTCTATTGTTGTTAAGTTGAGCTAAATATAATGACTATACATACATCATTTATCAGTGAATAAAGACATGGCTGCATGCCAATTTGCATACTATCTGTACTGTATAGCATGCAAGCTAAATAAGAGAATTGTGTCCCAAATGGTAGCATGTTAAAAATAGTAGGTACTATAAACACGGATGATATACTATTTCCAGTTTTGGAGCTGTGCTTGTGTGCCTTTACGGTTGATAATGCCCCCTTTTGTTTGCAAATGTATAAACTTCAAAGTTGGATAGAATTAAAATTAAAGCGGTAATAAACTACGGCCTGGTTTTACAGATTAGGCCTTAGTTCAATTAGGACATTTAAGTAGCTTTTATAAATGTGCCTTAGTAAAACATTACTGGTATGCATCTTGAGACAAAACAATGACACTGATATATTTTAAGATATGTCAGTCCAAGTTACTTTCAGTTAAAACAGACCAAACATGCATTTTAGTCTGGGACTAGTTTAAGCTTGGTCTGTGAAACATCACACGCTATGGGATTTTCTGTGAAATCGGTCAACTTTTCACTGATTGATTGAAGTTTTATTTGCTATTTGTACATGTACAGCCAGTACAAGTACATAGGAATTTTTGTAGCAAAGCCCATAGTCAACATTAAAAAGTCAACATGAAAGAAGAACTAACAAAACTATATACACAATAAATAGACATTGAGAAGGTACGATAAAAAAAAAAAAAAGTGTAAACCTACAACAAACAAACACAATAAAAACAATTACCTCCATATAGGAATATTGCACATTTTGCTGTTCACTTTATCCTGAGATAATGCATAAACATACAGCCCAAAACCACTCTAAACCCATGTCTAGAAGACACTCAGCGTTACGGGCTGACCTGTGTAAAGGATCGCGCCCTGACCCTTCTGCAACATCCCTTAAATACTCAGACCAAGACAGAAAGCCCTTTCAAATGTAAACATGAGTTCACAATGGGAATTTGCATTAATCAAGTCCTGTAGACCTGTAATTTACACCTTATTGAGGACAGGAGATAAAGACCAATTGGCAGAGGACACACAATAAGCAAAATATCTCTAAACTCTTAAAACCTTTGTTACCTTTTGCTTTACTTCTGTGGGAATGAGACATTTGTACCAGTCGCACTGAGACGTTTCAAATGATTCCAAAAATGTATAATACTGTATTAGTTACACAATAACCCATATAGATTTTGGGTGAATTTCAGCATGTGGAGAGATGAGGGTGAGGGGGATGAAATGTAAATTTAAGGTGATTGACTTTGTGTGGCTGAGCCTCGGGTGGGGATGCCACTTTCACAAGAGAGAGTTCAAATGTTAATTCCCCGAAACATCCTTTGTTTTCTCGGGAGTAGTTGTTCCTTAGCCCAGACGTCCCGGCATCTTACAGTCTTACAATGTAATACTTTTTACATTATGTGCAGTTTTTACATTATGTGCAGTTATTACATTATGAGTTGCTACAAACCAGTTTGTCCTGGCTGGGAAACCAGCTAAGACGAACAAACAATCCTAGGCTTTTTTTACAGGAGTATTTTTTTTGTGAAGAAGGCAATCCCAGAATACACTGTGCTGAGCTCAGCAAAATATATATATATATATATATATATATATATATATATATAAGATGGACAAAATAAGAGAAATATTGATTCAACTGTTTGTCTGGTTCTTGAGAACTGGAGAATACACCCTGTGTGCATAGAATCATTTATTTTTATATATATATATATATATATAACAAATAATGGTGGTTTGACAGGATGTTTGACAACTGCTGGAACATTAGATGCACAAATTTCCTTGTTTGTAAAAATGAGGAGTGTGTCGGTCCCAAAGAGACAGGAAATTATACTATATTCCTTTTCCTTCCCGATGTTCCTATACAAAGTGGGTTAGCTGGGCAAGAGGAGGGCGATGGAGTGGGGGGAAGAGATTGAAAGAGAAAGAGGTGGAGAGAATCAGGAGGAGACATTCTTTGGAGATAATATTCTTTGTCTATGGCAAAAGTAGTACAGAAGCCCTACTAAACGTTTTGTAATTAGTCAAATGAGCACTGTAATTATTTCCTTAGGGCTTAGGCCATTCTCTATGTCTGAATGTTGTTTAATGTTTTTTTTTTTTTTTTAGAGTAACTTACCCAACACTGTTGGTTATGTGGTTTTTGTGTAGGAAGTGAGCTACTGTCAGGGGATGAGCCAGATCGCTGCCATTCTGCTCATGTACATGAACGAGGAAGATGCATTCTGGGCCTTATCACAGCTACTGACCAATCAGAAACATGCCATGCATGGTGAGTCTCTCTCACTCTCTCTAGATAAATAGATAGACCTTTTGTTTTTGTAGAACGTGCTGTAATTATTGATACATCTCTCTGTCTTTCTCTGTGGTTTCTAAAAGGATTCTTCATCCCAGGTTTTCCCAAACTCCATCGTTTTCAGCTTCATCATGACCAAATACTGTCCAAACTCCTTCCAAAACTCAGGAAACACTTGGTGAGATTTCTTATTTTAACTTTAAGTTGCTTGGCTTTAACAAAATACAAGTAATCAGTTTTTCCAAATGTTGTCTTCAACTCAGGATAAGGAACAGATGTCCACTGGTATCTACACAACCAAATGGTTCCTTCAGTGTTTTATTGACAGGGTGAGGCATAATTTTCAACTTGTCAACATTTTCACCATTGTTATTTACTCTTAAATGGTTCATAGTGGTACCGTAAAGGCACATATTACTACACTAAGGTACTAATATGCACCTTTTAGGCATAGATAAATTGTGAAATTGCAATCACTCTCTCTTTCTGGACCTCCTCTCCATGATCTAGTCCAGGCCGGGACAAAAGGTTCAGTTGTACTAGCTTATCTGTCCCTTGCTAGGCCAGGACAATCCATTCCAAATTCTGCAACTCTTTGCCGAATATTCAGGGAAGAGAATCACGTCACTCACTCACTTACAGCGAGTTTTCGTGTGAAAAAGACTGGAAACATCATCTGCTAAAAGTTTTATATGGCAAGGCTGAACCCTTAGAGAATCTTGTCAATGTTTTATTCATGTTGGAGCTCTGCTTAGCCGGTTGATGACTTGCCTCTGTTGTATTTCACCTACACAGACACCCTTCACACTCACCCTGCGTCTTTGGGACATCTACATATTAGAGGGAGAAAAGGTTCTAACCGCCATGGCCTACACTCTCCTCAAATTGTACAAAAGTAAGTAAGTTTTCCACTTTGGTGGATCTCTGTAGCCTAGTGGTTAAATATCTGGGCTGGTAACTGAAGGTTCAGAATCCACAATGGACAATCCATGAGCTGTCACTATTACAACACAGAACTGTATAGTGGTTAAAGCTCAGGTTACCGAGAGTTGGTAGCTATACAAATCCCATTTTGGGCGATTCATAAACTATCATCATTGCACCATTGAGCATTAAATAATGTTATATTTAGTCTGGGTAGTAGCGCTCAAACACAAAAGAGTTAGGTTTGTTGTAGTAGTAAATGAGCTTCCTATACTGTCGTCCAGTAGTCTCTAATGCTGCTACTTGAGTAGTGTAGATGAGATTAATTTGGTTTATAAAGTCTA
The DNA here is from genome assembly GCA_039654105.1 of Coreius guichenoti. NCBI lineage: Eukaryota > Metazoa > Chordata > Actinopteri > Cypriniformes > Gobionidae > Coreius > Coreius guichenoti. Next base: position 24,864,722 of record CM077191.1, read on the forward strand.
AAGCTTTATTCTTCCTTTCAGAGAATCTTCTGAAGATGTCTCTGGAGGACCTGAGGGAGTTTCTGCAGGACCGTATTGCTTCCTCCTTCAGCATGAGCGATGATGTTGTTATTGAGCACCTACATTCGTCTATGTCAGAACTCCGCAGGATGAAGCTTGACCTCCCTCCTCCAGGTAAAAAACGAAATTCTGTGCAAATACCAGAGAGTATAATTGAGGACGCTGTGTTCACAAGATGTACTTTATAATTCTATTCTGAATGTCTTTGGTGTCTGTGTAGACTACTAAAAGTAAAGGTTCCAGTTAGAACCCAAAAATAAGAGTTTTACAGTCTGATGCTATAGGAGAAGCTTTCACAAAGCCGTTTATATCCCCTAGTTGTTTAGAAAACCTATGTACAGGTGTTTTGAAGAAGTTGGAAGCCAATAGAGTTCTCTTATGGCTCGTTTCCACCAAGTGCTACAGTTCAGTATGGTATGAAATTTTTTGCCGTTTCCATTGTCAGAAGCTGTGAATGGTACCCTAATTCCGAACCGTACCATACCACATTTTTGGGACTCTTCCGTTGGGGTACCTAGCACAGTAGTACGGTACTAAAGGGTGGAGCTAGACTCACTGCAGAATGTTGATTGGTTGACAGAGAATCGTCACTTGCGTGTGCTTTTTCGGCTGTGTTTTTCCTTGCAGCCTGCAGCCTTTGCTCAAACAAAGCGTGTCTTCTTCTTGTGACAAACAGCCACATGCCGAGAAGCAAGAACAAGATCTGCTGTATGTCGTCCACTGTTGTTTCGCTTTCTTCTTTGCGCGAGAATGACGTCAATCACTACACCACGCCTATCATAAGAGTACTGTTGCTGGTGGAAACGCAAGCCGGATCAGGGTTTACGGTCCCGAATCGTACTGTACTGAACCGTACCGTACCGCTCGGTGTAAACGAGCCATTGCAAACTTAGAATGTAACATCAAGAACCATATGACCAGGGTTGCTGCACTTTTTTTTAAAGATTTTGATGTTGATAATAATTAGATGATATTTTGCTAAGTGTGTTTTTGTTCTGGTACCATGACTGGTTTAGGCCTGGTTTACTCACGAATACATTCATATTATTCATATTCTAGAGGCGGTCAGTTCACAGCAGTGACAGAAATTAACTTTTTTTTGCCACCTTAAATGGATTCTCATGGGCATTATTATAAGAGCTTTTTTTCCCTAAACTTATTAAATGTATGCGTCAGCTTTTATGTCAAATTCTAACATTCAAATTAAATTCAGTTTAACAACACAGTATAGGGCTTTTACCAATCAAATGAAATCAGTGTCAACAAAATGCATCTTTGCAGTGCAGAAGTGACACAGAAGCGGCATTAATATATTTACACTGCATTTACAATTAGCCTACATAAATAATGCTATGAGGGAGTTTTTTTATTCAAAACATAAATTAATTCAGTAACGAATCACCGCTGTGTGTTGCTCGGAGACTCGGTTCCGCTGTGGTTTCGTTTTGAAATTTTCATTGGCGAAATATTGTATGTAAGATGTTACTCACAATGTTAACTTATTGTTTATTTAACTGTTGTATAAAATAAATATCACATTTGCAATTGTGCTGATATTTGGGAAAAATGTCACTCTTGCTCGTATGATATTGTAACATAACTACATCGTAAAGAATAAAGAATAACTACATCGTCATTAAATAAAGACAAAAACTCATCAGGACAACCTCTATGCACATAAAGAAGTCAGTGTCATCTAAAATCTAAAGCCCGGGACACACCAAGCCAACGATCAGTTGTTTACAGTCTGTAGTTCACTCATTGTGTTAAAGTGCAGCTTTTCTGCCCTGACGTGAGGCGACAACACAGTCACCTTTTATCAGCGTTAGTTCTGTGGTGTCGGTTTGGTGTGTCCCTACCCTAAGACCTCTCATAAAAATTAGACATAAGACTTTTCATGACCTGTTATTTGCTGAACTTAAGGAACGTTGTAACAAACTTTTTTTCCTCATCCTGTGGTTTTATACGATTTTAGACTGTTACAACAAATGTCTTTTCTGGGTTTGTCCTGTAGCCAAGGGAGACGAGTTCCCAAAGATACCACTGGGTGAGGAGCGTCCAATAGTGCTGTTTCCAGTGATCCAGACTGAGTCTGTACCCTTACCACCAGCCTTGAACAGTCAAACCTCAACCAAGCTTCAGGCGGAAGTCACCACCCACAACCAGAGCAGCTATAAACACATCCCTACTATTACCTCATCTTCCCCTCTTTCAAAGCACACCCAATCAGCTTCCAACTTATCACTATCACAAGCTACACCTGAAGATTCAGGGTCCACACTGAAGAACAAAGACAGTGCCCCTGTACAAAGAAATCATCTACTCCACCCCGAACCAACACCGGTTTCAACAGAGACTCCTTCGTTGAAGGGTGAATGTGTCAGTAGGCCCCTATCAGCGGTGTCTGAAGATTGGCCTCCTCCGTACCAGACAACCCAAACAGATTGTTCCAGTATCCACTCTTTGAATCTCCCAGAATTACCTCCTCCACCTCTTCCCTGCACCGAACAAGAGGTCGAGCTTTTACCTCTAGAAGAGGATGTCCAGTTTTACCTTCCCCCACCACCAATTACCCAACCTTTGGATCTCATCTTAGAAGATCCATCTTCATCACCTTCCTCGTATAGATCCTATCGGCAGCTAAGCAAGTTTCCTGTCAACCTGTATGTTCCTCCATCCTCAGGTGACCGGCGACCTTCCAACACCTCACATTACGACAACCTCTCGGAAGAGGAGGATCAGTCTGTGGAGAGGCTGTTGGAGATGGCAACCACATTGCCGCATAACCCAAACTTGGGCCTCAAGAACACCACCCTTCCCTTTCCTTCAGAAGATGCCATGTCTCTTACTCTACCACCCCCATCTATGTTCTTCTACACCCCTGACTCTTCGCCACTCCCTCCACCTCCTCCATGCATTGAGGAGTCAAACCGTTGGGTGAATCCAGACTGCATTTTCCCCCAACCACCTACCGGCTTCGCAGATAGACCTTTCCTCATGTCTTCTGTCCCATGCAATCAGACTGAACAAGATAGGGGTCAGTCACAGCCTCCAAGACTACCGCCCAAAATATCACGAGGCACAATGCTCTCTCCTGTACACTCTGATTCAGACTTCTACCGAATGCATGTTCCAAGTCATTAGTTGCTGGAATCAACCTTATAAGGCAAGTACTGTTGTTAGCGTGAACTAAAGGCATGTTTCCATCTTTTGGACTTTTATACTTCAATGATATGAAGTGAATGTTTTAGATGTTGTGATTTATTTTCTTATGTTGCAATATGTGTTAGATCAAAACAGGATGCTAGAATGTGTGTTTGTGTTTTGTGAGTGTTTGTTTTAGGCAATTTGTTGCATTGAAAGATACAAGCATCTAGCGGTTATCAGAATCACCATTTAGCGAGTTGAGTAACCAGTTTTCGGGGAGTCTTAATGTGTTTTGAAGGGGTAGCTTTAAAGGATTAGTTCACTTCAAAATGAAAATTTTCTGATAATTTACTCACCCCCATCTCATCCAAGATGTTCATGTCTTTCTTTCTTCAGTCGAAAAGAAACAAAGTTTGAGGAAAACATTCCAGGATTTTTCTCCACATAATGGATTTCAATGGCAACCAATGGGTTGAAGGTCCAAATCAGTGCCGTTTCAAAGCGCTTCGAAGGGCTCTGCACGATCCCAGCCGAGGAATAGGGTCTTATATAGCGAAGCGATCGGTCATTTTCAAAAAAAAAAAAAAAAAACCTATATATATAAAAAACATACTTTTTTTTTTTTTTAACCACAAACGCTCGATTTCGGTGCTGTGCTTCTTCACGACGTCAACAGGTCGGTACTTCCACGTACGTCACGGATGTGACCTTTCCGACGTGATGACATCATACGTTGTGCAAAAGCAGAACACCGAAGTTGAGCATTTGTGGTTAAAAAGTATATAATTTTTTTATTTTTTTTTATTTTTTTTAAGAAAATTACTGATCGTTTCACTAGATAAGACCCTATTCCTCGGCTGGGATCGTGCAGAGCCCTTCGAAGCCCTTTGAAACTGCATTGATTTGGACCTTCAACCCGTAAGTCCATTATGTGGAGAACAATCCTGGAATGTTTTCCTCAAAAAACGTAATTTCTTTTCGACTGAAGAAAGAAAGACATGAACATCTTGGATGAGATGGGGGGGGTGAGTAAATTTTCAGGAAATTTTCATTTTGAAATGAACTAATCCTTTAATAATTTTAGAAATTGAGAGGTGCAATTATTGATATTTCCACTGGAGATGTGACAGTCTCTAATATTTCTTTTGGGTTCATTTTGTCTGTATGTTGTTTTCTGGGGTGTTCTGAGAGGTGATGAAACCATGTTCCTTGTTAGACATACAAGTACTACAGTGGCATTGGTTTTCGACTGGATGGAAGACAAAAATAATTGATTTGACTGCATTTTTCAGTTTTTTCCCATTTGATCAGTTATTGTCATTTATTTGTCATGTTTTGTGGGTTTATTTTATATCTTAGTGCAATTTTTGTGTTGTTTGTAAACAAGGATCTCACCACACCCGACATAAGTAGAAGTTTCTCAGTTACAATAATCTAAAGACATTTTTCAGTGGTCCTTGATTTGCTCAAAAAGGAATTTTCTTTGAAATGTCTCCATATGTAAACCTTAGTGCTATACACTGCCCTTTAGCGCCACCTTGTGGAAAAGAAGCCCAGCTTGGTCAATGTATTTACTGGGAAACACAGCCACAACAGTGAATGTTAAAATGAAAAAGCTGTATATTCAAGGTCATTTTATGGCTTTATTGTGTAATTGTAAATAGAATGAGTTTGATTTGTACTTTATTTGTATTAAGAGCCTATATTTAATTGCTTTATATATTTGCTATATATTGATTCTCAGGTTAAATTGTTGTTTTAACCCAAGTTTTAAAATTACTTTGGTTTATGCTCATTTGACTTTTCATTTGCTTAAAAAAAAAAAAAAACTTTTCCTTATTGCATCGAGACAATATATAGTAAAGTGGAGTGTTTTATTTACATTATTGCTATCTTCAAGTCTGATTGCACATTCAGAGGTACATGACAAGCACAACAAGATAAAATATAATACCGGGATCTATTTCTTTAGAAATGAAAATGTACATTCACTTGCAGAAACGTACATTAGGAACCCACGCCCTTAAGCAAACCTAAATTACAGATTTGCCTGATTGGTAATAGCATTTAAAGGGATAGTTCACCCAAAAATGAAAATTCTATCATTTACTCACCCTCAAGTTGAAGATAAAGATTTCTTTCTTCTGCTGAACACAAAAGAAGATATTTTGAAGAATGTCGGTAACCAAACAGTTGATCGACCCCATTGACTTCCATAGTATGGAAATAAAATACTATGGAATTCAATGGGGTCGATCAACTGTTTGGTTACCGATATTCTTCAAAATAACTTCTTTTCTGTTCAGCAGAAGAAAGAAATTCATACAGGTTTGGAACAACTTAAGGGTGATGATGACAGAATTTTCATTTTTAGGAGAACTAGCCCTTTTAACAAGCACTCAAAGCCATTCATTTTACCATTCAGCCATAATTTAACTTTCAATGAAGGCACCATTGTTCATTATTTGCACCAGTAACCACTGTCAATAAGTTATATGACAAAAAGGATTGCATCTACATAGTTAGTATTGTAAACAATATTGAAGTGCAGTAATATTATGCATAATGCTTCACAGGATAAAGTCAGATGCAAGACTTCCACTTTACAGTGGCTGCAGTGAGAATATAAAATAAGCAAGTGTTGCAGGAAGGACTACACTGCATCTTCACATCCTATTGGAAATTTCTTTGAATAGCCCCTGAAAGTGTGTCTCAAAGCTGCGGTTGTAGCAGAGAAAATGAACCGCTTGTAGATGTGATGCTGTTTTATCCAGTTCCTGAATTACAATCTCAGCTGCATGAAGAGGTTAACCTGACATGCCACACTCTCCCTCAGCTTCATTTCATCTTCTGAACCTAAAGCCACACCTGCTAATCTGGTAGAGCCGCTCTCCCCGAGGACGCACGGCAAGCTGAGGAACACTTTGGAACCGATTCCACCCCAACCCTGAATGAAGGAAATGCACACAAATTAGAGACAATGGAGGCTTGCAAATAGATGATCTTTAACATTTTATTGCTAAACAATTTAATCTTTCAGTGGCTCCTTTAGAGTGCAACAGTTGAGTTCTGGAAGTAAAAACTTTCTGCATAGGGAAATAGATTTTTAACGATAACTTGTAAACCTTTAAAGACAGACCTGTTGTTAAAGGGATAGTTCACCCAAAAATTAAAATGACCCCATGATTTACTCACCCTCAAGCCATCCTAGGTGTATATGACTTTCTTCTTTCAGAGGAATACAATCAGAGTTATATTAAAAATGTCCTGACTCTTCCAAGCTTTATAATGGCAGTGAATGGCAGCCCAAAATTTGAAGCCCAAAAAAAGTGCATCCATCCATTATAAAAGTGCTCCACACGGCTCCGGGGGGGTTAATAAAGGCCTTCTGAAGTGAATCGATGGGTTTGTGTAAGAAAAATATCCATGTTTAACACGTTATAAAGTAAAACATATAGCTTCCGGCGGACTGCCTTCCGTATTCAACTTACGGAAAAAGCGTAACTGGCGCGACGTAGGACCTAGCATAAGCGTTTTGAACTTCGAGAGGCGTTACACTTTCTGCGTAAGTTGAATACGGAAGGTGGTCTGGCGGACGCTAGATATTTTACTTTATAAAGTTTCGCTTCAGAAGGCCTTTATTAACCTCCTGGAGCCGTATGGATTACTTTTATAATGGATGGATGCACTTTTTTGGGCTTCAAATTTTGGGCTGCCATTATAAAGCTTGGATTAGTCAGGACATTTTTTTAATATAACTCTGATTGTATTCGTCTGAAAGAAGAATTTCATATACACCTAGGATGACTTGAGGGTGAGTAAATCATGGGCTAATTTTCATTTTTGAGTATACTATCCCTTTAATCGATGGTATATGCTTTTGGTTGAAGCCATCTGTTTGCAATATTTCAACTTTTTTTAATAATTGTATTTAATAGTGGAATTTGTGGTGAAAAACTACATTACCCATGATGTTGTACAGAAAATTCCACTAATCAGAGAATCAAGGCAAGCAAATTGTGCCAAAAGAGCTTTGCAGGGAACGTCCACTCTCATGAAGCACAGCAAATTACGTAATCGAGTTGGTTTCGCTCTAAACTTTTTGCATGTATGTCCATATTTTGCAATAAAATATATTGTTTTATAGATATAATCAGCAACTTTAAATGAAAACTTTATATTTCACCAGTTTTTAATTTGATTGACATTCGCAATGCTTCATAGGATTGTATTTCTTTCCCTCATTAAAGCCGTTAAGTGCACAGCCTTTGTCTTTTTGTCCAAATGCTTTTTTGCTTCAAACAGAAATTTGCAATGTTGTGATTCACTTCATAGCTGGTTGGTTGGGTTTCATGGCTTATAACACTAACAAATCGAAATTGAAAAAAATATTTCCGGAACCAACGCAGGTGGGCAGACACTAATGCACTCTATAAGGTTTGCATTTCCAAAATATAACTTAAATAATTTTGAAAAACTGGACAGACAATTTGAATCTTAAAGGATTAGTTCGCTTCAAAATGAAAATTTCCTGATAATTTACTCACCCCCATCTCATCCAAGATGTTCATGTCTTTCTTCAGTCGAAAAGAAATTAAGTTTTTTAAGAAAACATTCCAGGATTTTTTTCCACATAATGGACTTCAATGGCAACCAACGGTTGAAGGTCCAAATCAATGCAGTTTCAAAGCGCTTCGAAGGGCTCTGCACGATCCCAGCCGAGGAATAGGGTCTTATCTAGCGAAACCATCAGTCATTTTCAAAATAAATAAACATTTATATACTTTTTAACCTCAAATGCGCGACTTCTGTGTTGTTCTTCTTCACGACGTATGACGTCAATACGTCGGAAAGGTGACGCCCGTGACATAGGTGGAAGTACCGACCCAGTGCCGAAAAACTCCTCCAACTCCTCCGACATCGTTGTTTTACCTTTATTTTTGTAAAGGGTGTTTGATTTAGTCTTTGCACGTTCGTTTTAACACTGGGTCGGTACTTCCACATACGTCACGTATGACCTTTCCGACATGACATCATATGTTGTGAAGAAGCAGAACACCGAAGTTGAGCATTTGTGGTTAAAAAGTATGTACATTTTTTTTTTTTTTTTTGAAAATGACCGATGGTTTGGCTAGATAAGACCCTATTCCTCGGCTGGGATCATGCAGAGCCCTTCGAAACTGCATTGATTTGGACCTTCAACCCATTGGTTGCCATCGAAATCCATTATATGAAGAAAAATCCTGGAATGTTTTCCTCAAATAACTTAATTTCTTTTCGACTGAAGAAAGAAAGACATGAACATCTTGGATGAGATGGGGGTGAGTAAATTATCAGGAAATTTTCATTCTGAAGTGAACTAATCCTTTAAAATCCCAATATGAAAGTTAATAATCCTCTCATCACTAATGCACATGTAGGACTGACCACAAAGTTACGTATCATACCTCAGCCAGTGTTGTGACAGAGTGTATTTTCCTTTGGTCTGTTACGATGCTGTGAATGATGCCAGCAATGGATAACCCAACTGACCATGACCTCTGACCTCTGCCTTTAAGCATCTCCAACGCCCTGAAAACATCAAACCGTTTACACTTCATAATGCAATAACAAACCAATAAAATTCTTTTTAAATTTCTATTAGAAACAATATGAAAAATATCTGGATGGTGATGATTTGAACCCATACCTGTCCATCAAGGGTTTGGTGGAGTTGGACACTGGGGTTAACGCTTTTAGTTGGTCAGTTCCCGGCTCCATATTACCCCACACTGCCACTGAGGGACAATCATAGAGAGCGATCAAATGTATTATTTAAAACCAGACTCTGACCTCAGAGCATCAGTGCACACTCGAGGTGCTGATGTGACCATGATGCAAATTTTTATAGCAAACGTCAACATTTTTGTAGGCGTGTTTATCTAGGCTCATCTTCCACTTTTCAGTTCCACATAATCCTGTTTGTTAAAGAGGTCATGACATAGGAAAAAGTGAAAATGTCCTTAATATTTACACATGTAAAGAGGTAACTCCCCAGTTACCTGTCACCATTTGTGATGATTTTCCTCTACATGTCCCTTAACATGCGTACGAAAATCAAAAAGGTGTGCTTGTAAGAACTTGTGTCCACTCACAAGAGTAATACTGCCGTCAAGTAACACCGTCCAATGTATGCAACACGTTTGAGCTTCCTCAAGCACCAATGAGGTTCATTCTTGTGTTATGCAGCACGTTTGAGCTTACACAAGAGGGTTGTTCTCCTGTGTCAAGCAGGTTCTTTTGAGTATCTGTTCATGTTCGCTGATCAATGTTTATACACCGATCAGGCATAAAATTATGACAGGTGAAGTGAATAACACTGATTATCTCTTCATCACGGCACCTGTTAGTGGGTGGGATATATTAAGCAGCAAGTGAACATTTTGTCCTCAAAGTTGATGTGTTAGAAGCAGGAAAAATGGGCAAGCCTAAGGATTTGAACACGTTTGACAAGGGCCAAATTGTGATGGCTAGACGACTGGGTCAGAGCATCTCCAAAACTGCAGCTCTTGTGGGGTGTTCCCGGTCTGCAGTGGTCAGTATCTATCAAAAGTGGTCCAAGGAAGGAACAGTGGTGAACCGACGACAGGGTCATGGGCGGCCAAGGCTCATTGATGCACGTGGGGAGCGAAGGCTGGCCCGTGTGGTCCGATCAAACAGACGAGCTACTGTAGCTCAAATTGCTCAAGAAGTTAATGCTGGTTCTGATAGAAAGGTGTCAGAATACACAGAGCATCGCAGTTTGTTGCGTATGGGGCTGCATAGCTGCAGACCAGTCAGAGTGCCCATGCTGACCCTTTCATGGAAACGGTATTCCCTGGTGTCTGTGGCCTCTTTCAGCAGGATAACACGTCCTGCCACAAAGCAAAAATGGTTCAGGAATGGTCTGAGGAGCACAACGAGTTTGAGGTGTTGACTTGGCCTCCTAATTCTCCAGATCTCAATCCAATCGAGCATCTGTGGGATGTGCTGAACAAATAAATCCAATCCATGGAGGCCCCCACCTCGCAATTTACAGGACTTAAAGGATCTGCTGCTAAACATCTTGGTGCCAGATACCACAGCACACCTTCAGGGGTCTAGTGGAGTCCATGCCTCGACGGGTCAGGACGGTTTTGGCAGCAAAAGGGGGACCAATACAATATTAGGTCATAATGTTATGCCTGATCAATGTATGTGAATAAAAGACTAAATAAAATGTAGTCATATTTAGTCATGTTCATCATATACAGTGATCCTGTCTCTTCAAAATATTTAGATTAAACGGCTCAATTCATATGGATTAGTTTTATGATCTCTTTATGAACTGTTTGAAGCATCAAAGTTTCAATTGCCTAGCTGTCAATGGAGGGACAGAAATCTCAGATTTCATCAAAAAGATCTTCATTTGTGTTCTGAAGATGAACAAAAGTCTTACGGGTTTGGAACGACATGAGGGTGAATAAATGATGACAGAATTTTCATTTTTGGGTGAACTAGCCCTTTGATTGAACAGTTTTTGCTTTGGTACGGAACATTTTACTGGTATTAGTAGTGAGTACTGAAATTTAGTGCCAATGAAAACCCTAGTTCATTTTAATCTGACTCGGGCTCCATTACAGCGATGGTCATCTCGAGCATCAAAACACACACATTCGGTGGTGCGGGGAAGTTGGCCAATCACAGCGGTGGGTTTTTACTTGTGTTTCTAAAAAGAAGAAACGTCCCTTGAACTTGAGTGTTTGTAACAATGAGGAGTAGAAAACGATGGAAAATTATGCCAAAGACTTTGTTAACTTCATAGGCTAACCTCGATAAACAGAATATAAATATTGGAAAATTATTTTATGAACACTTTAAAAAATGTCAAGCAGCTCCTGATCCACTCACCCTTGTTCTCTGAGAGTTCTCCAATGACCCAGGCCTGCTTGCCTGTGTTATTTGCCACCAGTGAAATGTTGATGATGTGAGACAGTCTCTCTGAGTCCAGATTACACCCCACACCGATCACTTGAGTGGGCAGAAGATGACTTTGTCTCCAGGCAACATGTGTCATAATGTCCACTGTGAACATTAAGGTCAAAGGTCACATTCATGGTCGATAAAGCAAGATTTTGTTGTCCGTTATATATCTTAGATTAGTGATTGCTGACTAAATCATGAAACGTTCACTATAAGAACTAGAGCTGCACGATTCTGAATGAATTGAGAATCACAATTTGTTTCAAACAGAGATCACGATTCTCCCGCGATTCTGAACAGAACATCTGAACATTGTTTAATCTCTTGAATGAATGATTCAATGACAAATACATTTTTAACAGTCAGTGGCGTAACAATGTATTCGATGTATTATAAACGGAACATTTTGATTTCATGTAGTCTTTAAGCACAGGCTAAGCTAGCTGCCGATCACTGACCTGGTTGAGAGGCGATGAGCAGCACAGCTTTTGGACACAGCTGGGCGAGACGAGGGATGATTCCTCTGTACATGTCCACATTCGTCTGAACTACACTCAAATATGACTGCTCATCACTCCAGGCATTTGCTGTGACCACCACCACTTTAGAGCCCGCTGAGGCCGACAGGTCTATGAAATTGAGATTAAAGACACTCTGTCACTATATGTGGTGCAGGAGAGGTTGAATAACTTTTTCAATGTGGACAGTAAAAAACTGAGAGACATGTAAAGACTTTGTGGTGACATCTATATCTTCACCAGGGTTATTATCGTTAAAGCTAAAACCATAAAAACACACTCTAATTCATTCATTTCATTACATTATTTCATGAAGTAAAATTAACATTAACTGGAATAAAAATATAAAAGATCATATTTTATTTCAACTAGTTGCCAAGACAACATTTCTCATTTTTGTTTAGTTTAAGTTGAAGTAGTAAAATGACAAACTAAAACTCAAAACCTATATACAGACATTTAAAACACAACTTTATATAAAATTAAAATGAAAACAAAATATTACAATAAAATCTCAATGTTAACAAAAAAATAAAAATATATAATTATTCTAAAATAACACATCTTCACAAAATGGAGGGCTGAAATTATGAATATGAATACATTGTACAAGTTTTATTTCACCAAAAAAAAAAAATTCTATTTATAAATATTTAATTTTTATATTATATATATATATATATATATATATATATATATATATATATATATATATATATATATATATATATATATATACATACACACACACACATACATACATATACACACACACTATATTGCCAAAAGTTTTGGGACGTCTGCCTTTACATGCACATGAACTTTAATGACATCCCATTCTTATTCCGTAGGGTTTAATATGGAGTTGGCCTGCCCTTTGCAGCTATAACAGCTTCAACTCTTCTGGGAAGGCTTTCCACAAGGGTTAGGAGTGTGTTTATGGGAATTTTTGACCATTCTTCTAGAAGCGCATTTGTGAGGTCAGGCACTGATGTTGGACGATAAGGTCTGGCTCGCAGTCTCCGCTCTAATTCATCCCAAAGGTGTTCTGTCGGGTTGAGGTCAGGACTCTGTGCAGGCCAGTCAAGTTCCTCCACACCAAACTCGCTCATCCATGTCTTTACAGACCTTGCTTTGTGTGCTCGTGCGCAATCATGTTGGAACAGGAAGGGGCCATCTCCAAACTGTTCCAACAAAGTTGGGAGCATGAAATTGTCCAAAATGTCTTGGTCTGCTGAAGCATTAAGAGTTCCTTTCACTGGAACTAAGGGGCCAAGCCCAACCCCTGAAAAACAACCCCACACCATAATCCCCTGTTCCACCAAACTTTACACTTGGCACAATGCAGTCAGGCAAGTACCGTTCTCCTGGCAACCGCCAAACCCAGACTCGTCCATTGGATTGCCAGACAGAGAAGCGTGATTGGTCACTCCAGATAACACGTCTCCACTGCTCTAGAGTCCAGTGGCGGCGTGCTTTACACCACTGCATCCCACGCTTTGCATTGCACTTGATGTAAGGCTTGGATGCAGCTGCTCAGCCATGGAAACCCATTCCATGAAGCTCTCTACACACTGTTCTTGAGCTAATCTGAAGGCCACACAAAGTTTGGAGGTCTGTAGCTATTGACTCTGCAGAAAGTTTGGTGACTTCTGCGCACTGTGAGCCTCAGCATGCGCTGACCCCGCTCTGTGATTTTATGTGGCCTACCACTTTGTGGCTGAGTTGCTGTTGTTCCCAATTGCTTCCACTTTGTTATAATACCACTAACAGTTGACCGTGGAATATTTAGTAGTGAGGAAATTTCACAAATGAACTTATTGCACAGGTGGCAACCTATCACGGTACCACGCTTGAATTCACTGAGCTCCTGAGAGCGACCCATTCTTTCACAAATGTTTGTAGAAGCAGTCTGCATGCCTAGGTGCTTGATTTTATACAACTGTGGCCATGGAAGTGATTGGAACACCTGAATTCAATGATTTAGAGAGGTGTCCCAATACTTTTGGCAATATAGTGTGTGTGTGTATAATATATATATATATATATATATATATATATATATATATATATATATAAAATAATTAAAATATATAAAGTATATTAAAATAGAAAACCATTATTTTAAATTGTAATAATATTTCACAATATTACTGTTTTTCTGTATTTTTGATCAAATAAATGCAGGCTTGATGAGCATAAGAGACTTCTTTCAAAAACAATAAAAATAGTAATGTTTCCAAAATTGTGACTGGTACAGTATTACATTAATAAGAATCAGTGCTGTAATTGTTAACTAAAACTATTAAAAAATGCTTTTGGTAATTGAAATAAACCTGAAAATAAAATAAAATATAAATATAAGATGAAAAACTTAAAATAGCTAAAACTAAACCTGAAATGAAAATAAATTAAAAGTTAAATAGAAATTATTAATGAATGACAACACACATAAGATCATAAGCACATAACAAAACTATTAAAGCAAACTAAAATTTAAATTTAACTGAAAATATAGAAATAAAAGCTAATACTAAAATAACACTAATGAGATTGTGTTCAAATGTCAATTAAATAAGTGTCACAAAAGCAAACTATGAAGACTTCTTTTCTTTGATTTTGTGGTAAAATTTGACCCAGACATGTTGTGGACAAATATTGTGAGAAAATAAACAATTTGCAGTTCAACTGTTCTTTACATATTAAAACTGAGGACATGTGTGGTAGTTAATGTAATGATGTAAAGCACCTTTTGAGACCTCAACCTTTGGTAAACTGAAAATCTCCAAATCCATCGTGCCGCCTCTGGTTGAACTCTCAGGAATGTCAATCAAAACCAGTTTGTCAACACAGCTCTATGACGGAAAGTATGACATTACCATCTAGTCATAAAAATGTGGTTACGCAGCCATAAGCTATTTCTGGCAAACAAAAGACAATCATGTAGTTACTTTCGCCATAATGCTCAACACGGCAGCTATTCCCAAATCTCCCCCGCCAATCACAGAAACTTTGACCTCTTGATCAGTCCGATTTCCACCTATAAGAGCAATTACAGATCATATTATGATTTGAATTCATAAAAGCGGTATGGAACATGTGCAATTGCATTTTTTTCGCTTTTGTCCATTCCAGACATACCTTCATTAACTTTAAGATTTGTCACATAGGCAAGTAGATCGTTGGGATTGTCACCATGTGCTGAAGATTTGGTGCTCAGTGGAGGTTCCTCTTCAAACTTAGCGATCATCTCTGCCAGAAGGCCATTCACAGATGACTTCGGCTGCAATAGTGATTTTTTTTTATATTATATTATATTATATATATATATATACACACACACACACACACACTGAACAAAATTATAAACGCAACACTTTTTGTTTTTGCCCCCATTTTTCATGAGCTGAACTCCAAGATCTAAGACTTTCTATGTACACAAAAGGCCTATTTCTCTCAAATATTGTTCACAAATCTGTCTAAATCTGTGTTAGTGAGCACTTCTCCTATGCCAAAATAATCCATCCACCTCACAGGTGTGGCATATCAAGATGTTGATTAGACAGCATGATTATTGCACAGGTGTGCCTTAGGCTGGCCACAATAAAAGGCCACTCTAAAATGTGCAGTTTTATCACACAGCACAATGCCACAGATGTCGCAAGTTTTGAGGGAGCGTGCAATTGGCATGCTGACTGCAGGAATGTCCGCCAGAGCTGTTGCCTGTGAATTGAATGTTCATTTCTCTACCATAAGCCATCTCCAAAGGCGTTTCAGAGAATTTGGCAGTACATCCAACCGGCCTCATAACCGCAGACCACGTGTAACCACACCAGCCCAGGACCTCCACATCCAGCATCTTCACCTCCAAGATCGTCTGAGACCAGCCACCCGGACAGCTGCTGCAACAATCGGTTTGCATAACCAAAGAATTTCTTGCAAGAATTGCACAAACTGTCAGAAACCATCTCAGGGAAGCTCATCTGCATGCTCATCGTCCTCATCGGGGTCTCGACCTGACTGCAGTTCATCGTCGTAACCGACTTGAGTGGGCAAATGCTCACATTCGATGGCGTCTGGCACTTTGGAGAGGTGTTCTCTTCACGGATGAATCCCGGTTTTCACTGTACAGGGCAGATGGCAGACATGGCGTCGTGTGAGTGAGCGGTTTGCTGATGTCAACGTTGTGGATCGAGTGGCCCATGGTGGCGGTGGGGTTATGGTATGGGCAGGCATATGTTATGGACAACAAACACAGGTGCATTTTATTGATAGCATCTTGAATGCACAGTGATACCGTGACGAGATCCTGAGGCCCATTGTTGTGCCATTCATCCACGACCATCACCTCATGTTGCAGCATGATAATGCACGGCCCCATGTTGCAAGGATCTGTACACAATTCCTGGAAGCTGAAAACATCCCAGTTCTTGCATGGCCAGCATACTCACCGGACATGTCACCCATTGAGCATCTTTGGGATGCTCTGGATCGGCATATACGACAGTGTGTTCCAGTTCCTGCCAATATCCAGCAACTTCACAGCCATTGAAGAGGAGTGGACCAACATTCCACAGGCCACAATCAACAACCTGATCAACTCTATGCGAAGGAGATGTGTTGCACTGCGTGAGGCAAACGGTGGTCATTCATGCAGTTTTCAAAATCAAAAATGATTTTGAAAACTGCATGAATGCGCAGTACGCAACATACGATAACACGTCCTGCCACAAAGCAAAAATGGTTCAGGAATGGTTTGAGGAGCACAACAACGAGTTTGAGGTGTTGACTTGGCCTCCAAATTCCCCAGATCTCAATCCAATCGAGCATCTGTGGGATGTGCTGAACACACAAGTCCGATCCATGGCCCCACCTCGCAACTTACAGGACTTAAAGGATCTGCTGCTAACATCTTGGTTCCAGATACCACAGAACACCTTCAGGGGTCTAGTGGAGTCCATGCCTCGACAGGTTAGAGCTGTTTTGGCAGCAAAAGGGGGACCAACACAATATTAGGATTAGGTCATAATGTTATGCCTGATCTATATAGTGTAATGTCGGCATATCACATCCAACAGGAGTAACTGTCGACGCAGGGGAAGCTGTCTGAAAGGGATGTCCAGGTACAACCCCGGATTGTATCCAAAAAACATAAAAGCACAGCTGCCCGACTCCCTGCTGAATTAAATGTGCACCTGGACTCCCCTGTTTACACCAAAACTGTTCGTCTGGAGCTCCACAGATTCAATATTCAAGGTCGGGCTACTATAGCCAAACCTTTGGTCACTCGTGCCAATGCCAAATGTCGGTTTCATTCAAATCTCGGTTTGCACTGGTGCCAACAGTGCAAATCTTGGGCCATAAATACAGTAATATTGTGAAATATTACAATTTAAAAGAACCTATAAAGCCAGTTTAGGTGGATCGCCAGGTATGTTTTAGTTTAGTTTGCACCAACCCTGGGTTTTAGGCACCATGAAAGTGGCTCAGATTTTAGCAGTGTTCATCGTCATAGTAACTTACGCGCCACGGCTAACCTGCTCCGGGGCAGGTTATGTTTTGGGTAAGAGATCTCAAACCGAAATTGGACCAATCAGCTGTGAGCAAAGTGACACATCTCTGACGAAGTAAAGTCACTCCCCCAGTTTCTCTTGCTCCAGATTAAAGGTCACTACATAATAGTAACAGATTTTTTAATACAAATCTAGCTTTCAGCGATGATTATTTATTATAATTATTTTATGTGATTTATATATTATTTATATAATTATTATACCCTTAATCCATTACTCATGACCAATTTTAGTTTAGGTACTTTAAATGTATATAAATTTATACAGATAATATGTAGCCTAATATAAATACACTTTAGAATCCAAAGACAAAGCTTTAAAAATGATTACATGTGAGCTTACATGTTATGTCTCTGTATACAATATATTATCAACTAATTTCACAATTTTCACTTGCACTGATATAGCAAGATATTTTCTCCTTCTTGTGCTAATGCATTTATGTACTTCATATTCTTCAATCTCTTGATCTTCGGCAAAAAAGAGAATTGAATCTCGCTGATTCTTTCACGAGAGGTGAATCATGTTTCAAGGCATGTGATTGGCTGTTCGCTAATGATGTCACGGTTTCATGTGCACGCGCTCCATGAACTCAGAACCAAAGCCTGAGTTGACAGAGAAAGTTGATGATCAGCGTCATTACCAACAGAGCCTGATTTAATTGGTTCTTTTTTTAATATATATTTTATAATATAATTTATTCCTGTGATCAAAGCTGAATTTTCAGCATCATTACTCCAGTCTTCAGTGTCACATGATCATTCAGAAATCATTCTTATATGATGATTTGCTGCTCAATAAACATTTCTGATTATTATCAATGTTGAAAACAGTTGTGCTGCGTAATAATTTTGTGGAAACTGTAATACACTACCATTCAAAAAAATATTACTTTTATTCAGCAGGGATGCATCAAATTGATCATAAATGAGATTAAATACATTTATAATGTTACAAAAGATTTCTGTTTCAAATAAATGTTGTTCTTTTGAACTTTCTATTCATCAAAAAAAATCTGAAAAACCTGTTTCATGATTTCCACAAAAATATTAAGCAACAAAAACATACAATTGTCAACATTGTTAATAATAAAAATCATTATTAATAATTAAGTACTAATAATAATAATAATTGATAATAACTAAGCATCAAATTATTTCTGAAGGATCATGTGACACTGAAGACTGGAGTAATGATGCTGAAAATTCAGCTTTGATCACAGCAATAAATTATATTGTAAAATATATTCGAATAGAGAACAGTTCCGTTAAATTGTAATACTATATTTCACAATATTACTCTCTTTTTTTGCTGTATTTTTGTGAACATAAGAGACTTCTTTTAAAAGCATGAAACATTTAAAAAATTATTTATTTAAATAAATAATCTTTTTTTTAATTATTTTTTTTTTAAATTAGGTATTAAATAATCAAACTATCAAATATATATATATACAAAAAGTATTTTGGGTTACACTTTATTTTACGGTGTCATTGTTACAGTGTAATTATATATTTAAGTACTGAGTAATATTGATTAACTACATGTACTTACTATAGGGTTATGGTAGGATTAGGGTTTAGTATAGGGTTAGTTGCATGTAATTATGCATAATATTACTATGGTAAGTACATGTAACATATGTAACAAGGACACTGTAAAATAAAGTGTTACCGTATTTTGCATATACTGTAGATAATTTCAGTCAGAAATGATATGAAGTTCTCTTACATGGTCCCAGTTGTGCAGACCCGGCAGGTGTATTCTCCCCTTCGAATCGACGTGTTTACCCTCCCGTATTACCATGCTGGACGTGGGTCTCAGGAAGCAGATGGGAGGCGTGAAAGGAAAGGAATCCAAGAGCCAAAGCAGGATGGGCAGGTTATATGAGTGCCCTGTGAATACATTAACATCCACAAAGACAGTGTTCAAGTCAACATAAAGAAGAGTCTTCTGAGCAATTATATCTAGTATATTCCTTCTTCGAATAAACAATAGATTCACTTTCATTGAGTCTCACCTTGATATCTGACTGGGATGTTTCCAACCAATTTGAGAATATCCTTCTGTAAACTGTCACTAAATGCTGTAAAAGATGTTTCAGTAATGACTCAAATGATTACAAGTAATATTTATACACTAATTTAACTAACTAAACCAGATAAATGTGTATTTATTTGTTACTATGTACTGTGATCTTTAAGAAAATGACTTACTGTATGTTCCAGATTTTACCTCCATATCAGTGTGAAGGCGAGACACTTTCTGTAGCTCTTCAACAGCCACATCACGAAATTTATACTAGTAAGGAAACAAAGTAACATGTTAGAGAGTAAATAATCCACATTTAAAGGCGTGAATTTTGACACTCTTGACTAAACTTTCAAACAGGTTTAACCAGTGTCTATTATCATCCTTACTTATGAGTTATTAGCATGATTGTTACTCACCTTAGAGAGAACTTTCTTCACAGATTCCGAGTTTAAATCCATGATCGCTGTTTAAAGGTGTGCGGTAAAACCGAGGAAGCCCGAGCTGCTCAATCTCAACCAGGCAATAAAGTGAAACTTCCGCAAACACATTTCAGCTGACTGTAGTCTGGTGGCCTACGGCAAGCCGAGAGGAGTGATGTCATGCAAATAAAAAACCTACGGATGACGAGGCGGTTTTATTTATTTTATTAAAACAGTAATTACAAATTGAATTTAAAAAATACAAATATAAATAAGTATATTATAATTTATGGACATTTTCTGCGATCAACATAAAAGATGGATATGCATTGCAAATATTTTAGGGTTGGGTTTTTGAAGGCACCTTTATGAATCTTATATATTTATCTACACCGATCAGGCATAACATTATGACTGAATATTGTGTTGGTCCCCCTTTTGCTGCCAAAACCGTCCTGACCCGTCAAGGCATGGACTCCACTAGACCCCTGAAGGTGTGCTGTGGTATCTGGCACCAAGATGTTAGCAGCAGATCCTTTAAGTCCTGTAAGTTGCGAGGTGGGGCCTCCATGGATCGGACTTGTTTGTTCAGGACATCCCACAGACTGGGCCACATCAATGCATGGGCTTACCTGGGCTTAAGCCCCGGGCTGGGAGAGGGCCCCGATGATGCCGAAAAATATTGAATTGAGATCGCAACCTTTTAACAATTAATCATGCAGCTCTAGTTGGTAGCAGTTCTGGTGGATGAAGGGCCCCTCAAGAGGTAAAGCCCAGGGGCCCCTTATAGTCTTAATGCGGCCCTGCCCACATCTGGCCAGATCTGGGGAATTTGGCTGGCAGGACCCAAGGTTTCCCAGCAGAACATTGTCCAAAGCATCACACTGCCGCCGCCAGCTTGCCTTCTTCCCATAGTGCATCTGTAGTACTCCTGGAAATAAGCAAGAAAATTAAGAGAAGAACGCTGATATGATGGCTTCTCGTCTCTGGATTTACTACGAATGAAGCACATCACGGGCGCGCACCAAATTAGCGTGCGATGACGTCATGATGCAGGTATGCCAACTGAAAATAAGTAATTCACTAAATGCACAAAACATATTTTTCTTCTCATAAACACAAATAACGAATTAAATACTATTTTACAGTATTAGAAAAATAACATTAAACAATTTTATACAAATTTTGAGAACCTATTCAATATATCACACATCCCGGTGCCATGTGTTCCCTAGGTAAGCGATGCACACGAACCCAGCCATCCACGTCATGTAAAAGAAAACGTGATTCCTCAGACCAGGCCACCGTCTTCCATTGCGCCGTGGTCCAGTTCTGATGTTCATGTGCCCACTGTTGCCGCTTTCGGTGGTGGACAGGGGTCAGCGGCTATGCAGCCCCATACGCAACAAATGCACTGTGTATTCTGACACCTTTCTATCAGAACCAGCATTAACTTCTTGAGCAATTTGAGCTACAGTAGCTCGTCTGTTTGATCGGACCACACGGGCCAGCCTTCACTCCCCACGTGCATCAATGAGCCTTGGAGCCCTGTCGCCGGTTCACCACTGTTCCTTCCTTGGACCACTTTTGATAGATACTGACCACTGCAGACCGGGAACATCCCACAAGAGCTGCAGTTTTGGAGATGCTCTGCTTTTTCCTGCTTCTAACACATCAACTTTGAGGACAAAATGTTCACTTGCTGCCTAATATATCCCACCCACTTACAGGTGCCGTAATGAAGAGATAATCAGTGTTATCAAATCAAAATCAAATCACCTTTATTTATATAGCGCTTTTTACAATGCCAATTGTTTCAAAGCAGCTTCACAGTGGTAACAGGAAAATAATGCAACAGAATTTGATTCTGCTGTACAGCCGCTCTCGTGAAAACGGCGATGTCATCTAGCTCATTTAAATTATCATATAGTGTCAATGCGGGCAGATCAGTAATATAGTTGAAATTTTAGTGTCCCCAACTGAGCAAGCCAAAAGCCAAAGGCGACGGTGGCAAGGAACCAAAACTCCTTCAGGGCCAGAATGGAGAAAAAAACCTTGGGAGAAACCAGGCTCAGTCGGGGTGCCAGTTCTCCTCTGGCCGACGAACAAATAGTGTATGATTATGATTCTGGCAACATTACAGGTCAGAAGTCATATTAGATCAATAGATATTCGTAGGATTATTCGAAAGATTGGAGTCATCACGCCGGGGACGGGTTTAATGAGGATGTCGTGTCGATGCGGCATTTACAGGGGGGAGTTTAATTGACACGGTCTCTACAGACACTTCAGGGATGCGTTCATCATGTCCAGGCTAAGGTCCACCATCTGGTCCGGATACAGCCCGGATCCGGCCGACTGCAGTAAACCTCGGGATAAACAGAGAGACTAACATTAGCGTAGATGCCATTTTTCTTATGATGTAACGAGTACATCAGGTGTTATGGGAAGTGTTCCCGGTTCCGGCTGACCTAGTTAATGCAGCCTAAAACAATCATTTAACTGACTTGAATAATATAAATTAAAAATGTTTTATGTGTATGCCATAGTAAAGAGATGTGTTTTTAGTCTAGATTTAAACTGACAGAGTGTGTCTGCTTCCCGAACAATGCTAGGAAGACTGTTCCAGAGTTTAGGTGCTAAATAGAAAAAGGATCGACCGCCTGCAGTTGATTTTGATATTCTAGGTATTATCAACTGGACAGAATTTTGAGACCGCAATAGACGTGATGGAGTATAATGCGTTAAGAGCTCGCTCAAGTACTGGGGAGCTAAACCATTTAGTGCTTTGTAAGTAATCAGCAAGATTTTAAAATGTATACAATGTTTAATAGGGAGCCAATGCAGTGTTGCCAGAACCGGGCTAATATGGTCATACTTCCTGGTTCTAGTAAGAACTCTAGCTGCTGCGTTTTGGACAAGCTGCAGTTTATTTATTAAGCGAGCAGGGCAACCACCCAGTAGAGCATTACAATAATCTAGCCTTGAGGTCATGAACGCATGAACTAACTGTTCAGCATTTTGCATTGATAGCATGGGCCGTAATTTAGATATATTTTTAAGATGGAAGAATGCAGTTTTACAGATGCTAGAAACGTGGCTTTCAAATTAGAGATTGGTATCAAAGAGCACACCCAGGTTCCTAACTGACGACGAGGACTTGACAGAGCAGCCATCGAGTGTTAAACAGTATTCTAGGTTACTACTTGTGGAGTTTTTTTGTCCAATGATTAAAAATTCAAAGTTAAAAGTTTTTTCTGAATTAAGTTGCAGGAAATTACTAGTCATCCATTTTTTTATATCAGCTATGCATTCCGTTAATCTTGTGAATTGGTAAGTTTCGTCAGGGCGTGAAGAAATATAGAGCTGAGTATCGTCAGCATAACAATGAAAACTAACACCATGCTTCCTAATAATATCTCCCAGTGGTAGCATGTACAGGGTGAAAAGCAACGGTCCTAGCACTGAGCCCTGTGGTACTCCATACTGAACTTGTGATCGGTGTGACATCTCTTCATTTACTGCTACAAACTGATAACGGTCAGATAAGTATGATTTAAACCAAGCCAATGAAATTCCACTAATGCCAACATAATTTTCGAGTCTATTCAAAAGAATGTTGTGGTCGATAGTATCGAATGCAGCGCTAAGATCGAGTAACACTAACAGAGAGATACAACCATGATCGGATGATAAGAGTAAATCATTTGTAACTCTGATGAGAGCAGTCTCAGTACTATGATACGGTCTAAATCCTGACTGGAAATCCTCACAGATACCATTTCTTTCTAAAAAGGAGCATAATTGTGAGGACACTACCTTTTCTAGTATTTTTGACAGAAAAGGTAGATTTGAGATTGGCCTGTAATTGACTAATTCAGTAGGATCAAGTTGCATTTTTTTAATAAGTGGTTTAATAATAGCCAACTTAAAAGTTTTTGGTACATATCCTAATGTCAAGGATGAATTAATGATATTAAGAAGAGGATCTATGAC
Organism: Coreius guichenoti; assembly: GCA_039654105.1. Lineage (NCBI taxonomy): Eukaryota > Metazoa > Chordata > Actinopteri > Cypriniformes > Gobionidae > Coreius > Coreius guichenoti. Next base: position 24,888,449 of record CM077191.1, read on the forward strand.
CTCTGGAAGCATCTCTTTTAGTAGTTTAGTCGGTATAGGGTCGAGCATACATGTTGTTGATTTTGATGATTTAACGAGTTTAGCCAATTCTTCTTCTCCTATAGCAGTGAATGAGTGGAATTTTTCCTCAGTGACACTACAATGCACTGTCTGATGTGATACTGTAGTAGACGGCTGCATGGTTATAATTTTTTTCCTAATATTATCAATCTTACAAGTAAAGAAGTTCATAAAGTCATTACTGCTGTGCTGTTTACAAACATCAGAAGTTGAAGCTTTATCTTTGGTTAATTTAGCCACTGTATCGAATAAATACCTAGGGTTGTGTTTGTTTTCTTCTAAGAGAGTCGAGAAATAAGCAGATGTAGCAGTTTTTAGGGCCTTTCTGTATGCAATCATGCTCTCTTTCCACGAAATGTGAAAAACTTCCAGTTTTGTTTTCTTCCAGCTGCGCTCCATTTTTCTGGCTGCTGTTTTAAGGGCCCGGGTGTGCTCGTTGTACCATGGCGTTGGACTATTTTCTTTAATCTTCTTTAAGCGCCGGGGAGCAACTGTGTCTAAAGTGCTGGAAAAGAGTCAATAGTTTTCTGTTGCAACATCGAGTTCCTCTAGGCTATCTGGGATGCTGAGGAGATGAAACTGATGAGGAAGATTATTTACAAAGCAATCTTTAGTCGCAGCAGTGATAGTCCTGCCATATTTGAAGCGAGGGGACGGCTTTGCAGCCTTTGCTAAATTAAGTGTACATGATACTAGGTAATGATCTGAGATGTCATCGCTCTGCTGCAGAATTTCAATGGTATCAACATTTATTCCATGTGACAGTATTAGGTCTAACGTATGATTACGGCGATGAGTGGGTCCTGACACGTGTTGCTTTACTCCAATAGAGTTTAGAATGTCTCTAAACGCCAATCCCAATGCGTCTTTTTCATTGTCTACATGGATATTAAAATCACCAACAATTAGGACTTTATCTGTAGCCAGTACTAACTCTGATAGAAAATCAGCAAATTCTCTGGTAAAGTCTGTATGGTGCCCTGGTGGCCTGTATACAGTAGCCAGCACAAATGTCAAACGGGATTTATCAATTTCACTACATAACGTTACATAAAGCAGCAAAACTTCAAAGGAATTATATCTGAAACTAGACTTCTGAGTAATACCGAAGATATTATTATAAATTACAGCAAAACCTCCCCCTTTGCCTTTCAGACGCGGCTCGTGTTATTCACTTCACCTGTCAGATCGGTGTATAATATAAACGATTTAAACTTTATCTGTAAATCTAACTCTCTTTTACAGGACTTACCATTAGAAACGCTGTTGTGATTTTTTATTTTGCCTTTGGAGCAAATGGGAAAACAAAAATATTTGCTGTCGTCTCCCGTCCACCGCTATAGAAGTTTACCCAAATATGACAACAACTTAACCGCTTCTGAGAAACCCGGAAATTTGAAAAGGGTCCATAGGGAAGAAAAGACAACAACTTCTGTTTCCATGGCAACTTTAGTAATTCTCCTATATTAACTTGACATTCAATTCAAACTCAAAATCTATTAAAGTTCCCCACCATCATTTATTTAGGTGTAAATTATTATCCAGGTGCTGAAATAGTACATAGGCGTTGTTGTAACTTTTTATGTGTTACTTTTCACAGCACTGAATGGACCAATCACAGTTGTTTGTGATTAAAGATTTTTTTTTTAAAAATCTAGTTAGAGAGATTTTTGTTTATGACAATCATTGGAATACTACTTAAGTGGTTATACTTTATATCGTTTCAATGCTTTACTATAAGGCTTTGTCCCAATCAGATGGGGACATTCCATATCCAGCAGAACACAACTGATCTGCCTTCCATTTCTCATTCTGACAAGCTCATTTCTGCAGACCAAATACATGCTTGCTTAAATCAAAATATAAATATATTGGGTGAAAATTGACAACGCCACTGAGCATTTACTATTGTCTTTTCTGATGGAATATTTTTTCAATAATGTTGAGGTTATATTCACTTTTTCTGTTCAATGAAATCCTGTTGAAGATTGGGAGACAATTTTAAATTATTAACAATGAAGACATATGGGATTTTTGCATTCTGAATATCTCTTGAATTTTGGTTAAATAATTTGACAGTTACAATTGTTATGTGAATATTAAAATAGGAATATCACTGTTTCCCAATTTTGTGAGACTGGTGAGTGGGCCTCAGACCCTATGGCGTCCTGACTTACCCCCGGGTCATTCCTGGTATTCGGTGCCTTTTGGCCATTATAAAATGTAGAAAAAAAATGTAGTAATTTTTTGTGTAGTCATGATAGGGTGATTTAAAACATTTTAAAAAGTATTCTGGTCAAGCTCGGGTAAATAAATGTAACTATTTATTAAAATAAATGTAAGATCAAAAATGTCCACCCTGTTAATTTTTAAAGTACTACATTATTGAATTTTTCATTAATTTGCATTGTCACTAAATTATTAGTATTTTATTATTATTTTATTAAATTATTGTGTTTAAAAAAAAAAACAAAAAAAAAAAACTGCTTAACAGGGCGGACAAGTGTTGTAAAGAATGGATGGATGGATGGATGATTTCCTATCGCTCATGTACAACCAGGTACAATTTTAGGTACTTTATTTTGAACTGGATTTAGATGGGAAACAATATGTAAAACATTGCTAACGAACTTCTTCAACTTGAAACATAAATGACTTTCACAATCACTATGTCCACTCTGTTAGCTCTTCTGATATAACAGGGTGGACATTCTGACCTAAAACCAGCCAATACACTGCGAGTAAAAACAAGATAACCTAGGTTCAAAAAAACTGCATGGTCTTTAAAACTGTCATTTTAAAAATATGATTTTTCTACTAACTTTTTTCATATTTACCTTAACAAGGTGGACATACTAAGGTTGAGCACATCAAATTTGAAAGATAAAAATGGTAAAATAAAACTAGATAAGGAGAGATCTCACTCACTTGCCCAAGTTGTATTCCCTCCAAAGAAGTGATGACTACTTTATGATATGATGTCATTTATTTTTTCCAACTTCCATTTAAAGGGAAAGTAGTCAAAAATAAAAGAGTGGACAATAAATTGAGGGACAAGCTAAAAATCTCAATTATAATTGTTAAAATAAATGTAATATTTGAAAATATATACATTAGAGAGAATCATTACATATACCCAAACAATATAAAAATAAATGGAAAAATGGATAAATGGAAAATGAGCTACACAGGCCTGGGTATATAGGAAAAATGGTGGTACGTGATTCAAAATGCTGTAAAATGTTTCGAATTATTTTTTAATCAACTTCAATAAGTTCCAATGGTGTTGACTAAGACAGGTTTAAAATTTATATTGTTTAACATTTTAAGGAAGATAATGATCTTTACTGGGGACAAAAAAGCACCATATCCCATGAATGACCCCCCTAAGAATGCTAATCCTGGAAAATATTATAAAAATATTTTGGAGTTCTTGGGTAAACCAATGGCAACATCATGTGGGCCCAACACACAACTATTAACCATCAAACAGTTTTTTAATATCTCTGTCTATTAGTAAATAATCTACTAAGTTCATAAATGCTCATTTATATTCAGGAATATTCATTCATCTATCTAGCTGATCTTTATTCTGGAAAATTTACCATGCACACGTCTACATGACTTAATTATGCGCATATAAAGGGTGTGATTTCTCTGTTTCTCCAGGATGGATGCTACAAAGGTGTGTAAAATCAATGTAATTTGCCTACAAGCAAGGCAAGTATGATGTCTTTTATGTGCCTTGCTTTAAAGCCGATAATAAAGACACGATGATGATACTTTTGTGAGCGTTTACTCTAGTCTGGTCAATGACAATTAGCACGAGCAAAGGTAGGCAAATGTTAGCACGCCTTGTCTATAGCTATAGCGAGTAGCACCCTCTGTTGGTCAAAACTGCTTTACCCCTTTGTTTGAGCATAGTGTTTAATTTCTACAAGTGTTGTCTGGATCAATAACCCTTAAAAGGTGGTAATGGTAAGTGTAATAATTCACATTTGTAACCCATTGTATCAAATGGCACAAAGGTTCTTCACAGAACACCACTGCATTGCAACTACTAAGTGACAAATTAGTTTGTGGACTAGTTGTCTAGACAAAGCAAGAAATGTTGAAGTTTGAATGATGCCATTCGCATTACAAGAACATGTTGTGCAATGTGACACGTCCACAGAACAAAGTTTATATTTGAGTTTCATACCAGCGAACTCATTTTACTTCCAGATTTCTGTAACCAGATCCACCATTAAAGCAACAACAGAATTAACAAATGACAGGACAACAGTATCTGTCAAATCACTTTAACAAAAAATACATTGGAAAAATGGCAGTCTTCTATCTTTTCTCACCAATTAAATAGTACAAGTAATAAAATAACTCTCCCGAAATGAGGACCAATTTTGAAGAAGTTGGTGCTTGAGATGTAAGGCATCCACATCAATATACTTACATTGTTTTTACAGATACAAAAATTGCCATTGCGATTCTCAGATATTAATTTCATATATAATTTTCTCCGAAGCGCAGCTATGTCAGATGGGCTCATGATAGTGCAAACCTGCTCCCGTGGCTTGAGCTTTCAAATAAATAGTGTAACAATGTCAGTGGCACAAGGAAGGCATTTCCATTCCGCCCGGTTCCAACCACATAAGACTAGGTCAAAGTCAAGTAACGTAAACTAAATCTTTTTCCGCTTTGCTTTCATTGCTAGTTTTCTTTTCATCTCCTCCTCCTCCAGTCGCAATTCTTCTTCATCCTCCTTGATACCCAGGCGTAAACTGAAGCAGAAAAAACAGATGTCATTATGGAAGTAACTTTCGCCGGTCTTCTGCGTAAAGGGAGAGAAGCATTTTTATTTCGGTCTATCGGAACACAATCATTTTCTCTTCTTGGCATTCTTCCGCTTCATCTCCTCAAGTTCTCGTCTTTCCTCCTCCTGGTCCTCGAACACTGCCATTCGCAGGCTAATCAGACAATCAGGGCAAGGCATAACACAAGAGAAACACACAGAAAAGAGGCAAAAGTGTGATGATTTGGTGAAAATGAGGTTGAACCACATCAGTTAGTCAGAGCTACTATTTTTCCACTCATAGTATGCAGCCGAATTTGTTGGTTTACCTCCTTGCTTCCTCTTTCTGCTGATCTTTCCAGCTGCTCTCCATAAACTTCAGTGCATAGTCACTTTCATCTTTATATCTATTGAAACGAAGGAAACGTTACCACAATGCATGCAAAAAACCCTTGTATTTTAAGGCTATTTTAACATTTGTTCCCGTCACCTTTAACTAACAAGATCAAATACTTGTTTCAAAGCAAATTATATTTTATGTAACCATAACAAATGGGCAAGAACTCACTTGGACCGGTCATAGCCAAAGATTTCCCTGATATGTTTTGAAACTTCATCTTGGTCTTCTCCTTCATCGTCGATGAAGTCATCCATCTCCGAGTCGTACTCTTCCTCATCTTCATACTTCCGTTTATAAGTGGATGTTATGGGGGGCAACGATGGTCCTTCAAAAATAGCAGGGGATACAACTTTAAAAACATGCAAGAACACACATAAGGCATTGCTGTTGCTACTGACTACAAGTTTAAGACAAATGCCCTCTTTTATGAAACAAGAATGAATGCGTGTAAATAATTCATAAATCCATGCAAATTCAATGCAACAATTCAGAGACACAATTAACGCAAGAATCAATTAACAAATTCATTCCACTTGTTTCATAAATTACCAAGTATGTAACAAATGAAAAACAGTATTCCTAGTTTTGCAGATGATTCACTAAAAGCAGAAGCTTCCATGATCAACTCCCATCAAGTACAATTAAAGGAATATTCTGGTATTGTAGAATATCTGGTAGGGCTGCCCCCAACTAAAGATTTTTCTAGTCGACTAGTAGTTGTTCATTTAAGCCATTAGTCAACTAATCGTACATTTACAGGGCTGTACAGTGCGACATATATGTTGCACATGCTACGGAAAAAATTGGTCTGTGCGATGAATACATTTGCTGCAGTAGCATGAGTGCGATACAGTTTTCTGTGTGTGTAAAACACAGCCGCTTGTACTTGTGTGTAAGGTTAGTCGATGCCACATGCGCTCCACGCTCAATATCCCAAAAACAAGAGCATTTGTTTAGCGCAAGTTAACGGGCTGAGACCTACACACCGGCAAACCGCTCATCATAAAACCAAAGCTTAGGTATGATGTAAATGAGATTCATTGTGCGGTGTGTAGTTTAAAGTTTTGCGCGAGCTCAGGCACGCTATAAACGGGCACTCTTTTCTAGCTTCCTATATATAATTAGGGTTGGGTATCGTTTGAATTTGAATGATTCCGATTCCGCTTATCGATTCCGATTCTTATCGAATCCTAATTCCAATTCCAATATGGTTAAAAAAAAAAAAGAAAAAAAGAAAAAACCTTAGATATCATTCACATTTATTCTAAGTCTTATTGTAAAATATTTCATAGGAGCTGAATACCATGAACAAAAATCAACAGGCTAAGAACACTTACACAAGGAACTTTTGCCTATGGTTTAAAAATACCAGAGGAAAAACTAGCCTAACTAATATAAATTTCAAGCATTATTAAAGACACTCAGTAATTAAAAAAGAACAAAAATTATCAATTGCACAAATAAATACAATTGAACAAAGATATACAAATATAGAAAGAAATAAACATTTTCAGGTATTCAGGTACAGAAACTGTATAATCAAATGTAAAATAACACTGCACTTTATTAATAAAATATAGGCTATACATTACAAATAGCTCAATTATATTCTGTCTAGAACAGCGAGTGAGTTTTCTCGTTGTCTTTTGTTTGATTAATGTTGTCATCTGCCGTCACTTTAAGAGCTGCACGGATCACACATACGTTTTCATCTTTTCTTCTGTCTTAAGACATAACCAACTGTGTTTACGAGAATATTTTGACATATTTTGTGTGTATTTGTCCGTTCGTGTGCTATGAAAAAAGACGACGAAGAGAACTCAGTTCATTATCGCGAGAAGCCGTTCTGTGCGCACGTGTGTGTGTGTGTGTGTGTGTGTGTGTGCGGCACAGAATGTTTAAAATCACATTTTCTGTGCGCACGTTTTGGATGTGTGCAGAGCACAGAAAACTGCGCGCGAGTCTTTTGCGCACACAAGAACCGATAAGTGGCGCGTTTCTTATCGCCGGTTCTGGGGAATTTGGAACCGGTTCTAAAAATGGAACCGGTTCTCGATACCCATCCCTATATATAATCTATTCATAATTTTTTTGTTTGTCATGCAGACGACCAGCTACTGACAGACACATTTAATTACGCGAGTGAACCCGCTAAATTCTTCCGAGAGTCCCTCCTGAAATTGTGATACAGTGATAACCATTGCAACGGACTGGACAAAACATCTGACAAGCCTATGTCAAAATAGCTCAGTGCACAAAAACGAGTCTGTATTGGCTGAATACGTTCAGCAGCTTCTACTGTTAAAGACAAAAAAAATATATATAATAAAAATATTAGATTTTTAACAAAAAAAAAAATTCCATTATTAGTATTAATAAATAAATTATTTTGTATTTTCAAGTAATCACAGTAGTTAAATAATTAACCCTTCTAGGCTGTTGGGGTCTGGGTTCCCTTCATCTAAATAGCATGAGACTTTGTGACTTTTCCTGTATGTGCCATCATACTTCAGAACAATAAATGTACTAAAATGTTTATTTAATAATCTGTGAAAATAATTATGGCAAATGAGCTAATGAGTGGTCCTCTGCAGCCATCTACTGGTTATAATGGTAATTTCATGCCATTTTCATTTTAAAAGTGCTTGTTTACCAACAGGTGGCAGAAATTGTCCACTATGCGTGGCACATTTTCCATGTTATCTCCATGAATCGAAATGAGAAATGTAGATCTTTAAATTGAATTTTCCTCAAGTTTAATGTTGTGAGGTTGAAATGTAAACGGATGTTGTTTAGACTGTAGTCAGAGATATTGGGCTGTATAAACAAAACTGACAATGTTAAGCAATAAGTGTTACATTCCTGCAGTTTGCCATTTTGGGCAAAGAAAGAAAATGTCTGTAAAGTTTTCTTGTGAAAGGTTAGATTTTGCATGCCCTGTATGAGACATTATCAGTCCTTTTGCCAGTCTTCTGCCCGTTTAAGCGACGAACTGTGCTACTTGTGGTTGTTTTATGAGATGTAACGTGGACTTGGACTACAAAACGTTCAACCTCTGTAGCATCAGTGCTATGTGCAAAAAAACGTACAGCCCTGATTTATATTAATTTAATTACTTAAATACATACTGGGGGGAAATACTAAACCTTTAATATAGGCGTAATATGCCTATTCCATGCTCAAGTGGACGCATAGCTTGCCGCAAAGCACCGGCAAAAGTAATGATTATAAATGTGTCTGAAAAAATAGCAGGGAAATATTTTAATTATTTAATAAACTAGTGTTTTCTGAGTCAGTGTCGGCTGCAAAGATGAAGTTGGCGATGCCATCTCCGCATATAGTGAATGCGCCTTTAGAGAGAAATGCACCTTTCATAGGGATTACACAAGCAGAGAGTATTTGTTTTCGATTTGAAATGGTTAATTTGTTTAAAAGTAGACATTTCAAGCTTTCTAGATATATTTCTCATGTCTGTGAGGCAAGTAGCTACGCTGAGTTTCGGTTCATTTTTGTGACGTGCTCCAGTTCACCGAGACGGCAGAAAGCGCATCCTGTTTGTTTTCTTTATTTTACAAAAGCACGTTTTGTTGTTATTGTGAGTTCACACAAATAAAAGTAAACCATTTTTTACGTATTTTAAGTTGTTTCCGCTGTTATCAGGAAAAAATGCAAGTGATCGTGCCTACTAATACTTCAGCTTCCACACAAACACTTGGATATGCGCCTAATAATAGCGCACATTTATGTAAGTTAACAGAGCGGGTGGCCATGTAAAATTGCTACTAACTACATGTTTCAAATAATAAGCCATATTTGAGATTGATGGATGATAGGCGAACGTTTGGATTTCCTGCCCGACATACTGTAATTACCATAACAAGGATCGAAATTGCGACCATTTTGGTCACATATGCACCCGAAATTTAATCTGTGAGACCTCAAAATATATTTGGGAGCATTTGTGCGAGTGCAAATAAATGTTAAAGTGCGACCTGTTTTCATTTCTCTACAAAACGTTCGTTAATTACTGCACAGTATGTGCCCGATGTGAGCTGATCCACCGTTCTATCACATAACCAATTAAACTTCATCTTCACGCTCTTAACTTTAAAGCAGACTTTAGGTTGATTAATATTAGCCGTCAATCTCTCCCTTTCACTGCGCTCTGTTGTCACGTGACAGGGAGCTGACTAGCGCGCAAAATATAAAGAGCTGAAGAGAGAAAGGGGCAAGTGAAAGTTTTACTTGCCCAACCGGACAAGCAGCCCGATTAAAACGTCAATATCAAAAAATAACCAGGGAATCACCAAAACGCAAGAATGATTCTGATTTTATTTCATTTAGTGTAAGTGGCAATTGATGGTGGATAATGTACGCACTGTGTTACTGATGCGCTGTTGAGGCTCGCAGCCTCTCGAGGAGAAATCAAAACACAAAGAAACTCAGTTAAAATACTGCGGTTAATATTCCAAATGTGGAGTTTTTATATTTTAACATGTGATGCAGTTAAGCAACATCACACGATCAAGAGTGTTGTTTTCCTGAATACCATCACGATTGAAAATGTGACATTGATTTCATACAACAGTTCAATAAACCGTTAAAATCAAGATCACAGCAGAACAGCGCGTCTCACAGCAACAACACTCAACCGTATTTCATTACTGAATGATTCAGCGTTTTAAACAAATCAGTTGAGTCAACGATTCAATGACCCATTCATAAACAACTGCCTCATTCTTGAATGAATCAGCTGTTTGAACGAATCGTTTGAATGAACGACTCAATGACTCACTCATTAAGACGGTCACCTGCCGCCACCTACTGGCGGTTTAGTTTCATGTTTAAAAGTGTCATTCTTTCCAACATTTCTTATTTGCATATTAAAAATATATTTAAAACAATCTTATAACTTTATTCAATGCCGTTGTAATTTCTCAGTGTAAATGATTTAATTTGATTGGCAACAGCCCTATAGAGTTTTATTATTCTAATTGAATTTATTGATCAAATTTAAGAATTTAAAATGAAAGATGAAGCACACATTTAATAAGATTAGGGGGAAAATGCCCTTTATAAATGTAAAAAAAAATATGCAGATTTAAATATGATAGAACTTATAGAACACTGAGAATATTGCTTCAGAATAAATTAGGCTATATTTACAACAAAAATCTAGTTTTTTCCAGACAAGCAACTCAATTTTTTATTCTGACAATTAAATGATTAAACGATTTACTTGCACATGACACACACACACACATTGAAACATTATATAATATAATATAATATAATATATATAAACATTTAGTTGTGGTGCTCCTAAATTTTTGCTGGTGCTCCTAACTTTTTGAAGTTGGGAGCACCAGTGTTACCAAGTAAAAAAGTTAATTTCGAGGCCTGCATAAGGACCCGCCGTTAAGGATTTTTTTTTTACTCCGACTAACCGACTAATACAATTTTGGTTGACTACTTCTCGTTGAATAAGGTTTAATCGACTATTAAGGGGCAGCCCTAATATCTGGTATAAGATCCTATTCCTGTCTGCAAAATCCTAAAATTCTAGGGATGCGCCGATCCGATACTCAGTATTGGTATCGGCTACGATACCGTCATTATTTGCCGCATCGGGTATCGGTCAGACAGGACCAATCCAAATCCGATACTGTGCGTATAATATTCTGTGTTATTGTTAAGCCCCAGTGCCCCACAAAAACATTATAAAGCATTATCAACGCTTTGTGCACTATATTAAGTGTTCTGAAGCCATTACATAGTTTAATGTGAGGTACAGATGAATATTTAAGTAATTAAATTCAAGTTCACGTAAATGCTTCCCTCCGCTGCGTCTGTCAGTCATTCTCCATTCAGCTTTCAAACTGCGTGTCACGTTCGGTTATGACAGTCAACACGATGAAACTCTCTCCAAGAGGATTCAATGTTCCTGTTATTATGCTTGATCTGTAGATAACGCTCTATGGTTTCGCATAAAATTACTTTATCTGGCTGGAGTTTATTGCGGTTTCTAAATCGTGTTACTTTCTACCGGGTGTCTGTTAGATCACAACACTGGACTAGAGATTGTATTCTTCACACGCACGGTAACTGAATGTTTAAACTGTTAAAAGAAAAGGCTCAAAATATTGCATAGATAGATACACTACGCATCGATATATCGTCCCTTTGTGTTTTGAACTTCTCAATGCGGACGGAGCGCTGCACGCTGTGACTCCATGTTGTGACTCCATGTTGCTTCAAGCGCATCATCCTGCACACGGGATGCGCATACGCGCTTTGTGCCGCTCTGTATTGGAGTCTTTCGTATTATAATTCTTTTGCGCAATGAAAGATTATTAATAGCCTTTCTTGTTCTGCCCTATCTATAATACGTTGCTGCCTCATTAAAAAGCTGTACTATACATTTAAAAAAAATGTCTTTAAATTTCTTAGTATATAGGCCCTATTTCTATAAATATATTTACGTGTTTTTCCTGAATGTATTTTACAATGTGTAACATTTTACCAGATTTAGTGCTACACTTATTCACTTTTATTTGTTCCCCACTAAATGTTTTTTTTTTTTCACTAAATGTTTAGATTTTATACAATTATTGTGCACTCATGATTTTTCTAGAGTAACTTTTGCTGCTGAATTATCCACTAATCTAGTTTATAGTAGTATTTTTGTCATAGATTGTGATTTATATATTTTTTTAATTTGTTGTTTTTCTTTATAATGAATTTGTCTGTTTTTAGTAGATTGTGTTTAACACACAAAAGAGTGATTATCAGTTCAACACACTGAGATATAAAAATTCTACATTGAATTTTTAAACAAATTTGTACTGGTATCGGAATCGGCCGATACTCAGAATTTTTGGTATCGGATCGGTTCTGAAAAAATGATATTGGTGCATCCCTATAAAATTCACCCCAGAATTCCTCAGTGCCTCCAAAACATAGCATGTTATCTCAATATCATCATTTTCACACCAATTAGCACTATGCTAAACTAGTAGGCTTAGGTGTTACATTGTTAACCGAAGGATATTAAAGGAAAAAGTTATGACATTTTAGCTTCAGTAAAATAGTATGCAATTTAAAAGACTAACATTTTCATTTTGTAATACTAAATGCACAGTAAAGTGAATTCATCTTAATTTCTAATCGGACAAAGATTACAGTATCATAAAAACCCAATGGAATCACTTTGGAATCTGAGGGATATAGGATAGGATTTTTCACAACACAGGGATTAATAATGTTTGATGAGCTCACAATTACCACCGAAAATAATTTTGACTTGTCCCCTCAGTTTGTAAAAACAAACAAAAAGTACACGAACGTCAGCAAGAAACAAATTACAATCGTCTTTTTGGCTTGCGGAATGAGAAAAAAAAGTAGGACAAGAATTGATTGTATCGTTGTTTGCTAATTTCATTTATCTCATGCCCTCACAGCGGTGTCATCAGATAAGAGATGTGGTTGCGAGGGGAAGGAAGGGGAAGTTAATGTTTTGGATTAAAGATTACGAGAGTGCATTCATAAAAAAAGGATGTAAACAATTCATAATTAACTGAAATATTCCACTAAAAAATAAGAAATATAAAATAATTGATTTTAATGTTTGCGTCACATCTCTTTCTGGTATCCTTGCCTGTAAAGATGGTAACTTCTAGAATTATACGTGACAGGAGATCAATAAAAACTTTACACAGACAAGGTCAGTAAGTGACTTTAACACACTTTGTCTCGTCACCCCTTAACAGAATACATTTTTGAATTGCATTAATGTTTAATCATGTAATGCAATCAAATTCTCTTGAAAGTTCATTATATTAATGGATTTTCAGTTTCTTTCAAGGGACAAATAGTAATAATTTTGGGGTATCTTGGGATTGTGATCTGTAGAAACGGTAGTTCTCTTCACAATATTAACAGTTAGTATTAATGAAACACTTATCTCTTACCAGGAGGTTTAACGAAGACTCTGTGGCCTGAGGGGCCAATCACTGTCTTGGGGGCTTGTGGCCCCGGAGGCCTCGGAACCATCCCAGGTCTCGATGCAAAGTTCTTTGATGAAATAGTCTCTGAAACAACAGTACACTGAGGTCTTCCAGGGCCAGAGCCCATGCCATTTATCGGTCTCCCAGGAACACCACCTCCCATCCTACTTGGTCCATTTATAGAGGCCCTGGAGCTTCCAGGAACTTGCTGACTTTGCAAACTACCACCTGGTCTTGGTTGCTTTGAGGGGTCACCAGAAGAGGGTCGTACAAATCCGTTGCTACCAGGCCGAGGTGGAGCAACACTCCCAGGCCGAGGTGGAGCAACACTCCCAGGCCGGGGTGGAGCAACACTCCCAGGCCGGGGTGGAGCAACACTCCCAAGCCGGGGTGGAGCAACACTCCCAGGCCGGGGTGGAGCAACACTCCCAGGCCGGGGTGGAGCAACACTCCCAGGCCGGGGTGGAGCAACACTCCCAGGTCGTGATAAATGTCCTGGTTTTGCTGGTTTCTGAGGTTGCCCACCTCTATCGGAGTTACTAGGTCTACCCTGCACAGAGTTTTTGAGTGGTCCTTGACCTGATCTAGCTGCACCAGGAGCAGCTACAGTGCGACTTCCCGAAATACTTGATTTCCCCTGAGATATTGAGGTATTCCCCTTCCTTGGGGTAAGGTCACTTGAGGTTGTGGGCCTTTGGCCTTGTGAGGGTCTAGGTGGTGCTTGTTTGGTGTTAAACTGAGCACCATACTTCATGGCAGCTTTACTATTTAAGGCACCTGAGGAGCCTGAGTTGTTTCTGTCTCCGTATAGTTTGGCAGAACCTGGAGTTCGCTCACTGGATGCTTGAAGCTTTGGCTTTTTGCTGGTACTGCTTGACTGGTGCTTTTCTACTTGTGGCTTGGGCAATTTCCCATTTTTGCAGTCACGATCTACATTCTTCTTCTGAGAATTTGAGCTGGATTGAGATCTGCTGTCTTTCTGTCCTGAATTCTTGTCTGGTTTTGCATCCTTCCCTTTATTCTGTGTCTTGACCCTGCGCTCCATTTCCAGTTCTCGAATCTCCTCTGCTGTTCTGAGCCTCTCTTCAGTCTTCTTCACTACTTTTAGTTCAACAGGTTCAAACTGCTTCTTTTGCGCAAGTTTCAAGAGGTCCGCAAAGTTCATTGATGGCGGGCCGGGCCTAGCTGGAGCACTGGCTTTTTTCGGTTTAATGTCAGCTTTGTTGGAGAACTCAGCCCGAGAACGAGGCTGAGGCTGTGGCTGAGGCTTGACAGGCCTGCTTTGTTCATCAGATTCAGAATCTGTACCCTCATAGTCATAATTAATATCATCATCATCATATGTGTTTGACATTTCCTGATCTTCTGATCTGTCCTCCTTTGAATGCCTCCTTTTGGGCTGGTCTATGACAGGGACGCCGTTGTAACCTTTGAAATTGTCCTTGGTTCGTGAAGCCATTGCTCGTGCCTTCCTGTCTGATTTCAGCTCCACTCTTTTGGCTAATAGCTCTTCTTTTGCTTTCTTATTCTGTAGATCTAAAAAGGAGAAGCAAAGTGATATCAAACTATGCATCGTATAAGTGCCATTTTCTCTCCCTCAAGTCTTTCAAAATCCCTATGTCAAGGGTGTCCTATCCTGCTCCTGGAGGGAAACTATCTTGCAGAGTTAATTCCAATCATAATTAAATATGCCTGAACCGCCAAACCGAGGTCTTCAGGAATACTAGAAACTTCCTGGCAAGTGTGTAGGAGCATGCTGAAGCAACACTCTGCAGAACGTTAGCAGGATTGGACACCCATGCCCTAAGACTTGATTCTGTGAAACACAGAAGGTAAACTTTTATAATTAAAACAAATGTGGATGGATGCCGTCAATATTTCAAATTTAAACAAAAAAATTAAGTATTATAAAAGTGGTCCATAAAATTTGTGTGCTAGAGATATGCGATATACTGGGACAGGGCTGCAACAACTTTTGTTACTGATTATAAGGGTGCTCCGATTGATCGGGCGCTGATTGGCCAATAATAGCTTTTATAGTTTGATCGGTTGTCTTTATAGAGGCTGACCAGATGACGCAAACTCATGATTTTTTTTATGCACATCTAAAATTGCTTCACTACATTTACCGGTCTGGCAGTTCCACCAGGTGTTTGAAAAGGTAAATATCCTATAGCAATGACAGCAAGAAAACAGGGATGTGCGATTTTAGCGCATTACTTTCCTTAGCAGCGGTGCGCTTTCCTTCCTCCCTAAAAGCCTAAACTTAACGCCCAAATCAGCTAGATCAGTGGCTGACGTAAAATACAGTGTACTTTTGCTAAACCGCAAGACGTGTTCGATTAAAAAAAAAAAAAAAAAAAATTTGGTTAAAGTTATTAGCCCAAGTTATTAAAACTGCATTAAGCCGCAAATGCGATACTGTTCCCCAACTTGCTTTCTTTGCGTGGAACACAGACAAGCAAAGTGAACTTTGAGCTTCGGTTTTGCACCTAAACGGAGAGGAGTACCTTTCCTTTGTCCATGAAAACGATCTTATTCGCGCTGACTGACAGATCCAAAGCGCGCGCACAAAGACGCCTCAGACAGCGTGCGAATCCCAATATACACAGAATTACAGTATTTCAAAATATCTGTCTTGGCAAGTGTTCACGCAAACATCATCTGTTATGTCTTATGTGAACGTCTGGTTAACTGTTGGGGAAAAACATCTGATATTATATTAGATCTGTGCGGTATAGTAGGTCTTAATATAGTCTGTGTGTTTCCTTAATGTTAATCAAACAATTGTGGTATCATGGGAAAATAAGTTGAATATATAATGTTTCTATAGATATTCGATGTTGACTTGGTATGTGCCAAATTTGGTGTTATTACCAGGGATTTAAAGGTATGGTTCAGGGCTCGACATTAACGCTTGTCCGGGACAAGTGGATTTTTTGAAGGGGCAAGTGAAAGGCAATTTTACTTGCCCGACCAGACAAGTAGCCTGATTAAAATGTCAATAACAAAAAATAACTAGGGAGTCACCAAAACACGAGAATGATTCTGCATTCATTCAGTGTAAGTGATAGTGAATAATAATATAATATATTATGTACTGACAGTAACAAGGTTGAGCTGTTGAGGCTCGCACAGCCTCATGAGGAGAAATCCCAACAAATGAGCGTAGCTCGTACAAAGAAAATCAGTTGTATGTTAGCTGAGTTTCTTTGTACGAGCTACGCTCATTTGTTGCGATTTCTCCTCATGAGGCTGTGCGAGCCTCAACAGCTCAACCCTGTGGTAAAAATTCAAAATGTGGAGTTTTTATATTTTTAACATGATACTCTTAAGCAACATCACACGACCAAGAGTGCTGAACACCATCACGACTGAAAATGTGATACTGATTTCATTTCATCGTTTGAATAAATGACTCTCTCATTAAGACGGTCACCTGGCAGTTTAGTTTCATGCTTAAAAGTAGGACTGGACAATTAATCGAAAAGTAATCGAAACCGAAATTCAGAACATCTAACCGACAATTTTCCCATGTTGGTTTTTTGTTTTTAATCCTGTTACAGTTTTTTACGATTGCTTACACACTAAAATTAACACACAGTTAGTGAAACCTGACACTCAAGGAGCAAAACCTCAGCCCAGATCTGCACAACTATAAGCACATTTTCAACTTCACACTTTTTGCAAAACACTACACTAACTTCTCTACATTAGACACAGAAATCTAACATGATGTCACTTCTTTGCCATTTCAAGGCACTGCTTTCCATAATACCACACCTATGAACCAATTGATCAAACACATCCGTCAGGTGTGTAGACACTTAGGTGCTTAACTGTAAACTCAACAATCAGGTGTAAGCTCAATAAAAAGGCAACAGGTGAGTTTACCTGTCTTCAACAAAAGTGGAAGACAATGTTACAGGAAGAGGAAGAGGAAGAGGAAGAGTGAGAAACATCATTGGCCACAGAGCTGTTTTGAATATTGTGCGCTGCAATCAATGGGGTCCCTAGGAACTTAGGTCCTTACAACACGACCCACATACTCTCATTTTTAGACTGACTACACAACATCGTCATAGCAGAAGACCAAATGGATGGAGAGCATCCATCCAGATACATTCTCATCTGGGACAATATATCTTTCCACTGTTCTGCTCTGGTCCAAAACTGGTTTCATGAGCATCCACAATTTTCACTCCAATACCTCCTGCCATACTCTCCCTTCCTTAACCCCATTGAGGGAGGTTTGTTTGCGGCATTGCAGTGGAAGGTTTACGATCTCCAGCCCTATGTAAGGATATCCCTCATTCAAACCATGTAGGCGGCCTGTGACCTAACTAATGCAGGGTCTGTGCAAGAATGGAGTTGCCATTCAAGAAGATTCTTCCCTTACTGTCTTGCGAGAGAGGACATTGGCTGTGATGTGGATGAAGTGCTATGGCCAGATGCAGATTTTTAGATTTTTTTGCTTTCTTTTTGTCTCTACCAAGGTTTTTGTTCATATAATATATTGTATTTAGAATATGTTCTGTTTTTTAGTACAAAATGCAACTTTTGGAAATGCTTTGACGTATTTTACACTGTGCAGAGAAATAAATATTTTCATCATTGTACAGTACTGGTCTTATGCTGTGTTTGGTCAATATATGTACTTTACTATAAAAATATATATGGGGGAAAAAAAAGAAAAAAAAAAAGAAGTGTTTAAGATTGAGCACAGCAGTGTGTAAATGAATCAAACAGAATCAGATTGTATAAACCATGTGTGTGCCATGCGGTGTCAAAATTGGGTTTGGTTAAATTATTGTAAAGTTTTGAATGAACTGTTTCATTTTGCAAAAGAACTGAGGTGTTCTGCTACTTGTGTGTGTGGATGTGTGAATTGTGTGTAGTGTTTTGACAAAATGAGCCTTGTTTTTAAAATTGTGCTTAAGCAATCATAAAAAACTGTAATACTTTCCCCTTAAAAACATACTACCGCGCATGTAGTCACGTGACTCCGTCCCGTCCAGTCAGTGGCATGGAAGCAACACGAAGGCGAACTCAAAAACAGTCAACACACGCAGACAGCGTCCTAACAGTTTGTCAACTGTATGTGTTTAAAGGCTTGCCGGTTTAAACATTCAAGTGATTTTACACCATTCAATAACATCAATATGGAAAACATGGCACTTCAGTGCTCGCGAGCTGTTTTCTGTGACACAGAGACGAGATGAGCCGCATCGTGTCTCTGACAACGTGCAAGCCCTGAAGACAGATCACTTTCACTTGCATCTTCAGTAAACTGTCAACTGTATGTGTTTTAAGGCTTGCTAGTTTAGACAAAGCGATTTTAGACCATCGGCTGTGTATCATCATATTGAGCTACTGATGCATTGTAGCACACGAACACTCATACAGACAGTAGCTCGCACATCACGTGAAGATCGTGCGCACAGAGAGGAGCGCAGAAACTCATTGTCAACGCTGTCCAGTGATTTATCACTAAAGCAGCTTAGAAACTCAACAATTATAGCATATATTTTTCTACTTTTGAAGTAACTACATACAACGCACAGCTTCACAATTAATAGAGACGGTATGACTAATTCACACACGCAATCGCTCTCTCAATGCATTCAAATAACTACTCTCACGGTGCTAATTTATTTAAAAAAGAAATATCCCACCTTTAATAGTCAAGCATATTTACAGTACAAACCTTGTCAGTGAACTATGAGGGCAAAAAAAAAGCAAAGCAAAAAAAAAAAAAAACCCCCAAACCAAAATATTCGTTCATTAATCGTAATCTAGGTAAAGTGTTCAATTAATCGAGGTTTTGATTTTAGGTCATATCGTCCAGCCCTACTTAAAAGTATCATTCTTTCAAACATTTCTTATTTGTATATTCAAAAAATTCAAAGCAATCTCATATTTTTTAATACAGTTGTAATTTTTCAGTGTAAATTACTTAATTTGATTGGTAACAGCCCTATAGTGTCTTATTTTAATTGAATTTATTGATCAAATTTAAGAATTTAAAATGAGAATAAATCAGAATAAATTATATTTACAACACAAAAAAAATCCTATTTTTTCCCCCGGACAAGCAAATGTTTTACTCGGACAAGTGAATGACCGATCTTCTTGTCTGAAGGACAAGCACATGAAAAGGCTTAATGTCGAGCCCTGTGGTTGCCGGTGATTTTGTTTTGGAACCTTCAGAAAACTTTAACGCAATTTCTCTCAAAATTGACTTTACTGACTATCGACTTCAAACAGGTGTAGCTCAGTCATTTTTTCTCCGATTCGAACAAATCATAAATCATTTTGAAGGTTTTTTTTAAAAAAATACTTTTTGAAAATGTGCTCATTACGACTCATTTTGCCAGCAAGGATCACACGTCAAAATTCCCGGCTTGGTTAGTATTCGCTTAAACGCTGGTTACGTCTTAAATGAACATAAACAGTTGGGAAATAAGACGCATGTGTAACAGTATATTGGATCCGTGCATTAGGGCTTAAAATAACAGCAGCCTAATATTCCTGCTGCTGTCTGTGTCATTAATGTTAATCGAACAACAAAAAGACAGAAAATCCCTCACTGCTCTTTAGTAGATTTAGTAGGATTAATCTATATTTAATTTATACAGTGAGGACTATGCAGTGTTGTTTTACATTTGATTACTCTGTTGATAAAGACTGTTTTGTTTTTCCCACAGGAATGCTACATTTGTTAAAGTCTCTGTGAACCGGAAGTTGCAACTGCGTTTATTTCAGTGCTGACGTATTTCCAAGTGAAATGGAATATTGAATAGAGGGCAGGGTTTTATTTTAGCGCACCTCCTCGCCCATCCCTCGCTCATAGCAGACTGACAGTTGGGGGAGTGGTTAAGGATATTCAACCCAAGCCATCAAACTGACGTCATCAGAGAAGGAAAGCATACCAGGCAATTTTTCAGATTTTGATTAAAGATTACCACAACAAACCATTTTTTTTGTGTATTAACGGATTAACTGTTCACCACAAGACTAGTAATGTGCGCTAACAAAGTAAATATGGTCAATTTTGATTTTAATGACGACTTTAAGCTGTTCCTAATCACCTTTAAGAGAGGGAATGGAATTTGTTGCACATGTAATAATACATTTATAGTTTTGAATTTATGATACTTTTTTTTTTTAATACTTAAAATAGTTGGCCTATTATTTATTCCGGTAATCGATATTAGCCAATACTGCTTCCAGTGATCGTAATCAGCCCCAGGAATCCTGATCGGAGCACCCTAATCGATTAGTTGACTCTGTGAGACATCACTTTATAGTAGTAAAAGATGCATTTCTATAGAGAAAAATGTATTTGAAAAATTATGAACTAATTGTATGACCTAAATAGTCCAGCGCATGTAAGGACTTTATAATAATCCCTTCAGAGAAGCTTATAACCATATAGTTTCACGTGGGCTACCTTTTCATGTGTGTGCCATTGAATGTGTTCAGAAGTGTCGGTTACACTTTATTTTAATGTCTCTGTGTTACTGTGTAATTATATATTTAAGTATTGAGTAATAATAATTAACTACATGTACTCACTATAGGGTTAGGATTGGGGTTTGGTTTAGGGTTAGTAGCATGTAATTTTGCACAATTTATAGTAATTTCTTATAGTAACTACATGTAACGTGTAACTAGAACACTACCAAAGTGTCTTATGTTTTGTGGTTACATTTTATCTGCAAATGTTAGAAGAGTGCGTCCACCAGACAGAGGGCAGCAGAGAAAGCAGCTAAATGATTATGACTAAAATATTTATCTTGATAATATTATTTGATCCATCTATCGCTCTCTATATATATTATGTACATTTTTTATGAGAACAGCAACTGTGAAGATATTATAATAAATCCCCTTACACAAAAGACAGAAAAAAGACAGATATGAGTTTTGGTTTTCTTTATAATTTTATAATATAAACTTGTTTCTGATTTAAAAATTGTACAACAGTTGGTCGTTTTTACAATGAAATCTGTGACATTTATGTTATCGAGATCAACGTTGCTATGATGTCTAAATATAAATACTTTTATGGTGATTTAAGGTCATTTTTGTCATCTTAACCGCATCCATCCATTCATTTTAATCACATGGAAAAGACCAGTCTTTTGTGGTCCACAGTTTGTAATGACATGAGGACAAGTAAACAATGACTTGGCTGACTATGGATTTAAGGAGAAATGTTTTATATTATATTTTTTATATATATATATATATATATATATAAAAAACAGAAAAAAAAGGTACCTTTTTTCCTTTGCTCCACAGCCTGTTTTTTCAAGAAGGCTTGCACCGCAGCCGAATTAACTCCTTTGACTTTGTCATCTTTCTTGGGTGGACCAGTTTTTAAGCTATACCGCTTCTATAAAAGACAAGACATGATTGAAAGCGATTGCAACGTGTATGAGCATATGGGACTACATAAACCTTAAAGGATTAGTTCACCCAAAAATGAAAATTCTGTCATTTATTCACCCTCAAGTTGGTCCAGACCTGTATGACTTTCTTTTTTTTTTAGTGTTCAACACAAAAGAAGATATTTTGAAGAATGTTTGTAACCAAACAGTTGATGGTCCCCATTGACTTCCATAGTATTTTGTTTCCTACTATGGAAGTCAATGGGGTCCATCAACTGTTTGCTTACAAACATTTTTCAAAATATCTTCTTTTGTGTTCAACAGTGAAAAAGAAAGTCATACAGGTGATGCCTACATAATCATACATAATAGAATTTTCATTTTTGGGTGAACTATCCCTTTCATATGACATAACAAAATATATAGGCAAAATGTATTAATATTACCCTAAAACATGCTAGCTTGACATGTTACAGCAGTAAAACATTTGAATTAATAAAACTACTACATAGCAAAGGCCTCGCTTGCACATATTTGAATCTACTTCACAGACTAAATGATGTTATGTTATTTTTGCGTGTATATTTCTGCTCACACAAACCGGTACGCTGCTGAGCCCTTGGTTTTGGGTGGCGATGGACAGCACATTGTCGAAATCCATGGTCCCTCGCTGTCCACAGCTCACTTTTTAGCTAATAGCAACAGCTACACTCTTGACAGTCGACAAACACACACCTCAGCCAGCCTTTGTGCCCGTAAACACGGCCTCTAGTCAACTGAAACCACCCCAGCTGTTAAAATCAAACGAGTTTAGAGGAAGGAGAAACAAACTAAAAAAGGAAAGCATCGATTAATGCCTTCAGCTTCTGTTCGTCATATCTGATCAGCTGTTGTACATTTAAACCCGCAAACAACGAAAATCCTAATCGATTAATAATAAAAAAGTTTCGTTTTGTTTTTGCTCAGTGATACCGTGTTACTTTCCCTAAATTGCCATTAAACGACATTAAACGGGAAAGCTGTAAAACGAGGCGAATGTTGGAAATCCTCTCGTGAGATTTGTGTGTTCTAGAACCAAACCCACGTCATCCGGTTAACGTTCCACGTCACTTCCGGTGGTTTAAGACACGCGTTTTCTTCTTCCCCTTCTGATTTATCTTCTTTCACAACTTTTAATGGTATGTTTTAGTCACAGTTACCTTAGATCATAAATAGTAGACCACAAATGACAAAACTAACCCTTTTTATTAGCAAATAAATACAATTTATTTAAAAAAAAAATAATGGTGGCAACTAAACATATATTTATTAGTACTGTTAAATCCATTAATCGCGATTAATCGCATCTAAAATAAAAGTTTGTGTTTACACAATACAATATTTAAGTACAAATTCAGTTCTTGTTTGAAGATGTTAACACTTTAACATCATCAAACAAGAATTGAATTTGTACTTAAATATTGTATTGTGTAAACACAAACTTTTATTTTTGTATATTTACATTTACGGATATAAAACTTTCCAATAAATAAGAGGACGTTTATACAAAAAGTTGCTTTAATTTTATTATTGTCATTAATATAAACCACAAAAAGAATGTGTCTATAAGGAAAAAATAAAATAAAATAAAATACACATTTTAACACATACTTTTTCTTGTTTGTTTTTCCTTGTTTTTGTAGACAGCAAATGAGATTTTAAATGCAACTATTACTAGGAAAAAAAAGCTAAACAAATAATCTAATAAATAGATCAAAACAATTCATAAAAAAACTAATAATGGAGGTCACTAAACAAAAACTAATAAACAAAAAAAACTTAAAACATATACTCATATAAACAAATTCTTTAAATGACCAATATACAAGAACAATATTAGCCTCTTCAGTTATAGCACGTGTTTTCTTTTACATTCTAAATATTTATTATATTAATTTTCATTAATTATATTAAATATTAATGGCATATAATTTTGTACTTTAATGTAATATTGTATTGCCTAGTTTTTTTTTGTTTTGTTTTTTTTAATCTTGCCTTTTGTCGTTTTTTTTTGTTTTTGTTTTTTTAATACAAGAACATACATACTATACAATATTATCACATTAACATTAGCTGCCAGAAAAAACAAACAAACAAAAAAACATAAATTCCAGTGCTTTCAAAGCATTACCTGTTTTCTGCGCTTTTTTGTTTTTAGTTAGTTCCAAAATATTTACATATAATTTAAAGTAATTTTTAAAATGTGAAAAAATTTGGTTTGAGCCCACTTCTTTTTGTGTATATGGTATTTTCCTAATAAAATAAATAATTGTATAATATGTTGTTCTTTCATTCCAAATTGTCATTCTGAGTATAAAAAAGAACATCAAATACACAAATATCTATCATACACTTCAGTTTAAAATCTTTCCTTATAATCTTTTCTTATAATCTTGAGTAAATACAGTGCAAAAACAGATGCAAAATAGTTTATTTTTCTAGTGTACAAAATTCACAGAAATATTGAGCTTAAATCTTTCCAAAACATGCTTTCGCAGGATAAATTATAATAATAATAATAATAATTATTATTATTATTATTATTTAAATTAAACATTTTCTTACAAGAATACAAAAGCGAAAAACCATAAGCCAAAGGAAAGAGCCAGGGGTTCAAGGATAGCCAAACACATCACATTTAAATAAAAATAAATAAAAAAATCGATTAAAAAGATCACATAAACATTATAATCCTCCCCAGACAACATAAAATAATGTATTGACTTGTTCAGGCTAAATAAATATTGAAGATCACTCTATAAAGACATGATATCAGTTAAACCGAAATTGGCATACGCATTCATACGTTTTTGAAGTGATCATTTAAATTTCCTAATCATGTATTGCTTACCTCTATCTATCAACCACTTATTTAACCACTTATATAATTTATGTCATATAAACATCAAAAATTTTCAGCATCTCTTTTCACTAATTTAAATATTATTTGAATTGTATGGTGTATGACCAACTAAAAATAAAGGCTATTTATATGTTCTCAGGTTATTTTTCGTAATTGTGAAATTGGGGCAAGTTGTCACATGTGTTTTGAGTGTTGTATACAATGTATGGCCAAAGAGTAGTTTGATCAAATGAATAAATAAAAAAATAAAATAAAAAAATAAAAATAATAATAAAAAATAAATAAATAAAAAAATAAAAAAATAAAACTTTAACAATAAGACTTGTTCAGGCAAAATAAATATTAAAGAGTGACGCAATATTGTTTCTCTAATACCACCACAAGGTGTCGATATAGATCCATGAAACAGTTCAGCGGTCTGTTTACGCAACTAAATGTCGTTTTTATTAACATCCTGCATTTTTTATAGAACTCGCATTATATATCAAAAAGTTGTTGACAATAAAACACATTAAAGACGCGAGAATAGGAAGAAACAGTGACTAAATGTGATGCATGCGAATCTAGCAGGTAAATCCCGCCCGCACGTGCACATTCGCCGAGGCTCGCCGTAATGTAAACACGTTCGCGCGTTCTGATTGGACGCGGGTTGTGTTCACCCGCAGGCCCCGCCCACATTACGGCTGATTCTCTCCTCCCACTGATGATGGCCTGTCCCAAACACAAGACAAAAACAAATCGTACATACAAAGGGACGTAAATACTAGCGGGTGCGCTGTTACCGACGACTGATCTGTTCATCTTTCCAACCTCAGACAAAGATGGTTTCTCCGGTCACTGTGGTAAGCACGTTTCCTCTTTTCTCTATTAAAGCTTTTCATTAAAAACACGCATGCATAACCGACACGATCACTCCATAAAGATATCAGTTAAACCAAAATTGGCACTGCATATGCATTCATAAGTTTTTGAAGCGATCATGTTAATTTCCTAATCATTGCTTACCTCGATCAACCACTTATTCCTTTTATATTCTTTATGTCATATAAACATTAAAAAAAAATATGCTTATGTAGTGATTTGTTTTTAAAGGATAACAATCTGCATACGCTGACATCACTGTTTGTTTTATATGTGTATTTTTGTCCATGCATCCTTATGTCTGTTAGCTTGGGAATAACAATGAGCACGTGATTATGTCCAGCATGCTCATGTTTACTTTACCTCTATAAACCATGTGCTATATGATCATGAATTGTGCTGGTTTATTTATGCAAAGATTCTATTGATCTATAATTAACTTAGCACTGTGCAGTTCGCTGTGCATTTCCCCATTTTCTCTGCTTTCATCTACTTTCAAAGGGCTTTATTCAACAGAAGCACTCGTGACAGACCTTTATTCCTCTTTCATACAGACGCATGCATTCTGACTGGAAAAAAGAGTCAGAAATCCCAGTCCATGCAGTTTCTCTTGACATGATCTAGTTTGCACTGTTTCAGCAAAACGTTTTCTTTAAAATGTCCCCTGTTTTTGTATGGTGTATGACCAACTAAATAAAGGCTATTTATATGTTCTCAGCTCAGGTTATTTTTCATAAAATGTGAAATTGGGGCAAGTTGTCACGTGTTTTAAAGGATTAGTTCACTTTAAAATGAAAACGACCCCATGATTTACTCACCCTCAAGCCATCCTAGGTGTATATGACTTTCTTCTTTCTTATGAACACAATCAGAGTTATATTAATAAATATCCTGACGCTTTATAGTGGCAGCGACAGGGTCCATTGAGTATGAAGCTCAAAAAAGTGCATCCATCCATTATAAAAGTGCTCCACACGGCTCCAGGGGGGTTAATAAAGGCCTTCTGAAGTGAATCAATCGAGCTTTGTAAGAAAAATATCCATATTTAAAACTTTAAATATCTAGCTTCCGGCGGACCACCTTCCATATTCAACTTACGAAGAAAGTGTAACACCTCTCGCAGTTCAAACGCTTACGGTACGTCTGACGTCATCGTCTCGCCAGTAACGCTTTTTTCGTAAGTTGAATACGGAAGGCGGTCTGGCAGAAGCTAGATATTTTACTTTATAAAGTTTTAAATATGGATATTTTTCTTACACAAACGCATCGCTTCGCTTCAGAAGGCCTTTATTAACCCCCCGGAGCCGTGTGGAGTACTTTTATAATGGATGGATGCACTTTTTTGAGCTTCAAACTCAATGGACCCCGTCACTGCCATTATAAAGCTTGGAAACATCAGGATATTTATTAATATAACTCTGATTGTGTTCATCAGAAAGAAGGATCCTATACACCTAGGATGGCTTGAGGGTGAGTAAATCATGGGGTAATTTTCATTTTAAAGTGAACTAATCCTTTAAGTGTGCAGTTTTATACAATGTATGGCCAAACAGTAGTTTGATATTTTTATATGTAACTTTTTTTTTTTTTTTTTACATACATTTCATAAATTGTTTTGGGGTTCATAGATATTTTACTGTTTCATTTTTATTTTTCTGAAAAACATGTAATAGGCTGTTGGTTCTTATTGTGACAACTTACACCATGTAGGCCTGGTTTCACAGACAGGGCTTAGATTAGGCATTAGCTCAATTAGGTAATTTAAGTAGCTTTTTTTTAAACATGTCTTAGAAAAAAACATTACTGGTGTGCATCTTGAGACAAAACAATGACATAATTTATTATGTCAGTGCAAGTTGCTATCAGTTAAAGGCACAATAGATTTTTGGATTAAAATATCCAACAAACACTAGAACAATGTCATATATTTTGTAAGACTTGTGTACTTACATTATCCCAAATGTTTCCAAGAATGTTTAAATCCAGAGAAATAAGCAATTTTAACCAGGACACGGACCGTGTCCGTGCGTTGCCTATCAATGACATCATACCCGCGTTACCCTCGATTTACTCACCCTCAAGTCATCCTAGGTGTATATGACATTCTTCTTTCAGAAAAATACAATCGGAGTTATATTAAAAAATGTCCTGGCTCTTCCAACCTTTATAATGGCATTGAATGGCTGTTTCTGTTTTGAAGTCCATAAAAGTGCATCTATCCATCATAAAAGTAATCCACACGGCTCCGGGGGGTTTATAAAGGCCTTCTGAAGCGAAGCGATGCGTTTGTGTAAGAAAAATATCCATATTTAAAACTTTATAAAGTAAAATATCTAGCTTCCGGCGGACCACCTTCCATATTCAACTTACGAAGAAAGTGTAACACCTCTCGCAGTTCAACTGTAATTTCTAACTTCCGCTAACTGTCATACGCGCGTTCACGAGAGACTGGCGTTTCAGCGGTGAGAATATGCTAGTTCTGTAACGTAAGTTCCGGTGACGAACGCGGAAGCGCAGATGATAGAGCAAAACAAAACTTGGTTCTCGCGAGAACTAGCATATTCTCACCGGAGCATCCTACGTCATACGCTGGAACGCCAGTCTCTCATATAACTCTGATTGTATTCGTCTGAAAGAAGAATGTCATATACACCTAGGATGACTTGAGGGTGAGTAAATCATGGGCTAATTTTCATTTTTGGGTGATTTACCGTGAGTACCATGTTTTACCATGCTTAATATCGATCTAGCAAGTGTCTCATAGTAGCCGCCGAGCGAACGCACATACAATAGCATTATAACATAACTTTCAACACACTCAAATGTGTCTAATATGATAAAACAGCGCTGCGTTACTCCACATACGCTTGAGCGGAAGAACCGAAAGCGGTCATCTGCGGCATAATAAAAGCTCCGCTAATTCAAGGCGTCATCAAGCTACGCCTTTGTTTTGAATAAGCGACCTCTAGCGCGAAAATTACATATTGTGCCTTTAAGACAGCTCAAATATGCATTTTAATCTGGGACTAGGTTTAAGCAAATGTTGTGCTTGGGATAACATGATTTGGACTCAATTTTTAGTAAATAGTCATTTAGGGGACGCATTTCTCCAAGTGATTTAACATACAATTACTGGGACAGTCCCACCAGCACAATGGTTATAGTGAATGGATCGTTCTTTGTGAGGTTCACACCTACAACCTTTCATTTACCAGCCCAGATTTATAAGCACAAAGCTTTACCACCTCCATTTTAAAGAACTGCACCTCAGGTCTGCATTATAAAGAACTCATGCTGTGTGAATACCGTCTCCTCACATCAACTGGCTTGAAATTAGAAGTCTCTGTATTTCAGTGTGACCTTTCACAGACTGCGGGGTACACCAGAATCTGATTAAAATATACGCTTGCTAACAATAGCCTTTTTCCACTTCCCCCACGGGCAAAGACTCAAGCTACAAATTCCAAGACTAAGCCAAGACCAACTGACATGGACTAAGAAGAGGATTAGGACAAGAACATTTTTCCCCCTTCAGTTAATATAGGTCATTGTAGCCAAAGGTTACAAATACTGTTATCATTGTTCATAGATACTGCTAAGGCCCGTTCACACCAACAACGATAACTATAACTATAAAGATAAAGATAACTATATTAGCATCCACACCAGCGGACATCGTTCTGTTTATTCTATGCACGTGTCTGTCGCTTTAAATGCTCAAGATTGTTACTTCAGGATGGATTCTGATTGGCTGTCAGTGTTTTTATCATTCATCAGCTGGATAAAATCGTTCTGAAAGTGATTCCGACAATATTGTTTTTCTGTGCCGTTATCATTATAGCTGTGGTGTGAACTCTGCTATTTTTTTTAATACTGAGAACGAGTTTTAGGATCTTTATCATAGTTATTATACCTTGGTGTGAACGGGCCTTTATGGGGTTGTTCTTGTAATATTACTTTTCTAAAGAACATGACCTACAACTTTCACCAATTTTCTGCAAATGTGCAAAAAAGCCAATAGACTTACAGTGAAGGAGCAACCAAAGTCATAGAGACAATAATATCATAGAGATTTGGGGCTGGGCTCTCTTGACCTAAACATCCACCTGGCAACCACCGACAAACTCAGCAACCACTTAGCAACACCTTTCCAACCAACAACACCCTAGAAACCACCTAGCAACCTCCCAGAACATCATAGCAAAAAATAAACCCTATTATATATTTTCTTGAGAATAGGATTGTCAGGGTACCAAAAACCAGTCAAATTTCTCAGTTCTCGGTACCAATTTCGGTACTATAGCAAAAACTATTGTAACTATTTTGTTACTATTTGAAAATTAAATATAATAAATAAATGATGAATTAGTTAATTGTAATGATTATAAGTAAAGACAGAGAAAAAAGGTGTCAAAATGTCAAACCTTTAGGGGTACAACAGCTTGTCACTGGGGCAGTACCCTTAAAAGGACATATTTGTACCCTTTTTACCACAAAAAGGTTCATAGTAGTACCTTTAGGTACATATTTGTACTCTAGGGTACTAATATGCACCTTTTAGGAGTAAAAAAGGTACAAAGATGTCCTTTTAAGGGTACTGCCCCAGTGATGAGCTGTTGTACCAATAAAGGTTTTGACTTTTTTTTTGTCTCGTCGCAGATCTCGTTTCAGATTTAATCCCTCATTTTAATACAGTTGTCACTCCCGAACCATGCAGTGTGTACTTAGCAGCATGAAAAATGAAACTTTATTCAAATTATGTATTGGGTTATACACAGAAAGCGAGCAAAGAGCGCTGCTTTTATAATCAATGAAGCTGATATCACTTCAGTCACAGCACAAGTCTGTTGACTGAGTGAAAACTCCTGTTATAATCAAAAATCTGTCTATACTGCACACTAAGGGCCATATTTACTAAACAAGGCAAATTAGCGTAAGAGCACAATTCCAAAAAAGCGCCAATGGGAGTGGAAAGTTCACCGCGTGATCTGCTGACGATGTGCAAATTAAAGAACAGACGCAGCCGGATCATTAGCATAATGACCAACGCAATCTAGTTAGCGTCTGGTTTAAGACGTGCTTTTTTTGGACGGTAAATAATGGTAAATAATAATTTTGCGTCTGAAAGGGAAACTGCTACAAATGCATATGCAATAAGGTCAGCCGCAAAAATAACTGTGTCCTCGCCTTTTCAGCGCTAATTTATCACTGCGTGTCTTTAGTAAATCCTGACAGTAGTTTTATAACGCCAAAAGAGGGTTTGCACTGGCACAAGCTGTTAGGAAATCTGGCCCCATATCTCTTATTTACATTGTCTTTATACTTTAAATGATTCGCGAGCATGCAGAGCTCATGCTGAACAAACTCTTGTGTGTTGAGCGGATTCTGAGTAACTTAAACGCCTCTGATTGGCGCTTGTACCCATACGCTCAAGCATATCTGTGATTGTGTACAATGCTCAACACTGCAAAAACACGTTGTAAATAGAAATCTTTGATGCTCTTCACAGAGCGCTCACACCATTTGAAAGCAGCGCCTATTAGCGCATACCAAATTGACCGGGTACTCAATACTCGGTACTGCAGAAAGACAAGTATGTGACTTTTTTAAAATGTAAGTATCAACTTGGTACCAAAGTACCAGTACTTTTGACAACCCAACGTGAGAATATGATACAATCCAGCTCTACATGTACTAGTTACACATACGTTTCTGTACGAAATCGGCCCCCTCTTTGATGGCTTCATTTCAAGATTAAACGTGGTAAATTGTATTTATGACAGCTACTGCTTAATGTGGTGTGAAGTCTAGAATCACCCAGTTTTGTAATGGGGAGTTTGTGCAATCAGACTCATCTGACCCTATGGGCCACAAAAGGAGCGGTATGTTCTTAAAAAGTCAATTTTTCATCTTGTAGGGTGTCGAAAGATTTCCAATTCTTCCTGCCTTGTTTTCATGGGACAGTAAAACTTTGACACATTTTTCTTGGGTTTGGTAGCCTTATGAGATTTAGCAATTGTCATAGATTTTATTCATGATATCTCACATTTCCAAGAAAACACATGGATCACATTTCACTTAAGTGCTTCTTGTTAAGTGTTTTTTTATCACCTCCAATTGTTAAATGTGAGAGAAGCTTTGTGTCAGTTTTTCTGACTTACATGATGGTGTGTTTCACTTCCTATGAATACAACTTCAATCTCTCTTTTGTCCTACAGGTCAAGAGCGAGGGTCCAAAGCTCGTTCCGTTCTTCAAAGCCACTTGCGTCTACTTTGTTCTGTGGCTGCCCACCTCAAGCCCCTCCTGGTACAGTGCCCTCATCAAATGCCTGCCCATCTTCTGTCTTTGGGTTTTTCTGCTTGCTCATGGCATCAGCTTTTTAGGTGCCCACTCCAGTGCCAGGAAAATCCTGGCAGGACTTATTTTTTCAGCTTTGGGTGACGCATTTCTCATCTGGCAAGAACAAGGCTACTTTAGTCACGGTGAGTTAATTCATTTGTGCTACTTTGATTTGATTAGAAAAGGATTAAGAGTTATTTGCTATGGGTGTTGATGAGAAGGGAAAGATATATAATTCTGTTTATCAGAAGCTCTGTATCAATATAACATTGTATTTAACCTTTTTGCACTTACAAATGATGGTTAAATTAGTTCATGCAAACTGTGGTTTATTGCAAGTCTCCACTCAAGCAAGAAGTTTTATGTTCTAACCCTGAACTATCATACCTGATTCAGCAACTCTTCTACTGAGAAAGTAGTGTAGAGGTTGAATGGAGTTTTTTTAGGTCAGGGTTGGGACAAACCATTCTGCCCAACGATAGCCTTGGGAACCACAGAGTTACTCAAGTTTTCCTTTGGAACAAACAACAGGGTTATGGTACCAAGACTAACACGTTTCTTGATATATCCTGTACAAAAGATATTTATGTTAAATTCTTTCATTCAGGGGTGTTCACCTTCCTGCAGAGTTTATCTTTAACCCTAAGTAATCACATCTGAACCAGCTATTCAGGGTTTTTTTAGGATTACTCGAAAGTTCTACCCTCGTGTTTGTAGCTCAACTCTGCAGGAAGAGGGCCCTCCAGGAGCAGGTTTGGACACCCCTGCTTTCATTGAATACTCAATTCAATTGTATTTGCCTTGACAGGACTGCTAATGTTCGCCATCACCCACATCCTCTACTCTTCGGCCTTTGGGATGAAGCCCCTCAACTCGAGAGCAGGTCTGGTCATCGCTGTCATCTCCGGCCTCAGCTACACCCTTCTTTACCCATACCTCTCTGGTCCCTTTACCTACCTGGTGGCCGTTTACATCGCTCTCATCGGCTTCATGGGCTGGAGGGCCATCGCTGGAGTCCAGCTCACCAATGACCTCTGGACCTGGACGAAACTGTCAGCCTGCCTCGGAGCCGTCCTCTTCATGGTATCTGACCTCACCATTGCCGTCAACAAGTTCTGCTTCCCTGTGCCCCACTCTCGGGCCATCATAATGGCGACCTACTATGCAGCACAGATGTTGATCGCACTGTCGGCTGTGGAATGCCAAGACGCCGATGCGTCTTGGAAAAGAGCTTGAGAAACCGCACATTAACCAACCTTCCCCTAATGACTCAACAGCTGCACAGGTTCAAGTTCCACTTCCTGAAACCTCTGGTCCACCCACAGTTCCCCTGTCCGAGCATGACTGGGATATATTGGTTATAGTTGAGGAATCGCCAGTTTAAAACCATGCAAGACCAGACCACTGGGGGAATTCTTGCTGGATTCATGTACAAGGTTTGATTGTCTTAGTCTTTAGCCTCTTGACTTAGTCAGGTCTCTTACCATAGTTCCTCAGTCTCACAATACTGCATTTGTTTCATACATTCCTCTAGTAGTACCACTATTTTGGTGTCAAGAAAGGAAATACAGTTTTGGAGTTCTGGTTACTAGATCCTCAATATACCCTACTTCCTTACCTTAGTATCTTCTCCGTTTCACCCGAGACCACCCCAGTGTCTTCTCAGAGTCTCTGATATCTTGTCCACTTCAGATAGTCCTTGATGGCTTGTCCTGTGAACAAAGAGAGAGTATTGAGGGACTAGTGTTCATCTGGAACCTACTTTCAGGCCTGGACCAGCAAACAAGACAAAGTGGTTCTGGTTTTTCTTAGGGGCTGGTTTCCCTGTTTCACCGTAGATTTCCCAAACGTAATCAGAAAGCAGCATGAAAATCATTTCATACTAAAGCAGATATGTTAGCCTAGTGCTGCTGTATTGAAAATCAATGCACAATCTTTGCTGTAGTATTGTGAGGTATACCTTAATGCTTATCCTGTGTCACTGACACATTTTAAAGTGTTGATTTCAGTAGTGCACAAACCTCCATGCATACATGTGCTGGAGTAGTTGTCTTGGCTCAAATAGGCCATCAAGCCCAAATGACTGCAAACAGTGCTAGCGTTGTCTCTGGATTAAGCTATCCTTCACTAAGATATGAAAACACAGGTCGAGACTCTCATAAAAAGGGAAGGTGGTCTTTTTTGTTGAGGTTTTTCATGACAGTTTCTATTATCTTTTCCTTAGGTTTCTGCCAAGTCAGCAGCATTGCTCAATACCTCTACCACAAGGAAACAGCAAATAAGTACAAGCTGTACTGTTAATTTCGTCTGTATAGTATCAGATAATGTTTGTAAAGAGGGCGTGATGTCAGATGATACGCATGTATTGTGCTTCCAACCCCTTTCATTTGTCTATTGCCAGTAGGAAGCATCTAACTCAAGGGAAAGTGGGAAGCCCTGCAGTGGGGAATATACATCTATGTTGTGTGCTTTAGATTAGGGATTTTATCTGTAAGCCAGTACTTTTTAAAAATAATTCTCACTCTTTTTTCTCATCTCATTCGCATCTATTCCTCCACCTGAAAATGTGTGAATATTTCACAGCGGGTTTGAGTGAAAATTTCACAGTGTGTGAATATTTAACAGTACAGTGTTCTTCTTTTTCTCGTTTGCTGTATTAGCTGAATCACATGCTAGGGTGAATCACAACATGTTTGTAGTCATATTTCAATACAAATTTGAAAAAGCATATATTTTGCATAAAGAAAATGTCTATTTTAGGATCATGTAGGAGTTTTTGCATTATTTTAATGGCATTCTCGTGAGCGTAATGTGAAAAAATTGCTGACATTCCTGTAATGCACCCAGACGTTTTATTTTTGTTTATAATTCTCATTATTCTCAATGAGAATTTACTGTGCTGACCAATGTTCCCCCCGTCCAATTTTTTAGGGTTTAGGGTCCAACTCTCACTATTACCTACAACTTTTGCCTCAGTAAACTCCTAATTACTGCTTATTAATAGTTAGTAAGGTAGTTGTTAAATTTAGGAATTGGGTAGTATTAAGGAATGATGCAGAATAAGGCATTAATATGTGCTTTATAAGTACTAATAAACAGCCAATATACTAGTAATATGCATGCTAATAAGCAACTAATTGTACCCTAAACTAAAGTATTACCTTTCTTTTCTATATGGGACAACAAATACTAAAATCAAGTACTTTACGAATCACATTACGTTAATGGTAATTCATTCATATAATTAGCATGAGCTTAACTGAGATAATAAATATCAATATCAATTAATGATACTGGTACTAAACTAGGCTTCATTTTATTTATGCAAAATATTTAAATATAAATATTAGTTTTTTTATGACCTGGAAATTTTTCTGACAGGCTTTGTGAGTTTCTGCCATTTACGCAAATAGCACATGTACTGTATTTATCATCAGTTGATTTAAACTGATCATTGTTTTATTCATAAATCTCAATAAGGGATCATCAGCTTGATCCTTTACTGATGCTAAATGAGGGAACTGTCAGCCATGATGGAAAATACTGCTTGGTCTGATATGTGCTCAGCTGTTGTACCCTCAGGTGTGAGTGGAAATGCGCTTTGAATGCAAACACAGGGGATCACTCAACAGTGGTCCATTTTTATAGTGATATGGCATCCTCAACCTGGTCGTGTTGCACGGGATAGCAGCATCCAGTGTGTTCAGCAAACAAAACACTGAACATTTCCAGTGGACAAAAACATACATTCTTTGTAAGATTACATTTTAATTCAATGACATTTTGCTTCTCAAGTGAAACAAGCCAAAAAAAGACTTTCATATCAAATTAAATATGGCATCTACTCTTCTCTGTGGCCTATTGCATTCAGCATACTGATACGCACATACTGTCGCTATCAGCACGCATTCACTGCTGAGCCCTCGAGAAACAGCGTGGCTATTTTGACAAATTTGCTTAATGCCAAGTTTCATAGGTTCCCTATTCAGGGGTCACACTGTCAGCAAAACATTTCAGCATAGATGAAAAACCGTACATGATTTACAAGGTCATCAAAACATCAGAGCCATTGTGTCCCACACTATGAATCAGTAATGTGTTGTGAAGGTCTGGGGCAGAACGACATTTTAAGTGAAGTTATAATTGTTGTTCATATAATGGTATTCATGAAAATTAGAGTTGAAATGATCGAAGCATTCCCCCTAATCACGTTTTAGGGGCGAACACAGACTAGTTAATTCTCATAGTAAATGTCATTGTTTGGTGGTAGTTTAAATGCCTTTAGAAAATCAATATTCCTACTCTATGTTTAGCATTTCTTTTCTTCTGTGTTTACAGTCTGCCAGATGGTTAGAATTCGACCTCGCCTGGTCGCTTCCTTCTCTATTGTTTAAATGCGAACTCCGTAGAGGAGAACAGGTGCCTTCTGTTTCCCTCACTGAAATGCTGTCTTTTGAGAAGTGTGGAGATAGTCACTGGCTCGGGGAAGATTTCCTTTCCATCTGGCTTTGCTTTAGCTTGCAACCTTATTCGAATGGCAGTGAGCGTGATCGTTTTACCCCCTCTGTCAGCACTCGGGTGTTTGATGCTTTTGTGTTGAGTCGAGGGGGATGAAACTGAATGCTGGGCGTTCAGTAGGTTCAGTATTGATGACTGTGTTTAGGAATAGCAGTCCTGTTGTTGAAGATAATTAGGAATAACCCACTTGGTTCACACCGTTGAGGGATGTAAATATCTGCACTTTTCCATTTTATCTTTGTATAATTTTCCTGATTATTCTCTTTATGAGCTTGAGGCCTGAAACATACTCTACGCAAATGCTGGATGCAATTACTAAAGTCGGATTTTGTGCAGAACTGCATTCTGAAACGTGTCAGGTGACAATGTGCGTGTCGCATTCTCAGCGTCACCACAAGGTGTGCTATAAACTGTGTTCCTCTACGGTCAGGGTTTTTTAAAATTGTAAACACTTTGAAGAGCATCCTATGGAAGCTTGTTTCCACCACAGAATAAAAAATAAAAAAGGTTATTGCGGCTTTTTATCTCACAATTCTGACTTTTTTTTTCTCGCAATTGCGAGTTATAAAGTCAGAATTGCGAGATATAAATTAAGAATTGCGTGATATAAAGTAAGAATTGGGAAATATAAAGTAAGAATTGGGAGATATAAAGTAAGAATTGGGAGATATAAACTCACAATTGTGAGATATAAAGTCAGAATTGCGAGATATAAAGTAAGAATTGCGAGATATAAACTCGCAATTGCAAGAAAAAAGTCACAATTGTGAGATATAAAGTCAGAATTGTGAGATATAAACTCGCAATTGCAAGAAAAAAGTCACAATTGTGAGATATAAAGTCAGAATTGTGAGTTATAAACTCGCAATTGCAAGAAAAAAGTCAGAATTGCGAGATACAAAGTCAGAGTTGTGAGATATAAAGTCGCAATTGCAAGAAAAAAAGTCACAATTGTGAGATAAAAAGTCGCAATTATCTTTTAAATAGTTTTATTCTGTTGCGGAAACAAGCTTCCATGGCATCTTACTGAGTAATTTTAGTTAAAATTAGTTAAATAAATGGCATGTTTATAGCTAGCTACTTGAATAAACCAAACTATAAAGATTACTGAAACGATAACTATATTAGCATCCTCCCAATGGACGATAATGTTCTGTTTATTATAAGCTCAAACTGCAGTTGTCGTCTGTCACTTTAAATGCTTGAGCTCTTTAAAAGTGGATTCTGATTGGCTGTCAATGTTTTTATCGTTCATCAGCTGAAAAAAAATCACTCTGAATGTGATTCCAACGATGACTTTGCTATTCTCATAGAATGATTATTAAAACGTTATAGTTATTGTCCTTGGTGTGAGTGGGCCTTAATAACACACCTGCACTTGCGCACAGTATATTTCTGGCCTTACGGTGGTGTTCAGTACAGTTTCATACCCTGTGGATGAAGTTCTCAATGATTCACAATTTTCAATCTTTAATTCAGATTCTGTCCTTTTGCATCATAGGGCACTTTTAAAATACTCCCTTTCATATTATTGTTGCAGGGTTTTTTTTCCACTAATATAAAAGCTTTGTTCCTAAACCTAGTGTGTTACCATGCTGTCTGCTGTCTTATTCAGCAGCTGCATTCTCTGATGTTAGACTGAACATCAGTGACTGACAGGAGTCTCGCATTAGCATGTTGCTAAGCTAACGCAATAGCATGTCACTATGCTCACAATAGACCTTTCTTTTATTTAACTAGTGTTTATCAATGTGTTTTCAGTATTGAGTGAAATTTAAGTATTTATAATTAACATTTCTTTTGACTCGTCCTCCATCTTGGATTGATTTTTTTTTCTGGGATTGTATTCTCTGTAAAGGATACTTGCTATACTGCGTTAGCTAAACGAGATATCTTTAGAATATGATGGAAGCATCTGTGATGCCTTGAAATGCTCTCTAGGTAGGTAGCTCACTAGGTTTGAGTATTCAGACATTAGACTTTGAGGGGAACATTTTTTTTTCTCTCTTATTTATTCTGTTTGTTGTTGTTTTTGCTTTAACACACCTTTTTTTCTAAAATCTGCTGCGAACATTATCACAACGTTACCAAGTTTGCTTTATATTATTTTGTATTACCTCTGCCTTGAAGAGTGTAGTTGGGTAGTTGCTGTTACTAACATCAAATATAGTATAATCCGGGTTGATTCCATCTTATGAGTGCATATAAGTCCAGTGTAATAACATTATTATTTACCATAACTGACTGTAAATACTGTCCAGTACTAAAAGCACATACTGCAAGTGTATTCATATGTTGGATAGCCTATTACATTTACAGTTAACAAAAAAGTACAAAGCATCTAAGGTAGACCAATATTGTAATAGAGTTTTTGGAATCGAATATATGTAAACATTTTATGACTATGCTGTATGTAAGGCAGTGACAATACTTTGGTAGTGAAAGCTGTGCGGTTGTGATTACAATCGTTAAAAATAGAAAAAGAAATCCTTGAGGAGGTTTTATGGTCTGAAGTCTGTGAACAATATTACTAAATAAGGGAAATATTTATTGGAGTACCTCTCTCTTGCTATATAGCCTATCTATATATTTTTACAGTTGACCCTTAACATTGTGAAGTTACCATTATGTTGTGAATGAATGCTGTCATTTTTTGCTGAGTAGATGTGAGGTCTATTCAATATTTTGCCTTATTGTTAATATCCAGTAGGTTAATTCCTTTCGTTATTGTGTTAAAGGACCGTTGTGCTCCTTTACTATAGTGATACTGCTATGAATGTGATTCAGTCCAAGAAATAAATGCAACTGCAATGCAACTGAAAACATGTCTTTGTCTCATTATTGTCAATTGCAACTTGCAGAAGATGAGGAATTCTTAAAGGGACAGTAATGCAAGTTATGTAATCAGATTGAATTTTTCAAGTGATAAGAAAAAGTACAGCGTTGCTTTTAAATTTACAAGCATTTAAATATCTGAATTACCTTTTCAACTGAGTAATGCAAGTTAGTGAGAGAAATCGTGAGTGCAGAGGCGTTGTGTGCGCTGTGTGAACATGATGGATATTGTAATTCTAGACTAATGTGAACATGCATCTCACAAAAACAGATTCAGTATTCCTCAAAATGAATAAAAACAGTGAAATGCAAACTCAGAATATACACAAAGCTGCATTAATTAAATATGTTGAATAATGCAGATTGAAGGGAATAAAATATTTGTTTGTGCATTATTGCTAGCATGCTTTTAGATATTAATCATTAACAATAGTTCATTGAAAATAATGTTAGTTTATGAGATGATTCATGCATTAAGACTATAATTGGTAAGAAAATATGTACTTTCTGTGGGGGATTAGAGTGACCAGAGCAATAGCCATAGGGTGTTGGTATGTATGACAGGTCCATATAAGGAATTGTTTTGCTATAAAGGTGAAGGCAACTTATGGCCTCTCTGTGATCCTTAACTATGAAGCAGTCTTGTGTGCAGGGTGAAAAACAGGAACTGGAACGGGGTGAGAAGGGCAAACGAAGCAGGAGTCATCTGATGATCAAGAAGAGACTGCCTACATCTTCTTTTGTGTATAAATATTGGGGTCAAGGGAGAGGCGAGCTGTTGCAGACTGCCTGAACATAAGCCTCGCATAGGATTGTGTAATTAGGGATAGCTGTGACCCAGAGCTCTGTATGCTTTCTTCATCTGACTTAATTAATCATTAAACGGTTATATTATATTTTGTTTCTGCTCTCCTCATTTAACGAACACGCGGACTTGAGGAAATTGAAGCCAAGTCCAACAAGATATACTTTATGTATTTAATCTCACTTTATTAACCAATGTCTTTGCTGCTGATCTTTGATGATCCAATAAATAAACATCACATTTGTTTTTAATTTTAGAAAAAGTGTTGAACTTTCTTCTCCTGCATCCTATTCTTCCGCAGTTTAGAATGGCAGCACAGCTGAAAGTTAAGTTTGAGCTGCGCCCTCTACTGTACAGGTGTGAATTCACATTACCTTCAGCCTGGAAGCCAGTGTCACTTTTGGGTCCTGTTTACACCTGGTATTAAGATCCGTTTTGGTCGATCGGATAACTACTAGACGAGGGAGACACATTCCCGTTTACACCTGGTGTTTTAATCCATCTCTTTTGTCCACTTTCAAACACAGGTAATGTATGGGATTTTTCAGATCTTTCGATCTAATGGACAAAATAAACTCGCAATTTACATATAAACGCTCCCAGAAACGAGAAAAACATACAGAGAGCATCAGCTTTCGTTTCTGCTCTGATTGCCGCATGACGACGCTGAACGCTGTGAGTGTGTGTTAGAAATCAGGAATGCTGAGAGAACATTGTGCTTGGTACGTTTATCGTCTTCAAACCCAACTTGGGTCTTCAGCTGACAAAGTTTAAATCCTGTCTGGCTAGCACGCTTCCCATAATGTTTATGCGTTAGGTCAGTAGACAGAGAGTAGGAGGTCTTTTGTGGCTGTTCGAACACATTGGACCACATGAACGTTTACACTGCGAAAGCAATCAGGTTAAATGCATTTTTGACTACCTCTGGAAGTGGTCGAAAGTGAACAAACTCGAAACATTTTGGACCCCAATAGGGGCTTTCGCACTAAATAGTTCTAGGAACTAGCCACCAGGGTGGTTCCCAGAGAACTAATTTCCCCCACGGGCCATTTTACTGGTTGCATTCGCACTGGCAACTCTAAAACGGCTGACAGCGGCGTCTTATTAACCATTCAAATCAAATCAAAATCAAATCACC
The DNA here is from genome assembly GCA_039654105.1 of Coreius guichenoti. Lineage (NCBI taxonomy): Eukaryota > Metazoa > Chordata > Actinopteri > Cypriniformes > Gobionidae > Coreius > Coreius guichenoti. The sequence goes on from CM077191.1 coordinate 24,929,499, forward strand.
TTTATTTATATAGCGCTTTTTACAATGCCAATTGTTTCAAAGCAGCTTCACAGTGGTAACAGGAAAATAATGCAACAGAATTTGATTCGGCTGTACAGCCGCTCTGGTGAAAACGGTGATGTCATCCAGCTCATTTCAATTATCATATAGTGTTGCAAGTGAGTGTATAGTATCATATAATGCGGGCAGATCAGTAATATAGTTGAAATTTAAGTGTCCCCAACTGAGCAAGCCAAAAGCCAAAGGCGACAAAGGAAGCCATTCAGCGTACACTAACGTCACTGGTAGTTCCTATTGTGCTGGGTTAGAATCTGAAGTAGGAGCTAATTTAGTGTTTGGGACCTCAACAGATTGAATAAAACGAAGACATAATTCCTATTTTTGCCTTTAAAGGCACAATATGTAAGTTTCGCCGCTAGAGGTCGCTTATTTAAAACAAAGGCGTAGCTTGATGACGCTGTGAATGAGCGTGGAATCATGTGAGTTGTAGTCTTGACTCTTCACCTCCATAGTCGATGGAAAGGAATCAGACGGACTCGGGCAGAAATCATGTTCATGGATGAGCGAATGTATTAAAGTTTTATTAACGTTACCGTATGGATGGAACGGTATGAAAATTTCACATCACGATTATAGTGACCCAAATTATCAGGATTATCAATATCACGGTTTTGTTCAAATGAGATGAAAGTGTTCAAAAAGAACAGATGCACACACTGAAAACATTTCAAGTTTTATAGCTATTTGAAAATCAACAAACAAATAAAACAAGCAGCTCTATGCACTTTTTTAAGCAAGATTCTATTCTGTGGGATTTCCTTCCTTATAATGGCCGTCGTCAATAGTAACGCATTATAAAGCAGCACTCATCTATGTTGCGTCTTGCGTCTCTGTTTTTAATTGTATTGAAAATGAAATCAGAGGACTTTACTATTAATACTACTTTAATTATTACTATAACTTCTTGTGATCATTTTGTCTGGACGATTGTTTTGTACACTGTACAAAATGGATTTATAAACAGGTAAGATTTAAAACATTAATCTCAATTCAATATGGCCCGTAATTATTTATGTGGTAAAGAAAATCTGTGTAATAAGTGTACAGTGAATATACATTATTATCCCTTAAATGTCACCCTAGTCTTATCTGAACTTGTTCGTTCGTCTTTGGCTCAAAGCCACTTGCTGCAAACTTTTCTTCGTGAAAGCTTCATGTTAATTTCAAGTGAGTGAGATAAAATATTTAAACTCAAAACTTTGTGTCCAATTATTTCCCAGACGTAGTTTTGGTATTGAGGTCAAAGTCCACTTGCCTTGCGTTCGCTATACAACAGTGGGTGGTCACGAAAACGACTCGGCAGATTTGAAGTGTTTGCCCCTATAGCAGCGACTTTATTTTTGCATGTTCTGCAGACAGGGTGACCATACTCGATTAAGTTTCCCTCAGGACTTTTGTAAAAGCCAAAATATGACCACACCTTAGATTTGGTCCTTTTAGAAGGCTGAAAATCTCCCGGCGCTGTCACTGCCTTCTGCCATTTCTTCTCATTCAAAAAACAACGTTGCGCCCTGGACCAGACTGATGCTGGCTGGACAGGATTTACAATGAGTTTTCAAAATTGTGATAATCAAACACGGTTTTAATGATAATTAAATTTTAAACGATATTACTAACCGTCAGTAAGTTTATCGTGAAACCGGTAATCGTTACATCCCTACCGTGGTATAAAGCAGGGCCGCCGAGAGCTGTGGGAGCGAATGCTAATGAGAGAGACCTGCACGAAACACCGGTCTCAGCTTTTATTCTGTTTATGCTGCAGTCGCTGCTTCTGCTCTTTTTGTTGCTTATGTGAGGTAACGCAGCACTGTTTTACATGGCTAAAACAATCAAACTAAATACATTTGAGTATGTTGAAAGTTATGTTACAATGTTACTCTGTGCGTTCGCTCGGTGGCTGGTATGAGAGACTTGTTGCACTTTGCAGTAATCTAGATTGATATTAGAATATCATATTAATAAAAACAGGATGACTAAATGACTGTTGCTAAATGACATGCAATTCATTTTAAAATGTATGATGGAGAAAGCTATCTCTGATTATGCTATATTAGCCACTTGACAAAATAGTGCTGTCTCTGAGACGTGGTAAAACATGGTATTCATGGTAAATCAAGAAAACAAGTGCTTCAAACAATAAGACTAACTGTGTTGAGCTGTATAACAATTAGTTTTCTGTTGTTAAATGTATATCCAAAAAGTTGCTTGTCTATCTAATAAAACACAACATATTAAAGCATCTTTGGTGTTTCCATGGTTTCTACAAAAGTAAAACTGGAAATCGAAGGTAACGTGGATATGACGTCAGTGACAGGCGACGGAATGATTTCTCTGGATTTAAACATTGGAAACATTTGGGATAATGTTCACAAGTCGACAAAATATATAACATTGTTCTAGTGGTTTTTGGATATGTTCATCTAAAAATCGTGCATATTGTGCCTTTAACTGTAAGTGAGGAGGATAGATCGCTTTTCAGCTATCATTCACAGATGGGACATTGCAGTGCAATGACCAGACAAAGCAGTCAACCGGATATCATAGTGCTCATACTGAATTACATACACTTTGAATGTTGTGAAACCCAAACTGAGGACTTTGTACTGGTTATACCTAAATAAATATTCCATCTGTTTAACAACATTTAAACAATATCTTTATAATGCGGGCCTTATATACATTTGTTTGAGTCCGTTTTACAGATCAAAAGACAGGACAAGCTGAGACAGGACAGTCTGTCCCCTTCTTTATAAGTTCAGACTGGTGTGTATAACACGAGATTTGGATTTCCTGTGTGGAAACACTGCTCTAAAGACAAAAGAGTCTAAAGAGTCGCATTTGGGAAGGCTTGCCCAGGTCAGCTGCAAGTGAGCAGCATTCTGATAAGACATCCTGTTCTACGGCTGACGGTTGCGGAATATGAATTTCAACAAGAGCACTGGTGACCAAAATGTAAGACCCCTTGTGGTCATAAAGAGTAGTGCATATGACAGCATTTGTGTGTTACCTTATGTAATCATTAAAGTCTTGTTTTTTGATGGTGTTCTGTTCATTCTTAAACACATCACTTGCTAACACCCATTAACTTTGTTGATGTATTACCAAATTGCTCTGCAGCGTGTAAATGCATTTCAGAACATGTTGGCAACATTTACCTCTGTGCCTCAGGTTCATTTAAAGTTCCTCCTCACTCAACTAATCATACAAACTGCATTGGCTGCAATTATGGAAAGTAAGGTGCTGATTTTCTTGTGGCAATAATAATTGTTAAATTATGTGAACAAAACCTTTATTGACAATTAATGATCTATGAGGCTGTTTAACCTTTCTTAAAAATCGCCTGAAGCAAGGAAAATAAATGTCATGTGGTAAAAGGCACATTTTCTGGCGTGACTAAGAGTTCATAAATGTAACCTTGAAGCAGCCTCTAGTTCTCAATGGCAGCTTTAAACTTAATCATTAATAAAATATCACTCTTGTTTCAGTCATTTGTTCTCAGGGGGTCATTGAGGGATACTGATCCCAGCTTTCACCTTTTGCTTTCCTTAGCCTATATATTGAGCGTTTCTTTCCCATCATTTTTTGAACTCCAGAAGACATTGGTCATATGTAGGGTGAATTCAGGGTGATTGGGACACTTTTTCCAAGTCATCTCAATGGCAAAAAGTGTCCCAATCACCCTGAATTCACCCTACCTAAATAAACAAACAAAATGGACCCTTTTTTCTCCACAGACTGTGATGATGCATTTCCACAGTTATCAACATTGCAAATCTAGTAACGTTTTTCATATTTTCATTTTAAAAAATGAATTAACGCTGCTGCGTGAGTTTTTCTAATTTAACAGCTGAGGGAGTGACGGCAAATTTGACATCTTTCTCTCTTCTGACCAACGTAATCAATCTGTCACATGTCTGTCTTGTCCTGTGTAAACACATGTGGTGTGTCTATCATGTTTTGGTCTTACGTCATGCCTATTGTCAACCCTGCCCATCTTGTTATCTCATTATTGGTTTAATTGCCTCACCTGTTCTCCCTCATTAACTGCCTTTATAATCTCCTTGTGTTTGCAGTCCTGTGCTGGATCGTTGTCTGATGTCTTCTGTTCCCTGTTGTGCTTCATGGTCCTGCTCCTTGTGTTTAGTTTGTCAAGTTGGGTTTTCCCCCTTGTGGGTATTTGGTTTGTGTTTGTTTAATTTTATTATTTAATAAAATCACCTTTCCTTCCTGCACTTGAGTCCTCGCTCCTTTATACTTACCCGTTCCTGACACAATCTCTCTATATTTCTTTCCTCTTTTGGAAGGTCGTAAAGCTATCATGGATTTTTTTTCTTTTGCTATTGGAGCAAATGTGAATACAAAGATTATATTTGCTGTCGTCTCCTGACATTCAGAACATTCGAAAACGTTTTTATCACTTATTAGTAACATTAGCAAAACATAGTTATACATTTATGTACAGCCAAACCAAAAATTATTCAGACAATTTTTTACTAGTGGGTGCAGGACACTATAGTTCATTTATGTAAGTGAGGATAGCAAAATAAAGTAAACTGTGATATATTATACCCAAAAATTCTTCAAACAGTGGAATGCCAGTAAAATTGATAAACATTTGGGATCAAAATTATTCATCTATTCACTTTGACCTGACCATGTTTTGCTTAAGTGTTTTTTCTTTAATTGCTAATGCGACCTTTTACACCACAGACTGAACAAAATGAAGCATTGCTTGGTCATTGGTTGACCTAAATTGGTATTATTTAATTGTGTACTTAAATTTAACAGCTGACAGCTGATTGGTTGATTGTAATCCATTACATACCTTTCTATCAAAGTTATCTGACATTATCAAGATGAATTTGTTCTGACACAGTTTAACTCTGAGTTCTTGTCATATTTTATTACCATTTTCTAAACTATAGCGAATAAACTGTGATAATGTGAGAAAATGTTGAAGGTTTCTGAATAAATTTTGGTTTGACTGTATGTTGTATACATGTATGATTACTAATGTAGGGGAGCAACACTTTTTGCTTCAGCATCTATAACTCACTGAATTTTTGAGTTATAGTACTCAACCTTTTATACAAGTACCCACATTTGTTTACTACCAAACGCATCAATTCAAACCTCTGCAAGAATATCACAGCCCTTATAAGTTGATGTCAAATACATGGTGTGTCTTTGTTACAATCTGCCCCACTACCGGGTTAGGTTTTAACACATGCTGGGTTAAGTTGTGACAATTAAATAAAATAATCAAAAACAGAGGCCACATTATGCAATATGCTTTAAAAACAAGTCTATTGAAACAATAAAAAAAGAACAATACAAAACAGTGTCTCTCTTTCTGTGACTAACCCTAACTTAAATACACTTTCTGTTTGACTTATGGGGACCAAATGTCCCCAGTATTGCTAGTCATTTTTGACCTTTTCTTGGTCCCCATGAGGAAAACATAATGCAAAATGTTTTTTGAAAATATAAAAATGCAGAAAGTTTTCTGTGATGGGTAGGTTTAGGGGTAGGGAATAGAAAATACACTTTGTACAGTATAAAAACCATTACGCCTATGGAGAGTCCCCACAAAGATAGCAAAACCGAGTGTGTGTTTGTGTGTGTGTGTGTGTGGGGGGGTACAACTATCTTTGTGAGGCCCGGTTTGAGTTTTACACCATCGGCATGAGGACATTTTGGCCGGTCCTTACTTTCTGAGACCCCTTTAAAGGCCTGTTTGAGGGTCAAGACCTGGTTTTAGGGATAAGGATATAGTTAAGGGTAGGTTCAGGGTAAGGGTTCAGGTTAGGCAGTTAGTTGTGATGGGTAGGGTTAAAGTAGTCTCAGCCTAAGACGTCACACCCTGTTGGCTGAACGTCTAATGCATATGGCACACTTCAGGAGTTTCAAAGTCGTCATCTGATTGGTTGAATTCTACAGGATGTCCGGGAGACGTGTCGCATTCTTTAACGGTCCGCCTGGAAACAAATGCCGTGAAGCCAAACCCCTCGTGAAAGAAGAATGCCGTCGTGTTTACAACTGTGACAATGAGCGCTTACCAGAATCAACAAAATACTGGATTTTCAGAAGTATGTGAAGTTCGCGGCTCCATTGTTCTCCATTCAACGTTCTTGAATGAATCATTTATTAGATGCACGCCGGTCTGTTATTGTAGGGACATCGACTTTACAGTTTCACGCCCCTAAACATGACGCAGAACAAAACGAACTGTGATTGGTTGCGTTACATGTCAGTCAAACGTCCTCTTGGGCGGTCCTCGACCAGTGAATGCTGCGATAGAGTCCAGACCTTCTGCCGTCAGTCTGAAGGTCTGGCTACGCAAGACTAGAGTTAGGGTAAGGAGCTAGAGATTGCATTGTGCCAATGAATGTCCTCACAAAGAATTGTGTGTGTGTGTGTGTGTGTGAGAGAGAGAGAGTGAACGCACACAGTGCTTACATCTACTGTGTTTATGTGAATGCTCGACTTGGCATATTGATATATTTCTGTGTTTATTTGGCCGTTTAGGTGCTCAACCGAAGACAAAGGCTACTATGCTTGTCCGTGTTGTGCTCAGAGCGTGCGCACAGCATCCTGTCAGTAGAATTCAGTTCTCTTTCGCGACTTATCGTGCTTTTAATATTTCTTTTCGATATAAAGCACATTCTGCTCTTTTCTTTCTCATTCATTCATGTTTCATTATTAAAGCTTTTAAATCATACAGAATGATCTTTTTTGAAAATCTAAAATAGTAGAAAGTTTTCTGTGATGGGTAGGTTTAGGTGTAGCGCGTAGAATACACAGTTTATACAGTATAAAAACAATTTTGTATATGGAATGTCCCCATAAAACATGGAAACCCAACGTGTGTGTGTGTGTTCATGTTCATGGACTGCAACCTGAATGCACACAGACTCATGGGGACTCGTGTCACTGTGGAGACCTAAATTGAGGTCCCCATGGGTACAAAAGCTTATAAATCATACAGAATGAGTTCTTTTGAAAATGTAAAAATGCAGAAAGTTTTGTGTGATGGGTAGGTTTAGGGGTAGGGTTAGTGTAAGGGGATAGAATATACAGTTTGTACAGTATAAAAACCATTACGTCTATGGAGAGTCCCCAGAAAGATAACGCCAGATGTGTGTGTGTGTGTGTGTGAGTACAGGTTTATATTTCATTATGGGGACATTATCCCACAAGGATATTAAAACCTGAGATCACCTACATTGTGAGGACCAGCCAGTCAAGTTGAGCAATGCTAATTTCAGTCCACCACAAGGGAAATGCATTAATAAAAATACAAAATTATGTAAAAATGCAGAAAGTTTTGTGTCATGGGTAGGGTTAGGGTTAGGGGAGAGAATATACAGTTTGTACAGTATAAAAACTATTACATCTATGGAGAGTCCCCACAAAGATAGCGTTAGTATGTGTTGGTTAGCGATAGTGTGTGTGTTAGTCTACTAGAACAAAATTCCTTAACAGTATTTATGCGTAATGAACACTCGACTCCAGTGTACCTGTGTAAAGAAGATGTAGGTCTAACAAAAAACACTGTCAATGTGTATGAGTTTGTGTGTCAGTGTGTGAATATTCTCAATCCGAGTCTCAATGGGGACAAATGAATGTTGTTAACCCTACGAGTGTAGGCTTGGTGGGCCCAGAGACGGCACAGAGCACATTTTACCCACATTTCCTTTGGCTTTGAGCTGCAAAATGACTAAAAAAAAAAAGTTTTTTTTGTCTTAGGTCTCATAATCCTCACCACTGGCCTTCGCAACTGGTCTAACAGTTCCTGATGAGGTTTCAAAAGGCAGGCACACCTCTATCTGTCTTTCTTTTTCATTGTCTAGGCATTCTGTAAAATTATTTAAAATAAACTGTTCTTAGCTGTATGTTAGGGGATGTTGTAACACTTTTCAAAGATGTTAGAACCCACCCTACCCCTGTCAGCCGTTGTTTAGCTAGCTGTATTAGCATAATGATTTGAAATTAGCAGGTTAAAAACGCATCACATTTTGCCTGAGAAACTACAATTTAATCTAATATAAGTTAAATGATTTTATCTGCAAAAATACTAAACAAACAAACAAACAATAAGTACAAAAAAATATATAGTTTTGGTCAAAAAATTGCATTCTTACCACAAAATCAGCATTGACAACCATTCATATAGGATCTGGGAGGAATGATCATTGGTGGTGTTACAACTCTCCCCATGTCACAGCCATACCCGGCCTCCTCTAGTAGAACAAAACATGATAATAAAAATGTAAATAAAATGATAGGGTTAGGGTTTAGGGTTTTTGATAACAATCAAAATCAGAATATAAAAAATATAATGAAATTATAATCATAATTATCATAAAAAAAAAGTTTTTTAAGACGTATTTTGTCAGTTAAGACGTATTTTTGCCTGCATGTCACCCAAAGCGCAAAAGCACAATGTCAGAGCTTTAATAATATTAATTTTCTATTAGAATTATTATAACATGAGCATGTTGAATTTTAGCAGTCAGAACAATGAGAACACTATCAGTGTAAAGGTGTAGAGCACAGTCAGAGTAATAGGCAAAACATTTTTCATGTAAACCCGATTGTTTGCCCCCTTTTTTCACCATTTACATTTTGGACGCTTTTTCTTGTGGTTTATGGATTTGCATACGAGCAGGTTATAATTAGCCAATTTTTGAATACATAAATGTTTCTGGTGAGCCTTGTTGTGTATGACATTTTGAACTCTTTGACATGATTCATTTTCTTTTGTACCGTATGTAACCTGTGGTGTGCGACAGAATGTACACCGATCAGGTATAACATGACCAGTGAAGTGAATATCACTGATTATCTCTTCATCATGGCACCTGTTAGTGGGTGGGATATATTAGGTAGAAAGTGAACATTTTGTCCTCAAAGTTGATGTGTTAGAAGCAGGAAAAATGGGCAAGCGTAAGGATTTGAGCGAGATGGACAAGGGCCAAATTGTGATGGCTAGACGGCTGGGTCAGAGCATCTCCAAAACTGCAGCTCTTATTGGGTGTTCCCGGTCTGCAGTGGTCAGTATCTATCAAAAGTGCAGGAAGGAACAGTGGTGAACCGGCGACAGGGTCATGAGTGGCCAAGGCTCACTGATGCACGTGGAAATCGAAGGCTGACCCGTGTGGTCCGATCAAACAGACGAGCTACTGTAGCTCAAATTGCTCAAGAAGTTAATGCTGGATCTGATAGAAAGGTGTCAGAATACACAGTGCAGTTTGTTGCGTCGTTGTATGCGTTGGGGCTGCATAGCTGCAGACCAGTCAGGATGTCCATGCTGACCCCTGTCCACCACCGAAAGCACCAACAGTGGGCACGTGAGCATCGGAACTGGACCACGGAGCAATGGAAGAAGGTGGCATGGTCTGATGAATCACGTTTTCTTTTACATCACGTGGATGGCCGGGTGCATGTGCGTCACTTGGGGAACACATGGCACCAGGATGCACTATGGGAAGAAGACATAGCGAGTTTGAGGTGTTGTCTTGGCCTCCAAATTCCCCAGATCTCAATCCAATCGAGCATCTGTGGGATGTGCTGAACAAACAAGTCCGATCCATGGAGGCCCCACCTCACAATTTACAGGACTTAAAGGATCTGCTACTAACATCTTGGTGCCAGATACCACAGCACACCTTCAGGGGTCTTTGAAGTCCATGCCTCAGGGCTGTTTTGGCAGCAAAAGGGGGACCAACACAATATTAGGAAGGTGGTCATAATGTGATGCCTGATCGGTGTATATAACATTGCAAGAAAAATAAAGTCCTGTTTAATCTGTCAGAAGGGAGAATATTTAGAATCCATGGTGCTTTCCATGCCATGGCGATACATTTCCCACAATTCTCAAGGAACTCGACTTTACCCTGAAGTGGTTCATGACGAGCTGAGAAAACAGAGTTCAGTGACCCAAAACTCTGTGGTTATGATGAAACCACTGTAGAAATCAAGCCTTAGCAATTACTTCCAGACACAGATTTGCAGTAACAGAACCAGTCATTCTTAATCTACTTTCACAAATGTTCAGCACCCATGTTGATTTTTTTTAATATTTATTTTCCAGACTTACGATTTTCTTCCAGCATTCAATTAAACATCTTCTGTCAATATGTACTTTATATTAAAGTTGAACACAAGCAGAATGCAGGAAAATATGGGATGCCAAGGCAAATGTGGAGACTCAGGTCCAGATCTCCACAATTATTAAACATCCATGAATCTGTTCACCAATATATTCATCCGGTTACCTGGTCCACACATCAATATCACTCAGACCACTGCATCTCAAACAGAATTGGTTCATTCTTATTTAAATTAGTAATATAATTGACATCATCATTTTTGTCCTTGACTACCTACCTTGTCCCTACCTTGCCCAAAACCAAGAGAAAAAGGATTAACAAAAGAAACTGGCACCCTCCTTTTTATGAATTACAAATAAAACATTCAGTGTAACAAAAGAATAAGAAATACTATCAAGTAGCTCAGCAATATTTACAGTTGGGGATTCATTCTAGACAGGAGCACAACAACAATACTGACTGGAACACTATCACAGTTTTCAACATTTAACACTAAGTATCGGTTAGTTGCACCAAAAATAGCAACAATAGTCTATGTGGAGAGAAAAATGCCTCTGTCCTTCTCTCGTCCTCTCCTGGGCCTTCTTAATGGCTTTTATAGCTGGTTTCCTCCCTGGAGGAGCCAATGAGTTAAGTGCTAGTTGGCTATCGGCAAACAGGTAGCAGGTGCCAGCAATCAGCTCCTGTTAGTGCAGCAGCACAGAAACGAGGGGGGAAAAAATGGAAAAACAAACAAAACACATGATTGCCCCCAGAACAGTACAAACTACATCTAGGAGTCTATGAGTTAGGGGTATGGGGTCTAGGAGTAGCTCCACGTGGCCTTTCCTTTCATCTTGTTACGTTTCCCCTCTATCCCCCAGATTAACTTTGAAATGGGGATCGTAGAAATTGGGGGCTCGTCCGGGATTTGAACCCGGGACCTCTCTCACCCCAAGCAAGAATTATACCCCTAGACCCGTAAAAAAATCACAACATATTAAAAGTGAAAAGCACAACAAATTAAAAACAAGACAAACACAAAATTTATTACTATCAAATTCAAAAACACTATTTAGTTGTGTATATTTAGGATGCATACAAATTTACAAAAATGACAGAATTCTCCTGTGATGCATGTATATCCACTGTTGGATAAAAAGTGAGGATGTGAAAAGTGTGTTTTAAGAGAGTTCTGTTTCCAAATAGTCTCAGCCTCAGACGCCAATGGACCGTTGGCTGAATGTCTGATGCATATGAGCACTTCCCAGGATCAACCAAATGCTGGATTTTTGAAAGTATGTGAAGTTCACGGCTCCATTGTTGCAGTAAACTTGCACAACGTTCTTGAATGAATAATTTATAGATGCACACCGGTCTGTTATTGTAGGGACATCGACTTTACATTTTCACGCCCCTAAACATGACGCGGATCAAAACAAACTGTGATTGGTTGCGTTACATGTCAGTCAAACGTCCTCTTGGGCGGTCCTCGACCAATGAATGCTGCGATAGAGTCCAGACTGGTCCTGAGTCCAGAGTTCTGCCATCAGTCTGAAGGTGTGGCTACACGAGACTAGTTTCCAAATGAACACAGGACCTGAAGTGGTCATAATTGATAAGGTATGAGATGAAACAGAACAAGTCAGATTGTTCAGAGTGTTTTTCACGTAGCTATACAGGCAACAACATTGTCCAAACGATCCCCATCCACACAAATCCATGAAAAAGACTAAAAACGCTGTATTATTCATGCCAGGCCAGTAGATGGCGATGTCACTACGGGCCTATAGACTGAACACATAATACGCATAATGTTACAGTTTTCGATGTTACAATGTTTGAAAAAGTTTGTGTTTTCAAGCCCCCAAAACGCTGTCGTCGTGTAAATGAACAGCCAAAACGCATAAAAAGTTTTCTGCTTTTATTTGAAAATGGTAAACGCCCCCTAGGGGTGCTTTCACACTAGCACTTTTGGTGCGCACCCGGTTTCGACTGAAGTACAAAACAAAGGAATCCTGTTTTACATGTGTAATCTCTGTATAACGTCTTTACAGAAAACTCTCTGACCTCCAGAAGCGTTCCAGAGAAGAGAGAGGACAGGAGGCGTTTGACAGAGGACGAGATGTTAAAGACGTCTCGCTATAGCTGATGAGAAAGACTCTGAGCACATCTGTGCTGAACATGACTTCACAGGAATCCTCAGAAACTTGAAGAGATGAAGACAGATGCATGTGTTTATCTCACATATGGCTTTTTACTGTCATGCATAATGAAACACTACACAATATTTAACTAGAATTTTACATTTCCTTTATGTTGTTGCATGCGAAAAGTTCCTGCAACAATACTAAGTGTTGTGGGTGATTTCCAGGGCATTGCTATACATTTGCTAATGTGATATTTGGCACAACTTTGGTTGGGTAAATTCACATCAATTAAGTAATCATTTTGGCCATATAAGACATATCTCACCGTGGAAGACAAATGTTCAAACTTAAACAGAATGGATATACAGTGAATGTTTGAACACCTACATCACATTTTAAAACAGGGGTGTTCAATCCTGTTTCATATATTTTGTTATTCTCAAGTCTCGAATTTGGAGTCAAGTCTCATATCAGTTGTCTGAGTTCAAGCCCCGTCTCAAATAAATTTAACTCAAATTTCTATCTCTGTTAGCAGGAAGTCCTATTGTTTTTTTTTTCTCTTTTGTGACAGGTAAGTTCTAAAGTAAGTCAGATCTAAAATTGAGGTAGACTTCATTTTGTTTGTCATTTTGGCCATGCCCCCTCCCGAAGCCTTTTTATGTTCCTGTTACAATTCCTTTTCCTAATAAATTAAATTTGCAGTGGATTTTGGTGGTTGACAGTGTTCCTTAGTGCTGGGGCTGGGAATGAGAAGCTCCACGTGGCCTTTCCTTTCCGATCCCCTAGACTAACTTTGAAACGGGGGATCGTAACACTTATTATACATTGTTTTTGAAGGGTGCTATATCAATTTTTGTTTTATTATTGTTATTATTATTAAGCAATAACATAGAAAAGAAAGAGTTGTAGAGGCTGCACATTATAGCCCATGACAGTTGGATCTTTCAAAACTGCATTAACACAGATGATCAGCAGGGGTCAGCGGTGTTTAGAGATTAAAGCACCTACACCAGACATCTCTGAACAGCTGAACGGATGACTGGATGTGTATTTCAGCATCTACATTATTTATCATTTAATAGCAAGTTAGGTAACAAATACATCTAGCTAGGATTTGTGAAATAGTTAAATATTGTTCAAAAGTTTGGGGTCGGTAGACTCTTACACATGGCATAACATTTTGACAGGTGAAGTGAATAACACTGATTATCTCTTCATCACGGCACCTGTTAGTGGGTGGGATATATTAGGCATCAACTGAACATTTTGTCCTCAAAGTTGATGTGTTAGAAGCAGGAAAAATGGGCAAGCGTAAGGATTTGAGCGAGTTTGACAAGGGCCAAATTGTGATGGCTAGACGACTGGGTCAGAGCATCTCCAAAACTGCAGATCTTGTGGGGTGTTCCCGGTCTGCAGTGGTCAGTATCTATCAAAAGTGGTCCAAGGAAGGAACAGTGGTGAACTGGTGACAGGGTCATGGGCGGCCAAGGCTCATTGATGCACGTGGGGAGCGAAGGCTGGCCTGTGTGGTCCGATCAAACACACAAGCTACTGTAGCTCAAATTGCTCAAGAAGTTAATGCTGGTTCTGATAGAAAGGTGTCACAATACACAGTGCATCGCAGTTTGTTGCATATGGGGCTGCACCAGTCAGGGTGCCCATGCTGACCCACCACCGAAAGCGCCAACAGAGAAACAGAGAAATTAATGTTTTATTTCTGTTTAATGCTTTTGATGAAGTTTTGTTGTTATTTGTGTTTTGTGTGTAGTAACAATAGATTGTTTAGATTGTTTTTAACTGAATGCACACACTTTTTACGGACAATAACTTAAAAACTTTTTATTATTATTTTCAGTGTTGCATTCAGCTGTACATTTCATTTGTTTATCATTTTTTCTATAAAATCCATCATTTCAGTCAGTGCTGTCAGAACATCTGCCGTGTCTGATCATGCATGTTAAAACCAGCTGAGCAACATCTTATTTATGGTAAAAGCTGAATTTTGAGGAGATCATATTTCAGAGCTGATGTGATAGCAATGTTAAATAGTGCTATTTATGCTATTTTGTTTGATTTAAGACATGAAGCGTTTTTAATTAAGCATTATCCAGTCTTCTGTAAGTAAATGTTTAGCAGAATGTCCAAGCTACTTTTATTTTATTATTATTATTATTATTATTATTATTTTTTAAATCTATGAAAGTTAATAGGAACACCATGTAGCTGTCACCAGCTATTCTTTACTTTGTGGGTGTAACTAATCTAGTTTTATTATATAAAATTTCATTAATATATTTAAAAAAAAAATGAATTTAAGATATAAAATCTTAATCTTGTTATTGTAATGTTGTAAAAAGTTGCACTGTATAGTATGTTATTTATTTTTGCCATATTATATAGCTATAACATTTTTAGATGAATATAGGCTTTGATGCTGATTTGGCATACAATGGCAGATCACAGTTTTCACAAAATCGTGTTTAACGATAAAGTATTGTTTTCAAAAACTTTGAAAACTTTGAAAACTTTTGCACTTTGAAACCCGTTTACAAAAGGCCCCCAAAACGCTATTGTTGTGTATATGAATGGCCAAAACGCATACAAATGTTCTGTTTTAAGTTGAAAATGGTGTCGTGTAAATAGTACGGAGCCCCTAAAGGGACCTGTCACGATCTGTGTGTTTAGTTTCATTTTCATGGTCTTATAGTTTGCATTCATCAGTTTCCTGTGTTTACTTTGTTCCTAGTTTCCCGCCAGTCATGAGTTGTCATGGAGACTCATTCATTCATCACACCTGTTCATGTTGTCATTATCACTGTGTATTTAAGTTTCTCTCTGTGCTCCTTTCAGTTGTCTGGTGTTGCTTGTGTGTTCAACACACTGTTTTGTTCCTGTTTCTACCAATTGGTTTACTTTATTTAAAGGGTACATAACATAGGGTCTCATGTTAATCTTGAGTACCTATAGAGTAGTATTGCATCCTTCATATCTCTGAAGAATGTTTAGTTTTATCATATTTATAAAAGACAGATACGCTGTACCGATTCTTTCTGAAAACAGCCGAACTCGTGAAGGTGTGCAGTGGGCGGAGCTAAAGAGACACAAGCGCGCACACACACAGACACACACACACAATACATCATGGCATTTTCCCTGGATAACGTTTGATTCACTATACGTTTGTGTAGTTTACATTATATGCACTTACGCGACGATTGCCAACAAAACACAGACATTTGATGCAGTTTCACTCAACGCCTGCGGTTTCGACTCATGACCGGGAACAAACAAACACACTTGCAGAACTCCGTTGCTGCTCCGGAAAAACAAACTGTTTCCTTAATGCTGGGTTATTTGGGAAGCTGAACAAGGTTATCTTTCCCACACACTTCTTTAGTGACATTGTTGATTTTGTGGTCTAAAAACAAAATGACAGCGCTCACGCCGGCTCCCGTAACCCGAACAAAGCTTGTTGATGTGCGCGCTCTTGCTCTCGCTCTGGTTGATGTGCGCATGTGCTCATCCGGGAGAAGTGCCCATACAAGGAACTCCGCCCTTTATGACGTCATACAGGGCCATACTCGAAAAAAACTTTCCGAAACTTGTTCGAATCCTGAAGGAGTGTATTTGGCACAGAAATACTCTGTCATACGTCAGTTGACATTGACGTTGACATTTTGGCCATGTTTAGCATGAGAATCCAACTCTTTAACAGTGTAAATAAGTCAGAATGTAATAAGCAACGTGATTAATTAACAGGCATTTCACACACAATAATGTACACACCACAGCCAAAATGTTGATACAAATGTTACGATAATCTGACAACAGAACATGAACAACAACAACAAGAATGCGCATACCTTTGTGTTGTGCTTTAACTTCAGAGAGAATTACAGTACGTTTCGTGAAATACATATTTGTAGAACATAATGCAGAACTTAACGCAGTCAAAATGGATTAATCGTTGATTCAAACCTCTTTCAGCAGCTGTCGGGGACAAGTAGAGCGCAGTCTAGACGGTTTAAAAGCTGCCGATGTCCTGATCAGTGCACATGACGATGGACAGGAGTCATATGGTGCATTCAAGTCATGTCGTAAAGATTGTACTTACGAGTTGAACTCACATGAACGGCACCACAATGTCGTAAATACGAGTGGGAAGCTTGGGATTTTCTTTACACTTTACGAGTTGGGGGAGTGTCAGTGAGAAACACGGTGGAATATTTGATTTCAGTTCAAGTCATTCAACTGTGCTCTCGGAGTTAGTTATATTTTTCTTCGAGTCACAGGTGTAATCCACGTTTTGAGAGTTGGGTCTCTCCCACTCTGCTGTAGATATAACTTACTGTATATTTATGGCACTTTGACATAGCGATCACTTGAATATTCAGCTACAGGTTATCGTGCCAAAAACCCGGCCATCAGTCATGAATCACGTCTGCCTGCTGATCGCTGATTGGCTAAAAGTACGTCCTTGTCTGCAACGTTAACACCAAAGCCAGCCGACTCTGGAAAGATGGACGAACCACCTTCACTCTCTTCTATTGTAGAAAAGCGAAGCTGGCAATGTCCAAATATGGTGCTGACATCTTGGAGCTCGAGTCTGAGCAGTAGCTCAGATAGCAAATGACATCTGGCCCAGTTGTGGCGCACATCTCCCACATTCTTCTGGCCCACATACTGCATGGAATGACAGCGATGACTCAACCTGAGTGTGGCTGGCAATAACATACATATCCGGGCCTCATCTGAGCCAACTATGGCACATATGGCTCAGTTCTGGCAGCGGCAAAGGTCACATGGGCCACATCTTGGCCACACACAGCAAGCCACAACTCACACTAAAACCGGCTTGATGTGTGTGGGCCAGATATGGCCCATGTGATCTTTGCCACTGCCAAAACTGAGCCATAAGTGCCATAGTTAGCCCAGATGAGGCCCGGATGTGTATGCTATCTGGGAGTGAACTCGGAGCCCGAGTCTGCTCAGTAGTGAGCATGAAGTGGAGCCGCGGTATCAAGGCCCCGCCCACACTCCCGCAGAATCGGTTAGTACAGTTTACTGCAGAACAACTCATTATGTCAGTGTGCAAAATGAACAGTTATGGAAATGTAGAAATTAAAGTTGAAGCTTCAATCTCCTCCTGAAAATCCAGAAAAAAGTCCGTTGGTGCCTCAGTGACTACTTACTACTATTACTCAGAGAAGCTGTCAATCTCAGCTGTCAATCATGATGTCGCACTCCCGTTTTTATAGCATCAAATAACTAACTAAAACCAAACTTATTTAAAAAAACTAACACTTGAACTTATATCAGCGTGATAAAAACTACCTAAAATGACAGAAACTGTCTTTGGAAAAAAAATATTTAAAGTGTAATTTGATTGTTTAGTTTGTCTCACATCCCATTAGATTACATGGAGAGGGTGGGGTTTATGACCTATACTGGGACCAACCACCTGGGGGCGATCAAAACATTTTGGCTTCGCTTTTCAGGACTTATGTGGCACACTTGGTTTAGTAACATCATGATGACTGGTTTTATGGAGTACACACACACTTGAGTTTTGTTTATTAACCAATCAGACTATAAAATGTTTGAAAACCGCCGAAATGACCCCAAACCAGCCTAAATTTTGTCCACCCGCCCAAACCAATTTTTACCCGCACAATCAAATTCAAAACTGCCCAATCTGGCAACACTGGTGAGGTAGAAGAGGATCCTGCCGCCAGCTTTCAGCCCCACTCACCATCTTTCACCACCCCAGACCCAGTGACCACGCCCACTTCAGATAAGGAGCCAGAGCCCACGGCAGACCGAGAGACCCAGCCATTATCCGTTATATTGAAGAGACCTTTTTAATGATAATTGTTTACTTATGCGTATACGTTTTTGAGCATTTGAGCATAATTGAGACTTGAGTGTCTGTAGACATTTAAGAGGCTGTTGTGTCGACCTTGACTTATTGCAATTGAGGTGTTCAGTTTTATTTTGATTTTAGAAAATAAATGTGATTGCTCTCCTCGTAAATCAACTGTTTCTTGTTTTTCACTGCCATGTCTCCTAAGTGAGGAGGACTAGTGCATCGTTCAGTTCAGTATGAGTAAAATCCTTAAAGCTTATGTCTATTTATGTCTTATGTATATTATGTCTATTTTCGCAAATGCTACGTAAAAATTGTTCAAGCGTTATTCAAAACACTTTGATGAATCAACTTGAATTCCATAACTTTTTGTTGGCATTGTCTGAAGATGATATTGTTACATTTTCATGCAAATCGGATAAACCGTCTAGGAGTTCGAAAAAGTTGTTTTTTTAGTGGGAAAATTTGGCGGGAAAATTGAATCTACCGAAAAATGACGTCATAGGGTTCAGTCGAATCGTCTTGAGCCACTGAATCAGAGGAAAAAAGAATTTTGTTATTATTTGTTATTAGCACAAACGTAAGTCAAAATTTGCAAAGGTGGTGCTGCTAGAGGGATTTAGTTAGAGACTCCAAAATTGGTGTAGTTAATGTTGGGCCAGTCCTCTATCAGTGTGCCAAATTTCATAACTTTCCCGTAAGCGGTTCTATGGGCTCCCATAGACTCAAGAAGAAGAAGAAGAAGAAGAAAAAGAAAAAGAAGAAGAAGAAACGGAAGCAGAATAATAAGAACGCCAACAGATACAATAGGTGCCTACGCACCTTCGGTGCTTTGCCCCTAATTATTTGCATGGTTTGATGTGATATGAGCTAAGCGATCATTAGATTTAATCACCATTGGTAGCGCGATTTATTGTAATGCCTTTTTTTTCTCAGTTGGTTTAGAACAAAAGACATATTACTTGTTCAGATGACATTTTCCGGTGAAAATACTTCCAAGGCAGTATCCACACCGGTGTGGTGACTGACAGCCACACATACTCCTCAAATCATTAGATTCATCCGCGCTGAGGAGCTGTGCCGATGCACAACCCACGTAAAGATGATAATTCCGCAAATAACTGCAATTGCAGGTTTCAAACAGAGATGGCGACAGAGGCAAAACTTATGGATTGCAGCTTTAAGTACTGTTTAATATCAGAAACTTTTTACTCAAGTCTTATTGGAATTGGTGACTTGTAACTTGTAATGGGGTCATTTTCGCTGTAAGGTATCTCAAGCATGGTTTTCAGGTACTCTTTACACCTCTGGTTTATTGTTAATAAAGGTGACCGCTGCACATAGATCCTGCCTCTACTTTCCCTTGCTGCAACCAGATGTGACAGAGATAGGCCAACATTCCCTATTTTTCCCTCTCCTTTTCTATCCTATTCCTAATCTTTGATCACTTGTAACCTGTGTTGAAATGAGGCCTTCTTTTCTAACATCAAAAGGAATGAGGAAGAGAAAAAACGAGGCAGGTGCTGCATTCACAGCTGTGAGAGACGTTTGTTCTGTCCAGGTGAACATGACATCTATCCTTCATAGACCTGCTCTGTTTCTCTCTTGCCGTGAATGAAAAGCTCCAGCGGCGTTGCACTGCATGAACAAATAAACATTTGTGTCTGACAGTCTCATCCGTGCTTTGAATTCAGCTAAATCTCGGCTTTTTGCATTCACACGCCACTCTGCTTCCTTGAGATATGACAGGAATACACAAGCGCGTATGAATGAAGCTTCTTTCTCCAGAACGGATTATTGCTGCTCTACCTGATCTAATAACTGACGGGTGACAGGATTGTCAGTCACTTATATATTCACAAACCTCAAATACGGGTGCAGGAGACGAACACTGTATGCAAACGCCCTTGATGATTAAGCAGGTCATTAGAGGGATTAACCAAAGTGATTAACATGCAGAAAAACATGCAAATTAAAATCCTACTGTGTCATTTTGCTAATCGCATTTTGGAGTCATAAAAACATCCAAACTATTTTATTTTTGAAAATGGTGGCAAAGGCATACAGAACAAGACTACTTGTATATTTGGATTTTTATGTAGTATTTATTTATTTATTTTAGAGAGAATTTGATTATGACTATTTTTACTATTATTATTAATTTACAACAAATCAGGATCACCCATTTTTAATTTTTCCAGTCTTTCTTTAGATTAACAGAAAAGTGAATGTCTATGGTCACATCTAGCCATTTGTCTAATGTTCGACTTTCTCCTGTTGTGTCAATTTACATGTTAATGCTTTCTTAATGATCGCCCAAAAACATTAATTATTTATCTGCAAATGCTAATTCAGGGCATATACACTATATTGCCAAAAGTTTTGGGAAACCAGCCTTTACATGCACATGAACTTTAATGACATCCCATTCTTAATCCGTAGGGTGTAATATGGAGTTGGCCCACCCTTTGCAGCTATAACAGCTTCAACTCTTCTGGAAAGGCTTTCCACAAGGTTTAGGAGTGTGTTTATGGGAATTTTTGACCATTCTTCTAGAAGCGCATTTGTGAGGTCAGGCACTGATGTTGGACGAGAAGGCCTGGCTCACAGTCTCCGCTCTAATTCATCCCAAAGGTGTTCTATCGGGTTGAGGTCAGGACTCTGTGCAGGCCAGTCAAGTTCTTCCACACCAAAGTCTTTATCCATGTCGCTCATCCATGTCTTTATGGACCTTGTTTTGTGCACTGGTGCACAGTCATGTTGGAACAGGAAGGGGCCAAACTGTTTCCACAAAGTTGGGAGCATGAAATTGTCCAAAATGTCTTGGTATGCTGAAGCATTAAGAGTTCCTTTCACTGGAACTAAGGGGCCAAGCCCAACCCCTGAAAAACCTCCCCACACCATAATCCCCCCTCCACCAAACTTTACACTTGGCACAATGCAGTCAGGCAAGTACCGTTCTCCTGGCAACCGCCAAACCCAGACTCGTCCATGGGATTGCCAGACAGAGAAGCGTGATTGGTCACTCCAGAGAACACGTCTCCACTGCTCTCCAGCGGTGGCGTGCTTTACACCACTGCATCCCATGCTTTGCATTGCACTTGTTGATGTAAGGCTTGGATGCAGCTGCTCGGCCATGGAAACCCATTCCATGAAGCTGTTCTTCAGCTAATCTGAAGGCCACACGAAGTTTGGAGGTCTGTAGCTACTGACTCTGCAGAAAGTTGGTGACTTCTGCACACTGTTCGCCTCAGCATGTGCTGACCCCGCTCTGTGATTTTATGTGGCCTACCACTTCATGGCTAAGTTTCTGTTGTTCCCAATTGCTTCCACTTTGTTATAAAACAGTTTACTGTGGAATATTTAGTAGTGAGGAAATTTCACGAATGGACTTATTGCACAGGTGGCAACCTATCACGGTAACACGCTTGAATTCGCTGAGCTCCTGAGAGCGACCCATTCTTTCACAAATGTTTGTAGAAGCGTCTGCACACCTAGGTGCTTGATTTTATACACCTGTGGCCATGTAAGTGATTGGAACACCTGAATTCAATGATTTGGAGGGGTGTCCCAATACTTTTGGCAATATAGTGTAGCTGAAATACAGTAGCCCTACTTTTGAGAAAAAAGTCATTCTTAAAAAATATGTTTGAAGACTTGTTGCATTTCTCTCCATTTTTATCTGGACATTGTCAGAATGTATAAGAATTTGCTTGGCATCTGCCATTTCTCCTGCATTTTGTCGATTTTTACAGTTCAATAAACAAGAAGTTATTAGAAGTTGACAATATTGCCACTTATTTTGTCAATGTTTGCCAGAATAGTTCCAAACAAGGTTAAACACGAAATGTCTCTCAGCAACACCACAACAGTGTTTGATGCCTGAATGAATCGGAATCTTTGAACAAAATGGTTCTTTGAATGATTCAGTGACTCATTCATAAAGACAGCCGGTGAATCATCTACTGGCATAACTATATAACCTGGTACAAAGTGGTACAAAAAGGGATATAGTGAAAAGTAAAACAATGAAAAGTCCCAGCTGCTTGGCCAATAAAATTTGAGGACCGGAACCACCCAGCTAACAAATGTTCTAAGAATGTCGTTAAAACGGACAAACTGCTCTACAGAGCGCTAGATACTCTCTGCTGTCTCAGACGACGACATCTTTGTCCTGTGTCGGCCACTGTAGCTTCTCTGTGTGCTTCGAAAGGGAGGGGTGAGCGGTGGGCGGTTGCAATTCACAACCTCACCGCTAGATGCCGCTAAAATGTACACAGTGCACCTTTAAATTACAATCCATTTTGCAAACATTATTTGAATATTCTCCGAACATTCTGAAACTAGTAGTAACATTTAACTAACCAACTAAAACGTTTTAGAAAAAAAGTTTCACGAATGATATAGATAATTTTTTTGTGCTAACGTTTTGAGAACTTTATTAAAGACCAGATAACTTTGAAAAAAATCTATTAACGTTACTGGAAGAACCTTGTCAGAACGTTAGGGAAGTTCTGAGAACATTCCCTGTTAGCTGGATAATTGTATATTTATGTAACTCTGCATTGAATCCGATAGTGCTATTTTTCAACTCTATATTGGTGGCTGAAATCCTAATCAAATTAGCCCAAATATTTAATACGTGTGTAGAGTTTTATGAATTTTTGCTTCTTATGGGTTTCTGTGCTGGTCTAATAATGAGTGTTGTTGACAAAGCAATCAAGTCAAGTCGAGTCACCGTCATTTATATAGTGCTTTTTACAATGCAGGTTGTTTCGAAGCAGCTTTACAGTGATAATAGGAAATTAATGGAAGAGAGATTGTTTTGGCAGTACATCAGCTCTAGAAAAAAGTTACTGTCCAGCTAAAGTAAGTTTTTGATTGATTCATTTCCGTTGTAAAAAAATCATTAGTTATTTACTTTGGGGCCACTTACACGTCATCATTTTCAACTAAAATAGAAAACTTTTAATGCATTCTGGCCGTTCATTTGCATGGCAACAATATTTGGTGGCTTGAGAACGCAAACTTTGAAATAGGTTTTGAAATAGTTTTGAAACGAAGAGATGTGTTTTTAGTCTAGATTTAAACTGACAGAGTGTGTCTGCTTCACGAACAATACTAGGAAGACTGTTCCAGAGTTTAGGTACTAAATAGGAAAAGGATCGACCGCCTGCAGTTGCTTTTGATATTTTAGGTATTATCAACTGGCCAGAATTTTGAGATCGTGAAGGACTATAATGTGTTAAAAGCTTGTTCAAGTAGTGGGGCGCTAAACCATTTAGTGCTTTGTAAGTAATTAGGAAGATTTTAAAATGTATGCGATGTTTAATAGGGAGCAAAACTGGGCTAATATGGTCATACTTCCTGGTTCTAGTAAGAACTCTAGCTGCTGGACCAGACGGAGTTTATTTATTAAGTGTGCAGGGCAACCACCCAGTAGAGTAGAACAATCATGTTCCCCACAGGTTTTGACTGTGATAATACCATCATCTCTAACAGGAAAACAGGAGTGGAGGTGTTTGTTTGGAAAGGCACATGTTGTGAGATCAATGCGTTCCTCTCTAAGATTCTTGAATTCCTCAGAGAAGCAGTGATTGATCACAAAATTGTGGCAAGTGCAAAAAAGTGTTTTCATGTCTTCATGCTGCTCTATTTTGGTCAAAGTTAGGAGTAAAATTGAGTGTATTTGACTATTGTTTGAGGTGATTAACTGAAAATGTTTGACTGATTTGATCTAACTTTACTTTAGACATTTTTGCAATGACTTTTTATTAGCTCTCTCAGTGATTTTAGTGGATGGTGAAATCAGTTTTCCTCAGGTCCACATATGTACTTCATCCTATTAACTATGAACATTAAACTAAAGTGTGTCTTTTATTTTTTATTAATATTTTTAAATTAAATATTTGCTGGGTTTTCATGTCTTATGGGGACATTCCACAGACATAATGATTTTTTATACGGTACAAACTGTATATTCTATCCCCTAACCCTAAACCTATCACAGAAAACTTTCTGCAGTTTTACATTTTCAAAAAAACAAAAACAAAACAAAACACTTAGTATGATTTATAAGTAGTTTTCCATAATGGGGACCAAAAAATATCCCAATAATAACAAGGATTTGGGACATTGCCATCATTTTTGTCCCCATAACAGGTTTACCTGAACCACACACACACACACACACACACACACACACACACACACACACACACACACACACACACAGGTTTTCATGTTTTATGGGGACATTGCATAGACTCTAATGGTTATTATACTGTACAAACTGTATATTCCCCTAAGCATATCACAGAAAACTTTCTGCATTTTTACATTTTCAAAAAACATCATGATTTATAAGCTGTTTTCCTCATGGGGAAAAATGTCCCCACAAGTACAAGAATTTTGGATATTGCCATTTTTGTGGGGACATTTTGTCCCCATAATGTGGGGTTACCAGGACACACACAAATAAAAAAATATATTTTTTTATTTTTCAAAAAAAAAAAAAAAAAAAATTAAAAAAAAAAAAAATTTAAATAAACTGTTTCCTCATGGAGACCAAAAAATGTCCACATTGACATTTTGTCCCCATAGGCACACACACACTTGCCTGAAGACTAAATCTATCCTCAATGCCTCAAACAGAGGCCAGTAAAAGAAACAAAGAAATGAGCTACGTTTGACACATTTAGTTTAAATTGGAATTAAATCATCCTTTTTTTTTAAACAGCAGACTTAAGCTGGACTTAATTTTTTATCTATTTTGGGTCTGAATTAGGAGATGATAAGCACATGAAGCTTTGTGCCATGATGCTTATATTTATTAAATCATAAAAACGGAAACCAAAAAATATGTATTACAACATCTGTAAAATGGATTTGCTCAGGACCCAGATTTAAATTGGACATCAAGTGGCGACCCAACACAATACCAGAAGTGTTTATTGTGCACAAATATTTGAATAATGAATTAGGGTCAATGACATGAGTTTTTTCCCCAAGGGTGATACAACTGATAATTAAAAAAGAAAGACTCTGTCTAAATTAGTGATTGACCTAAATGGATTATTTGATGGCATTTCCAAGAACTTGACACATTTTAAACTAGATTTTAAAAAAGTACTTTTCTTTAGACACTCTTATTTGTCCCTGACCCTAAAATCAAACATTGAAATGTGTTAATGTGAATAGTAAGATTTTGTAAATGCATAAATCACAGCAGAATATGATTTACAGCCTGACTCATGAGACAAATATTGTATTAGGCTGCTGAATATGGAAGGAACACGCAGCCATTAAGTGCATTAACATGTCAATGAGATTTCATCTGCACTCCCCAATCCTTTCTGGTTTGTTTGTGTCTTGGAAGTGGAAGTCAGCGGAGTCACATTTCAGATTTTAAAGATGCAGTGGAAATTATTCACTCCTAAAAAAAAATGGCCAGTAATTTACACCTGTAACTGCAGCATTAAATAATGAGCAGTGGCTCAGTGGTTCATGTGGGTTGTCTACAAACTGGAAGGTTGGTGGTTCTATCCCTGGTTCCACCTAACCAAGTTTCAAGGTGTCCATGAGCAAGACACCTAACCCCAGCTGCTCCCGATGAGCTGGATGGTGCCTTGCATGGCTGACACTGCTGTCGGTGTATGAATGAGTGAATGTGAGGCAATATGTAAAGCGCTTTGGTGGCCATGGGTCTGTTGAAAGCACTATATAAATGCAAAAAAAAAAAAAGGCTTCCTTTTAATCCACTTGACATTTCAGTTGAAGCTGGCCATCTTATTGTAATGTCACGCCGGTAAGTGGCGAGGAAGACAAACAGAAAAACGGAAAAGGTCATTCTACTGTAAATAAGAGCGTTTATATCTCAGGAAGAAAATCTCATTCCATTGAACGAGTCCTGCTTAGTCTTTCTATCTTTCAGCTGTGAGCTCTTGTGTCACAATAATGTGACACATGTTTAAAATCTGGTTGTCACCCTACCTGGCCCAGACTAGTTACACTCAAACTCACCACACATGACCATGGTCTCTCAGCAGACATCCCAAGTCTCCCAGAAGTTTCGGGAGTCTCCCGCATATTGATAGCGGCTCCCTGATGCCCGCAAATTAGTTAAAATCTCCCGGAATCTAGAGCGAGCGAGCAAGAGCGCGCATGCGAGACAGAGACTGTGCTCCAAACCGTGTAACGCGCGCACGGCAGAGAGGGAGGGGGAGCGAGAGACCTTGCGTGTGTGTGCTAGTGTGCCTTATGAAGCGCATGTAAGACAGAGAGCATCCTGATTGGCCTGTTTCGGTAAATCAACCAATCAATTGTCAGTGTGGGCGGGCTTTTATCTCTTCTCCCGAACCGAATTGATCAGTTCAGTGTATCCAGAAACAGGAGCGCCATGGCAGAGGGAGAGTGCCCCAAAAAACGAAAGTATAAGACACATTTTACGCCAGACTACACGAAAGTGTACCCCTGTCTTATAAGCATTAAACATAATGACAATCTTGCACGCTGTACAGTTTGTAACAGTGACTTCAGCATTGCCCATGGCAGGTTAAATGATTGTAAAAGACATGTTGAGGTGAGTTCAACAAGTTTCACTTCATGTGCATATTTTCAGGCCGGCTAGTTGCCAAGGCAACAAACTCCTTAGAACTGTTTAAAGTTGCAATGGAATATAAATAAAAGCAGTTTACATAAATAGTATAAGCAGCTTATATAAATAGTACAAGTGATATACATATTTTAACATAATTAACAAATAATTGTATAGGCCTATAGAAATGATATATTATGCTCTTATATCTTTTAGGGACCACAACACTGGGCTTCAGGATACCTCCCTGAAATGTCTTTTTGCAGGTTGGGATGTCTGTCTCAGGGAAAGAGGATGAATAAGATATTGGTGTAGAAATTACTGTGGTTGCTCCATCTCTGACAGCTCCTTGCATAAGGAATATATTTCACTGCTGGAAAAAACCCTAATATTTCACCATATAAGCTCTGCACTGGCTTATAGCTTCATGCATATTAGAAACAGGGCATAATTATTCACAGATTTGATGAGTCTTGTGCTTATGTTGTAAATGATCAAAGCCAGGAAACATGCAGAATACTTAAAATGTGAATTAGAAGTTTAGAAATGCTGGACTTTAAATTACCTCGCAAAATCATAATGTGACAAATCCAACTGTCTATCTCAAGGGAATCTTTTCCAGACTTTTCCATGAGTGACATGTATAATCTAATATATTGTGTTGAATGCAACTGAATTTGTTGCGTATACAAGTCTAAAGATTTTTGAACTTTTCTTGTGGTTTCACACAATTTTGTAACAAGCAAACAATAAATGATCAGTTAATTAATACATATAGTTCTATTAAATGTCAGATATTGGACAGAACCCAAACACAGTACAGTTGGGAGTTTATAATAGACCTTTATTAACAAAAATGTAAACACACAAAACAGGGCTTAAAACCAAAAGCCCAGACTTCAGCCAACAGGGCTGAAAAAACAAAAGACCCATGGTAGGACAAAAGTAGAACAGAAATAAATCTAACAAAACAGGGAGATGGAAATAGACCAGTAACACACTCAACGGACCAACTGACAAGAACACATGCATTCACAAAATGAACCAGCACAGGACAGAAAACACAAAGGGCTGCATTCGAATTCGCACACTTCCCTACTATACAGTAGGCGAAAAACATTAGTGGTCCGAATTCACAGTACTAAGGCAAAAAGTACTCGGATGACCTACTTCTTCTGGTGAGATTCTGAAGTGTGCATACGATGGACATTTTACTATCCCATGAGGCCACGGGAGAGGATTTGTGAATGGCAGTGAAGTGACGTAACTGTCACTGGTAGGTCACATGATAATGACTGTCAGGAATCAGAGCCGGATTCAAGTGCGAGTGAAGAAATAGGAAATGTTTATTCCAGCTCATAAACAATAGTGATAACAACAGTGGTCAGAGTCGATGGCAGGCGGTACTGAGTCTCCAGGCAGCGCAGGGAGATGGGCAAACCAAATCCGCTGAAGGACGTGCGAAGATGAACCTCTGGACGAGAGAGGCCCGTGGACGACACTGGTAACGAGTTATGTGCGTACTCAACCCATGAAAGTTGCTGGCTCCAGGAGGAAGGATTCTTGGATACCAAACATTGCAACACTCTCTCTTGGTCTTGGTTGGCCTGCTCGGTTTGGCCATTGCTCTGGGGATGGAAACCCGAAGACAGACTTACACTCGCCCCCAGTAATCTACAAAACTCCCTCCAGAATTTGGATACAAACTGGGGCCCCCTGTCAGAGACCACGTCCATCGGGAGGCCATGTATGCGAAAGACGTGATCTATAACAGCCACCGCTGTCTCCTTAGCAGAGGGTAATTTGGGCAAGGGAATAAAATGAGCCGCCTTCGAGAACCGTTCCACTACGGTCAAAACGACCGTCTTGCCCTGGGAGGGCAGGAGGGCGGTGACAAAATCGATCGCTATGTGGGACCAGGGTCTCAAAGGGACAGACAGCGGTTGGAGTAACCCATCCGGAGGTCGATTGGAAGTCTTACCACAAGCACAAACCGACCAGGCCAAAACAAAACTCTGAATGTCACGAGCCATCCCTGGCCACCAGAATCGTTGCTTTACCAAAAAACTAGTACGGTTGACTCCTGGATGACATGCTACATTGGAACAATGACCCCATCGAATGACGTCAGACCGTAATCCCTCCGGCACGAATAACCGGCTCGGTGGGCCACCGGGCGGAGGCGTTACCCCTTCTAAGGTCGACTTGACCTTCGACTCGATCTCCCATGTGAGTGTGGAGACAATGAGGTAAAATGCACTCGGGAGTGGATGGGCGTTCGGAGCGGTCAAAAACGCGAGACAAAGCATCGGGTTTGATGTTCTTAGAACCCGGGCGGTACGAGAGAGAAAAGTCAAAACGACCGAAAAAAAGAGCCCACCGAGCTTGCCTGGAGTTGAGTCTTTTGGCGGATCTGATATATTCCAAATTCTTATGATCGGTCCAGACGATAAAAGGTACCCCCGACCCTTCTAACCAATGATGCCACTATTCCAATGCTAGCTTGACCGCCAACAATTCTCTGTTACCAATGACGTAGTTACGTTCGGCTGGCGATAAACGATGGAAAAAAAATGCGCAAGGATGCATCTTGTCATCCGAGGAAGAGCGCTGGGAGAGAACCGCACCTACCCCCACCTCTGACGCATCGACCTCCACCACGAACTGACGTGACGGATCGGGGCAACCAGAATGGGAGCCGAAACAGCTCTTAAGTTTGGAAAATGTAGCTTCGGCTACACCAGACCACCTGAACGTCGTTCCGGAATAGGTCAAGGCTGTCGGAGGAGCGGCTAGTTGGCTGAAATTACGAATTGGCGAACCCCAGAAACCTCTGTAGGGCCTTACGGGAATCTGGACTTGGCCAATCCACCACAGCCTTAACCTTGTCGGGATCCATGCGCATTCCCTCAGATGTGAAGATGTACCCTAGGAAAGGAACAGACTGTGCATGAAATGCGCATTTCTCCGCCTTGAAAAAAAGCCCATTCTCTAGTAACCTTTGGAGCACTCGTCTGACGATGCTTCTGGAGAGAAGAAGAAAATATCAGTATGTCGTCCAGGTAGACATAAATGAACTGATCTACCATGTCTCTCAGCACATCATTGACGAATGCTTGGAAGACCGCAGGGGAGTTAGACAGCCCGAAAGGCATGACCAAATATTCAAAATAGCCCCTGGGGGTATTAAACTCCGTCTTCCACTCATCCCCCTCCCTTATGCGAACCAAATGATAAGCATTATGTAAATCCAATTTTGTGAAGATGGATGTTCCCTGCAACCTCTCGAAGGCTGAAGACATCAATGGCAAAGGATATGTATTCTTTACCGTGATGTTGTTCAGCCCTCGGTAATCAATACAAGGTCGCAGAGAACCATCCTTCTTACCCACAAAAAAGAACCCTGCCCCCGCTGGAGAAGAAGGACCACACCCACCAGTGTGGTGGGGTTAGGCAAAGTCTGGGATGTGGGATTGACAGGAAAAGGGGCCCACTCCTCCAGCAGAATCTCCATATCCTTTAGGTGGAAAACATGGTCAACCACTTCCCAGTAAGTCCATGAATTCAAATCGCCCAACTCCTCCCAGGGAATGGGATCATCGAGTCCGACAAGGAAAAAGTTAATCTCGCCAAAACCAAGCCCCTGGGCTATAAGGAGATCTAGTGCATATAATCCAAAGAGGCAATGATTCTGGCGGCAACTTAACATCCTGCAGGCTTCTGCCGGGTCGGAGCTGGAAAAAGAAGCAATCCTATTTTCTGCTTTCTGCTGGGTTCAATTTTGGCTGGTTCGTTCTGTCAGGTTATTATTCTGTTAGGTATTGCAGACAGAACCCAAATGCAGTACAGTTGGTAGTTTATAATAGATCTTTATTAACAAAAATGTAAACACACAAAACAGGGCTTAAAACCAAAAGCCCAGACTTCAGCCAACAGGGCTGGAAAACATAAGAACCATGGTAGGACAAAACTAGCCATGTGTTCAAAAAATTTTTTTTTTAAAAAATGACATGAACATGCAGCAAATGAAAGCACTCACCGACTGCAGTTGCACACAAATTATGACAACATGAAAGCACGGAGTCGATGAAAAACACAAACCACATGCTACACAGAACACAACACAAGAACGCCTGACCTATGAACACAAAGACCAGGCAAAACACACAAGACAAGAGTGCATGGTGAGTGAACAAACCTTTGCGCTCTCAACAAAAGACAAAACATGAATGTCCAAACCCCGACACTGAACCGAAACCAAACTAGACAGGAGTGCCGGGATCCAAACACTAGGCTCTGAACAAACGAAGCATGCGGACGAGTGAGCACATAGACAAGACAATGAGTGTCAGGGCTCTGTCACAAAATATATATATATATATATTAGGGCCGTAACCACCATAGGCATTGAGGGGGTCCCCCCCAATAATTAGAAATGGCCAAATTTGTCCCCCCCAATATTTTTGCTGTGCTCTGCTGCACTTCATTGCGCAGCGCTCTGTATTTTAGGATGATAAAATGGTTTAAAAGTTACATTTTTAGTGTGGTCTTCCTCAGTGGTCTAACAGCGCTTGTCAATGTCAAAATGATTGAGATGGCCAATCAAATCAAAGTAGGCGGGGTTTAGGTTCTCTTTTGGCTCGTGCACAGTCTTCACACAGACAAGCACGTCAATCTATCGCTTAACGCCGTTGCAGAGACTTTCTGGTGAAATCACAAAACAAATTGCACACAAATGTATCCCTGCTTTTAATATACAATCTTTGATTTTAATGAAGAAAAAAAACTATATGAGGGCGGATTAGAACCTGGAACCTTTGATACGGTTTACAAAATATTTACCACTAGACCACTAGGAAATTTAGATATAAATAGCAGATCTATGTATTTATTCACTAACGTGACGAATCTCTAACAATATATTTGACGGAAATGCAAATATTATTTGCAAATAGTCCCAAAATGATTATTTCCCAACTAGAATTAAACCTAGAACTTCGTTCACTGTTCTGTTTCTTTATGCTTTATAAAAATAAAAAAAAATTGGTCCCCCCCCAATGTTCAAGACATGGTTACGGCCTTGATATATATATTCTATATATATATTCTTTTTTGTCCTGCTGACTGCTGTGCTCGCGTGTGCTTTGCTTGCTTTTGAATCTTTATTTGATATCATTCCCTGTTGTTTAAACTGCTAAATATAATTTACCCATCACCATATATTGTCTAATATTGCCTACCACATTAAATTTGACACCGCTAGCTTTTAATCTAAATCACTATCACACGTTAGCATTTCGCTAGCCTGTTAGCTTGCCATCTCTGCACTCGGGTCTCTTGTTTTCTGAGTTCATTAAACAACTGTGGTAAGTTGGATTAGTAAATAGACTCCATCAAACAACTGTGGTAAATTGGATTAATCAACAAATACGGTAAGCCATGTCTTCTTCTCCTGTCATTGTCACTTGCACTGCATGTTTCATGTTTAGTATATCTTTCTCCGTTGGCGAACAGGGCTTCACATGTGATAAATGTAAGGAGATGGAGATGGAGAAGATTTCAGAATTAGAGACACGCATCCAGACTTTATTTGAGAGTAGTGAGAATGTAACAGCTTTAGACACTGCTTTGGATGCGAATAGCTTAGTGAACTCTGTACATTGTTCGGTTCCGGCTGTAGAGCCTGTGCAGCAGGGCAACTGGTTGACAGTAAGACGCCATAGTCGCGGATCAAAAAAACACTCTTCCGTTCCGATTAGAACATCAAACAGGTTCTCCCCACTCAGTGATGCACCCACTGAGAATCCTGTTGAAAGTGCCCTAGTTATTGGCGATTCTGTTACACGGAACGTGAAAATAGAGACACCAGCCACCATAGTCACATGTTTACCGGGAGCCAGAGTGCCTGACATCAAAGCAAATTTAAAAGTGCTGGCTAATGCTAACCATAAATTCTCTAAGATTATTATTCACGTCGGCACAAATGATGTTCGACTTCGCCAGTCGGAGATCACCAAAATTAACATTAAAGAGGTGTGTAAACTCGCAAGTACGATGGCAGATGACGTTTTTTGCTCTGGTCCCCTCCCCGTTAAAAGGAGTTATGAGATACTTAGCAGACTATCATCACTCAATGGCTGGTTGTCTAAGTGGTGTCCGCAAAATAACATAGGGTTCATAGACAATTGGAAAAGCTTTTGGGGCAGACCTGACCTGTTGAAAAAAGATGGTATTCATCCTTCCTGGGATGGTGCCGCTCTTCTCTCTAGTAATTTGGCACATAGTCTTAGAGCTAAACATTGACTAACTGGGGCCCAGGTCAGGAAGCAGACGGACTGGCTTACCCGACCGCCTGCTAGCTGTCTCACGTCACAGAAGTCAGATAAATCCCAGCACATAGAGACTCTTTCACCTAGATATTATCACATAGAGACTGTGTCTGTTCCACGAATTAGTAAATACAAAAAACCATCAAAACCATTCAACGGTAAAAATTTAATTGATGTCCAACAAATAAACAACAGATATAATACAGATGATCAAATGATAAAGCTCGGGCTGCTGAATATTCGATCCCTTTCCTCAAAAGCGCTTATTGTTAATGATATGATTACAGATCATAACCTAGATGTGCTGTGTTTGACAGAAACCTGGCTAAAACCTGACGACTACATTACTTTAAATGAGTCCACCCCCCAAGATTATTGTTATAAACATGAGCCGCGTCTGAAAGGTAAAGGGGGAGGTGTTGCTGTAATTTATAATAATATCTTCGGTATTACTCAGAAGTCTAGTTTCAAATATAATTCCTTTGAAGTTTTGGTGCTTTATGTAATGTTATGTAGTGAAATTGATAAATCCCATTTGACATTTGTGCTGGCTACTGTATACAGGCCTCCAGGGCACCATACAGACTTTACCAGAGAATTTGCTGATTTTCTATCAGCGTTAGTATTGGCTGCAGATAAAGTCCTAATTGTTGGTGATTTTAATATCCATATAGACAATGAAAAAGACGCATTGGGATTGGCATTTAGAGACATTCTAAACTCTATTGGAGTAAAGCAACACGTGTCAGGACCCACTCATCGCCGTAATCATACGTTAGACCTAATACTGTCACATGGAATAAATGTTGATACCATTGAAATTCTGCAGCAGAGCGATGACATCTCAGATCATTACCTAGTATCATGTACACTTAATTTAGCAAAGGCTGCAAAGCCATCCCCTCGCTTCAAATATGGCAGGACTATCACTGCTGCGACTAAAGATTTCTTTGTAAATAATCTTCCTCATCAGTTTCATCTCCTCAGCATCCCAGATAACCTAGAGGAACTCGATGTTGCAACAGAAACTATTGACTCTCTCTTTTCCAGCACTTTAGACACAGTTGCTCCCCGGCGCTTAAAGAAGATTAAAGAAAATAGTCCAACGTCGTGGTACAACGAGCACACCCGGGCCCTTAAAACAGCAGCCAGAAAAATGGAGCGCAGCTGGAAGAAAACAAAACTAGAAGTTTTTCGCATTTTGTGGAAAGAGAGCATGATTGCATACAGAAAGGCCCTAAAAACTGCTAGATCTGCTTATTTCTCGACTCTCTTAGAAGAAAACAAACACAACCCTAGGTATTTATTCGATACAGTGGCTAAATTAACCAAAGATAAAGCTTCATCTTCTGATGTTTGTAAACAGCACAGCAGTAATGACTTTATGAACTTCTTTACTTGTAAGATTGATAATATTAGGAAAAAAATTATAACCATGCAGCCGTCTACTACAGTATCACATCAGACAGTGCATTGTAGTGTCACTGAGGAAAAATTACATTCATTCACTGCTATAGGAGAAGAAGAATTGGCTAAACTCGTTAAATCATCAAAATCAACAACATGTATGCTCGACCCCATACCGACTAAACTACTAAAAGAGATGCTTCCAGAGGTCATAGATCCTCTTCTTAATATCATTAATTCATCCTTGACATTAGGATATGTACCGAAAACTTTTAAGTTGGCTATTATTAAACCACTTATTAAAAAAACGCAACTTGATCCTACAAAATTAGTCAATTACAGGCCAATCTCAAATCTACCCTTTCTGTCAAAAATACTAGAAAAGGCAGTGTCATCACAATTATGCTCCTTTTTTAGAAAGAAATGGTATCTGTGAGGATTTCCAGTCAGGATTTAGACCGTATCATAGTACTGAGACTGCTCTCATTAGAGTTACAAATGATTTACTCTTATCATCCAGTCGTGGTTGTATCTCTCTGTTAGTGTTACTCGATCTTAGCGCTGCATTCGATACTATCGACCACAACATTCTTTTGAATAGACTCGAAAATTATGTTGGCATTAGTGGAATTTTATTGCCATGGTTTAAATCATACTTATCTGACCGTTATCAGTTTGTATCAAAATCAACTGCAGGCGGTCGATCCTTTTCCTATTTAGCACCTAAACTCTGGAACAGTCTTCCTAGCATTGTTCGGGAAGCAGACACACTCTGTCAGTTTAAATCTAGACTAAAAACACATCTCTTTACTATGGCATACACATAAAACATTTTTAATTTATATTATTCAAATCAGTTAAATGATTGTTTTAGGCTGCATTAACTAGGTCAGCTGGAACCGGGAACACTTCCCATAACACCTGATGTACTCGTTACATCATAAGAAGAATGGCATCTACGCTAATGTTAGTCTCTCTGTTTATCCCGAGGTTTACTGCAGTCGGCCGGATCCGGGCCGTATCCAGACCAGATGGTGGACCTTAGCCTGGACATGACGACCATATCCCTGAAGTGTCTGTATAGACCGTGTCAATTAAACTCCCCCCTGTAAATGCCGCATCGACACGACATCCTCATTAAACCCGTCCCCGGCGTGACGACTCCAATCTTTCGAATAATCCTACGATAATCTATTGATCTAATATGATTTCTGACTTGTAATGTTGCCAGAATCATAATCATACACTATTTGTTCGTCGGCCAGAGGAGAACTGGCACCCCGACTGAGCCTGGTTTCTCCCAAGGTTTTTTTCTCCATTCTGGCCCTGAAGGAGTTTTGGTTCCTTGCCACCGTCGCCTTTAGCTTTTGGCTTGCTCAGTTGGGGACACTTAAATTTCAACTATATTACTGATCTGCCTGCATTGACACTACATGATAATTGAAATGAGCTGGATGACATCACCGTTTTCTCCAGAGCGGCTGTACAGCTGAATCAAATTCTGTTGCATTATTTTCCTGTTACCACTGTGAAGCTGCTTTGAAACAATTGCCATTGTAAAAAGCGCTATATAAATAAAGGTGATTTGATTTGATTTGATTTATAAGTCAAATACTAAGATGTTATTAAATTATCATTTATTATTAATTTATTAAAGTGTAACTCAACCCCTGGTCAGAGCCTAACTCCACCCACTGGCAATATTTGAAAAATGCTGGAAAAGTGGGCAGAGCCCAGCGGAGACAGAGGGGACGCAGCTGGAAGAAAACAAAACTGGAAGTTTTTCGCATTTCGTGGAAAGAGAGCATGATTGCATACAGAAAGGCCGTAAAAACTGCTAGATCTGCTTATTTCTCGACTCTCTTAGAAGAAAACAAACACAACCCTAGGTATTTATTTGATACAGTGGCTAAATTAACAAGAAATAAAGCTTCAACTTCTGACGTTTGCAAACAGCACAGCAGTAATGACTTTATGAACTTCTTTACGTGCAAGATTGATAATATTAGGAAGAAAATTATAACTATACAACCATCTACTACAGTATCACTTCAGACAGAAAAATTCCACTCATTCACTGCTATAGGAGAGGAAGAATTTGCTAAACTCGTTAAATCATCTAAATCAACAACATGTATGCTCGACCCTATACCAACTAAGCTACTAAAAGAGATGCTTCCAGAGGTCATAGATCCTCTTCTTAATATCATTAATTCATCCTTATCATTAAGATAGGTACCGAAAACTTTTAAGTTGGCTATTATTAAACCACTTATTAAAAAAACGCAACTTGATCCTACTGAATTAGTCAATTACAGGCCAATCACAAATCTACCCTTTCTGTCAAAAATACTAGAAAAGGCAGTGTCCTCACAACTATGCTCCTTTTTAGAAAGAAATAATATCTGTGAGGATTTCCAGTCAGGATTTAGACCGTATCATAGTACTGAGACTGCTCTCATCAGAGTAACAAATGATTTACTCTTATCATCTGATCGTGGTTGTATATCTCTATTAGTGTTACTCGATCTTAGCGCTGCATTTGATACTATCGACCACAACATTCTTTTGAATAGACTCGAAAATTATGTTGGCATTAGTGGAATTCCATTGGCATGGTTTAAATCATACTTATCTGACCGTTATCAGTTTGTAGCAGTAAATGAAGAGATGTCACACCGATCACAAGTTCAGTATGGAGTACCGCAAGGCTCAGTGCTAGGACCGTTGCTTTTCACCCTGTACATGCTACCACTGGGAGCTATCATTAGGAAGCATGGCGTTAGTTTTCATTGTTATGCTGACGATACTCACCAATTCACAAGATTAAAGGAATGCATAGCTGATATAAAAAATTGGACGACTATTAATTTCCTGCAACTTAATTCAGAAAAAACAGATTTTTTTTGGACAAAAAAACTCCACAAGTAGTAACCTAGAATACTGTCTAACACTCTAACACTAACACTTGATGACTGCTCTGTCAAGTCCTCGTCGTCAGTTAGGAACCTGGGTGTGCTCTTTGATACCAATCTTTTATTTGAAAGCCACGTTTCTAGCATCTGTAAAACTGCTTTCTACCATCTTAAAAATATATCTAAATTACGGCACATGCTTTCAATGCAAAATGCTGAACAGTTAGTTCATGCGTTCATGACCTCAAGGCTAGATTATTGTAATGCTCTACTGGGTGGTTGCCCTGCTCGCTTAATAAATAAATTGCAGCTGGTCCAAAACGCAGCAGCTCGAGTTCTTACTAGAACCAGGAAGTACGACCATATTAGCCCGGTTCTATCAACACTGCACTGGCTCCCTATTAAACGTCGTATAAATTTTAAAATCTTGCTAATTACTTACAAAGCACTAAATGGTTTAGCTCCCCAGTACTTGAGCGAGCTCTTAACGCATTATACTCCATCACGTCTATTGCGGTCTCAAAATTCTGGCCAGCTGATAATACCTAGAATATCAAAATCAACTGCAGGCGGTCGATCCTTTTCCTATTTAGCACCTAAACTCTGGATCAGTCTTCCTAGCATTGTTCGGGAAGCAGACACACTCTGTCAGTTTAAATCTAGACTAAAAACACATCTCTTTACTATGGCATACACATAGAACATTATCAATTTATATTATTCAAATCAGTTAAATGATTGTTTTAGGCTGCATTAACTAGGTCAGCCGGAACCGGGAACACTTCCCATAACACCTGATGTATTTGTTACATCATAAGAAGAATGGCATCTACGCTAATGTTAGTCTCTCTGTTTATCCCGAGGTTTACTGCAGTCAGCCGGATCCGGGCCGTATCCAGATAAGATGGTGGACCTGCACCTAGACATGACCAACGCATCCCTGAAATGTCTGCAGAGACCGTGTCAATTAAACTCCCCCCTGTAAATGCCGCATCGACACGACATCCTCATTAAACCCGTCTCCGGAGTTACGACTCTTGCGACTCTACGATCTTTCGAATAATCCATCTTTCGATCTAATATGACTTCTGACCTGTAATGTTGCCAGAATCATAATCATACACTGTTTGTTCGTTGGCCAGAGGAGACCTGGCACCCCGACTGAGCCTGGTTTCTCCCAAGGTTTTTTTTCTCCATTCTGTCACCTGAAGGAGTTTTGGTTCCTTGCCACCGTCGCCTTTGGCTTTTGGCTTGCTCAGTTGGGGACACTAAATTTTCAACTATATTACTGATCTGCCCGCATTGTCACTATATGATAATTGAAATTAGCTGGATGACATCACCGTTTTCTCCAGAGCGGCTGTACAGCCGAATCAAATTCTGTTGCATTATTTTCCTGCTTAACACTGTGAAGCTTTGAAACAATCAGCATTGCAAAAAGCGCTATATAAATAAAGGTGACTTGACTTGACTTGACTTGACTTGACTTGACGAACCGAGGGCGGGGCTGAGCAGGGGGCAGCTGTCAGACTCGCAAAGATGGAGAGTGACTGGAGTGACGCCAGTAGCTTTGCAACAGAGCGGTCATTCGAAGTAGAGGACTTTTCTCCCCCACCTTTACCTGTGGAGGAGGGTGAATTGTCTGTGGACACAGGGCCAGAGCCTTATCAATTCGAGCCGCTAGTGTAACAGAGGCCAGCTAGTAGTTGCTGTGCGAGTAAACCTCACTCCTCTGATCTCAAGAGACGCTCTAGCGACTGACGCTAGGGGTTGCAGCCTTTAGCTTCCTTGTTAGAGCATCCGACTCTCATGCCGGCGGACCCGGGTTCGAGTCTTGCTTAGAGCAGGGCGGTTCGAACAGGAGGGGTTCGGTTGCCCAGCAGCGAGTAGCCAAATCCCACTATGGGAACGGCTTGGCTTATGAATATTAATTACGTAAAGGGAACGTCCGGCCAATAAGCCTGACTGGTAATCCTTGGCTTATGAATATTAATTAACACAACGACGTAACGTCAACATGGCCTGTTGAATAATTCATTAGCTCAGCCAGCACAATAGTAGGATTGTAAAGTCGCTCCCGGCAGAGTCATGGATGCTCAGTTGAACGCGGGGATCGAGAGTCGGTCACATCGTAGGATTGGAAGCGGAGCTTGTGGGATTTATGAGACTCATTGCTAAATAGTTTATCTGACTAAAGGCCGTGACAGCATCCACACGGATCGGATCCGCGTGCAGAGACTGACGCATCTCATCACATCGCTGAAACAAAGCGTTTGTTTCTCGGAGCGCACTAGTGGAATCAAAATGTCAGATGCAGCTAGCGGTACTGGAGCTTACGGACGCCAATAGACCATTGTTATTGTTTTCATGCATACGTGTTTTCTGTGAACGAGGGACGGAACGTTTAGGTGCACGCATTCGACTTGGATGGATAGCAGGTGCACGAACGCATCACCTATAAACCGCCAGAGCAATGTGATCCTTCACTCTTGTCACATATTAGTGTTTTAAGCTCCGGGAAATAATATCTGATTATAAAGCAACATTTATTGCATTGCATTGTTTTTTTTTTCTTTTTTCTTTTTTCTTTTTCTTATCGCAGTGCGTGATGTTCAAATCAAATACTAAATCCATGCATCTACTCGAAATACATATTTAATTAGATATTGTAGCTTACATCAAGTGTCTTATGCATTATGATTATTTTACATGACATTACATTACTATAGGTACTGTAAAACAATTCAACCCACTGTAATTAATTAATTAATTAAATTTGCACCTGAGACCCGCAGTGACAGATTGATTGACAGCTGTCAGACTCGCAAAGATGGAGAGTGACTGGAGTGACGCCAGTAGATTTGCAACAGAGCGGTCATTCGATGTAGAGGAATTTTCTCCCCCACCTTCACCTGAAGTGGAGGAGGATGAATTATCTGTGGACACAGGGCCAGAGCCTTATCAGTTCGAGCCGCTAGTGTAACAGAGGCCAGCTAGTAGTTGCTGTGCGAGTAAACCTCACTCCTCTGATCTCAAGAGACGCTCTAGCGACTGACGCTAGGGGTTGCAGCCTTTAGCTTCCTTGTTAGAGCATCCGACTCATGCCGGCGGACCCGGGTTCGAGTCAGGTTCGAACAGGAGGGGTTACACTGGCACAAACTGTGGTCTTAACTCCCGATGCTAGCGAAGCAGCAGCCCAAGAGAGAATGGGACCACTGACCTAATCTATGAACAGTCAAATCCTTATACTGAATGCCACTAAAAATAGATCAGATACATGCAATGTATTTTTATTCAAATTAGCTGAATCAATAGGCAGCGCAGGACCAATCAAGTTCAAACCTAATAGCCTATTATAAACAGATTTCCTCAAATAAAAGTTAGACTATATACGCCAGCACTTTAGGGGCACATTATGGTATTGTTGTTCGTTACCACGGCAACCACTTGCGTGTCAGGGTTTGAAAGCGCGTCTCATGTATGAAAAGTATCTACACGTGACAGGCGGCAAAAATATCGCAAGAAAAGCCTGACGTGTACTGACAACTGCATTATTTAACCGTATTTTCTTCATTAAAATATTGATAGCAAGTGTCAAGTAAGTTTCATTCATAATGTTTCTACTTCATGTAACATGAGAGTTCATACTGGAGTGAAGCCGTTCTCATGTGATCAATGCGGGAAAACATTTCTTAGGGCGTAGTGAGCTCGTGCCAGGGGCGTGGGTAGTGAGCCGTTGGAAGAGCCAACTTACGTCACGATGGCAAACAACGTCCAATAGGAAAATTCAACTGCAGTAGCCACCATTCAACCTTAAGAGGGCAGCACTCAGACGTTTTTACACCATATATTGTAGAATTAAAACGCTTTATACCCAAATGTCAAAACATTTACTCGAATCAATGAACAGCACTAATAAAGCCCCAGTCTTGCAGATCATTAACTAAAAAAAGTTGTTTTAGGGTTTAGTTACCCTTAATGCACCTTTCTAAATATAAGTCAGACAAACAAACAATAAATAATATAA
The DNA here is from genome assembly GCA_039654105.1 of Coreius guichenoti. Taxonomy (NCBI): domain Eukaryota; kingdom Metazoa; phylum Chordata; class Actinopteri; order Cypriniformes; family Gobionidae; genus Coreius; species Coreius guichenoti. Next base: position 24,970,943 of record CM077191.1, read on the forward strand.
ATTAAAATTAATTTTTTAATTTGACTAATTTATTAAAAAAGTGTGTGGTAACACTTTATTTTTTGTCCTTGTTACACATATTACATGTATTTACTATAGTAATAACTATATATTATGCATAATTACATGCAACTAACTCTATACCAAACCCTAATCCTACCCTAACCCTATAGTAAGTACATGTTGTTAATTAATATTACTCAGTATATGTATAATTACACTGTAACAGCGAGGGACACATTAAATAAAGGGTTACACTTTATTTTAAGGTGTCATTGTTACAGTGTAATTATATATTTAAGTACTGAGTAATATTAATTATGTACATGTACTTACTATAGGGTTAGGGTAGGATTAGGGTTTAGTATAGGGTTAGTTGCATGTAATTATGCATAATTTTCTGTTATTAATATGGTAAGTACATGTAACATATGTAACAAAGACACTGTAAAATAAATTGTTACCAAATAAAGTGTAACAGAAAAAAACAATTTGTTTACACTTTAGATTAGGGTCTAATTCCCACTATTAACTATCTATTAACTACGACTTTTGCCTCAATAAACTCCTAATTACTGCTTATTAATAGTTAGTAAGGTAGTTGTTAAGTTTAGGTATTGGGTAGGGTTAAAGGATGTAGAATATGGTCATGCAGAATAAGGTATTAATATGTGCTTTATAAACAGCTAATATCCTAATATGCAACTTTTTAACAGTGAGAATTGGACCCTGAAGTAAAGTGTTGCCATTTTTTTTTTCATTTATCTTACACACCACTTATCTTGAATTACACACCATATCATGAGAATTTTTTCATAAACATTGATTTTAGCGCTAATATCGTCTGTCAAATGATGGAAACGTCAAATAAACAAGGTGAGATCATCACAGCAAACGATTAACATATGCATTTCGTCATCGGAGCTCTTCCAATAATAATGTATTGCGCTGGAACTCCGCCGATGGTTGGACACCGGTACTGCCCATAACAGCTCCACCCAAGTTCGGTTGCCCAGCAGCGAGTATCCGAATCCCACTATAGTAACGGCTTGGCTTATGAATATTAATTACGTAAAGGGAACGTTCGGCCAATAAGCTTGACTGGTAATCCTTGTATTATGAATATTAATTAACACAACGACGTAACGTCAACATGGCCTGTTGAATAATTCATTAGCTCAGCCAGCACAATAGTAGGATTCGTAAAGTCGCTCCCCGGCAGAGTCATGGATGCTCAGTTGAACGCGGGGATCGAGAGTCGGTCACATCGTAGGATTGGAAGCGGAGCTTGTGGGATTTATGAGACTCATTGCTAAATAGTTTATATGACTAAAGGCCGTGACAGCATCCACACGGATCGGATCCGCGTGCAGAGACTGACGCATCTCATCACATCGCTGAAACAAAGCGTTTGTTTCTCGGAGCGCACTAGTGGAATCAAAATGTCAGATGCAGCTAGCGGTACTGGAGCTTACGGACGCCAATAGACCATTGTTATTGTTTTCATGCATACGTGTTTTCTGTGAACGAGGGACGGAACGTTTAGGTGCACGCGTTCGATTTAGAATTCTTGAAAGAGCCAATAAGTTGCGCGTGGACTTGGATGGATAGCAGGTGCACGAACGCATCACCTATAAACCGCCAGAGCAATGTGATCCTTCACTCTCGTCGCATATTAGTGTTTTAAGCTCCGGGAAATAATATCTGATTATAAAGCAGCATTTATTGCATTGCATTGTTTTTTTTTTTCTTTTTTCTTTTTTCTTTTTCTTATCGCAGTGCGTGATGTTCAAATCAAATACTAAATCAATGCATCTACTCGAAATACATATTTAATTAGATATTGTAGCTTACATCAAGTGTCTTATGCATTATGATTATTTTACATGACATTACATTACTATAGGTACTGTAAAACAATTCAACCCACTGCAATTGCATGCCTTAAATTCGGAAGTGTTGCTAAAGTCACTTATTTTTGACTACTTTGAAGCTAATTACTATTGTTAAATTATTGCTACGAGTTAAATGAATGGAAACAAAGATGTAACAATGCATACTAGTCACATAAGACATACATGTTATGATATGAGGTGGCTTCATTGCGTTTGGTAATTGATATGGCTAAGTTACAGGTTTTTATTGTTATCATGGCTGTTTGAGATTAAAATGCATCTTAGGAAGGGGCAACTTCTCAAAGGGAGTGTTCTGTAGTTAGACTGTGTTGTGTATTGTTAATTAAATGCGAAAGCGTAGTTAAAAAGTTAGACTGGTCATTTGAGCGAAAGCTTTAAATCCAGAGGATGATCCTCTCTGGAGTGGCTGGACTGCTGTCAGAGCGGCTTTCACAAGATTAACTACCCGCTGCTCTTTTCTTTGCCTGTACGCCTACAATAAAATCATTTCCTGGACTATTCTATTCTCCATCTTTACCTATTTTTCAAACTAGTTTATGGTGAATGGGACTTAAATTAAGATTTCCCGGAGCAGCTGAAGTCACAAACAAAACATGACAAATCATGTGTATGATGCTTCTATAAGACTATAGATAAACTATAGTTTCAATAAATTACATTGTGTTTAAAACACACCAAACTAAGAAGCACCTGACATTTTTCTGCTGCTGTAATATGACATTGTGACATCAGGAATCTTTTTGAAACGTGAAAAACTGAGAATATTGTAAATATGACTGCGGAGTTGATCAGAGATGTGACTTCATTGTGACATCAGGAGTCCTATGCTTCAAACAAACTAGCAGCCAAGACTGATTCTGCTGCTTTTTTGGAGAAACATGACATTGTGACATTACGAACCAAGAAGCAGCTCGGACTTTTATTCTGGTGCTGATGCAAATATGACATTGTGATGTCAGAAATTTAGATGCGGCAAACTGTGGATTATCTGATACCGAATCTGATGCTTCTGCAAATATGACATTGTGACACCAGGAGTCTGTCTCTGAAGCGCCAGACTGAGGAGCAGCTGACACTCTTTTTGCTGCTGCTGATGATGATGCTGCAGCTGCGAAAATGCTGCGATTCCCTGTGAAGAAAATACGAAAGCAGTTCAAACTTCTGCTACTGTTGGTGCTGCTGACTTTTGCCGTGTGGTTTACGTACCTGCACATCAATCAGGGCAAATCCATCAAACTCCACTTCAACTATGGGAAAGGTAAGATCTGAAATGTTTAATATGTAAAGTGAGTTTACTGCAGATGTGATTTTGCTCTCTGAGCGTCTTTTTGAATATTCTTGTTCTAAAGAATAAAAGAGAAATGAAGCTGCGGTTCAGATGAATAAAGGAACTCTTGAATTATCAATTTTATTATTAACTTTAATTAAAAAATTAGGGCACCAGCACTGATACTGAGTTTCAACATCAATGTCCAGCACATTTAATAGTTGGCAGATGAAAATTGGCATAGTGTAACATTAGTATGCATTGGAATGCATTTTGAACAGAAAGTTAAAACGTTGTATTTTAAATTAAATTAAATTAAGGTTGCATTATATTGGTTTCATTAGAGTGCTAAAATCATGCACATAAGTAGAAATGTTCAGATGAGCAGTATTAGAGCTTAGTCTGCTGTGATGAACCTTCGTAGAAACTAGATTCTCAGCTCTATGATTAAGTGTGAATGACCAGAAAGTGTGTTTACACAAGCCAGAATCTTTTACCTCAGATTCAAGCACATACTTGGTCATGAAAACCGCTCATTATGTGGTATGGCAACTGGACTTTTTTTTAAACATGCAGTGTACACTAAAGAAAAAAAAAAGAATCCAAATTTTTTTTTTGTCTTGTACTAAAGAACATGACTTGTTTGTTAATGAAATGTGCGTCATCAATGTCACAACTCTTCCCACCCACACACACAGCTGTTTCTTTTTTAAGCTGAAGTGTGTAATGTCTGTGTTACTAGCAGAAACATAACAGAATTGCACAAAAAGAGACTTTTCCATTTTCAGAAGAACAGAGTTAATTGTTGATAAGGTGCGTACAAATTTACATACTTATGCACTATGATATGTTTTATAGTATAAATAGTGCAAGAAGTGTGTTTACACTGAAAATTCCAACTATAAGAAGTGCACTTCAAATACTTGGATGATGCACTCATTTAAAGGGTTAGTTCACCCAAGAATTAAAAAAATTGTCATTTACTCACCCTCATGTTGTTCCAAACCGTAAGACTTTCGTTCATCTTCGGAACACAAATGAAGATCTTTTTGATGAAATCTGAGATATTTCGGTCCCTCCGTTGACAGCTACGCAACTGATACTTTGATGTTCATAAAGACAGCGTAAAACTAATCCATATGTCCAAATTTTCTGAAGAGACTCGATCAACTTTATATGATGAACAGATTTAATTTAGGCTTTTATTCACATATTTATTGGCCAGCGAATATAAACAGAAAGCTCAATCGCACCTGCTTGACGCGCAAGAACAAACCTCGTTGGTTCTTGTCGAAGCTCAAACGTGCTGCGTAACACAAGAATGAAGCTCATTGGTTCTTGCTGAAGCTCAAATGTGCTGTGTAACATGAGAATGAACCTCATTGGTTCTTGTGGAAGCTCAAACGTGCTGCGTAACACAAGAATAAACCTCATTGTTTCTTGCTGAAGCTCAAACGTGCTGCGTAACACGAGAATGAACCTCATTGGTTCTTGTGGAAGCTCAAATGTGATGCGTAACACGAGAATGAACCTCATTGGTTCTTGTGGAAGCTCAAATGTGATGCGTAACACGAGAATGAACCTCATTGGTTCTTGCTGAAGCTCAAACGTGCTGCGTAACACGAGAATGAAGCTCATTGGTTCTTGCGGAAGCTCAAACGTGCTGCGTAACACGAGAATGAACCTCATTGGTTCTTGCTGAAGCTCAAACGTGCTGCGTAACACGAGAATGAAGCTCATTGGTTCTTGCTGAAGCTCAAACGTGCTGCGTAACACGAGAATGAAGCTCATTGGTTCTTGCTGAAGCTCCAACGTTCTGCGCAACAAGAATGAACCTCATTGGTTCTTGCTGAAGCTCAAACGTGCTGCGTAACACAAGAATGAACCTCATTGTTTCTTGCTGAAGCTCAAACGTGCTGCATAACACAAGAATGAACCGCATTGGTTCTTGCTGAAGCTCAAACGTGCTGTGTAACACAAGAATGAAGCTCATTGGTTCTTGCTGAAGCTCAAACGTGCTGCGTAACAAGAATGAACCTTATTGGTTCTTGCTGAAGCTCAAACGTGCTGCGTAACACACGAGAATGAACCTCGTTGGCTCTTGTGGAAGCTCAAACGTGATGCGTAACACGGGAATGAACCTCATTGGTTCTTGCTGAAGCTCAAACGTGCTGCGTAACACACGAGAATGAACCTCATTGGTTCTTGCTGAAGCTCAAATGTGCTGCGTAACACACGAGAATGAACCTCATTGGCTCTTGCAGAAGCTCAAAACGTGCTGCGTAACACACGAGAATGAACCTCGTTGGTTCTTGCTGAAGCTCAACGTGCTGCGTAACACACAAGAATGAACCTCATTGGTTCTTGCGGAAGCTCAAATGTGCTGTGTAACAAGAATGAACCTCATTGGTTCTTGCTGAAGCTCAAACGTGCTGCGTAACACAAGAATAAACTTCATTGGTTCTTGCTGAAGCTCAACGTGCTGCGTAACACACAAGAATGAACCTCATTGGTTCTTGCGGAAGCTCAAATGTGCTGTGTAACAAGAATGAACCTCATTGGTTCTTGCTGAAGCTCAAACGTGCTGCGTAACACAAGAATAAACTTCATTGGTTCTTGCTGAAGCTCAACGTGCTGCGTAACACACAAGAATGAACCTCATTGGTTCTTGTGGAAGCTCAAACGTGATGCGTAACAAGAGAATGAACCTCATTGGTTCTTGCTGAAGCTCAAACATGCTGCGTAACACACGAGAATGAACCTCATTGGCTCTTGTGGAAGCTCAGATGTGCTGCGTAACACGAGAATGAACCTTATTGGTTCTTGCTGAAGCTCAAATGTGCTGTGTAACACAAGAGAATGAACCTCATTGGTTCTTGCAGTATGAATGTGACATCTGTGTGAGCAGTGCTTCATACATCGCTATACTATCGTCAATAGACAGTAGACCCTTTTTTTACCCGCACAAGTTCAATAATGAAAACTTTAAAGCTTATATTAAGAACACTAATATTGGCAGTGTGCTAACACAGGGTCGGACCCCTAGAGCCTGTCTGACAACATCTTTTTTGTGTCTGCCACTCTAGAAGAGGATCCTCTTTCTCATTAACAGCTGCTAAAAGCCCTGTGTGGCTTGGCATCTCTCCCTAACTGCCCTAAACTGACCTCAATCATAACCCAGGAACCTCAGCCTCTGTCTGTCCGTCTCTGGTCTTTGAGTGGGCCACCAAATCACTCCTCTCGCAAAGGAGAAGAGCACTGGAATTACTCAAGTGTGAGAAGGCTGTGCAAATTCTGTATTAGCACGAAGAAGATGTCTGGAAAATAACATGACATCGCACCAAGCCATCTATAGCGAAATTAAAAAGTCTGTGGGGCTCGCCGAGTGACGTTACTGACATTTTAATCAGAGAAGCTGGCTGTGAAAATGCATGTTTGCACAAATAGGCTGGTTTATTTTTGCCTGAGGGCTCACAATGGTCACCTTATTGCCAATTACAGGCTCCATAGGGCTGGGTCAAGATGTAGCCATGCACCAGCTGTGATAGGTTGCTGTGAACAAGGGTCTTTTTAAGCAACCAAGTGTGAAGGAATGTGTTGAAGTAACAAGCGGGTCATTCCTGTAATGCAGTACCTTTAGAACTCAATAAATGAATGAATTTAAAAATGAAATGTTTTTAAAAATGAATGCATATTGGGTTGTAATTCATATAAAAGTACCTGCTAAACTCTTAAAAATAAAGGTTCCAAAAGGGGGTTTTCACAGCGTTGCCATAGAAGAACCTTTGGTTCCCCAAAGATCCTTTCAATGAACAGTTCTTAAAAGAACCATTTTTTCTTAGTGTGAAGAACATTCTAATAATCTAAAGAACCTTTTTCACTATGAAGAACCTTTTGCGGAATGGAAAGATTCCATGGATGTTAAAGGTTCTTCATGATCATCAACACCAATAAAGAACCTTTATTTTTAAGAGTACTAGTCTTGCAAATACAGTCAAACCAAAAATGATTCACACACCAGATATAATTTTTTACTAGTGGGTGCAGGACACTATAGTTCATTTATTTAAGTGAGGATAGTAAAATAAAGTAAACTGTGACATATTATACCCAAAAAAAATACGGTGGACTACCAGTAAAATTGATAAAAAATTTGGGACCAAAATTATTCAGACACTTTGACCTGACCATGTTTTGCTTAAGTGTTTTTTCTTTTAATTGCTAATGCGACCTTTTACACCACAGACTGAACAAAATGAAGCATTGCTTGGTCATTGGTTGACCTTGGTATTATTTAATTGTGTACTTATATTTAACAGCTGACAGCTGATTGGTTGATTGTAATCCATTACATATCTTTCTATCAAAGTCATCTGACATTATCAAGATGAATTTGTTTTGACACAGTTTAACTCTGAGTTCTTGTCATATTTTATTACCATTTTCTAAACTATAGCAAATAAACTGTGATAATGTGAGAAATGTTGAAGGTGCCTGAATGAAGTTTGACTGTATATGCACTGGTCAAGCTCGGGCACTTAAACATCATTAATTATAACATATTTACATGGTGGCAAGAAAATTAACAGGATGTAAATTAAGTGCTAAAGTTAGCCATTGCTCAGTGTGGGATTTTGAGTTGGCTTATGAGGTCAGGAAGTTAATTACAATATTATTTAATCATCTTTTGAATGTTATTTTATAATACAGATTACTGTCAGTGTATCTAACATAATTAAATGTTTTTAATTGAACTATATTTGCTCATGTATATGCTGTTGTTATGTCAAAAATCATCTCTTCTTGGAGGACAAAAAGACAAACCATCTATTTTTGATTAGCAATTAAAACAATATTTCTGATAAAACATGATTTGTTTGGTTTGAAACATTTAGATTAGAGCAAGAAAAAATTAAGATGCACCTATTTCACAATTAATTACATTTTTAATTTTTAAATATATTTTAAGTTTAATTAATACACTTAACTTTGAAACTAAACTCTTAGTGAATTTAGTGAATCTTTTATTTAATTAAATTCACTCTTATTTTAAATTAAATTAAAGGGTGTAATTTCTGCCCAACTACAGATACCAAAACAAAGTTGTTTCAGAACACGCCCCCATCTACCATTGGTTAAAAAAAACTGACTGCCATTGGCTGAGTCAGTGTTGCTGAGTCAGGTTGATCAAACAAACAGAGCAATGTTTTGATAGAGCCGCTTTGTTTATTACTATTTAGGGAACTCAACCTGCAGTGGCTTACTTAAGGTTGACCTATGCATATTAAACTGTGATAGGGGAAACTCTTTCAACATCAAAAAATACTTTAGTTTTTAATTGTGATTCAAAAAACTAATAGTAAGTTTAATAATTAAAAGTTTCGGAACATGAAAGTAATGCATAGTGGGAATGACCCAAGCACAATGTTTGTAAAGGGAAGTCTTTTGGGCTGATTTCAAATGATTTTTTTGCTTTAGGTTGCTATGTTTAGGAATCCAAGGAAACTGATCCTATTTTGGCATCAGTGGGCAATCTCTAACCAGGACCCCTCTGAGTGCTGAATGAAAGAGTGTGAGAAATACACACAACTGAACTGAGAAGGAGTGGGATAAGAGTGGCAGGTTGGTTACAGGCACAGAAAGGGCTTTTGGGAAAGGTCATATGATACGAGTGTGTGTGTGAATGGAAAGCAGCCATTTCCCACCATAATCTGGCTGTACTAAAGCATGACGGCTGTTAAGGCCATAAAATCAGAGTTAATTACGTTGCTGTATAATTGAAGTATAATTTTACATTTACTGAAAAGGTACCCTAAAGCCTTTCTGGTCTTTTGTATCTATGAAAACATGCATTACATGTAGCACTTTATAATGTTTAACAGGAAGAAACTACAGTAACATTATATTAATGAAAGGCTATTTTACGATGGTGAATACATTAAAAGTTACACGTCTTTATTATGGATGATGACATTAATAGATTTAAACTGCATTAGTGTGCACATTCACAGTATGATTATGCTAGAATGTCCTTTATATTCAACATTTGTTGAATATAACATTTGTTATACTTTTGGTAATAGGGAAATTGAGCATGAATTACCAAACCTTTGGGATGCCAGTTTGCCTTTGTTAATCGGTAAAACAGCAACTACAGTACACAGCAATTGTTTTCTTCAAATCTTGCTTACAATTTCAAAGAAAGTGTACAGTGACGTATTTAATTACATTTTGTGTGCTATGAATGAACAAGGTTTTAATGAGAGATAAAACATCTTTCTGCTGTCAGCATGTAGTTGTGCTTTGTTTTATTAATTCAACTTGCAAAAAAATACTTTTTTAATATGCATGATTGTTTATACCAATTTTTACACTGCAACAAAAACTAATATGCTATTGAATATGCATATTTGTTACATTGTTACAAATGTTACAAACGTTACATTTTAATGTTAACAAATTAAATTAAAACAGTGGCATTGAAGTATTTTTCATTTAAATTATAAATTACTTGGAAAAATTTGAAGGAATGTTTAAGTTAATAATTCAGTCAGTAATAATGAACAAAGAAACTAACAGAGTATTTGAATATAAAATAATAACTAAATTAATAAAACTGTTTGCATGTGTATTCGCAGCCTTTTGTTTTGTGCAAATGTAAGTTGTACTATTGTGTTTATTTTGTGTAGGCCTATATATATCTGATATATCTCATATAGGATGCATTTGGTTAAGAATTAACGCGGTAGTAAAAGCGTTCCGGTGATCAGCTTCAGCGCATGCAGCTCAAACGGCAATGCACAACTAATAATGAATATGATTGGGACTGTCATATTACATAACATCATAAAGAGAACAATATTGTAATAAAACTTCGTGAATTATTTGGGTTTAGTTGCCGTGTTTCAGTGCGTTGCTCCAGGAAGAGCGCGTCCACAACATGAATGAAAAACACGCATTCTGAAAAGCAAGTAACTTAGATCAAGTTCACTTGTGCATTCGTGTGATTTTGTGCAGATATAATTTGTAATATTATGTTTATTTTGTATATATCTGATTAATCTCATATAGGATGCGTTTCTTTGAGTTAAATAATGCGCTAGTAAAGTGCTCCAGTCTACCGGTGTTCATTCAGCGCGTGCGCTCAAACAGCAATGCACGGCTAATAATAACTATGATTGTCTGTCATATTACATAACATTAATGAGAACACTATTTTAATAAATCGTTGTGAATTCATTGGGTCTAGTTGGCGTTTTCAGTGTGTTGTTCCAGGAAGAGCGCATCCACACATTCTGAATAACAGATCTGAGGCGGCGTTGGTGACACGTTTCTGTAGATGTGCTATAGATGTGCTGCAGATGCATATTGCAGCATTAAGGCTAACGATTAATTGATTAATTCTTTGTTAATTTAAACAACAATCAATCATGGAAATTTGTGTAATTTGACATCCGTAGTCGTAATCCATAAACAGGCACAGGGTCAAAAACACGGGCAAACAATCCAAACATAAAACAAGGACCAAGAAACCCAGGCAAACAAGGTTATCCAAAGAAAAGGCAAACGATTAAAAGCATGAAACTGAGAACCAGGAAAGATCAGGGTGCCAAGGCGAAACTGGTAGGGCAGGTGACCAGTGCGAAGCAGGCAGAGCAGGTAGCCAGGGTGGAGCTGACTGGACTTAAGACCATCTCAGCAGAGCTGAAGACCACCACAGTGGAGCAGATGACCACCACGGCAGAGTAGACGGGACTAAAGATCCCCACCGTGAAGCAGAAGACCACCACAGCAGAGTAGACGGGAATTAAGATCCCCATGGCAGAGTAGAAGACCACCACAGTAGAGCAGGCGGGGACCACCACGGCAGAGCATGACGGACCAAAGTCCACCAAGATGTAGCTGAGGACCACCATGTCGGAGCAGGCAGAGCTGGTGACCACCATGGCGGAGCAGAAGACCACCACAGCGGATGAGGCGGAACTGGAACAAAGAGCATAGAGCGGTTAGGGTTGGCCTTTAGGGGAGCTTAGAACGGCCTCTGGCCAAGACAAAACAGGCAGGGAGTTCAGTAATGGCCTCCATGGCCATAACAAAATTCAAAATTGACCTCTGTGGTCATAATAAAACAGGCTGGGGAGTTCCAGGGCGACCTCAGCGGTCATGACAGGACAGACAGAGAGTACATAGGTGGCCACCATGGTCATGTTGGGGCAGACAGAGAGTTCATGGACGACCTCCATGGTCGTATCTGAGCAAACAGGAAGTTCAAGGACAACCTCTGCAGTCGTATTAGGGCCAATAGAGAGCATAGGGACAAGGACTACCTCTGTGGTTGTATCATAGTAGACAGAGAGTTCATGAGTGGACACCGCAGCCTCGGGAGGGACTGAAGAAGTGTACAGACACATAGAATGGGCATCGCCGTAACTGGGAGTGCAATCGGCGGTGGGAGAACCTCTGAGACCCCCAGACTCGATATCACTGGATTTGAATGCACTGGACTCGAAGATAATGTTGGGACTACTGAGATGCCAGCTGCTTGCACCGACATCAGTGGTAGGTCCGCCAAACTGGAAGCCAGTCTCAAACTCCTAAGGACCGCCTTTGTAGCTTCAGGTGCAGCGTCCATGATGGCTGAAGACTCTGGCGTGGTGGCCATGACGTGAAGAGGCTCTGGACTTGGGACCACCGGAATGGGAAGCGCTGAGAGCAGTGGATTAGCGATCACCAGACTTGGAAGCGCTGGAATCATTGAATCAGTATGGACTGTAATCGGTTGTTGAGTCCATAGCAGAAAAAATCAATGAGAGTACAGTCTGGGAGGTCAGTGTAATTAGTAATGTCCAGGAAAGTCCTGGATGTGGTCATGAGTTTCTTGACTTGACCACAAGTCTCAAGTTTCGAGTGAGTGAGTTTCTTGGCGAAGGTGGACTAGGGTGAGTGCTGGATCCATATTGGCGAAGTCTTCTGTCACAAACTGCTCTGACATGGTTGATGATCCAAACGCAGCTTTTATTTAGGGTAATCCACAGTCATAATCCATAAACAGGCACAGGGTCAAAAACATGGGCAAACAATCCAAACATAAAACAAGGGCCAAGAAACAGGCAAACAAGGTAATCCAAAGAACAGCTAAAAGATCAAAACCATGAAACCGGGAACCAGGAAAGAACGCACAGAAATGCAGTTGTAACACAAACAAGACTTTGCAAGGAATGAGTGGAAACACAGGGCTTATAAATGCAGGGCTAAAGAAGGTAATGACAAACAGCTGAACGCAATCACAACATAATGAGTCCAGGCAGTGGTTTATGGGAATTTAAGTTTATGATGTGGGAGCCCAGGAGTCGGGAGGAGTGCCCTCTGGTGGAGATTATGGGCACTCCAGCTGACGGATGTGACAGTTATAGAATCACTGTCCAACTCAAAGATATTTGGACCCTGTTGACTTTCATTTCATAATCAAAAACATTCTTCAAAATATATAATTTTTAAGATATTTTGTCACAATTCATGAAAGTACAAGGCTCACTTAGCTTTATCAGTCAGACGCACATACACATTCTGACTGTCTCGCTCTCATAGTGTATCATATTTCACTGTCCTGACTGAGAGATGCCTCACATTGAAGTTGGTGTTACATTACTGTAAGCGATCCATCTGCAAAGCTGGATTACAATCGATCATCAAAGACCTGAAGCTGCTTGAGTGGGCTTTTATTGTGGTTGTGTGTGTAAAGGTCACCTTAACAGCTTGCTCTTTGCACCCACGTTGGCAGGAGATGACAAGGAAAGGAAGTGATGCGAACAGTCAGTCACACTCAGTGGTGAGCTGTTCCAGTATCTACTTTGTCATAGCGGTACCAAGCAAAGTTTTGGTTAAGAACAGAGCAGGAACTGTTTATACGTACATGAGTATGAGATATTGATCTCAAAATACAGAACCCAATTATAAACCAATTTGTCCACCATACAGGTGACAATAAAAAGTTATCCCCTGTCCCAAATGGCACACTTGGATTTACATTCTTACGGTGTAAAACAACAACATTAAAACTAGACTGGAAAGCACCTGTTACTGTATGATCAACATGTTTGTACATTTTAAAATTAAACATCATTTTGATATTTTTTTAGTATAATGGCAAAAATGTCTGGTTGATTACAACCTGTAAAAATCATTTTTTAAAGTTGTACATTTTACAGCGACGTATTTAAATTTCATGTTTAATTCAATGTGTTACCTGACGCAAGGGTTAGGGTTAAGATTATACGATTTTTCCTTTTGCTCATCTCGTGCACTCTATTTGTCATTGTCCCAGATTCCGTATTTTCACAATCCATGACTGACACCTAGGTACAAAACTGTGCATATTGAACGGACAATGCTTCCATTCCTGACAGCCTTGTTTTCGTTTGCCTTAAATTAAATATGCTGTTTTGTCTGAGGTCTAGAGGGCCACCCTTTGTCTTCAAAGTTTCAGTCCCTCTTTGAACGCTGTCAAACTAATTCTCATCTGTTTGTAGTGTGATGTTGCAAAAGGCTGCAGCTCTTTGAGGTGTGAAGCGCAGTGATGATTAGATCTGGCGATTGGGAAAACATGAGAATATTTAATTTGTTTAGCAGCATTTGTGGGTTCTGTGGTAGAATATTAATTTTCTAATTTAGGTGCACTTTAAAATGGACTCATTTGCCTTGGCTTTTATGTGACTCATTGTACAATGGCCAACAGATATTGAGGGCTAAAGGCATTCTATGAGCATAAACCCAGCTGAATGTAGGAAAATCCAATGAAAATCCATTGGAAATTAAAAAAATGACTCATCAGTACTTCTTCCATTGCTTGGGGGTCTAAGGCAGTAGATTAAAATGTTTGTCTTGGATACAAGTGGTTTCCAAATGGCAGCCCTGTTGAAAATATCAGAAAATTTGATTGGCTGACAAATTTATATTTTTTGAGAAGCACCACTAAAATAAAAATGAACATTTGAATCAGATCGGACTTAATTTTTTAGTCCGACTGAGCACTAAGGGTCATCAGGAGTCCAATTTTCATTGATCTTGTACTGTTGATTACAACTGAGTTGATTGATTATACTATAACTTTCTGAAAACTTTCTTCCTAGTCCAAAAAGAGCATTTTGAACTTCAGATGAATACATTTGAACTAGGGCTGCACAATAAATCGCAATTAACCCGAAATCGTGCTTAAACCGATTTGGCTTAGTGCGATTATGAATCTGAATTTTTTTTTACGTGGCTTTGTGATCAGTAGTAAATGCTACTCCATCTGAAAGCACTGCGAGTTTGAGTCGCTTATAACATGCATTTGAAAAAACAACACGTGTGTAACGAAGTTCGTAGATACGGGAAGAAGGAGGCGGGAACCGGCGAACGTTAACAAACTTTAATCAAATAAACAAATAAACTGAAAGTAAAAACGGCAGCCCCTCACGGACGACTGCCACGCACACACATAACACAACGTAAACAAAACACAACGTAAATTCCAGGCCTGGTCCTCTCTCGTCCTTCACTGGTGTCGCTCGCCCACCTCGCCACAACGTGTCAAACATTTAATAACATGTTTTACTCCAAACTTCTGGAGTTTTACTCCTTCTGTGAGATAATGTGGCTTCTTACACAGAATAAGGCACACAACATATTATTTCATAGTATTCTATACAGTGATAAAGGCTATGTCGATTCATGAAAATACCCAAGAAGGCTTGAAGATCTCAAATACATCATATATTTTCATAGTCGTGTGTTTATTGGTCATGTTTAATCAATCAAAACGCTTCGATCTTCTGTTTATTCAGCTACAGTGATAGTATGATGCCCATAGGGATTTCCTGGAACGATGTGCGTTATCGTATTTCTGCCGGGCATATTTGGAGTTTCTGCGCGAGAGCGCCCTCTGGCTTTCAGATGTAGCAGCATTTACTGCTGATCAAAGAGCCGTGCTTCACTTACAAGCTGCACATAAAAAATAGAAGCCTTTTCCAAATCGCGTGCGGTTTAATTTCAATTAATCTTGCAGCCCTAATTTGAACACGACTGGCCACACTTACACGTTTTCCTGTGTCCAGAAACTTGGCCTGCCCAATTGCCGTAAGGTAATGAAGAAGTAGGATAGATACCCATGTTCCTAAATGCCGGAAAAACTAAAGACAATGTATGAATGTGGTGAATTTTGTCAGTACTTCTGCTGTTTTTGACTGTGTGTAGCACCTACAGCTCTGCAGAACCAAATCTGCCAAGTCTGTACAACCTCTGTAAAAATTCTGAATCAAATTACCTACAGTTTTTCAGCAAACTTGTTGATTCTTTGTGAAATCTAATCCTGTCCAAATGTTTGTTTGTTACGGCTGATATTGTTTTATCCCAACGCTTCTCATGTGTTTTTTTACCTGCCTAAGCTACCGCTTGCACACCAAACCTCCACATGCTGCATCGTTCAATATAGGTGGTATATGATGAAAAATAAAATAATAAAATTAACAAAGAGAGCCAAATTTAAATTGCCAAAACTGGCTATTTTAACATCATACTTGTCTATAGATTTCTCTGCTCACTTATGTGGTATTATTATAAACTAATGTAAAGTTTATTTATAATAAATGTAAAAAATATAAATAAATAATTCATTAAAAGACATATACATCATATGTAATGCACGCAACTACATCACATGAACTTTTGGAACGCCCACATCTAGAAAACCCAAACTCCCAGATGTTAGCCCCATTGAAAGGACATGAAATCACAGACTTCAGGTGATAAGAATTGTAACTCAAACTTCATTTAGAAAACTAGTCCCATCAAAATAGGGATTTAGAAATCAGTGGCTGAAGTTTTTTTAAAGGCCTTGCCTTAAGTAGTTTATCTTGTTCTGTTTTAAGACTTGAAGAAAAAGTTCCTTTTTGAAGCTTGAAAGTATCATTCATTGTACTGCATGTAAAAAAACAAACAAGTATAAATCTTCTGAAATGTTTCTTTAAATGTTAAATGGTTAGGAATGACATGCGGATGAGTAGAGGATAAATTTTCATTTTTGAAGACCATCTGTAAGGAAGCTTCACCTTTCTTCCTAAGTCTTTAAGCATTAACCACTGTCAGCTGTAGGTTCACATGAACTTCACATACACCCAAAAGGATCCGGTGAGCTGAGTTTTGTAGACCTGCACTCATGGAGCTTTCATTTGTTTTTTTATTCTGCCCATTTGAGAACAAGTGCCCTCAGGCTTACAGTAGAACAAACGTTCTCATCTCTGCCAGGGGCAAATCAACACCTTCCTGGTTTAAAACTCCCCTACTAACTTACACTTGGAAGCACAGGAAGGGACATGGGCATAAAAGGACACTTTTAAATGTGACTGGTTAATGTTTCGTGAACCACAGATGTTGAGCTCCCTTTAGGTGCATCAGGAGTGGCTCTGAATACATAAATCAGTTCAAATCACAGTCAGTAGCAGTTAATCTACTGTGTGTGATGCCTCAGGGAATGATGTTTTTACATGTTCCGCACAAGTCTCCACAGGTGCGGTGTGCTTTGAAAATTGTTTAGGAATTTGCATTAAAAGCAAAGGCTGTTGTTTTTCCACCTGCTTCACAGTTACAAATCACCACTTGTTTTTTTGTTTGACAGTGTTTTTTTTTGTTTTTAATTATTTATGGTAATTACCTAAACGAGTAAGTGACGTATGTTGAGCGACGCATAGTTGTCAACAGAACTCAACTGCACGCACGCTGGAAGAAGTAGAAGAAGAAGATGAGTGTAAACGATCTTTGCCAGTGTTGTAAAAATAATTTAAGGATACACAGAGTACTTACCAACACAATCATCATTTTTGAGAGAAATAGTAAAGGTGAAATGCATATACAAACAAGTTCTCCATTTAGGATTAGAACGAATTCAACCCAAGCGCTCTTTGGTGACGTGGATGATTAGGTTACTGTTGATCCATCTGTCCATCATCGTATAAAGCCCACCCTGACAATTTGATTGGTCCGAACAGCTCTGGTTCGAGCATAGTTGCTCCACAACGGATCAAGTCCAGACCGAACTTCCCGACCTCAAACGTTGTGGGCAGGGCTAAGTTCGGCTGGCATCCAGGCTAATAGTAAATACATCTTGTTTATTAATATTACTCAGTACTTAAATGTATAATTACACTGTAACAAGGAGACCTTAAAATAAAGTGTAAACAAGACTTCTTTCAACAACATAAAAAAAAAAATCTTAATTATTCCAAACTTTTGATCAATTTATGCATGAATGTTTCGCCAGTCATTATTACATATTCAGGTCTTTAGCGACCCGGATCTATATCTAAGACGGATGGATCTCTACCTGTCGTGAGAATATAAAACGCTCTTGATATTAGAGTAACAATTACAGAAGAATGAAATAAAGCATATTTTGTTACATTTTGGAGCTTGGAAGGGTTCAGTTTGAGCAGATGTTTTATACCATCATCCCTGTCCTCGTCAGAGCTCATTTCCCAGTACATTCAGCATCTGGCTCATATTCACCATCTCAAACATATGCTCAAAACTATCATTTTCAAGATCTTCAAAATCAATATTTTGATCATTGACAGCTTCTTCACCAGATCCACCAACAAGTGACAGTGACACTAATATTTGATTGCGTTCAGTACTTGATCTGCATTAAATCAAGGAGCCATTTCAAGTTTTACTTCCTATTCTTTTGTTTTCTGACTGCGGTAACTATGAGTGAAATGTTACTTCATCATTGTGTATCAGACAAGACAAGGTGAATTGCACGTATTCAGCCATCAAAGATTCAATTATTGTTGTGCAGAAAAAAATATACTTACACTGTTACACACCTCGGGTTGTTAGCGACCCTATACAATTTGTACAAAAAATGAATGGGAAAACAGGCATTCTTTTATATTTTTTCTCGTTATATTGTTTATAATGAATTGATTGAGGAATACCAAGAAGGTTGATATCTAACTTTAAAAAATTAATGAGGAGAAGGGTAGTGAATGACGTCCCGGGTCACTAAAGACCCGAGGTATGTGTTTTAAGGTGCTGTATGTAAGTTTTTAACTGCACTAAATCATAAAAATACCATCATATGTTTGCAGATATTTAGGAAACATGCTGAGTTCACATATTCTACTTTGAAATGTGCGTGTTTTGACACCACAGGTTGACAGTTTGCGGAAAACACAACGTTTTGCTGCCATGGAAACCAGCAAACAAACTGGGTCAAAGATTGCAGATTCTTCCCGACCTAAAAAGCCTCGGCATCCATCTGAAAATCTCTATGAACGGAAGCACATTAAAACGCGGATAGATCAACTCATCAACTTACAGTGTGTGAGTCTCCTCGCCTTCCATTGTCAATTGCGCTCGCTCCTGTTGCGTGTCCTCAAACTGGCAACCCGCGTGAGCATCGAGTCTGAGGAGGAGGGTGCGGGGCAAAAAATATTTTGAATTTGAACTGCAGTACCCATTTCAACCACTAGCTGGTATTCCTACATACTGCACCTTTAAGGGTTAAATAAATATATAAAAACACACATACACATCTCCTGCAGCAATATACGTACACACTTTCAGTTTTCAGTTTAGTTAGTGATCATTCTCTCTTACATGACTCGCTTGCATAGTCTTGTCAAATTTACGTTTCCTTTGTGAACATTTTCCAGCGTTTCGTTAACCTGTTAGAAAGTGTTGTAGATCTCTTGTCTCAGTCTTTCAGCTCAATTCCCTGTGAAGTCCTCTTGTTAGGATCTGATTAGGGGAGACTTGATCGAGATCAGCATATAAAGGTGACTTTCACACCGAGTCTCAGCGAGCCTGTCAGCCAGCAGCTGTAACGTCCATCTCTGATCTGAGATAGCAGTATCGCCTCCTGCATTCTGATGTAAAAGTGCTCAGAGAACTTCTGATATGATCAAAACACCCTGGCTTTTTATTCTGTTCTGTTCTGTTCTTGTATTACTTGTGTGTTATTGTGTAGTTTTTGGGTGAATCTCTCAAAAACATGTCAAGGCAGGGTTAACTATAAAACTATAAATGAAAATCATAAAAAAAACAGTTTAGTTCCACACCTGTTCTTTGTTCTGTTGATTACCTTCCTCTATGTATTTAAGCCTTCAGTTCTCCTCTGTTCAGTTCTCGTCTTCATCTTGTGTTAACATTATGTGGATATACTTCATACATTTTTGTGCATTTATGCTAATAAAAATAGAGAGAAAAATGTTAATTTCTCTTAATTTTCAGAAAAAAACTAGTTACAATTTAAATTATCTTAGTGGTTTTAAATATGTGTATTATTTCATGTGTATAAAATTATTATTACCTTAGATTTGGGGGGGGGTGAAATATGACCTGGATATGTTATTGACAAGTTACATTATATTTTTGTTCATCACACATGAGAAATCTTGTAGAAGTGTTAAAAGTGTTGACACTAGCTTTTTGTCACTTGTTGTCACTACTAAATAGTTTCATGAAGTGGGACCAGTGTTGTCATGCTTGTTGTTTGCAATTAAATTAAGCACTTCTAGTGGAATGTTTTGCTCTCAGTGTGGCTTTATTGCTTTATTAAGCAGCAGATTTGATTTTTGAAGGCTTTGTTATTCGACTCTGTCGGTATCTGCAAAATATGCCCACAGTGAAGAGTATATTTGTTTGATACTAACAGCCCAGTCTCATTCTGTTGACTAATTAGGCAATTAGGAACTGTCAGTATGCAATGCTAGATTCATCTTTCCTATGGTATTACATTTTTGTCTTGTTTGTCAGACAAGCGTGTCACTGTAGTTATAAACTCTGCATAAATTGCTAAGGGATTCACTTTTATCAAGCCACTTTCCCACCAAAAGGGACAAATCTGACCTTTCTTCCTGTATTTGAGGGCTGTTCTCTTGGTCCCTGGGCTAGACTGTGGCCCTTGAGATTGCTTATATGTCAAAGGTGCTGAAATATCTGTGATGTTAACATTTCTTTGAGTCATGCAGACTGTTCCCATGCAAACCCCATTCAACTTATGACTGATTTTCTTGGAAAGCCCATATTGTGAATCAGATCATATCTCCCAGATGACTAAAGGAAGTGGTTTGGTGATAAATCAGCCAGGATATGTTATCTAGAGGTGTCCTGACAGCAGTTTTCACAGCCTTGCCAACACTGAGCACTTCATAAAAAATATTGGACGAATTCAAGGATGAAAATGGAGAACCGGTTTTAAAAAACTATTTTGTTAATTACAGTTTGTACCATTTTTTTCTTGTATAATATTCAAGTCTTCATTTCAAGACAATGGTCTTTTGAATAGCGTTATGGTATGTCATTTTGGTGACTTAAAGTGCCCCTATTATGCTTTTTTGAATATAACCTTTTATGTATGTTATACAGCTGTTCGTGAATGTAAAATGTCTGCAAAGTTTCAAAGATCAAAGTGAATAAATGGAGTTATTGTCTCCCAAAAGAAAGAACCGATTCTGAACTGCCTGAAACAAGTCGTCAGTAATTCCAGTCTTAGTTCCTGCACAAACCTATGTAGATTTGTAACAAATTTGCATAATGCCCACCATGGCCTTCACAAAGCAACGTCTGCTTTGACCCTCAAACACTGGAGTTAGCTGAGGCCTGGAAGAGTTTGGGCCATCTGGCCAAGCAGAGCAGAGTAGACCAATCAGAGCAGAGTAGACCAATCACAACAGACTGGCCATCTGACCAATCAGAGCAGAGAAGACCAATCACAACAGACTTGCCATCTGACCAATCAGAGCAGACTAGACCAATCACAACAGACTGGCCATCTGACCAATCAGAGCAGACTAGACCAATCACAACAGACTGGGTCATCTGACCAGTCAGAGCAGAGAACAGAAATCATGAGAGATTGGGCCGTCTGACCAATCAGAGCAGAGAACACCAATCATGAAAGACTGGACCATCTGACCAATCAAATCAAAGTAGACCAATCACAAGAGAATGGGCCATCTGACCAATCAGAGCAGAGTAGACCAATCACAACAGACTGGCCATCTGACCAATCAGAGCAGAATAGACCAATCACAACAGACTGGGTCATCTGACCAATCAGAGCAGAGTAGACCAATCACGACAGACTGGACCATCTGACCAATCAGAGCAGAGAACACCAATCATGACAGACTGGGCCATCTGACCAATCACAGCAGAGAACACCAATCATGAAAGACTGGGCCATCTGACCAATCACAGCAGAGTAGACCAATCATGACAGACTGGGCCATCTGACCAATCACAGCAGAGAACACCAATCATGACAGACTGGGCCATCTGACCAATCACAGCAGAGTAGACCAATCACGACAGACTGGATCATCTGACCAATCAGAGCAGAGAGACCAATCACAACAGACTGGGCCATCTGGCCAATCAGAGCAGAGTAGACCAATCACAACAGACTGGGCCGTCTGACCAATCAGATCAGAGAACACCAATCATGACAGACTGGGCTGTCTTACCAATCAGATCAGAGTAGACTCTCAGAAATAAGGGATTTAGAGAGACCGAATCCTTGATCAAACCATTTCAGTGTCGAACCGACATGAATGCTGCAATAAGTGTCCCCTTTCAGTCGAATTGGGATCTATTTTCAGAGACCAATCTACTTCGAGTGTTTAGAAACGAGCCAATGAAGATTGGCATGCGGTTGACGCATTCCACGATCCGCCCCGCATTGCGGGTATAAATACGGAAGTGGAAGTACCGCATATCGCTTTCAACTTCGGAGCCGAACAGTACCCTTGTGTGTGTTCCTACGAAGAGTGTTTCAAGTAAGTCTCATGAAGAGGATCGCTCCAGAGTTCCGGTGTCGGTGTGACGGTGCCCTACAGCGGTGGTCGCGAGGAAGAAGCAAACAGCTGTTTTCACAGCTCGCTGGGCATTTTTTCCCTTTGAGTGCTCTCAGCGGGCTTGCACCTTTGAACCGCTGCGAGCCGCGGCCATTTCCCCTGTGTGCCTCGGCACTGATCGGAGCGTTTTTTTCCTTTTCTATGTAAGGTCCATCTGTTAGCCCAAAAACGGAATCTAACGGCTTGGTTGAAGGATTTTGCGTGTAAGCCTTTTCAGCATTTCTGTTAAATTCACTTAATTTATTAACATCTAATTTTAAATCTGACTCCATGAATAAAGTGATCTGACTCCAATTTTATGTGACTTCGTTCAATTTGTTACGTTCGTAATTTAACAGCTGCTGATTCGTTGTGATTTAATTTGGATCGTTGATTTTTCTTAGTATCTCTTATTTTCAATTATTTGTTCATCAAGGGACCCGATATCGCACAGAAACAGACGCGTCGCGAGTCGCGCATTCACGAACACAAACTGGCCAGTTCTGATATTAGTCAGAGGATTGCAGAGTGAATATTTTACCTTGAAGTGGTCGCACCTGCTTACTCAACAAAAAGTGTAATTTGATTAATAGACACGAGAGCTGCAACTTGCCAATACAGTAATAGTCAGAAATCGGATTATCCCGCATGCTGCGCTCCATGCTTCAGTCATGGGGTCCTCGGTTTGATCTATTCTGGCAAAAGATTTGCGGAAATAAAGGACTCCACATTGATCCATACTAGAATAATGATTTTCAGAATAATACAAGATAAATCAAGATTTACATTTATTTTGGCCAGACAGAACTTACGTAAAAATAATTAAACACGAATCCATGGTACACAACTTTCAGCAAAAAAATATAAAATACAATTACAAAGTAACATGAAAATAGTTTCAAAGAGTCATTATATCTGGCACTGTACATACAGTGTGTGTGAGTGCCTCTCGGACACTGACACAGCACTGCATGGGGGCTCTGGCTACAGAATGTTCCCAAATGGCAGCTCTGCCACCCTTCCTTAAATACCCAGACCAGAACAAAAGGGTTGTAAATATTTGCAATACAAACACCTGGTTTCGGGGGAGAGGATCAGATATCTTCTGAGACCACTCAAAAGGAGAACAGAATTCTCATAAGTTTCAATCTTTCTCATCCTACCAGTGACAGCAGTGAAGTTGAGACCATTTTACCAATCACACTGAGACCTTTAAAAAGATACCATACATAAATGGGGAAAAACAATAGATTAACAAGATACATCATCTGTGGTATATTTGCATTCTGTGACTTGAATCAGAGGGAAGGGAGTCGGTGAGGGAGAGGGGGAGAAGGTTTGGGCAGGCCGATGTCCTACACTCTTTCTGTGAGATCTTCTCTCCAGATTAGTAAGTTTTATTGTTCTATTGCAGGGGGTTGGATCTTCAGCTTTTGTCTTAGCAGTAAAACTGATTCTTACATCTAAAAGAGCAACACGGTTTGACCCTGCATCTTTTTCAAGATGTCATTCAAGCCGTGTGTTTCTGGATGCCGTCGTTATCTGTCCCCAGTTGACGGACACGATCGCTGTCTCACGTGTTTGGGCGTTCAGCACGCTGAGGCGGCTTTCGTGGATGACTCATGTTCCCATTGTGGGAACATGACCATCGCAATATTACGGTCTAGGCTCGAATACCTCAGACGGGGTGGAGTCCCATTGCGCATCCCCCGATCTAGTGGTCCTCCCGCTGCAAAGCAGAGGGCTGCTACTTTGGCTGATGCCTTTGGTGGAGACCTGAGGGTTACTGTGAGGGCACTCCCGCCGGGTCAACAGGCTCCTCGGGCCCCTCCCCCCTCCGCTGCACCGGTGGAGCTTCCGGAAGAGCAGCCTGGTCCTTCCCGTGGGGGACCGGCTGTTACTTTCGGGGCTCCGGCTGAGGACATGGTTTTCGATAGCTGCATCGGGGGACGAGCTTATGGACTCCGGAGATGAGGATTCGGCTGCGCTGCCCCCTTTGGGTGTGGTAGCGTTGCCCGAGTCTGATCCGGAGCTCACGGCTATGCTTTCCTGGGCCGCCGCGAGTGTCGGGCTCGAGTGGAACCCTCCACCGTGTCCCGAACCCTTGCGCCTGGACGACTGGTATGTTGGGATGGCCCGTGCTGGTTCTCAGTGCCCCGCCCCAGTGCCTTTCTTTCTGGAAGTGCATCAGGAGCTCACGAGATCCCCCCAGTAGAGCGGTCAGTAGCGATGCAGCTGTGTCCGAAGACCGCTACTGACTGGCAGGGAAATCCGCGTCTAACGGGCAAGGCTTACACAGCCTGTGGAGAAGCCGCGTCATCTTTGCATGCCAGGGCGCTCCTGCAGGTCTACCAGGCCAAAGCGCTCAAGGAACTGCACGAGGGTAGTTCCGACCCAGAGGTTATGCAGGAACTGCGTACCGTGACGGACCTCGCCCTCTGGGCGACGAAAGTCACCGCACGCTCCCTGGGTCGGGCGATGTCCACACTTGTGGTCCAGGAGCGCCACCTGTGGCTGAACCTGGCGGATATGCGTGAGACCGACAAGGTGCGGTTCCTCAACGCCCCTGGCCTCTTCGGCGACGCCATCGAGAACTTCGCCCAGCAGTTCTCGGTGGCCCAGAAGCAAACGGAGGCGATCAAAAACATCCTGCCCCGGCGACCCGCTACTGCCTCCACCCAGTCGCCGGCTGCAGCGCCTCCATCTGCTCGTCGCCGAGGACGTCCCCCTGCGTCCACCTCCGCCCCTGCTAAGCCCAAGCAGCAGCCTCCACCTGGGAAGCAGGGTGCCGGGTGTAGGGGTGCTGCCCAACCCGTCCAGGGTCCTGCGAAGTCCGCCGGCAAGCGCAAGGGCAAGCGGCCCTGAGACGGGCAGCCCAGGGAGAAGAAGAGCTGCTCTAGGGAAGGTGGTGTCCGCACCCCCCTCCTGCCCCCGGAGGAGAACCGGGGGGAGAATGTCACCGAGAAGGTTCGTCTACACAACATCCTGCCGCTGGCTCTCCGGAGTCCAGCGGTACCCACATTCTCAGTAAAAGAGCAGTTTCCTCCCTCCCTGACATTACCTACGCAAATATGCGTTTCCCCCAGTGAGCCTTCTTGCACAGACACTGTGCAAGGTCAGGGAGGACGAGGAGCAGGTCTTGTTAGTTGCGCCCTACTGGCCCAACCGGACCTGGTTCTCCGAACTCACACTCCTCGCGACAGCCCCTCCCTGGCCGATCCCTCCTGAGGAAGGACCTGCTTTCTCAGGGGCGGGGCACTCTATGGCACCCGCGTCCAGACCTCTGGAAACTCCATGTCTGGTCCCTGGACGAGAGGTTCTAGGTGACCTGCCACAAGCAGTGGTAGACACCATCACTTCTGCTAGAGCCCCCTCTACGAGGCGCCTCTAGGCACTGAAGTGGAACCTGTTAGTTGAGTGGTGTTCTTCCCGCTGGGAAGACCCCCGAAGGTGTTAAATATAATAGCAATAGCAATAGCCTCGCTGACAGATATATGTAGAGCTAAGGGCTGGGCAACACCTAACACGTTCGCTAGATTCTATAGCCTTCGTGTAGAGCCCGCATCCTCGCCCCCAGTGGCCAGTAGCGCTAAGTGCCCGTTCTAGTGTCGGCTTGCAACACCACTCCCGCCTCCTGGGCTGGATACGTGCGTCTATTGTCTCCAGTTGTGTTCCCCGGAAACGGCTAACCCTGTCGAGCTCCTCCGTTACCCCTTCGGTGTCAGACGTTGCGGGCATCTGACGCCAGGCCTGCACCCGTATGCTTGTGGAATGTATGTGTAGGCTGGGGTCCATATGTAGCGGTTCCCTAACGGCAAGCCCATATGTGTATTCTCGGCTAGCCCTGTGTCTTTCCCTCGTCTCTGGTGGTGTTCTTTCCCCCCTGGGATCAGGTTGGGTCCACCCCAGAGACTGCCATATGTAGTACTACCCTGATAGGTTAGTCCTTATGTGTATTTCGCCACCTCTCCTTTTATTGAAGGATGTGGCTCCGCAGCGTACCATCTCCATGAGACGGGCACGCTTTCCCAGCGTTATCCAATAGTCATACTGAGTGGGTCAGCAGTGACTGACCTTCCCTGCCGGGAGCCCTGACTCCCACTCCAACATAGGTGTGGTCCAGCGAGCTCAGGCAGGGCGCTGGAAGGGCCAGCATCCCTGGCGTGTTGGTAGGGATCCCAATTCGTGAAAGAAAGGGAACGTCTCGGTTACATATGTAACCCTCGTACGTCCCGTCGCCAGGTGCTGTGCTTCAGCTGAAGGCCCGAGTCACTCGTCTCGGCTCCTCAGTTGAAAAGCGATATGCGGTACTTCCACTTCCGTATTTATACCCGCAATGCGGTGCGGATCGTGGAATGCGTCAACCGTATGCCAATCTTCATTGGCTCGTTTCTAAACACACGAAGTAGATTGGTCTCTGAAAATAGATCCCAATTCGTTTGTCAGTTCCGACGTACGTCTCCGTTCCCTCCTTCAGGGAACGAGGGTTACATATGTAACCGAGACGTTTTTGACATTGGTTGGATATAAACCTATTGTAGGAGACCTCCAAAACAATTTAAGGGGACATTTTAAATAGCATAATAGGACCACATTAATATTTTCCCATTCATAACAGTATACATTGTTATACTTGAAATAGAGAAAAGAAAGGTTTTATATATTGACATACATAATTCATTTGTAACCTTGTGCATTGTTACTTAACTTTTTACAGGAAAAAAAAAACAACTATTTTAACAGTATTATAAAAATTGTCATAAATTGTTTCTGTGAAGTCTGTAATTTGACTAGCTACACTTTTTTTCACCATATACGGTACACAACATATAGTCAACTCACAGTTAACAAAGTAAGCATTATACATTATTTTCCAATTAAATTTCAATATTTAAATATTATTTTTACAGCATTATATATCTTAACTGCTTGCTGTAAAGGTCAGAGTCAAGTTCTTTCTACACAAACACAACTTCCGCCTGGCTCAAACCTTCCGCTTCAACTGCCTTCAATCACACGGTATGTCACTCTGAAAAGCCACTTGCTTTCCACTTTGGGACATGGTGTAAAGTGATATTTTTGAGCAGTGGATGCCAGGGAGGAAAAGTGTGCCTTTAATTGTAATATGCTCCCTAAGGGCGGTTTGGTTAGAACTGGTATACAGTTCCTGTAACCAGTGTTTCAGTGTTTTAGGGTTCATGAATTGAAGAACATTTCCTGTTGTTTAACCAGAGCTGTTGGTTTTGAGATGTGATTGTATTTTACCCAGCGATTTGGTGGGAATGGCCTGCTGAATCAGAGCTGTAATCTGATTTAACTTATCTGATATAAGACAGCAACCTTTCGTTGGTTTGTGTATTCTGTGAATTTCAGTTCTCATCATTACCAAGTAATGAGTGTTTAGATGTGGGTACCAGTTTCTTTCTGATTCCTATGATAAATAAACAGGATGTCAAAATGATTTTTTTCATATTGATCTGGATTTTTTTTTTTAAAGATCTCATTACCTAAATCTCATTCTCATAACAGTACTGTGAAACAAAATAGATATATTATTAATGTGAAAGTATACACTGATCAGGCATAACATTATGACCACTGACAGGTGAAGTGAATAACACTGATTATCTCTTCATCACGGCACCTGTTAGTGGGTGGGATATATTAGGCAGCAAGTGAACATTTTGTCCTCAAAGTTGATGTGTTAGAAGCAGGAAAAATGGGCAAGCATAAGGATTTGAGCGAGTTTGACAAGGGTCAAATTGTGATGGCTAGACGACTGGGTCAGAGCATCTCCAAAACTGCAGCTCTTGTGGGGTGTTCCCGGTCTGTAGTGGTCAGTATCTATCAAAAGTGGTCCAAGGAAGGAACAGTGGTGAACCGGTGACCTGCTCATTGATGCACGTGGGGAGCGAAGGCTGGCCCGTGTGGTCCGATAAAACAGACGAGCTACTGTAGCTCAAATTGCTCAAGAAGTTAATGCTGGTTCTGATAGAAAGGTGTCAGAATACACAGAGCATCATAGTTTGTTGAATATGGTGCTGCATAGCCGCAGACCAGTCAGGGTGCCCATGCTGACCCCTGTCCATGGCCGAAAGCATGTGAGCATTAGAACTGGACCATAGAGCAATGGAAGAAGGTGGCCTGGTCTGATGAATCATGTTTTCTTTTACAAACCCGATTCCAAAAAAGTTGGGACACTGTACAAATTGTGAATAAAAACAGAATGCAATGATGTGGAAGTTTCAAATTTCAATATTTTATTCAGAATACAACATAGATGACATATCAGTTGATTTTAAATTTCATGGCATCAACACATCTCAAAAAAGTTGGGACAAGGCCATGTTTACCACTGTGTGGCATACCCTCTTCTTTTTATAACAGTCTGCAAACATCTGGGGACTGAGGAGACAAGTTGCTCAAGTTTAGGAATAGGAATGTTGTCCCATTCTTGTCTAATACAGGCTTCTAGTTGCTCAACTGTCAACTGCATCTTCCTCTTTATGATGCGCCAAATGTTTTCTATGGGTGAAAGATCTGGACTGCAGGCTGGCCATTTCAGTACCCGGATCCTTCTTCTACGCAGCCATGATGTTGTAATTGATGCAGTATGTGGTCTGGCATTGTCATGTTGGAAAATGCAAGGTCTTCCCTGAAAGAGACGACGTCTGGATGGGAGCATATGTTGTTCTAGAACTTGGATATACCTTTCAGCATTGATGGTGCCTTTCCAGATGTGTAAGCTGCCCATGCCACACGCACTCATGCAACCCCATACCACCAGAGATGCAGGGTTGGGTTGTCCTTGTCCTCTTTAGTCCGGATGACATGGCGTCCCAGTTTTCCAAAAAGAACTTAAAATTTTGATTCGTCTGACCACAGAACAGTTTTCCACTTTGCCACAGTCCATTTTAAATGAGCCTTGGCCCAGAGAAAACGCCTGCGCTTCTGGATCATGTTTAGATATGGCTTCTTTTTTGACCTATAGAGTTTTAGCCGGCAACGGCGAATGGCACGGTGGATTGTGTTCACCGACAATGTTTTCTGGAAGAATTCCTGAGCCCATGTTGTGATTTCCATTACAGTAGCATTCCTGTATGTGATGCAGTGCCGTCTAAGGGCCCGAAGATCACGGGCATCCAGTATGGTTTTCCGGCCTTGACCCTTACGCACAGAGATTGTTCCAGATTCTCTGAATCTTTGGATGATATTATGCACTGTAGATGATGATAACTTCAAACTCTTTGCAATTTTTCTCTGAGAAACTCCTTTCTGATATTGCTCCACTATTTTTCGCCGCAGCATTGGGGGAATTGGTGATCCTCTGCCCATCTTGACTTCTGAGAGACACTGCCACTCTGAGAGGCTCTTTTTATACCCAATCATGTTGCCAATTGACCTAATAAGTTGCAAATTGGTCCTCCAGCTGTTCCTTATATGTACATTTAACTTTTCCGGCCTCTTATTGCTACCTGTCCCAACTTTTTTGGAATGTGTAGCTCTCATGAAATCTAAAATGAGCCAATATTTGGCATGACATTTCAAAATGTCTCACTTTCAACATTTGATATGTTATCTATATTCTATTGTGAATAAAATATAAGTTTATGAGATTTGTAAATTATTGCATTCCTTTTTTATTCACAATTTGTACAGTGTCCCAACTTTTTTGGAATCGGGTTTGTACATCACGTGGATGGCCAGGTGCGTGTGCATCGCAACACACCTTCAAGAGTCTAGTGGAGTCCATGCCTCTACAGGTCAGGGCTGTTTTGGCACAAAACAATATTAGGAAGGTGGTCATAATGTTATGCCTGATCAGTGTACATTATACTGTAGTAGTAGTAGAAGTTAAATTTTAAATTTTAAATTTTTTAGTATAAAATTTTACATTTTATACTAATGTTAAATATTTAAAAAAAAATTGGGGGGGGGGGGACATGAAATTATTAAAGTATTTTAACACATTAACCATCTTTGGTTGCACTTTATTTTACAGTATGTGCACCTACAATGTATTTACTGAGTAATTTAAGCCAGCTTCATGGGTTAAGGTAAATTTTAGGGATAGGTTCGGGGATAGTACCTAGTTATAACCCAGTTATTGTAATTATAATAAGTACATAGTATGTACATGCAGAATAGGACTGTAAAATAAAGTGCTACCAAATATTAGTCTCAAGATAAGAAGTTGTCTTTTAGAAACTTGTTGGCCAAAAAAAAAAAAAAAAGATTTTAAATTCATTTTCATTATATTTTCTCATCATTCACTTATTAATATATCGGTGATGCGGTTAAGATTTTGTTGACTGGCATGAGGTTGTGCCCAGATTTTTCAGTATACAGTAATGGAAATTTTCCATAACTTTTTTTTGATGTACAAAACGAAAAACCAGCAAAAAGCAAAGGCAGATAAATACTGTCCTTCCGTAAAGATCCAACTCTTTTCTCACCCGAGATTAACAGCACCCATTAACTAACGCTCAGCACTTTTGTCCCTTGTCTGTTGTAATCTTGGTGGATGGCTACTGTTAAATGTAATTAGTTTTGGCTGCTAATAATTGAATGTCTCTCAACAAGGGAGTCACAGACTCATGGCCACAGAAAGCTTGTCTTTGTGGAAGGATCTGAATCTGCTATAGATGCTGAAGCATTAAATTCACTATTGTATATCCAGGAGCTTAAATCTCCCAGATAAGGGAATGTTGAGGGAAAGGGTTTTATAGCCCGAGGAAGAATTTTTCAGTTTAAACTCCGGTGAGATGAACTGGTGAGGAGGTTGAGCAGTCTAGACTACAACCCTGAGGCGGAGGATCACTTGAAGATCCTGAACTTGGTGCTTTTGGGTTTACAGAATAGATTTTCTGTTTTTTAATACATCATGATAGCAGTACTCTTAACCCTTGTACGCATACCTCGGGTCTTTAGCGACCATGGGAAGTCATTCACTACATTAACTACTATTCACTACATTCAATCTATGGCTGTTCGATTAATCGTAATTGATTTTCGATTTCGATGTTGGCTTCTAACAATTATGAAATCAATATAATCGGCATGAAACGATTATTGTGCCGCTGCCGCTTTCCTTCACAGTGGTGCACTTCCGTTCCTCCCCAAACATGACATCCAAATCAGCCAAATAAGTGAGTGTTGTAAAATGAAGTCTATTGTTGCTAAACTGCAGGACGTGCTTGATATTAAACAGTGTTATTAAAAGCGTATTAAGCCGCAAAAGAGATACTCTTCCCTAGACGGCCTCCTCTGGGCACGCTCCAAGACGGGGCGGAATGCGCATAAGCGAAGTATACTGTAGACTTCGGATACACGCCTAAATGGTCAAATAGCCTACACACAAATATTTTGAAATGCCGTTTTGGTATCCTCGTAAACACAGTCGGTTATGTCTTAAGTGAGTGTAAACACTGAGAAAGAGCGCGTGTGTAACAGTATAATGGGTCCGTGCAGCTCTTAAAGTGACTGCAGCCTAATAAATCTGCTGCAGTCATTATTGTTAATCAAACAACAAAAGACAAAGATAAAATTATTCACTGCTCTTGAATGAATAAACTGTAGTTTTAATAAAGATTAGTCTATATTTAATGTATACAGCAGTGTTATTTTACATTTGATTACTTTATTCAATTTCTGTTGTAGGCTATTACTTGAATAACTGAATACCACTGTTAATACCATCTTCCTGGAAAACCTAAAGCACTATTTATTTAAATTATATTTTTGTTTTGTTGTATTTTTTGTTGGTTTTGTTTGTAATTTAGTTTACTTGTCTTCTCTAACTGTTTTGAGGACTTTTACTTAGGCCTACTTTAATTAACCTGTATTCGTTTTTGCTGAAGTGTTAATAATTGTGAAATTTCACTGACATGTATTACTCCTACCATAAAGTAAGACTTTGATCATATCACATATCACATTTCTAATTATTTTTTTGTAAAAAGTATATAGGGTCGCAAGCAACCCAAGGTATGTAATAGTGTAAGTATTTTTTTTTTCTGCGCAACAATTGATTCTCTGATGACTCAGTAAGTGCAATTCACCTTTATTCTTCAAGGTAGCAATGTCTGACACATAATAATGACGTAAGCGATCAAAATATTGATTTTGAAGACGTTGAAAATGATAGTTTTGAGAATATATTTGAGATGGCGAATATGAGCCAGATGCTGAATGTACTGGGAAATGAGCTCTGATGAGGACAGTGATGATGGTATATAACATCCGCTCAAACTGAACCCTTCCAAGCTCCAAAAGGTAATAAAATATGCTTTATTTTATTCTTGTTCTAGTCTGTTTTGCTTGTCTTTGAGTTTGTTCCTTTGTTCAGTTTTCCCGCCATTGTCATTATGAGTTCATTTGTCCCAGCTGTGTCTTGTTAATTAGTCTAGTCATCACCTTGTTTGCCCTGTGTATTTAGTCCTCAGTTTTCCCTCAGTGTTTGTCCGTCGACGTTCATGTATTCTGGTGTTTCTGAGTGGTCCCTGTGAGTTTTGTCATTAAAGTTCCTGTTCCAAGTTCTCCTTCTCCTTCTCCTTCTCCTTCTCCTTCTCCGAGTCCGAGTCCGAGTCCGAGTTTTGAGTTACACCAGTATTGTAACCATTCTTTTGTATTTGCTATTAAAATATCAAGATAGTTTTATACTATTGCGGCAGTTAGAGACCCATCCGTGTTAGATCAAGGTCGCTAAAGACCTGAACATGTAATAATGATTGCCGAAACATTCATGCATTTAAGGGTTAAACAAACCACAGAACTGTAGATGTTGCAACTTTCAACCTTATTTTCCCCTAATCCTGTTCACAAAGTTCATTGACTTTGCCCTTGAGATATGCAGCGACCTATAAAAGCATCATCCATCTATGAGCACTCCACTGTCATTCATCAGCTCACAATGGGACCTAAAAGATGCTTCACATTTATTTTGATCCCATCATGTGGCCTGATGGTAAAAAAGAGGTTTTTATATTTCTGAATGGGATTTTCTGTTTTACAGCCCTTAGAATTGGTTCTTAAAGGTCACCGTTTTTAAGTTTTGTTTACATTGGTGAAATGGGAGGCTTATTGAAAATTATTTAATTTCACAGGGACACAGCACAAATAGATGGCTATAATAATAGTGCTCAAATGAATTTGGGTGGATATGATGGTTGATATTGGTCTTATTTGCGGAGATGAAATCAATGTTTGGTGATGGGAGAAAAAGAAATGAGGTTTTCATTGGGAATGCATTCTAAGAGATTCAATTGAATTGTAGAGTAGAGGTGAATGAGCTGAGGAAATAAAGAACACAATAACGGTGAATATGTTCTAACTGGAGACGTGCTCAAGTACCTTGAGTATTCGGAAGTGACAGCAGTGATTGATCATAAAAACACAAGAATTGTGTGACATTGCACCAGCATAATAATAAGAGCCTTTTAATAATAATTTTATTAATAATATTCTATTTTAATAATAGAAAACTTTAAGTAGTCTTTAAGTAATAATAATATTTTATCTTAATTTATTAGACAAAAATAAGCAGTGAAATGTTTTTTTTTTTTTTAGAATATTAATGACATTTGGGAAACTTTTGTCCGCCACATCAAAGATGGGGTGCAACCAATGTACAGTAACATGCAAAAACACTAAACAAAACAAAACATACAGGAAATATATAAATCAATCAAGCTGTTGTTTTTATGACCAGGAAAGGTTAGTTTAGGTAGAATGTGGTACAACTCCCCGAATAATATTTATGAATTGTTAATTCATTGTTGTCATATGTCTGTCTTGTCTTGTGTAAGCACATGTCTTGTATTTGTCATTTCTGGCCATGTGCTTGTGTTTGTCATGTTTGGTAGGATGTCATTTCTCCAGTCTATTGTCAACCCCGCCCATCTTGTTATCTGATTATTGGTTAATTTGCCCCACTTGTTCTCCCTCATTACCTGCCTTGTTTGTTTTTTTTATAATCTCCTTGTGTTTGCAGTCCTGTGCTGGATTGTTGTTTGATGTCTCCTGTTTCCCTGCTTCATGTTCCTGACCCTGGTGTTTTGTCTTTGTCAGTTTGGTTTTCCCCCCTCATGGGTGTTTGCTTTTGATTTTATTTCATTTAATAAATCTTATTTCCTCTAGCTATTGAGTCCTCACTCCTTTCTATTGTACCCAATCGTGACAATTGTATTTGTAAAGAAAAATAAATATAAAAAAATATGTGCAGTCAAGGTGCCCATGCTGATCCCTGTTCGCTTACCTGGGGAACACATGGCACCAGGATGCACTATGGGAAGAAGGCAAGCCGGCGGTGGCAGTGTGAGGCTTTGGGCAATGTTCTGCTGGGAAACCTTGGGTCCTGCCATCCATGTGGATGTTACTTTGACTTGGATATATATACACTCACCTAAAGGATTATTAGGAACACCATACTAATACTGTGTTTGACCCCCTTTCGCCTTCAGAACTGCCTTAATTCTACGTGGCATTGATTCAACAAGGTGCTGAAAGCATTCTTTAGAAATGTTGGCCCATATTGATAGGATAGCATCTTGCAGTTGATGGAGATTTGTGGGATGCACATCCAGGGCACGAAGCTCCCATTCCACCACATCCCAAAGATGCTCTATTGGGTTGAGATCTGGTGACTGTGGGGGCCATTTTAGTACAGTGAACTCATTGTCATGTTCAAGAAACCAATTTGAAATGATTCGAGCTTTGTGACATGGTGCATTATCCTGCTGGAAGTAGCCATCAGAGGATGGGTACATGGTGGTCATAAAGGGATGGACATGGTCAGAAACAATGCTCAGGTAGGCCGTGGCATTTAAACGATGCCCAGTTGGCACTAAGGGGCCTAAAGTGTGCCAAGAAAACATCCCCCACACCATTACACCACCACCACCAGCCTGCACAGTGGTAACAAGGCATGATGGATCCATGTTCTCATTCTGTTTACGCCAAATTCTGACTCTACCATCTGAATGTCTCAAAAGAAATCGAGACTCATCAGACCAGGCAACGTTTTTCCAGTCTTCAACTGTCCAATTTTGGTGAGCTCGTGCAAATTGTAGCCTCTTTTTCCTATTTGTAGTGGAGATGAGTGGTACCCGGTGGGGTCTTCTGCTGTTGTAGCCCATCCGCCTCAAGGTTGTGCGTGTTGTGGCTTCACAAATGCTTTGCTGCATACCTCGGTTGTAACGAGTGGTTATTTCAGTCAAAGTTGCTCTTCTATAAGCTTGAATCAGTCGGCCCATTCTCCTCTGACCTCTAGCATCAACAAGGCATTTTCGCCCACAGGACTGCCGCATACTGGATGTTTTTCCCTTTTCACACCATTCTTTGTAAACTCTAGAAATGGTTGTGCGTGAAAATCCCAGTAACTGAGCAGATTGTGAAATACTCAGACCGGCCCGTCTGGCACCAACAACCATGCCACGCTCAAAATTGCTTAAATCACCTTTCTTTCCCACTCTGACATTCAGTTTGGAGTTCAGGAGATTGTCTTGACCAGGACCACACCCCTAAATGCATTGAAGCAACTGCCATGTGATTGGTTGATTAGATAATTGCATTAATGAGAAATTGAACAGGTGTTCCTAATAATCCTTTAGGTGAGTGTATATATATATATATATATATATATAGTTGTGGTCAGAATTATTGGCACCCCTGGTAAATATGATCAAAGATGGCTATAAAAATTAATCTGCATTGTTTATCCTTTTAGTCTTTTATTCAAAAAATTAACAAAAATTGAACCTTTCATTGAAGTAAAAGAATTGAACGTGGGGGCTAAATCACATTATAAAATAAATGCTTTTCTCCAAAACACGTTTATTGGTACCCTTTTATTAAATACTTTTTGCAACCTCCTTTTGCCAAGATAACAGCTCTGAGTCTTCTCCTATAATGCCTGATGAGTTTGGAGAACACCTGACAAGAAATCAGAGACCATTCCTCCATACAGAATCTCTCCAGATCCTTCAGATTCCCAGATCCATGTTGGTGCTTCTTCTCTTCAGTTCAGCCCACTCAGTTTCTATAGGGTTCAGGTCAGGGGACTGGGAGGGTCATGGCAGAAGCTTCATTTTGTGCTCAGTGACGCATTTTTGTGTTGATGTTGATGTTTGTTTTGGATCGTTGTCCTGATGGAAGATCCAACCACGACCCATTATAAGATTTCTAGCAGAGGCCGTCAGGTTTTAATTTTTTATCTGTTGGTATTTGCTAGAATCCATGATACCCTGTATCTGAACAAGATGTCCAGGACCTCCAGCAAAAAAATAGGCCCACAACATTAAAGATCCAGCGGTATTTTTAACCTTGGGCATGGGGTACTTTTTATCCCTGTTTGCACCAAAGCCATCTGGTAGGTTTTCTGCCAAAAACCTCTTTTTATAATTTCATCTGACCACAGAACCACGTCCAATCATTCCAATCGTGTCTGACAACTGAATATGCTGGAGTTTCTTTCTGGATGAGCGAGGGGGATTTTTCTTGAAACCCTCCCAAACAACATGTGGTGATGTAGGGGTTGTTTGATTTTTTTTTTTTTTTAGGCTTTCTGACCCCAATACTTAACTAATCTTTGGAGAAACTCCAAACTCTCCTTCTCACCGTGCATTAGGACGATATAGACACACGTCCTCTTCCAGGCAGATTCGTAACATCTTTAGTTGATTGGAACTTCTTAATTATTGCCCTGATGGTGGAAATGGGGATTTTCAATGCTTTAGCTATTTTCCTACAGCCACTTTCTATTTTGTGAAGCTCAACAATCTTTTGCTGCACATCAGAACTATATTCTTTGGTTTTACTCATTGTGATGAATGATTAAGGGAATTTGGCCTTTGTGTTTCCTCATATTTATACCCCTGTGAAACAAGACGTCATAGCTAGACAATTTCATGTTCCTAGTCACCCTGGTGTGCGTAAGAATTTAAATATTAATGGGAATATATTTCAGAGATATTTTACTCATAAAAAATTCTAGGGGTTCCAATAATTGTGGCCAGCGTGTTTTGGAGAAAAACATTTATTTCATAATGTGATTTTCCCCCGACTTTCCATTCTTTTACTTCAATGAAAGGTTAGATTTTTGCGAATTTTTTGAATGATAGATCAAAAGGATAAACAATGCAGATTTATTTTTACAGCCATCTTTGATCATATTTACTAGGGGTGCCAATAATTCTGACCACAACTATATATATATATATATATATATTAGGGCTGTCAAAATTAGCG
This sequence comes from Coreius guichenoti, assembly GCA_039654105.1. Lineage (NCBI taxonomy): Eukaryota > Metazoa > Chordata > Actinopteri > Cypriniformes > Gobionidae > Coreius > Coreius guichenoti. The sequence goes on from CM077191.1 coordinate 25,008,247, forward strand.
CGTTAACGCACGCAATTTTTTCAGTTTAAAGAATTTAACGCAATTAACGCAGCATCAGTTTTTTTCTGTCATCCTTTGGGTGCGCTACTACAGTATATGATCAAGCTATCATTCATTCAAGTGCTATTAAACCATTCAAGCACGATAAGACGCAAAAATAACAACTTAAATCTGTACTGGCGCGCTGTCTGTGAGTCTCTGTCTGGGATATCTCGTCAGCACAGAATGGCATGGCCACGTTGAGTTCTCTTTCGCACTTGAACGGACAAAAACACACAAGTATTCCAAAATGTCTGCTTTGTCGAGTATCCTCGTAAGCACAGTCTTAAATTAGTTAAAAAGTGTTAAATGAACGCAAAGAGTTGTGAGGACATCGGATACGTCATATCCGCGTCATGTGCTTCAGGTTTTAAAGTGATGTCTGTCATTAATGTAAATCAAAGAACAAAAGACAAAGAGAAAATCACTCACTGCTCTTAACTGAACTTTTGTAGCTTTAATAAGGATTAATCTATGTTTGACACCATACTAAGAACATTTTTTGGCAACTCAATTTTTCCTTTTTATATCATGGACAATCATCTTGCCATTAACCCAGTTAGAATAAGAAAATTGGGTCTATCAGGTTTTTAAAAGGGAGAAAATTAAGCTTCCCATTTATTAAGCTGTTGCAGTCAAACCCAAATGGTGCAAATTCATCTGCCATTTGGTAGAAGCCAGATTTGGCAGATTCCAGCATGGACAGACTGTGTAACATGCCCTCGTTCATCAAAAACATCCAAATGATGTCAAATCTGGGTCCCGAATCAAAGCCAGTAGATATAGAGATTTGCACTGAAGCATTGTGTATATCTCCTCATCATATTGTTTTTATAGACATCTTCAGGCAGAGTTGCTTGGCTCAGGTTGTTGTTTTGTTGTTGTTTGCGTGATCCGTTTGCCGGCATGAATACAAAGTGTTTTTGTCCCCTGCGGCTAAACCACAGTTTTGAGCAGTAACACTTATTTTAGTGCCTGACCTTAGCAAGCATTTGTTATTTTCCTTCTTCCTCAGATGCACAGCTCGGTCTTACCACCTGCTCACATCCCACACAAAAAAATTTGCGTTTGCACACTGAGCATTACAACATTTGCTGTAGTTCCGTGTACTTGCGTTTTTGCGTATGTCCTCTTGTCCTTATGAACAGAAATGAAGCGATTAGGTTAGAGGAGTAGAGGTTATACTTCACCTTAACAGAGCTCAGTTATACATCAGCTAATCACACTTTACAGTTTTTATCAGTCGGTGACGGAAAGTGAACTGGAATCAAGTAAAGCCTTCATAAATGCCTTATGAATTACACTGAGCATGTCTTTATGTTCATTGCTTTGATAAACATGTGCCTGACTTCTGTATTAATGTGTGATGCTTGAATAGAGCATACCCAATTTCTCATAAGAATTTCAGAAACATACACTATATTGCCAAAAGTATTGGGACACCCCTCCAAATCATTGAATTCAGTTATTCCAATCACTTCCATGGCCACAATTGTATAAAATCAAGCACCTAGGCATGCAGACTGCTTCTACAAACATTTGTGAAAGAATGGGTCGCTCTCAGGAGCTCAGTGAATTCAAGCGTGGTACCGTGATAGGTTGCCACCTGTGCAATAAGTCCATTCGTGAAATTTCCTCACTACTAAATGTTCCACGGTCAACTGTTAGTGGTATTATAACAAAGTGGAAGCAATTGGGAACAACAGCAACTCAGCCACGAAGTGGGAGGCCACGTAAAATCACAGAGCGGGGTCAGTGCATGCTGAGTCGACAACTTTCTGCAGAGTCAATAGCTACAGACCTCCAAACTTCGTGTGGCCTTCAGATTAGCTCAAGAACAGTGCGTAGAGAGCTTCATGGAATGGGTTTCCATGGCCGAGCAGCTGCATCCAAGCCTTACATCACCAAGTGCAATGCAAAGCGTCGGATGCAGTGGTGTAAAGCACGCCGCCACTGAACTCTAGAGCAGTGGAGACGTGTTCTCTGGAGTGACGAATCACGCTTCTCTGTCTGGCAATCCGATGGACGAGTCTGGGTTTGGCGGTTGCCAGGAGAATGGTACTTGCCTGACTGCATTGTGCCAAGTGTAAAGTTTGGTGGAGGGGGGATTATGGTGTGGGGATGTTTTTAAGGGGTTGGGCTTGGCCCCTTAGTTCCAGTGAAAGGAACTCTTAATGCTTCAGCAGACATTTTGGACAATTTCATGCTCCCAACTTTGTGGGAACAGTTTGGGGATGGGATGAGTCCTGACCTCAACCCGATAGAACACCTTTGGGATGAATTAGAGCGGAGACTGCGAGCCAGGCCTTCTTGTCCAACATCAGTGCCTGGCCTCACAAATGCGCTTCTAGAAGAATGGTCAAAAATTCCCATAAACACACTCCTAAACCTTGTGGAAAGCCTTCCCAGAAGAGTTGAAGCTGTTATAGCTGCAAAGGGTGGGCCAACTCCATATTAAACCCTACGGATTAAGAATGGGATGTCATTAAAGTTCATGAGCATGTAAAGGCAGACGTCCCAAAACTTTTGGCAATATAGTGTATATTTTGCCAGAATGTCTGCAGGCACAAAAGATGATATTTTGAAGATTGTTTCAACTGTTTTTTGTCCATAAAATGAATGTTAATGGGGTCCAAAACAACACTGGACCCCATCTGTATGGACAGTTAACACAGAGAACTTGTTTGTGTTCCACAGATGAAAGAAATGCACACAGGTTTGGAACGACATCAGGGTTAGTAAATGATGACAGAATTTAAATTTTTAACTCAACTGTCCAAGTAAAACAGAGCCAAATTGTGTAAATTGTCAAAATTGCAGCCATAGGCGGTGCACAGTCATTAAGCACGTTATTAATTTCGTTATTATTATGCTATCTCTCTCTCTTTGACTCAATAACGGTTTATCAAAAATATACACAGATACCTATTAAAGCTACAGAAGTTATTTAGTTAAGAGCAGTGAGTGATTCTCTCTTTTTCTTTTGTTATTCGATTAATATTATTAATGTAGGAAACAGAAGGTATATGAGCAGGGGTGCACATAAGTGGTGCGCAGGTGCGCATGTGCGCATGTGCGCATGTGCGACCAAAACAAAAAATGCGCTGGGTAAATAAGTTCAGATCACTCATTTGCATACCGACATGGTTGATAGCTGTTAACGCACAATCACCGTTTTAGATCGACTAACTGTAATACTGTATAATATTTCCATTTGAACTGAATGCATAATAAATCTGCCGGTTTCAGAGCAAAACGCAAAGCTGTGACATTCACTGACACGCTTCAAAATAAAAGCTTGCTGATTTTAGATTTGAAAATGTTGAAAATTCATATAAAAAGAAAAAAATGAAAATGTAAATATTAGCTTTGTATTTTTAAGTGTACTATAAAATAATTGTAATTTTATTTAATAAAAAAATTATTTTAAAATTTAATAGTATTATCACAGTTAATTTATTTTATTTATAAAAAACTAACTAAATAAAGTGCAATAATGCTATTATTAATTATTTAATTTTTGTATAATTATATTTAATGGGTCACACTATGTGCAGTGTGAGCACCAAACCGAATCTCTAGGTGCTCTCATGAGAACCAGACTGAAAAACTTACCCTGTGTATGATGCTGCTTTCACTTTAAGACCTAATGCACCGATCTTATATTGGCACAAACCGTTTACATTCACTTAAGACTGTTTTTACGTGGATACTCGTCAAGACGGGCATTTTGACATAATCTTGTGTGTATTTGCTCAAGAAGACACGAAAGAGAACTCAATTCAGTACTCGTGTGTTATCTGAGAGGCGGCTTTCTGTGTGCGCGCACACACTATTTATCACAGCGCAAATTGAGTTCTCTTTCACGGCTTCTTGCACTTGAACGGCTTAAAATCACTGTTAAAACACGTGAAAATTATAAACTTTGTTGAGGAAGCAGCAATGGCCCGATCGCTCAGATGGGTGATTATGGTTTGTTGTTGAGACGACAGACAGACAGCCTTAAAAAGGGTCTAGAACCGGCCTTGGTTCTCTGCCTTGTCGTGCATGTTTTTTATGTCAACCACTTGGACTTGGTATGAATAGGCCAACAGCTCCATATAAACCCTCTCAGTCAGTTGACCCTGTAAAACGATCTTTTTTTGTGCGTCTGAGTTGCACGCGGAGCCTCTAGTTGAGTCCTTCAGGAAGAGTATTCGTTGAGAATAATTGGGTGACTGCTGTATGGAGTCTAACAGCAGAATTGCCTGTCTGTATGGCCCATCCTGCTGTTAGGGGTTGTTCCAGACTGCCGAAGCTGAAGGAAAGGACCTCTATTTTTCTTGTCTAGTCTTTTCTCCAGGATGCATTCAGGCTGACAGCGTGATAGACAGGCCAGAGCTGCTCTGTGGGGAATGAAGGGACATCAATTAGCTCACCTCCCACCCCGTCCTCTCCTCTCTCTCTCTTAAATGAGCCATTTCAGCCACAGGGAGACAGCGGCAATAGAAATCCTTCTTTGTCATGGCTGAGGTTTGTGCATTTCAGACTGTGGCCCTGTGTTTTAACCCTGTAAAGCTTGACATATGAAATAATAGTCAGGATAAAATGGTGCAGATGCTTATATATATATGGACAAAAATTAAAGCAAAACTCTAATAGCTTATAATGCAAATCAATGAGATCGTTAAAACAGTACAGCAGACAACTTACATAAAACGCATATAGATATCAGTTGTCACTCTACACTGTAAAAAAAAATGTTGTTTAAACTTAAAAAAGTAAGTGTTTGTGCTGCCTTTAGTCAACTCAAATATCCAAGTTGTCAATTTTAAGGCAGCACGAACACTTACTTTTTTAAGTTTAAACAACAATTTTTTTTACAGTGTATATCTCCCAATAATATGTCTTAGTAAGATGATATTTAAATGCTTAGTAGATCAGAGCTCTGTAGTTTTTTATTGTCGGGGCAAAACATATAATGCAATGCAATACAATGATGATCGAGAGATGTGCAAATAAACATTCCTCAAAAGCATGATGTATCATATTTGATACATTTTAACATTATTTTTTTCTAAAAAAAAAATTATGTATGGATAATCGAGAAAGTTGCTTCAGTTCAGTAAGTGTTCATCTTGAAATATTATTAAAAATTTCTACGTTTACTTTATACAAATCAGTAAAGAGACATGGGTACCGCAACCTGAAGCTGGATTAATACTAATTATATATAGTAGATTATGTACAACAGGCAATCAGCAAAGTTTTGATCATTTTTATAATTTAGAGGGTTAAGGATGGCAGTAAGACTTTCAATGGCTGATATCTATATTTAGACAGCAAAGGACAAAATACACAATATAATTGAATGAAAACAAATTAACTGTCTTCAAAACTTCTGAAATTAATTAAATATGATTAAACATTTCACTAAAAAATAATCTTAAAATATCAAAAATCTGAAATCTAGCAAATATAACATGATAATTAGTGATTGACCAATCAATCAGCCAGTATGTTAAAATGACAGAAATAACAAGTATTAACAATATCTTTTAGCTGGTGTTGGCAAATATTGTATTGATGTGATGCCAAACATACTGGTACTTTGCAACTAAGTCACTATTCAATAAATAAAATAAAATGTACCCCTCTGTCAAGAGAGAATGCGGTGATATGTTTGCATGTATGAATGGTCCAGTGCTCTTCTTGGCCCTAAATAAACAGATCCGCTCTCCAGTGGGTGGCACTGCGTGGTTCAGTTTGGTTAACTCAGTTTCCCACTTTCGGAGTGTTTGGTTTTCTATACAGCCCAATAACTACATAAAACAGGCTGTTTTATGTTTTCAATGTACTGTAGATGCGACTGACATTTCTATGGAAGCTTGTTTCCGCCACAGAATAAAACATTTTTAAAGATAATAGCGACTTTTTATCTCACAATTGCGAGTTAACATCTTGCAATTCAGACTTTTTTTCTCACAATTGCGCGTTTATATCTTATAATTGCAAATTTATATCTCGCCATTCTTACTTTATAACTTGCAATTGCATGATATAAAGTCACAATTGTGAAAAAAAGTCAGAATTGCGAGATATAAAGTCAGAATCGCGAGTTTATATCTCGCAATTCTGACTTTATAACTCGCAATTGCAACTTTATATCACGCAGTTTTGACTTTATAACTCGCAATTCCATGATATAAAGTCACAATTGCGAGATATAAACTTGCAATTGTAAAAAAAGTCAGAATTGCGAGTTATAAAGTCAGAATTGCGTGATATAAAATTGCAATTGCGAGTTATAAGAACATAACTTATTTCTCGCAATTGCGAGTTTATATCTCGCGATTCTGACTGTTTCTCGCAATTCTGACTTTATATCTCGCGATTCAGATTTTTTCTTGCGATTCAGATTTTTTTCTCGCAATTGTGAGTTTATATCTCGCAATTCTGACTTTTTTCACAATTCTGACTTTATATCATGCAATTGCAAGTTATAAAGTCAGAATTGCGTGATATAAAGTTGCAATTGTGAGTTATAAAGACTGACTTTTGTTCTCAGAATTGCACGTTTATATCTCAGAATTCTGACTTTATAACTCGCACTTGCATGATATAAAGTCACAATTGCGTATTTTTTTCAGCTTATCTTTTTGCAATGCCCCTGGTTAGGACAAGCCCCCTGATTGGGTCGTGAGCAATATTTTATCTACATTTCTCTCTGATCTTAGGAGTAGTTAAGGGTTTGTCAGGGGTAGGGTTTGAACCAGCAACCTTCCAATTGTCAGCCTTGAGCATTAAACACTTCCTTCATAAGGTAGACCATTCTCAAAAGAGATTTGATAGAGGTCTATGGTATTATTAAACATCAGGATTTTTAAACCTCTGCTTCCTATATAACGATCTAGTAAACACTGGTTGCTTGCTTACTGGCCCAAGTCTCTGATAGTCTGGTCTGTAGATATGGCTCAGGTTTCTTCTTCAACTGAAGTCAAGCCCACCAGGCAAAAGTTAGATTGCTTAGAAAAGCAATACCACATCTCTCCTCAACAAGCTGCACAATGTGAGATATCATTCATGTCTGTAGTGCAAACAAAGTTGGATTTACGTGCTGAAGGTTAATACTCAGGGTCAGAAGTTTGTTGAAACCGCTAACCTTGAGTATGAGCAATAGTGATGATTGCCTTGCTAAACACCACTAAAATTGAATGTTAGGTGGAGAGAGATCAGCGGGCATGGCAGTACCAGTTTGGTGTGGCAGTGAGGGCAAGAACTGATGAATGCACAGGGGAAGGACAGATTGTACTGGGCTTTAGTCCATTACAGAGAGAGATGAAGTGTTTGTGTGAAGTAAACACAGCTCTCTTGGGATCTGCTGATCTGTTGCCAGTTGAGGTGCAGGGAACATACTGGAGGAGTTGTTTCCATTGGTAACACATTTAATTATCGATTTCCGTTCTGTTTTGCACCTTTGCACCTGCTCTAAATATAGTGGTATTCCTGTTTGGGATTGAGTGTTAATTCTTAAATTGTTCATTTATAATGTTGCTAGGGATGCTCCGATCAGGATTTTTGCAGCCGATACCAACTATTGATTTCTTGCCATCATGATCGGCCGATCCCGTTCCTGATCATTCAAGCTTTATATAAGTGACATGCAAGCTCTCTGTTGGCTGTCACTTAAACCCCTTACACCTGTCACCATTGTGTTCAGTTTAGTTAATTGACTTTCAGTTTGTTTTCATTTGTCACGTGTTTCGTTGTTCAGCTTCCCACTCGTTATTCTCCTTGGTTTACCATCATTATTAGTTCATATGTGTCAGCTTTGTGTAATTAATCATCCTCGTTTGTGTTCACTACTTAAGTTGTTCCTTCTCCTGCACTCCTTGTCCAGTTACCGTTACGTTTAGTTGTGTTGTGCTAATTTCTGTCTGCATGTCTTTTGGATTACTTGTTAGTAAACATTTGGAGGTTTACTATGTTTGGAACTGTATTCACCTGTCTTTGTCTTCCTGCCTGCACGCTCCTGTGACAACACCCTGAAGGCATTTTAATGATTTCACATGATTTCAAGTGGCATACTTAAATGTAATGGCTTACTTTTAGTAACTCTACAACCAAAACGAGGTATCATTAAGTACATGGTCCTGTTTGTATGTTCTTATGTTACAACACTGCTGAGAAAACTAAAACTTATTGTTTTATTTTGTTATTATTCATGCTTGACATGATGACTAATACAAATTACAATGATCAGGCATAACATTATGACCACTGACAGGTGAAGTGAATAACACTGATTATCTCTTCATCACGGCACCTGTTAGTGGGTGGGATATATTAGGTAACAAGTGAACATTTTGTCCTCAAAGTTGATGTTAGAAGCAGGAAAAATGGGCAAGCGTAAGGATTTGAGCGAGTTTGACAAGTGTCAAATTGTGATGGTTAGACGACTGGGTCAGAGCATCTCCAAAACTGCAGCTCTTGTGGGATGTTCCCGGTCTGCAGTGGTCAGTATCTATCAAAAGTGGTCCAAGGAAGGAACAGTGGTGAACCGGTGACAGGGTCATGGGCAGCCAAGGCTCATTGATGCACGTGGGGAGCGAAGGCTGGCCCGTGTGGTCCGATCAAACAGACGAGCTACTGTAGCTCAGATTGCTCACAAAGTTAATACTGGTTCTGATAGAAAGGTGTCAGAATACACAGTGCATCGCAGTTTGTTGCTTATGGGGCTGCATAGTTGCAGACCAGTCAGGGTGTCCATGCTGACCCTTGTCCACCGCCAAAAGCGCCAACAATGGGCATGTGAGCATCAGAACTGGACCATGGAGCAATGGAAGAAGGTGGCCTGGTCTGATAAATCAGGTTTTCTTTTACATCACGTGGATGGCCGGTTGCGTGTGCGTCACTTACCTGGGGAACACATGGCACCAGGATGCACTATGGGAAGAAGGCAAGCCGGCGGAGGCAGTGTGATGCTTTGGGCAATGTTCTGCTGGGAAACCTTGAGTCCTGCCATCCATGTGGATGTTACTTTGACACGTACCACTACCTAAGCATTGTTGCAGACCATGTACACCCTTTCACAGCCTGGTGGCTGTGGCCTCTTTTAGCAGGATAATGCGCCCTGCCACAAAGCAAAAATGCTTCAGGAATGGTTTGAGGAGCACAACAACGAGTTTGAGGTGTTGACTTGGCCTCTAAATTCCCCAGATCTCAATCCAATGGAGCATCTATGGGACAAGTCCGATCCATGGAGGCCCCACCTTGCAACTTATAGGACTTAAAGGATCTGCTGCTAACATCTTGGTGCCAGATACCACAGCAGACCTTCAGGGGTCTAGTGGAGTCCATGCCTCGACGGGTCAGGGCTGTTTTGGCAGCAAAAGGGGGACCAACACAATATTAGGAAAGTGGTCATGATGTTATGCCTGATCATTGTATATATGACTGGTCATAAAATCATGTTTAGTTTAGTTTAGTTTTTGATGATCTTCCAGCACTGTTTTAGCTGTGAGTTCCTATTCTATGGAGCACAGTAAATCAAAACCTGTCAATCTGAGCAATCGATTCAATCCAAGCCTTAAAACAGTATCCGACTGGTCTCGACACATCGTCCTTACCCACCACACCCGTTTCCAGATCCAGTTTCCACTGGTTGAACTTTCAAATGACGTTGGAAAACACTGCATCATGATCACAAAGTGAAATAAACATGTGATTTACTATGGTTTACTAATATTTCGAAAAGTTACAAAGCAGAATGTGGTGCAAAAGTCTCATCTCTATGCTGTTTACATGCGCATTGGCGGCAACTTTTTACGGTTTTACCTCATCAAATTGTGATCGGTTCGTGAGATCAGCCAAATTTAGTGAATCCCGATCGAGTCATAAAACTGTGATTATCGGCTCCGGGGGGGGTTAATAAAGGCCTTCTGAAGCGAAGTGGCGCGTTTGTGTAAGAAAAATATCCATATTTAAAACTTTATAGACTAAAATAACTAGCTTCCGGCGGTCAGCGGTACGTAAGTCAACTTGCGCTAAAAGAGTAACCCCTGACGCGATATATAGGAGCATCGCAAGGTTTGACGCCTCTCGCGTATAGGGCTGGGCAACAAACTCAAGCCCCTCTTCTCTTATATTGAAATTCTCCGCCATTTCTCTTTAAAAATTCTCGTTTTAGACTTCTAATTCATGACCGGTGTTTTGTTTTGCTCTATCCTCTGCGCTTCTGCGTTCGTAAATACGCATGCGCCAAGGGTTCAAGGGTCAAGGGTTACTCTTTTGCCATAAGTCGACTTGCTTACTGCTGACCACCGGAAGCTAGTTATTTTAGTCTATAAAGTTTTAAATATGGATATTTTTCTTACACAAACGTGCCACTTCGCTTCAGAAGTCCTATAGCCCTTTATTAACCCCCCGGAGCCATGTGGAGCAGTTACATGATGGATAGATGCACTTTTATGGACTTCAAAAACAAACCAACAAGTCAATGCCATTATAATGCTTGGAAGGACTTTTTTAATATAACTCTGATTGTATTCGTCTGAAAGAAGAATGTCATATACACCTAGGATGACTAGGATAAATCATGGGCTAATTTTTATTTTTGGGTGAACTATCCCTTTAATGTTTAGTGGGATCAAAGTGGTGTAGATGGGCAACCTATGTAATGCCAGAATAAAGGCTAATAATGGCTGAATACAAACAAAAGAATAATGATAAAAGAATAATGAAGATTAAGTCTCATACTGCCAAAGGTGTGAAAAGTTTGTAGAGTGATAACAATAGAAACGTGAATAAGGCAGTTCTTAGTTTGTTTTATGTTAGAGCTTATATATCTCCATAATAATAACAGTCTGCGTAATTCTGAGTATTAAACTGTAAACTCTCAAGTGTTGGCTTTCTAAATATATGTTGGTTATGTGTCTATTCAGAATGACTTATGAGCAGCAACCTTTTTGTTTTGGGTATGTCATTTATGCCCCACTTGCCAAAATGGGGGGTGTGGAGTAAGAGGTTAATAGAAATACCCTAGAAATTACCCAAACTTCTCTTGTAACAACCATATAGCAATGTCTTGGCAATCACCCACAACACTGTAGCAACCACATAGTAATATGCTAAAAACCACCTACAACATCTATGCAATGCTCTAGCAAACACTCAAAAAAGTACCCTAGCAACTGTATAACAATGCTCTGGCAACCACTGGTTATTTTACCAAGTAAGACATGTTCCTTTAACAACATATTTTGCTGATCCTGGAACAATATTCTGGTCTAAATTTGTCCTAGCCCTATCCATACCCCTAAACCTAACCCATAACTTATCTCTAAAATCAGAGGGAAATGACAGGTGAATAACACTGATGTAGAAGCACCTAGCCCTGGTTGTAAGCCTGAACTTGACATAAACTGTAAACTTGGTTGGTTGATTGGAATGTTGTTCCAGGATCAGGTTCACCGGCAAGAACTCATAGCACTCTATCTTCTAACTTTTTTTTGATGATGTTTGGCTTGAATTGTCATCCAATAGGATGTGACACTCCGGACCTCCGGTAGGCCTAAAGAGGAAGTATGTAGGGAGACGTTTCAGTGAGCAATGGAGGAAAGCAAGATTTACCATTTGTCTGGAGTTCATATTGTATCTGAACAAGTGTGAGCACATTTGTGTGGTTGTGTATGAGTCCAGTGACAGCAGGGTGTGTAGAGGGACAGGGCCTCGTTAATAATGTGATGTGTGCGACTTCCATGACAGCTGCTGCCTACAGGTGCTCAAGAGAGTCTCTAGAGAGAGTCCGAGAGAGAAAGAAGAGGCAGACAGTGGAATAAACAACTGCCACAACAGCCATAAATCTGCATCTATGTGTATGTTATTATGCTTGTGTATCAATGTATGTGATTGTATTTTTTTTTTTTTTAAACACTGCAGTGGAAGATTTTATTGCTCAGAAGTTGTTCTTTCATAGCCCAGGACACTTAATGAAGTTTACATTTTATGCTTCAGTTCCCAACTTTGTCCCAGTTTTTTTCCCCAAAAAATTCTTAGGAGGCCTTGGGAGACAAAAATACATGTGAGACAATAGTTTAATCTGAGTATAAAGCAGGTGTCCAATCCCTTAAACTGTGAAAGAGAGTGATCCCTACGCAATTTCTATGTACACGCTGCAAGATAAAAATAAGTCAAAATGTCTGTCTTGGTGAGTATTTACATAAAGACAGTCAGTTATGTCTTAAGTGAATAAACAGTTGGGAAAGAAATCAGATGCGTGTCATTATATTAGATCCATGCATTCGTCCTTAAAGCCTAATGCAAATATACTAAAATAATAGTTTTAATATGAATTAATGTATATTTAATTCATACATAGGGCTGGTCCGAATGAGCTTCGAAGCTTCGGTAGTAATCAACACCGAATATTCAAAGCATCGGAAAAATCCCAGTAAAATCTCACGTTTGAGTTTTAACAAGCTCCTATATTTTGCAATAGATTCATTTAGAAATAACGGGTAATAGGCTTGCTGCAATAGTCGGTGTTGCATCACTTGCCCACCGCGGCACCGCCCCCACCGTCGTTTTGATTCTTTAATAGTAATAAAAAAATTTAGTTCAGTTAGAGAACAGACACTACAAATAAAAACTGAACGTATCTGCTTAATAGTGAGTGAGTCGAACGAGAGTCGCAGCACAGACCAGCAGCAGGAGTCAGATTTCATTCATCACGAGATGTCACAATGTCAGATTTTATAGTGTAAACATATTCAAACGCGAATAAGGACCGTTTTGAGGAGGATGCCAGGTGCGCGAAAAAAACAAAAACAAAAAACGAATATTCGAATCCCAAAATTGAAAATCGAATACCAACCCACCGAAGGAATACTCGAATATTCTGGTCCAGCCCTATTCATACTGTGAAGACTATGCAGTGTTTCAAAGTTTAACTTGGTTTAATGACTATTTTGACAACTGATGTTTAATGTAATACTGTGTTTTAAATTGTGCAAATAGATAAATCCATAGGCTTGTTTCAGTCCGGATATTCTCAATAGTACATCTCAAAATTGGAAAGATCGTGATTCAGATCGTGGATTGTGATTGTTTGTTATAAGATTGTGATATGAAATTTTGGGAAGATCGCCCACCCCTAGCTCCAGAACTAATTAAACACACCTGACCCAGCTAATGTAGGTCTCCAGGATTACTAGGCTGTATCCGAAATCACTCCCTATACCCTCATTCACTAATCTCTACACTAATATAGTCCACTATTCCCTACACTAATATAGTCCACTGAATCAGTGAATTAAATCAAGTGAACAAATTCGGACACTGAAGGTGATGACTTTTTGAGCAAAGTTGCTAGGCAATGTTGCCGTCAACTGGCAACCAGGTGAGACACAGGGCCCACGACCGATCTAAAATATCCAGATAGAAATTTGTTGCCCATTCTCAATGGAAAAGTTCCCAAGCAACATCGCTCGGTAACATTGTGCAAATAGTTAATTCATGTAAACACGATTTTTGAGCAACATTGCTCGAAAAAGTTGCCCCGTGTATCATCACCTTGAGTTTGCCGTAAAAGCTGCGGACGTCATCATCTGGTGAGACGCAAGAATTCATTCGGTGCAATGCTCACAATGTATGGGTGTATTCTCTAGCGGCTATGGGATTGAATGAGTGCACTCGATAATATCCACTATGGTTTTGGACATCACTACAAATTGCTCTCCCTTAAAATAGTGCACTATATAAGGGTATGGGTGGCGATTTCGGACACAGCCCTAGAAACTTCAAGGCTGGTGTGCTGGAGCAGATTGGAGTTAAATAATAATTCATTACATTTATATAGCGCTTTTCTCGGCACTCAAAGCTCTTTGCATGGAAGGGGGGATCTCCTCAGCCACCACCAATGTACAGCATCCACCTGGATGATGCAACGGCTGCCATATTGCGCCAGAACACTCACCACACACCAGCTGATTGGTGCTCCCGTCCCAGCCTGCTCCCGTCTGCCATGATGGGGAAGGAGCAGGGAACGGGGGAATTGCTGCCGGCTGCCCTCAACCAGAGGAGACATCGCCGTACGTCAGGGGGCGGAGGAGGATCGACCCGTCCACCTAGGACTGTCCAGTACCATCGCATGGCACCGCGAGTGAGAGCCTCTCAGCTGGTTGAGGACCAAGCGGCAGTGTGTCCGGGAACCGGACCAAGAATTTTTTTTTCCTCTCTCCTCTCTGTCGCTCCTTATGCTTCCGTCTTCTTTTCTCTCGCCTTGTTAGTCCTTAACCCCAGGTGCTGCGGTCGCCGTGACTGGACCCCCGGCGGGGAGTAGAGCGCAGTCTCGGGAGTACCCCCAGCCTGCGAGGGGGGATGGGGGTATGTGACAAGCAGGACAAGGCCGAGGGCCGTGAGAACAGGGCGAGGCCGGTGGCGTGATGGATAATGAGTGTCACCTGCGTGCCGCACCGTTCTCTTATCTCTTACGAAGGAGCTTCGGAAGCATAAAAGGAGGAGCGACGACAGTGAAGGACGAGAGTGCTTGCGATGTGTATGCGGCAGTCATCCGTGAGGGGCTGTCGGTTTTACTTCCGTTTTGTGTTTATTTGTAATTAAAGTGTTTGAACGTTCGCCGGTTCCCGCCTCCTTCTTCCCACAACAACATACCTTGTTACACAGACCATCGACAATTATCTGCAAAATGCCCTCTTGCTCGTTGGAGCTGTGTCTAGTTTCTTTATCGTGTCATACCTAATTAGTAAACGATGTTAGAAAACAGATGCCCATTTTGTATCTTAGTAATTTGAAACCTCCATGGATGGAAGTGGACAGAATCGCTGTTGTAATGATTACTGTGCTTTAAATGTTGACCCTGTCTGATCTGGACATTGTTAAACCAAGTGTATTGCTAGGGATCAGGCACCAAGTTAAGCTTTCACTTCGCCTTGAGTCGTGGATTTCACACCATGGAAACGTTCATCCCTGCTTACAATAAGAGCACTATTTTTAACTCCCAGTTTCCGTCTTTTGCAACAATAGAGCTTAAAGAGTTCTGTCAACTATAGAACCTTGGTGATCTCTCCTCATACTTGATACAAAATTATGAAGAACATCATCATGACTCTAAAATCATTGTAATCAGTGAGAGGGAGACAATGGCATTTTCCAAGCAATTCAGCAATCAAATGCTAATTGCCGGTGGCAGATCCAGTAATCGGAAAGGGGGACAGACGTCTCTTTACAATTGTGAATCATGTCTCTTTGAAACATTATTCTTCACCTGTTCCTTTTTTGTTTTTCTCCTGCAACACAAATTCAGGAATTGTGTGAATTATAAGATTATCTATTTAGAATCTCTTATTTTGACAGAATTTCTTCATGATGATTGTCATTCAATGAAAAGATGATAAAAGTGCAGCAAGCTCTAAGCAATTAGGATATTTTGACAGGTGACAGGTTAGCATTTTAGTTGCTATTAACATCTGCATATTTAGCAACGATCATCAGGGCATTGTTTTTATAGCTTCAGCTGCTGATGTATACCAACATAAAATTTTAATATGAGCAAAAATTGACTTGAAACTGCCAAATGTGACATTTTTGAGTGAAATGTTCAGTGAAAAAAGAGCTGATTGAATTGTGAAGTAGGCATTTTATACTTGTTTGCTAAAACACTGACTAAATAGCTATTTGGCTAGTGATGTTGTGATGCTTTATTAGCTGAATTTTGATCATAGTGTATGAGCTTAATACTGGTCCAGACCTGTGCCTTTTTCTAGGATTTTATATATTATTGTCAGGCTACGTTACGTTTTAAACCCCTATGACAGCTCTGTTGCTTTACAGATGAGAGAGGGACTCAGCTAGCATTATTTATTTTATACTTTATCTTTCTCTGGTTAAATAGGCCTTTGTGGCTGCTTGATTTGAGCGAGGGCATGATTAACCTTCACAGAACAGCTCAGTGCTACCACATGTGCCAGGAGACACTACATCTGGATTGTCTCTCTTCCTGCATACTCTCATGTGCAGAATGTTGGTGCGCCCACGCTCACATTGAAACACCTTTCTTACATTTTCTTTATTGTGAAAAGCAAATAGACCCCAGTATAATAAGATACACTGTCTACACTGGATGCAGTGCAGCACAACACGTCTTCACCGGACGTAAACAGATGCCTTGTTCTCAGTGTTGGGGAGTAGCTAGTTGCATGTAACAGCGTTACGTGATTTAATTACAAAATAAATTTAACTGTAATCCGTTACAGTTACTGAGAAAAAATATGTAGGTAAATTACATTTACTTATGAAAATGTTAACGATTACAAAGGGGGTTACATCTGAATATTTTATGTCAAAAGCTAGGAAATGTTGAATAATATTAATTTGTTGCTTTGCCTGTTTTTGATGTGCATGATGCCTCCTGCCATTTAAAGGTCGTTTAGTAAAGCAATGCTATTCTGATGCTTTTGATTGGCTCTCTTGTTTGAATTTGCAGCGTCTGCCAATTACATCAATCCACATTTCCGCTGAAAGCTTTAGGCTACAACCTGTCTGAGATTTTTCCAGTGCTGGAAATGTAAAAACAATTTACAGAAATCAGAAAATGGTGCAGATATAACAGTTCAGTACAAAATATGCTTGCCAATTATTAAATTCTATCGACATCGAAGGTTTCAGTGTTGAACCTGAGGAAGCATCTGCAGGGATGTAATTTAGCCTACAGTTAACGGTAAGCAGTCATTAAATAAAGGTAAAGGACCTACTCCCACCTGCCACACCCTGCTACTTATGTGTATTCAAGACGTATTTTAGATCTGTATTGCTTAGTTCATGTCCAGTAGGACACAGAGTACAATCTCAAAGTAAAAAGAGGTGGCAAAGTCTGATTTTGTGGTGGCTGTGCTTTAAAATTAAATTAATATAATCTTAATTCAAGTGATGAAGGATTTTGAAAGTCTGATGGCAATCAATGTTGAGTACTAATGTAAGGATAACCCTGCCTGCACTGTAAACCCTAACACTCAAAATAATTAATTGGTTTAAGTAGAGCCAACTCAAATTAAACAAATTAGTTCAATCAAATGAACTTCTATGAGTATTTAGAACTTTCATTTTCTTTTGAGTTCACAAAACTGACACATTTTAAGTAATCTGAATTGTTTCATTGTTTTGAGTTTTATGAACGTTTCTTTTAATTTAGACTAACTTAAATTTAACTGAAACTGGGCTGGGATTTCTATTTCCCAGCATGATTTGCCATGACACTGAAAAGGGAGAGTAAAATTAAGTGTTATATAATGTTTTTTGTGCAAGATTAATGTTAAGTGGGAGATTTAGTTGTGTTTAATGTTTTGCTATGCTAGTTTAGAAGAGTTTCTGTTATGTTGGTTTTTTGGGGGGTGTTACCATCATGGTGACAAGTGGAGCATGAGATTAGTTTGAGAACAGATATATGCTAAATGTATTATAGTGCTGTACTCATTCAGCAAGTGCTATGCTAATGCTATCAAAGCATTGCGTTACCAATTAGCAAGGTAACATTTATTGAATTAGCTAGTTTCCACTACTAAAAATACTTAAGTTGATCATTTTAATTTAAATGTATGAATTAGCTTACTCAAATATTTGAAGTTAAGAGCAATTAAAACATATGAGAACAAAATAAAAATCTGAAAGTTCTGCTTACTTAAACTTAAAATTTCTTAAAATTTCTTACATCAAAAAAATGATGTAACTGATTGCCTCAGTTTTGCCAACTTATTCGGGTTTACAGTCTGGTTTAAATGTTTGAAAACAGTTGAAAACATTCGTTAGAAATTTAGAAAAGTAATCAAAAAGTAATCAAATGTAATCAGTTACTTTAATAAAGTAATTAAAATAGTTACACATTACATTTTAAGTAGGTTAACTTGTAATCTGTAACCTATTACATTTCCAAAGTAACACTTCACTGCGTTTTCTATTTCTGACATACTCGACATGTTGGTGTAACTTCCGACAACAGGACAAATGGATTTGAAACGTTCGTTTTGACACATCCAGTATAGACCAACACAAGCTGTTGGAGTTGTGGTGCGAAGCGAGGCAACAATGTGTAATGGTAATGGTGTAAAGAGCTAGAACACTGCATATTTTGCAGTGTCTCGAGCATGACACAGCATTCTAAAAATGCAGTATGCAAGTTAAAAGAAGTTATACTTAAAAAAAGAACTCACTAGACCTTGAGTTTTTTCATTCCACTGCCCTGCATCTCACGTTTGTAAATGCAAAAACATGTTCTGCGCGAATGGCCCCTAAGGTTGGAAGTAAACTAAAAAAAAAAAACAGTCCTTCAGACCCACTATGACATCACAGCCTTGTGCAATGGATCTGTATGTTTGTTATTTCTTCAGTGGAATACAAAAGGAAAAATTTGGAAGAATGTATGCCCCTCAAAAATACTTTTCACTAACAATTTTGTGTGTGTCTGTGTGGGTATGAACTACTTCTTTAACATCACTTACCTTCACTTGGAAGTGTGAGACACACACACTTCTCTCCCTGTTTAACGCTGAACGGTAAATGTGGCTGTGTGTGAGAGAGAGTGTTAAAATCACTTCTGTCTGTATGAGTAGTGGGCTGGAGATAAATGGGTCTCTTTGTGTGTGGTGATGAGAGGCTGGACTTCATTCACTGGGTTTGGAGTCTGGCCCTCCGTCCTGTGCCTTAACAAACCTAACACTCATCTGAGTGCCAAGTACGGGTCTGACCATAACTGTGTTTATGTGTGTTTGTATGTAAGGGCGTCTGTGCTGTGCATACCTCATTCTGATGAGACTTCCTCCCTTCTGTGAGAGGACTAGTTTGTTTGGTAGGAAGTGTTTAGCCTGCCTCAGCCCTTCAGAGGGGAGGTTTCGTTGAATTTGATGGAAATGTTTTGCTTTCCCAGTCCGGGTTGCTGGGCAATGGGTTGGTAATGGCAATGGTAGCACTGAGTAGGCCAATCCATATGAATGATCAAAAGTATATACCTTCACGGAGGACAGGTGGAACGAGAAGCCATGCAAATGAGAGGAGAGAAGTTGAACTAGGGAGGAAGGAGGAAAGACAAGATTTGAAAAGAGATAGGAGATGAGAAATAAGGAAAGAAAAAAAGGGATAAGGAGCAGAGACAAGATGAGATAAGAAGGGAGGAGTCAAATATGGGGAGTGGAGAGCAATCAAGAGATAAGGAGTCAAAAAATAAGGAAAAGAGCATGGAAAGAGACTAAAGATGACAAGAGATGAGAAGCAAAGCAAGCGTTCAATGAGTGATTGATTTCATGAGTGAGCAATAAACATTGAACTATGGAGATGAGAGGAGGTGAAGCATAGAGAAATGAGTAGAAGTGGGTTAAATGTGGAGACAAGATGAAAGAGCAAAGGAGAGACAAGGCAGGGAGAGAGAGAAAGAAAAACAGATAGTTGAAAGAGAAGGAGAGGAGCTCAGACGATAAGTGAGAGGAGTATGATAGGAGAAGTCAAAACATGATACATGAGAAACAGATGAGGAAAGGAGATGAGACAACAGAAGAGGCGATGAGAGAAGTTAAAAGATGAGGAGTTAGGAGAAGTCCCAAAGCAGGTGGCGTGCAATGCTCGCAACAAATATCGACAAGATGAGAGGCGAAACAGAGAGATGAGGGGATAGATAGAAGAGCAGAAGAAAGGAGCTAAGATGAGACATGAGTAGAGGAGTCGAAAGATGAGATGAGACAAGAGGATATGCAAAGAGGAGAGACATGTGAGGGGAATGAGGATGGGAGAGGCGAGAAAAGAAGCTGCGACAAAACTACAGGAGACAGGATGAGCGGATAGTCCTTGTTCTTCTTCACCCCAAAGAGCATATCAACCATAATTTTGCTGCTGGCAAGACTAAGCAAACACATTAGCCATCTGCTCTGCTTGTCTCTGAAAAAAACCCATTCACTTTTCGATTCCACCATCAGAGAAGCAAAGTGTTTTCAAGCTACTAATCGTTATTTAATCAAGCTTACTGACTTGATCTGCTTATATTCAATTAATTTAATCCACTCTATCCAAAGAGCCATGGCAAACTGCACGCTGAGAGTGACATATCTGCACTCCAGCAAACTGACCCTCTTTACTGCGTCTCAGAGGGCTGGCAAGATGTGAATGGGCACAGTCAAGCATGTGTTATGTGGGTGTGTGTTGCTGCCTGTTAAGCCGTGCAAGTGTGTGTAGTGAGGTATGTGTACTACCCAGGGGGATGTGGGACTCCTGGGGCCTCATTTATAAAATGTTGCGTAGAAACTGTCCTACGTTTGATCTAAGATCATTTCTCAAATGTGTGTACGTGTGATTCCGAAAAACGAACGTACGCACAAAAAATCGTGCGTACGTCTCTCTTTCGCATGTGAAATATATAAATCGCAAATGATCTTGAAATTGTTCGCAGCTGAATGTTTTCAGATCTCCGCCTTATAAACGCCCCCTAATTAATATCATTAGCATATAAAAGAGCACCATTCGACGTCCACATTTTTTACTTGAGAATGGCGAGCAGCAAAAAAAAAATGTATTACTGCTAAATAATTTAACTTTAATGCCGTGTAATTATGCTAACAGGATTTTGAAAAAGCATGCAGGCTATATGTTTTATTTTGAACAAGTAGCAGGGTATTCTTGTGATTAGTTTGTACAGGTATTTTTTCAGGCTAGTTTTAAAATGCTTGCTGCATGGTTAAGGTACGCTAAATATCAGTCAAAACTGTTGAGAAAAAAAAAAAACCCTGAAACTGCTGGTTTACTTTTATTTGTGTACACTCACAATAAAAACAAAATATTGTGCTTTAATTTGTAAAACATTTCCTTTAACTTGCGGAGCGCGTCAGTCAGTGTAGCCTACACTTGTTATTCTTTCGTTTTGTTAATGTGTTAATTATGTAAGTGAAACATATTTTGTGTAAGCCTATTTATTTTATTCATATATATATATATCACATCAATTTCACACGTCTAGTACAATTATGTGGTTTTGTTTCATTAATACAGTGTATACTTTTTTCTTGATTTACCCCAAAAGAATGGAAGTGAAATGTGACAACATGCCCCATAGGTAACAAGACCATATGACAGCTTAAAATGTTATCTTATCTAATCAAAAAAATATCCAAGACAAACTAAAATATTTTGTCAATAAAATACAATTTTTTCATATAAAATAATGGCATTTTTTATTAATTAAAACAACAAACACACTGCAAAACACATATAGCATAGTTCATAATAATTAATAATTTCTGAACATTGACTATACTATTCATAAAAATATAGAATAGAATAGTATAATTCTAATAGGGGCACATTATAACGCAGTGTTACAACATTCCCCACCTGCACAACTGGGATTTAGTGTCTTCTGCTGGTTAAGTAAGTATTAAAGAACTATCGCAACTGTTAAATTACAGATATATGATTAAAATAATATTAGATTTGTCTAATTTTAAATAAACACAAAAAACAGAGATGAAAAATTAACTTAAGAAATTTACTTTTGCTATGGTTAAATAAATGTTCAGTGATATCTTCCGAAGATTTTTGAATTTTGGCACATTTTTTTCTCTATATACTGTTGATATGGCAACAACTAAATACACAAAGTTTTAAAGTGAAACCCTGCGTTACTTTCTGCCCCGCTCTGTCGGGAAAAATAACTATTATTAGGGAAAATAACTATTATCAGGATAATAATAATAATTATTATTATAATTATTATTGCTCCTGCTTATAAATTTCCAAATATCTGCAGTACTCCGACTCTGCCACAAGAAAAAGTGCGTACGTCTGCACAGACCCTGACGTGGCGGTAAGCACTTTTCCACGTCAAAGACCATTTTCATAAATATGAACTTTGTCATGGATTTTAGCGTACGCACACTCTAAGATCAAATCTGTGCGTACCCCGTTTTATAAATGAGGCCCCTGGCCTGTTGCCTATGACCCAGATTACAGGAAATTAAGGAGATTTTAGGAGCTCACTCTTCTGCATTATCAGAATCTGCTCCTGGAAATAGAATTAGCAGGACAGAGCAGTGGACTTGGCAAAGGGATGCACTAGCACTCAGTACGCCCTCTCTTTCTCTGGAGGAAATGTTTGATAGAGCGAGTTCCGCCTGTGCTATTTTTAAGTGTTGGTCAAAGCACATACAGTATACGTCAGATAAGTTTTTAAGATGGCTTGTCAAGTTAAAAATACATTTAGTTCAACTATGTGTCCCCTGCTTTCTGTTCCATTACGGTCCATCAGTTGCGCTGCTTTTGAACATAAGAACACTCTAGGATGTAGGCTACACAATCTCCAAACAGAACATCGAGTGCTGTTTCGAACTGAAAATTACCATGTACGGTGTTCATGTACAGTTGCTGTTCCAACTTGGATCACAAGGTATGGCCCAAAATGTCAATGATCAGAACAATTAAATGACGTTTTATTTAAAAATAGTCGAAGTCATGGAATTATTCATTCTTTGCAATCACTCGTTCACAGCTCTTGTACCAATCCCTAAAAGGGATCATGTCACAATCTGGACTCAAACCTTTGTACCCCATGTGAACCAAGGACTCTTAGCCCCTTACTACACCCCCCAACCCCCCCACCTCATTAGAGGCATAAATGACATACCCAAAATAAAAAGGTTTCTTCTTATAAGTCATTCTGAATAGACACATAACCAACATATTAGAAAGCCAACACGAGTTTACAGTTCAAGACTCAGAATTACTCAGACTGTTATTAATATGGAGATGTATATGCTCAAACATAAAAACTAAAATAAAATATATTAAGAATATCTTTTTTAAATGTATAAAAATATGATTTGTCTGTGTTGAAGAAACTCAGAAACTCAATGAAGCTGAAGCCACAAGTCTGCTCATGCTTCATTAAATCTGAGCATGTTATCTCTAAAACTATGAATTTTATGAATCATTTTGTACGACCGTGTCCTGTGAGTTTTTAAAGAAGGCTGATAAGATGCTAATAAAATATTTTATTCCTCTGTAAACACTCATTTGTAGTCTATTGTCTAAGGTCTGGCAAGGCGAACTGCCTTATTCACGTTTCTATTGTTATCACTCTACAAACTTTTCACACCTCTGCCGGTATGAGACTTAATCTTCATTATTCTTTTATTATTATTCTTTTGTTTGTATTCAGCCATTATTAGCCTTTATTCTGTCATTACATGGCTTGCCCATCTACACCACTTTGATCCCACTATACATTAATCCACCTATTATCTGAAGACTTTTTAGAAAACAAAAAAAGCATCATAACTGACGCAAACAAGGAGAGACAGAGCGCACTCAGAACGCTCTTTCAGCTCTTCAGATCACATAATTCAGTGGGAAATGAATAGATATTATATTCTGTATGATGAAATATTTTGCACTTTTGGACTAAGAGCCCTAACAGTCACTGTCTAGTGCATCTATGTGCCGGAGCAGACGTGAATGTACGTGTTTTTATTCTATTCAAAATATAAAAAAATACAGATATTCTGACATAAATTAAGAAATTAATGTCACTGCGACCTAGTTTTATCATAAACAGTGGTCAAATATCGAAGCTGTAGTCTTAAATCTTTCTAATGATACTCAGTTTGTCCACATCAAATCTTTAGGATAGTTAAAGGTTTTGGGCATATTATTGTGGTGCCATCAGCCAATCAGCTGATGTCAATTTCCTACGGATCTACAGTGATTAGTCACATGACATTTACAGCTCGGGTGACTAGCTCAAAACAACCTACTGTATACAGTATCTGGTGTTGTGCAATATCCTTTGTGTTGTTCACGTACAGACGACAACATTGTCAAAACGATCCTCATTTACATGGATCCGCGAAAATGACTAAAACGCTGTATTATTCATGCCAGGCCAGTAGTTGGCGATGTCACTTTGTAAAGGAACGCTATGTGCCTATAGACTGAACACGTAATACGCATGCGCATGATGTCATCGTTTTCACAAATTCACGTTTTTGTAGTTTACATGGAGACGATAATGCTATCGTTTCGTGCACTTTGTAACCCCTTTTGCATTTTCAGGCTCCCAAAATGCTGTAAATGAACAGCCAAAACGCATAATTATTTTTTTTTTTTACAGTTTTTAGATGAAAATGGTGTATTGTAAACAGCCCCTTATATAATAGCTTTTTTTAACCAGTTAGCGCTATGCTTAGCTAGTAGGCTAAATTAAGATTACTAACTTAAATATCACAAATCAAAATTCACAGTGGGAATGCTAACAGATTCTACTACGGTAACACAGGTATTATAAACCTCCTTGGTAGCCAGTGTGAAGCACACTAAGCACACTTTTCCTGAAGCACACGTATGATTGACTTCCTCAGTTGTATTCCACCCTCACAATTCACTGTAAAGTTAATTGACTAATTAGAGCTCGTATCTCCACTGATGTGTGCAATTAAAACATGTCCCAATCCTGATATTTAGAGTCAGCTGTGACATTAACAACGCTTTTCATTTGTTTGCTGCCTTATTATCTCCCACAGTATTAAATGTTTAGTACAGTGACAATGAAATAAACATAGCTCATTGTTAATTAGCATGTCTGCTGGGAATCTGAATAAGATATTTAGGGGTCCAAGCAGCAAAGCATCAACATTATTTGTGTTTTTATTCTATTTTGGTCTATGTTATGCTGTAATCATTTTTCATAAAGCCTACTTTCCTTCTCTCTGTTTGCGGCCAAATGTGATACACTATATTGCCAAAAGTTGTGGGACATCTGCCTTTACATGCACATGAACTTTAATGACATCCCATTCTTAATCCGTAGGATTTAATATGGATTTGGCCCACCCTTTGCATCTATAACAGCTTCAACTCTTCTGAGAAGGCTTTCCACAAGGTTTAGGAGTGTGTTTATGGGAATTTTTGACCATTCTTCTAGAAGCGCATTTGTGAGATCAGGCACTGATGTTGGACGAGAAGGCCTGGCTCGCAGTCTCCGCTCTAATTCATCCCAAAGGTGTTCTATCGGGTTGAGGTCAGGACTTTGTGCAGGCCAGTCAAGTTCCTCCACACCAAACTCACTCATCCATGTCTTTATGGACCTTGCTTTGTGCACTGGTGCGCAGTCATGTTGAAACAGGAAGGGGCCATCTCCAAACTGTTCCCACAATGTTGGGAGCATTAAATTGTCCAAAATGTCTTGGTGTGCTGAAGCATTAAGAGTTCCTTTCACTGGACTAAGGGGCAAAGCCCAACCCCTGAAAAACAACCCCACACCATAATCCCCCCTCCACCAAACTTTACACTTGGCACAATGCAGACAGGCAAGTTCTCCTGGCAACCGCCAAACCCAGACTCGTCCATTGGATTGCCAGACACAGAAGCGTGATTCGTCACCTCAGAGAACACGTCTCCACTGCTCTAGAGTCCAGTGGCGGCGTGCTTTACACCACTGCATCCGACGCTTTGCATTGCACTTGGTGATGTAAGGTTTGGATGCAGCTGCTCGGCCATGGAAACCCATTCCATGAAGCTCTCTACACACTGTTCTTGAGCTAATCTGAAGGCCACACAAAGTTTGGAGGTCTGTAGCTATTGACTCTGCAGAAAGTTGGCGACTTCTGTGCACTGTGCGCCTCAGCATGCGCTGACCCCGCTCTGTGATTTTACGTGGGCCTACCACTTTGTGGCTGAGTTGCTGTTGTTCCCAATTGCTTCCACTTTGTTATAATACCACTAACAGTTGACTGTGGAATATTTAGTAGTGAGGAAATTTCCCGAATGGATTTATGCACAGGTGGCAACCTATCACGGTACCACGATTGAATTCACTGAGCTCCTGAGAGCGACCCATTCTTTTACAAATGTTTGTAGAAGCAGTCTGCATGCCTAGGTGCTTGATTTTATACACCTGTGTCCATGGAAGTAATTGGAACACCTGAATTCATTGATTTGGAGGGGTGTCCCAATACTTTTGGCAATATAGTGTATGTACGCCCCTTATACTTCGTCACATTGGCACCATCTTGGATAATCCAGAAGTCTTTTTTAATTCTCACAGTATTTGGTAGAGAAATTCACTGTTTACTGTTCATTTCTCCTTTCATTCCACACCTCCATTACAGCAATAAAACTTGTGGCTAAGTGCTAGAATTGAAGTACTAAAGAATTGCTTGCAAAAGTAGCTCTTAAGACTCATCTTCCTGTCGATGAGACCTGTAACAGTTTGTGATTTATTAAGTACATCTTGGAATCTCAGGATTCACCTTGTGATATGCTTGGCTTCTAATGAAGCATTTTTACTAGATTTTATGCTATTGGAATTGCTGTTACACAGACAGGCTTAAATGGCAGATGTTTAAAATGCCAAAATGACAGCATTTTTATTGTTAGGATGTGAATTACCCAGATGTTAATCATTGCATTTCACAGTGTGCCTCCAATGTACTTATTGGATTGTTTTGCAAGTTATTGTTGATTAAATGAATTAATCAAGACCATTAACAGCGGAACCAGATGATAAACCAGGCCAGAAAGCCATTTTTCTTTTTCTGAAACATATGAACACACCATGCACAAGCTCATAAATACCAGTGTGCCTCACAAAGACTCAGCTCTATAATGTTAAATAAACTGCACATCAAGCTGTGCTTATGTCTACTCTGCAGGGAGAAGGATATGTTTATGAAGGCAACACAAGCCATCAGTTTTCATGTAACTGCATGATGTTTAACCAAGACACTGTTATCCAAAGCGACTTGCAGTGCTTTCAAGGTACAGTATACATATAATTTTGCATGTTCCCTGGGAATCCAACCCTTGATTTTGGTGTTGCTAGCATATACCAGTCGAGCTACATAAACCATAGAGAAGGTAGTCATGGGCAAATTCCGCTTATACATAGGCTTTTAGAACCTTTTTATAGGTTCATTGTTTGGATCCATAGCACAGCAAAGTCTGACGCCAGTTTTCTTTGTTCAGTTCATGCATTTGATAATGTGAAGACCAGTTTGTGAGCACTGAAAATACATGCCAACGCTTCTTGTTACCGTGTCTTTGCACAAATAATAATGTTCTGAGAGCACTCAATTTCCGGTACAGTAAGTATAGTCATTTAGCAGATGCTTTTATCCAGAGCAACTTACAGTACTTATTATAGGGGCAGTTCACTTTAAACAACCTGGACTTAAGTGTATTCACAAGGGCATAATTGTGATGGATTGAATCTTAATAAGTGTCCAAATGAGATGGAGACAAATTAAATTGATTCAAAGTACTCTCTATTGGAATATATATACACAAATGATAAATATTAACATAAATGCTACTTTGAATTTGATTACATAGGTTCTTTATTTGGTGTCACTACATTAAACGGACCTATTATGCCCCTTTCACAAGATGTAATATAAGTCTCAGGTGTCCCCAGAATGTGTCTGTAAAGTTTCAGCTCAAAATACCCTATAGATCATTTATAACATTTTTGAGTGGAAGGAAAAACATGGTGTTTTGTATCATAAAGTGCATGTATCTTTAAATGCTAATGAGCTGCTGCTCCCCACCCCGCTTTCCAGAAGAGGGCGGAGCCTGTACAGCTCATGCCTCGGATACTCTGCCAAAAACTAAAACATCTGTTTGGTTTTGATTATCATCTCTATTGCGGTCACGTGACAGTGCAGTTCTTCATCATCCTGAAAGTTTATTATCTGCATGCGTTTTAAAGCCATATCAGTCTAAATTTCTGATATATGGTTTTCTGAGCGCACACATCCGAAGCACGTGCACAGAAAGCTGGATGTCAGACGGCACGTCCCGTGAGTATTAAACTAAGTTCTCTTTTAGGTCTTATTGCGCTTAAACTGTTAAATACACACAAGCTTATGTCAAACTAAGTTTACCTACTGCTGAATATGCTGTTAATATGAATCAGACAACAAAAGAAAACAAAAAAAATTACTCTTGACTGAATAACTTTAGTAGCTTTAATAAGAATACATTTCTTACATGATTTCTTACATGGCGAGGAGATAAACATGGTGGACTGTGTACAGCTCACTCAGGGGAGGAGCTATGCTAATGGGGAAGAGCCCGTCAGCAGTCGTGGGCGGGGCCTAAGCATATGTGAGGTCACATTGCATAGAAACTGCAAAAAAGAGGAGTTGGTGGATTTTTACCATTATAACCCTATAATGGTAAAAATCCACCCAACACACACTGCCGACACACATTTATGTTCAAACACCATGTAAAAGTGAATTTTGCATAATAGGTCCCCTTTAACATTAGGACTCATGTGTCTATGTAGGTTTTTCGGAAGTTTTGCTTCTCTGTTTGTTCTCTGTGTGCGTGATTTTTTTTTTGGAAACTTATTCCAAATATTATTGATCTTATCCACAATATCCACACCTGAGGGACTCGAGTGGTTAAAATGCAAAAGAGTTCTAAATCCAATCACATACAGCACATGTATCTGTTGATTTTATTTATGTTAAAATGTAATTTCTGCTGGTTGCTCTGATGCTAATATCCCTTAATTGAGAGTATGGCATTTATTAAAGCGTTTCCATTTGGAATTAATTTAATACCATTGGATTTCCAGTCAATGTTTTTTGTGTGTTTGTGGAGATCACATGATAAAGCCACAATCAAAAATTTCCCTTATTTTGTTCAAGGTACTGCAACAACAAAATCTTCCCTTATTTTGTTCAAGGTACTGCAACAACAAAAATCATCCTCATGTTTTTAATCCACTGAGTGAATTCCTGGGGTCACCGTGACAGTTTCCCGGCAACTCAGGGTTTCGTTTTTCAAAGACTTACAGTGGGGAGAACAAGTATTTGACCACTTACAAAGCATGTAGAAGTCTGTAATTTTTATCATAGGTACTCTTCAACTGTGAGTGACGGAATCTAAAACAAAAATACAGAAAATCACATTGTATGATTTTTAAGTAATTGATTTGCATTTTATTGCATGACATAAGTATTTGATACATCAGAAAAGCAGAACTTAATATTTGGTACAGAAACCTTTGTTTGCAATTACAGAGATCATACGTTTCCTGTAGTTCTTGACCAGGTTTGCACACACTGCAGCAGGGATTTTGGCCCACTCCTCCATACAGACCTTCTCCAGATCCTTCAGGTTTTGGGGCTGTCGCTGGGCAATACGGACTTTCAGCTCCCTCCAAAGATTTTCTATTGGGTTCAGGTCTGGAGACTGGCTAGGCCACTCCAGGACCTTGAGATGCTTCTTACGGAGCCACTCCTTAGTTGTCCTGGCTGTGTGTTTCGGGTCGTTGTCATGCTGGAAGACCCAGCCACGACCCATCTTCAATGCTCTTATTGAGGGAAGGAGGTTGTTGGCCAAGATCTCGCGATACATGGCCCCATCCATCCTCCCCTCAATACGGTGCAGTCGTCCTGTCCCCTTTGCAGAAAAGCATCCCCAAAGAATGATGTTTCCACCTCCATGCTTCACGGCTGGGATGGTGTTCTTGGGGTTGTACTCATCCTTCTTCTTCCTCCAAACACGGCGAGTGGAGTTTAGACCAAAAAGCTCTATTTTTGTCTCATCAGACCACATGACCTTCTCCCATTCCTCCTCTGGATCATCCAGATGGTCATTGGCAAACTTCAGATGGGCCTGGACATGCGCTGGCTTGAGCAGGGGACCTTGCGTGCGCTGCAGGATTTTAATCCATGACGGCGTAGTGTGTTACTAATTGTTTTCTTTGAGACTGTGGTCCCAGCTCTCTTCAGGTCATTGACCAGGTCCTGCCATGTAGTTCTGGCCTGATCCCTCACCTTCCTCATGATCATTGATGCCCCACGAGGTGAGATCTTGCATGGTGCCCCAGACCGAGGGAGATTGACCGTCATCTTGAACTTCTTCCATTTTCTAATAATTGCGCCAACAGTTGTTGCCTTCTCACCAAGCTGCTTGCCTATTGTCCTGTAGCCCATCCCAGCCTTGTGCAGGTCTACTATTTTATCCCTGATGTCCTTACACAGCTCTCTGGTCTTGGCCATTGTGGAGAGGTTGGAGTCTGTTTGATTGAGTGTGTGGACAGGTGTCTTTTATACAGGTAACGAGTTCAAACAGGTGCAGTTAATACAGGTAATGAGTGGAGAACAGGAGGGCTTCTTAAAGAAAAACGAACAGGTCTGTGAGAGCCGGAATTCTTACTG
This sequence comes from Coreius guichenoti, assembly GCA_039654105.1. Classification (NCBI taxonomy): domain Eukaryota; kingdom Metazoa; phylum Chordata; class Actinopteri; order Cypriniformes; family Gobionidae; genus Coreius; species Coreius guichenoti. The sequence continues at coordinate 25,038,483 of CM077191.1, forward strand.
GATGGTAGATGATCAAATACTTATGTCATGCAATAAAATGCTAATTAATTATTTAAAAATCATACAATGTGATTTTCTGGATTTTTGTTTTAGATTCCGTCTCTTACAGTTGAAGAGTACCTATGATAAAAATTACAGACCTCTACATGCTTTGTAAGTAGGAAAACCTGCAAAATCGGCAGTGTATCAAATACTTGTTCTCCCCACTATATATGACACAGAAGTTGTATACCTGCGAAAGCTTTTGCCTTTGCTATTTTATCTTTTTTACATTTGATACCTCACTCTGGGTAAAATAAATGTCAAAGGACGAGTGCTTTGGCGCTGGCTGGCAACGTTAAAAAAAATGCTGTAAAGTAAAGACTTTACATTAAAAGGAATGAATTATCCTTTTGACAGACATGTTTAAAATAAGTAAACTCACATGAGATGAAGACTCCAGAAAAAGTCTCCAGTTGTTTTATTCTACGCAATGGGGATCTCCGTTATGGTGGCGGCCATGTTGAAATCAAGACCAAACTTGCATAACTTGCATTAAATGTGTTACCTCGAAATCTTTGTAACCCCCTATTATCAGATACTTTTGCAGAGTAAATTAATCTTGGATCACCATATACATTTATACTTGTATTTGTACACTCATCTGTAACAAAAAAAACTCTACTTTTGCATAATGTTGCATCCATACCAGTAGGTGTCAGTATAAAGTCGAAGAACACAGTCATATCTACAAGATACTACAAAATGAAAATCAATGATGCCTAATACTTCCAGGCATCCAGTGGGTACATTTAAATCCTACCTGAGTTTTTAAGGCCAAGTCTTACAAGTTGTGCATTTGAGGCCCAATCTTACATTATATGCAGTGATACTCTTATACACACATGCTCACACAGAGATCTATACACATTCAAGTGCAAACATAATGTCACCTAGACCTCCAGGCTGTGACCACAAACTGCCCTTCTTCTATAGTCAGTAGTTATCAAGAGAATCTCTTATTATAGGAGAAGCATTCATTATATTTTATAGCTTTATTCCCTCTGGTTACAGTACAACTCCATTTGTTAAACTATTTTAGCTCCTAGTATGTGTGACAGTGTTTGTAAAGAGGTAAAGTCATAATCACTCCACAGGCAATAACACTCATGCAATGATATTTTATTCTCTTGACACACAGTTTCTTTTTATAAGGAGCTTCTGTTAGGGCAGATTTTGTGCCATATTTACCTTGTAGTCCCTCTCCTAGTCTGACTGCTGAACATATCTTTTATCCATCTGTCGATGTTAGCACACCTCCAAATATATCCTTCTAGCTATATGCCATGCCACCTGAGTGATCCTCGTTTCCTAATGGTAGTCAATGGAGGACAATCCCATAATCCATCCGAAGTGTGTCACTGACCAGTGGCACTGGTTTCTGGGTTGAAGCCAGTCCAAATTTAACTTACCGCCATATCTGACAAAGGCTGGTGAAAATACTGGACATAGTGTGAATATTTCAGCTACAAAATTAGATTTTTATATTATATAATTTTATACAACAGCTAGTTTTGGACCTCAAATTTGATTGGCTGACCATTTTTCTAAGAATGCTGGTGTTTACAACCTAGACTCATTGAGAAAATTAAACAATGTTCAGACATAGGGCCCTATTTTGATGATCTGAGCGCATGGTCTGAAGCTCATGGTGCAAGTGCACTTAGGGCGTGTCCGAATCAACTTTTGCTAGTTTAACGACGGAAAAATGGTCGGCACGCCCAGCGCATGGTCTAAAAGGGTTGTACCTAGTCTCTTAATGAGTCATGGGTGTGTTTTGGGCGTAACGTGCAATAAACCAATCAGAGTCTCATCTCCCATTCCCTTTAAAAGCCAGTTGCGATTGCGCCATGGCGGATTCGCTATTTGCATGGCGGAATTTGCGAGCGGAAAGACTGAACGCTTCTCCAGAGAGGAATCCTTTTATTTTTAATATTTAAAAATGTTTGTGTGCTACTGTGCTTCCCTGTGTGTGTAATAAGCAGAGAGTAAGGGCGTTGTGCACCCGCCTATAGGCGCACATTACTAACGCGCCCTTTAAATAACACAAAAAATATTGCGCTAGTGACTTTAGACCAGGTTTTGTTGGTCAATGGCGCAGTTTTCAGTTGCCTCAAAATAACAACACGCCAACAATGCGTCTGAACAAACCTCATTTTCAGACCAGCATGCCCATGGGCGAACAGATGGACACTATTTGCTATTTGAACAACGTGGCGCAGGACATGAAAATCATAACTGCGTCGGGCTGAAACTAGCAAAAAACACTTGCGTCTTCCCTGCCGTCACATTGCGCCGGGTGTATGATAGGGCCCATAGAGTTGACTGCAGTTTCCATCTGAAATGAACACTAGGGGCAGTAAAACACAAAAAACATTTACTCCTTTTCACACAAATTATGATAACAAGTGCAGATTATTGATTTATTTAAAGACTTATTTTCATACTGTTCATTGCATAGTACTATGTTAGGACCTCAAAACACTTTTACCATAGTGCACTGTTTGCAAAATAATACATTTTGACATTTGCATTATGTAACCAGCTCCTTATGTATAGCTTTTTAAACTTGCTCGGTAGCTCACCTGGTACAGAATTGAGTCTCGTGTCACAACAAAAAATTCCAAAACTTGTGGAAGCAAGCTAGAACGGCATGGATGCTTCAACAAAAGGGTTTTTTATCTCAAGTTTGCTTTTGCTAACAATGTCGGTTAGGTTTAGGGTAGTTTTGGTGCAGGTGGTACATTATTTTCAAACGCGATAGAGCAGTAACATTTAGACACTCACCGGACATTTCCTTTCCGAACTGCTGTGATACATACAATGACCCATGTAATAAAATGTTTCGGATAAACCGAAAATGTTTTTAGCGCCACTCTGTGTTTCCACTATCGTGGCAAAAGCGAGCATGTTAGTGCGGGCCAGTGCCAGTCGCGTTTCCACTGTCACTTCCGGGGCTTGATCGGGCCTCATCAGGGCTTCCTCTGGGCCAATGGCCAGGGGTTTTTGGCTTGCTGAATACTTTGGTCCAAAGCTGGCCAACTGGGGCTTCCAACACCGCTGCTCATTTCCCATGTTATTATATCAGGCTACCAGTTAACTTCAACATTTAAGACATTTAAAAAAAAAATTCAGCTCAAAACTCACTTTCAGACACCAGCAAGTGTTTGAAATAACTTCCTTGCGATCCGATGGGGATTCTAGAAATATATTTATATGCGGTGCTAAAAGCTGCTTATGCTAACCATTGCAATAATAAATACACGTTTATAGAAAATACCATAGGCCGCTTGAAGAATGTAGACAAATCATATATGATTATAATCGTGTATTTATTTGGTTTCATGTTTTAACTTTTATCTCCCTGTGCCTTTGTTGATACCGGACTAATGCATCAGCATATGTCATAAAAAAGCATGCACTCCGGTTAACTCATATAACTCATAACTAATATTTTCTTCTCGTGAGCTCCCTCTGTTGCTGCGACTGAAAGTATAGTGAGAAAGGAGAGATTGCTCAAACCTCCTCAGATCGCATAATTTTGTGGAAAAATTAATAGAAATGCTCAATCTTTCGAAAGAAATGTGACATGTAAACATGATATTTTATCAATATTTTTCTAAATGTGTAAGCCTTTGGATTTAAAGGCCTTAATGGAGTTGTTTTGTGTATTCTTGAGATGGCAAATAAATGGAAGCAGGTGGAATTGAATAGGTATGTGTTCTCTTTTTATGTGAAATGGTAAATACCAGTTTGATTCAGCATGATTGATGTGCACTCCTGACACAAAATAATAAACTTAAAAAATTTTTTATTGAAAAACATTGATCAATTATCAATGCTGGAATCTTAAGTCTTTAAGTAAAGACCAAACGTTCGCTTCTGTCATGCTCATTTTGCGATCTAGCTAGTTTTCAGCCAGCTGGTGAAACGGTGGGGTTGTGTGACATCATTCTATGGAGGCGTGTTAAGGGTGGGTTTTAGGGCGGCGCTGTGAGACTACTGGCACGACAGTGGAAACGCAACTTGATTTTGGCCTCGGCGCCTTGGTGCTTGAGGTTCGAGGCTATTGGCCCGTCCCGGCACGTTGTTAGCCCCGGCTCGCACTGACTCGACAGTGAAAAAACGGCTACTGTGTTCTGTTCCTGTTTTGCCTGCCTGAGTTCCTAGTTAGTTTCCCTGGCTGTTAATTATTTTCCACACACCTGTTTCTGTTCACCTTGATTATGTTCCCTATGTATTTATGCCCTGAGTTTCATTCTGTTCCTTTGTCCAGTATCGACTAATTTTAATGTGGTTGTTTGTTTTCTCCAGCGATCTCCTGAGTATTCAGTGTAGATTTATACCCTATTCCTTTCATTGTGACACTCAAATGCACATTTTTACAGTGAGCCTGGGTTGGGTATTTAGTATAACAGCACTGGTGTGAGTGGCATGGTAGCGGAGTTGTGTGATTTTTGCCTGGAGCGAAAACTGGAAAGTTGGAATCCATGTTATGCGTTATACAGTATACATTTTTTTTTTTTTTGTTGAAATTTACTTTGAAATGTTAAAAGTACTCAATATTATCGAAAGATCACACAGGAATTGTCACTTGCTACATCATTTACTTGTTAGTCAGTGACAAAAGGGCGCTTCTTTTTACAACACTATGTAAGTTGCTGGACTTTTTGTTATGGAGTACTGTAATCCTTTTTATTTGATTAATTTATGCCACTCTAGCGCATTATGTTGCAATTTCTATAAAAGTTACTGGATAACTGGTCTTAGCATGTCAAAACAATGAAGAAACTATGGATGAAGAAACTCATCTTACCTAGAATAAGCTGCTATGTGGATCAGATCTTATGCCAACATGTTCTCACTCCCAACTCGTCACATATTGGTGCTTGGCCAGGACCCTTCGGTGTCACTTTTTAACCCACAGGGTACCCCTTTAGGGTCATTTTTCAACACGCAGGGTACTCCATTGATTTCAATGAGAAACCTTTGGCGTCATACACAGACGCGTTGGGCATGGCAATGTTATCGTCATGATGAAATTATATATTAGGTTATAATTTTGCCATTATGACATGTTGGAGTGTGATTCTCAATTGAATCAGCCAGCATAATTTTATTTACATTTATTAAATTTTTTTATTTACGCTGTTTAGACGTTTGAACGTGTAACCCCACCCCTTAACCTACCCATTTGTGTATTATATGATATAAAACACAGGATATAACAGGCAGATACGACTACAGACACAATTTATTCAAAAAGTACAAATATTCCAAGTGTTCCGAGGCCAAACGATTGATTTGGGTAAAGAAAAGACCCAAAAGTGATCAGCATCTGTCAGGGTTCTGCCCTGGCAGCCTTGTCTGTGTTGTCTTTGTTTAATGTTTCTATGTTTGTGTTGTGTCTAAGCACATGGCTCTCTCTTTGTTGGTGTTTGCCATATGTTCCTCTTGTCCCGCTTCCTAGTTTGCCCTTACCACGCCCCCTCGTTTAGTCCTTATCTAGTCCTCGTTTCACTAATCGTGCTCACCTGGTCCTCGTGTGTTTTCCTCCCTTTATATTGTGCTTCCTTCCTTCATGTCTTTGCTGGATCGTTGCTTGTGTCATGATGTGCAACTGCGTTATTTGTGCTCAACTGTCCAATTGCTTTGTGTACAGTCTTTAGTGGATTTGTTCTGTTTGGTCTTCATGTCTTGTCGTTTGTTCCTGCCAATCATCTCTCTCATGTCCAGTCTCCCGTCTGTGTTCCTGTTCGAGTCGGATTTCTCTGTCTGGTTTCACTGAGGATCAGCACCACTCAAAACAGCATATACAGCCCAGTGCAGTCTGCTTGTTACCAAGGCCTGATTCCTGCTTAACATCAGATCTGTGTACTCTTCCTGGCTGATTTGAATTTGTCATTAAATAACTGTTTGGTTATTAAACTTGTGAAACTCATTCTGCGCTTGAGTCCTATCCTTCACAGATCCGTGACATTCCGTGACACCGTCTCCATCTGCCGTAGATTACGCACACATTCAAAAATTGCCGCCCGAAGAAACTTTATGTCAGCTTTGAGTGAAATTGCATTGGCTCACGTGTGTCTCGTGAGCAAGTGCATCAAGCTAAAGAGTCGGTTTATCTTTTGAATGAGATACTGTATGACTGCGTACATACATTCAGCAAGTAAAACATTAAGATCCACTCTGTTCTTCACATAAAGATATCTTATGGCTTCAGAAGACTTGAAATGCAACATGAGTTAATACTTTATATTATTTTTGGTCAGTTTTTGCAATAAATACCTGTGACTGTATTTTTATTAGCCTGTTACATGTTTTATATTGTTTAGAAGTGGTTAGGTTTAGGGTATAAGTTGCTCCAAAATATAAAAGTAGCCTATAAATATTTATAAAATCATGTCTACGTTTACAAATGCAAAGAATTGTGCGTCTTGATCTGATGCATTGGGCAAACAACTGAAATCAATGAAGTACTCTGTGCGTCGAAAAATGACACTAAATGGGTACTCTGCGTTAAAACGTGACGCCGAAGGGTCCTGACCAAGCGCTTGTGCTTACAGTCAAGTTTGACCTCTGCGAGACTAATGGCTAACTGGTCAGTAGCATTCCTCTCCAAAATAATGAGAATAATACAATAAGCAATCATAGTGTTGCAGCTTGCAAATATTTTTTGATAACATTTTGGTCAAACACCTTCTTCAGGCATTTTTCATAATACTTGCCTGCACAGCTGCTGGCATCCAGGTGGATGAGAGGTGTTTATTTATTCATTTTCTTGCCAAAGGCAATTTTATTTGCATTTGGCACTTTGGCAAGTGTTAATTTTGCACCCCAGCTGTAGCCATTTCCATGTGTTCTCTTGCTCTCTCTCTCTCTCTCTCTGAGAATTATCTAAACTGCTCAGAAGAGTCTCTATAATGACAGCTCCTAGTTTCAGTGTGCTGTATGCAATATAAATGGTAATGATATAGAACCAATAATACTGCTGATGAAATATAAACTGAATGTGTGCGGTCGTTGTTTCATTTACAGATGGCGAGAGGCCAATGGAGGGAACGGATACCAGCCGTAAGAGAGACTCGCGTTCATCAGACAAGTACCGCAAAAGCGAAGATGCCAGCAACAGCCAGGAGGAGGAAAACACAGTAAGATTCTTTATTTGGCTTTTCACCAAAAATTCAACATTTCAAAACAATTATAGGGCAAAAAAGAAGTGCACTTAATTCTATTGAATGTGCACGTGTAGTGTACATATTGATAATATAATATTAATTAAATAAATGGCCATTTAAGTGTACTTAAAGAGAGTACACTTTCTTGACAGTTTTTTAACCCTTATAATGCCATAATGTCAGAGTTATATTTTAAAGTACATTTTAAATCATTGTTTTACAGAAGTACACTTATTGTGATGTTGATTAACATACTAAATCACAAGTACTTGATTATAATTTTAACTGTAGTGTGTGAATCAGTATTGCATTTAAAGTTAATATATTTTAAATGTACTAAATTGTAATTTCATCACAACAATTCTGTAATTACAAATATATTTAAATACAAGACATACAAGCAACTCAGCCACGAAGTGGTAGGCCACGTAAAATCACAAAGCGGGGTCAGCGCATGCTGAGGCTCACAGTGCACAGAAGCCACCAACTTTCTGCAGAGTCAATAGCTGCAGACCTCCAAACTTTGTGTGGCCTTCAGATTAGCTCAAGAACAGTGCATAGAGAGCTTCATGGAATGGGTTTCCATGGCCGAGCAGCTGCATCCAAGCCTTACATCACCAAGTGCAATGCAAAGCGTCGGATGCAGTGGTGTAAAGCACGCCGCCACTGGACTCTAGAGCAGTGGAGACGTGTTCTCTGGAGTGATGAATCACGCTTCTCTGTCTGGCAATCCGATGGACGAGTCTGGGTTTGGCGGTTGCCAGGAGTATGGTACTTGCCTGACTGCATTGTGCCAAGTGTAAAGTTTGGTGGAGGGGGGATTATGGTGTGGGGTTGTTTTCAAGGGTTGGGCTTGGCCCCTTAGTTCCAGTGAAAGGAACTCTTAATGCTTCAGCATACCAAGACATTTTATACCATTTCATGCTCCCAACTTTGTGGGAACTGTTTGAGGATGGCCCCTTCCTGTTCCAACATGACTGCGCACCAGTGCACAAAGCAAGGTCCATAAAGACATGGATGAGCAAGTTTGTTGTGGAGGAACTTGACTGAACACCTTTGGGATGAATTAGAGCAGAGACCTCACCTTGTGACCTCACAAATGCGCTTCTAGAAGAATGGTCAAAAATTCCCAAAAACACACTCCTAAACCTTGTGGAAAGCCTTTCCAGAAGAGTTATAGCTGCAAAGGGTGGGACAACTCCATATTAAACCCTACGGATTAAGAATGGGATGTCATTAAAGTTCATGAGCATGTAAAGGCAGACGTCCCAAAACTTTTGGCAATATAGTGTAATTATAGTGCAATATATATATAGTGCAAAATAGTGTAGTGTAATTTCTTTATAGAAATCCTTCTGAAGTGGGTCAGAGAAGCACTCTGAAGTTTAACTAATTGTATTAAATAGAAAATTAAACTATAATACATTTAACATTTAAGTGTCCAATCGATTCTATTATGTCTAAATATCCTGTTTTGCTTTAATCACTACTCTTTTGAAGAATAGTGGACTAGAGGCCAGAAAGAGATCTGAATCCCCTTTCAAATTCAGATGCAGTGTGAATGCAAAAGATAACTGAATTCTTAGTGAAGTTGCAGTATCTACAGTATGAAGAAGTAATCACAACGTGATTTTAAAAGTCGTGCAGCCCTAATATCGGCACAAAGATAACAACCATGCTGGGGTAGATGTTGTTTCCGTCTGAGAAAATCAGAAACACACCACTTTTTGCAAGAATCTCTTTTAGTCCATGGATGCATCCTTAAAAAGTTGACTTTATTTCACTTACTGAGGACATATCAGGTCATTTCAGAGAATAGAGAATATACTGTCGGGAATAAGATATGGTTCATACTGGCTTAAATGATTGATGGCCTTTGCGCTCATCCAAGATGTTTCTCAAAAGAGCCTTCGCTGCATTTCCGTCCCTCCCACAGCACAGAGGGGCCTGGCTTTTAGCACCTTTCATCTCAAAACAGTGTCACACACAAGCTAGTCCAAATGCTCTCCACATCACTCACAGGGCCAACAAACCCTCAGTGTCAAATGAAATCAGTTGCACGGCCAAATATTGATATAAACTAAGCAAAAAAAAAGAAAAGAGATTTGTGTGACTTTTATTCCATATCTGCTAGCATCTAGTAGTGTACTACTAGTGCTACTATCTACTACTAGTGTACTACTATCTGCTAGTGTACAGGCTGACAAAATTAAAGGGATAGTTCACCCAAAAATGAAAATTATCCCATTATTTACTCATCCTCAAGCCATCCTAGGTGTATATGATTTTCTTCTTTCAGCCGAACACAATTGGAGTTATATTAAAAAATATCCTGGCTCTTCTCAGCTTTGTAATGGCGAGTTTTTGAAGCTCCAAAAAATGCATCCATCCATCATAAAAGTAATCCATACAACTCCAGGGGGTTAATAAAGGCCTTCTGAAGTTAATTGATGGGTTTGTATAAGAAAAATATCCATATTTAAAACTTTATAAACTATAATAACTGGCTTCCGGCAACGGCCGTACGCGCATCCACAAGAGTTCAAGTTCCGGCGGAAGGGTGACCTCTGACCCAATGTATAATGTAGGCATAGTGTAAGATTAGGTTAGAATTGATGAACGCAGAAGCCCAGAGGATAGAGCAAAACAAAACAAAACATCGGTCACGAAAAAATGACTAAAATGAGAAGTTTTAAAGAAAAATGTCAGAGGATTTAGATATAAGAGAAGAGGAGCTACGGCCTACATCATATGTCGGGTCAGAGGTCACCCTTCCACCGGAACTCGACTCTCTTGTGAATGCGCTGCCATAAAAAAAACCCATCGATTAGCTTCAGAAGGCATTTATTAACCAACTGGAGTCGTATGGATTACTTTTATGATGGATGGATGCACTTTTTGGAGCTTCAAAAACTCACTATTCAATGCCATTACAAAACTGGGAAGACAGGATATTTTTTAATATAACTCCGACTGTGTTTGGCTGAAAGAAGAAAGTCATATACACCTAGGATGGTTTGAGAGTGCTTAAATTATGGGCTCATTTTCATTTTTGGGTGAACTAACCCTTTAACGTGTAAGATGTATGAATCCTGTTTCGATAGGAAATATGTCAACACAAAAGCAAATTGTGTTCGTCAAACCACAGCTTGGGATTTTTAATTCTATGGCTTTAAAGCTGCGAGGGAAGGATTTATCAAGTCATAATGGAATGGAGATTGCAGAAGATGATGTGGACAAACAGAGAGTCTGTGACAGATGCTGTGCTGGTGGAGTGATTTATGTGTGTGGAGATAAATCTATCATTTCCTGCGCTGTGCTGTGAATACATTACTGCTGTTTAGTTCTGCTTCATAATCTCAATGTCACACACAGGCTCTACATGAAAAAGTTTGTCCTTAAGCAGTTTTCTCTCAGTCAGAAGTTTAACAATGATGTAGAGTTATGACCAGAAGTTTGCAAAGACCTTGTTTAGTAACAATTCATAATTTCATACACACACACAATCATCTACATACAATGTTCACCTTCAGAGTGTTAAAGGGTTAGTTCACCCAAAAATAAAAATTTTGTCATTATTTACTCACCCTCATGTCGTTCCAAACCCCGTAAGACTTTCCTTCATCTTTGAAACACAAATTAAGATCTTTTTGATGAAATCTCAGAGATTTGTGTCCCTCCATAGAGTCCACGCATCTGACACTTTGGCGCTTCAAAAAGGTCATAAAGAGATTGTAAAACTAATCCATATGAATCGAGTGGTTTAGACTGAAGAGGCTTGATTGCTTTATATGATGAAAAGATTAAATTTAGGCTTTTATGCACACATAAACATTCACCAGCACACACATCAGATATAATAAACGGAAGCTCAAGCATGTTCGCTTGACGTGTTAGAACCAATGAGGTTCATTCTCGTGTTTTGCATCACGTTTGAGCTTCAGCAAGAACCAGTGAGGTTCATTCTTGTGTTACACAAAGCGTTTGAGCTTCTGCAAGAACCAATGAGGTTCATTCTCGTGTTACGCAGCACATTTGAGCTTCAGCAAGAACCAATGAGGTTCATTCTCGTGTTACGCAGCACATTTGAGCTTCAGCAAGAACCAGTGAGGTTCATTCTCGTGTTACGCAGCACGTTTGAGCTTCCGCAAGAACCAATGAGGTTCATTCTCGTGTGTTACGCAGCACGTTTGAGCTTCGACAAGAACCAATGAGGATCAGTCTCTTGTGTGTTACGCAGCACGTTTGAGCTATAGCAAGAACCAATGAGGTTCATTCTCGTGTTACGCAGCACATTTGAGCTTCAGCAAGAACCAATGAGGTTCATTCTCGTGTTACCCAGCACATTTGAGCTTCTGCAAGAACCAATGAGGTTCATTCTCATGTTACGCAGCACGTTTGAGCTATAGCAAGAACCAGTGAGGTTCATTCTCGAGTTACGCAGCACGTTTGAGCTTCTGCAAGAACCAATGAGGTTCATTCTCGTGTTACACAGCATGTTTGAGCTTCTGCAAGAACCAATGCGGTTCATTCTCGTGTTACGCAGCACGTTTGAGCTTCAGCAAGAATCAATAAGGTTCATTCTCGTGTTACACAGCACGTTTGAGCTTCAGCAAGAATCAATGAGGTTCATTCTCGTGTTACACAGCACGTTTGAACTTCAGCAAGAAACAATGAGGTTCATTCTCGTGTTACGCAGCACGTTTGAGCTTCAGCATGAACCAATGAGGTTCATTCTCGAGTTACGCAGCACGTTTGAACTTCAGCAAGAACCAATGAGGTTCATTCTCATGTGTTACTCAGCACATTTGAGCTTCAACAAGAACCAATGAGGTTCATTCTCATGTGTTACGCAGCACATTTGAGCTTCAGCAAGAACCAATGAGGTTCATTCTCGTGTTACGCAGCACGTTTGAGCTTCAGCAAGAACCAGTGAGGTTCATTCTCATGTTATGCAGCACGTTTGAGCTTCCATTTGTTCTCGCAGGTTCAGTTGAGCTTCTATGTTCGCTGATAAATGTTTAGATGTGAATAAAAACCTAAATTCAATCTACTCGTCATAATAAAGCGATCATTTCTCTTCAGAAAATTTTGACTAAACCGCTCAATTCATATGGATTAGTTTTACTCTTTATGAACTTTCAAAGTGGCAGTTGCGTAGATTGCACAGATTTCATCAAAAATATCTTCATTTTGTGTTCCAAAGATGACCGAAAGTCTTTCGGGTTTGGAACGACATGAGGGTGAGTAAATGATGACAGAATTTTCATTTTTGGATGTACTATCCCTTTAATACATTTAATTTTTTTTATTTTTTTTAATAATTGAAATAGGTGTACAGAGTTCATCTGCTTTCATAATTCATACTGTAGCAATTTTTTATAGGGCTAACTTTAAATATTTTAGTAAATGTGCATAAGGAAGATGAGTACATGATGGTACTCTATATTTAACATTTTTTCAAATGTTTTCTAAAAATATAAAAAAAACACTAATATACAGTGGGGAGAACAAGTATTTGATACACTGCCGATTTTGCAGGTTTGCCCACTTACAAAGCATGTAGAGGTCTGTAATTTTGATCATAGGTACTCTTCAACTCTGAGGAAGCTAAAAAACAAAAAAAATTTTAAGTAATTAATTTGCATTTTATTGCATGACATAAGTATTTGATACATCAGAAAAGCAGAACTTAATATTTGGTACAGAAACCTTTGTTTGCAATTACAGAGATCATATGTTTCCTGTAGTTCTTGACCAGGTTTGCACACACTGCAGCAGGGATTTTGGCCCACTCCTCCATACAGACCTTCTCCAGATCCTTCAGGTTTCGGGGCTGTCGCTGGGCAATACGGACTTTCAGCTCCCTCCAAAGATTTTCTATTGGGTTCAGGTCTGGAGACTGGCTAGGCCACTCCAGGACCTTGAAATGCTTTTTACAGAGCCACTCCTTAGTTGCCCTGGCTGTGTGTTTCAGGCCGTTGTCATGCTGGAAGACCCAGCCACGACCCATCTTCAGTGCTCTTACTGAGGGAAGGAGGTTGTTGGCCAAGATCTCGCAATACATGGCCCCGTCCATCCTCCCCTCAATACGGTGCAGTCGTCCTGTCCCCTTTGCAGAAAAGCATCCCCAAAGAATGATGTTTCCACCTCCATGCTTCACAGTTGGGATGGTGTTCTTGGGGTTGTACTCATCCTTTTTCTTCCTCCAAACACGGCAAGTGGAGTTTAGACCAAAAAGCTCTATTTTTGTCTCATCAGACCACATGACCTTCTCCCATTCCTCCTCTGGATCATCCAGATGGTCATTGGCAAACTTCAGATGGGCCTGGACATGCGCTGGCTTGAGCAGGGGGACCTTGCGTGTGCTGCAGGATTTTAATCCATGACGGCGTAGTGTGTTACTAATGGTTTTCTTTGAGACTGTGGTCCCAGCTCTCTTCAGGTCATTGACCAGGTCCTGCCGTGTAGTTCTGGGCTGATCCCTCACCTTCCTCATGATCATTGATGCCCCACGAGGTGAGATCTTGCATGGTGCCCCAGACCGAGGGAGATTGACCGTCATCTTGAACTTCTTCCATTTTCTAATAATTGCGCCAACAGTTGTTGCCTTCTCACCAAGCTGCTTGCCTATTGTCCTGTAGGCCATCCCAGCCTTGTGCAGGTCTACAATTTTATCCCTGATGTCCTTACACAGCTCTCTGGTCTTGGGCATTGTGGAGAGGTTGGAGTCTGTTTGATTGAGTGTGTGGACAGGTGTCTTTTATACAGGTAACGAGTTCAAACAGGTGCAGTTAATACAGGTAATGAGTGGAGAACAGGAGGGCTTCTTAAAGAAAAACTAACAGGTCTGTGAGAGCTGGAATTCTTACTGGTTGGTAGGTGATCAAATACTTATGTCATGCAATAAAATGCAAATTAATTATTTATTTATAAATAAATATTCCGTCTCTCACAGTTGAAGTGTACCTATGATAAAAATTACAGACCTCTACATGCTTTGTAAGTAGGAAAACCTGCAAAATCGGCAGTGTATCAAATACTTGTTCTCCCCACTGTATTGTATAATTAAATTCATTGTTTAATATAATACAATTTAATATAATAATTGGCACATTTTATTCCACTATTAAAATAGAAGACCGGTTGAATTATGCCAGAAATAGAGAAATAGCCAATACAGTAACTGCATACTGTATTTGAGAACCAATGAGGTTCAAACATTTGTTGCAAACATTTAGCCCTATGGCACTTTTAGTCTAATGTTTGGTAAGTTGAAGCATAATGTGTCCATTGATGTTTTTTAATTATGATTTTAGCTTAGATTGAATGAATTTACTAGTATAGTCAATACAAATTACAGTGTACTAGATATGACTCAAACCAATGTCACATTAAATTGTTGTAATTTTGTTTAAAATTCTTTGATATTGGAAGTGGTTAAAGGTCCTTTAGCAAAGCACTGTAGGCTCTATAGCATTGTATTGTCAGAGACTGGTCTCCATGGTAACACTGACTACTCAGTGATCTGGGAGAACATTTCCAACCTTACACCAATAACATAGACTTAGGGTGAAGAGAACAGGGTATTGTGTATGTGTGTGCACTCATGTGACAGGAGCCTCAGGGATATATTGGACTCTGTTGGATGTTTTTTTTTTTTTTTTATATTTTATTTTTTTTTACATTATATGCATCTTTCTCAAACATCTTTTGACAATCTTTGTTCTCATACTGTATGTGTAACACACATGCAAAATTCTTCAAGCTATACCAGTTGTGTACTGACAGGCCATCAGGAAGTCTGTGATACCTAAAATGACAGATGAGTGTAAAATATCAGAGACATGTGGACTCCATTCCAGAGCACACCAGAGACTGAATTAGAGGGAAACTAAACTTTTTTATATAGTAATTTAAGGATGTAGTGATTTACAAGCTTGCCTGAGAGCTAATTAATAGCTTTGCCTATATGTTTATACTCATTTAGTCACATTCTCACAATTTGCAGCAACACAAAGGCTTCTCTTTCTTTGGACTACTTTGAATAGCTCACAATTTTGTTATAACACATATTTTCAAGGAATAGTTCCCCCAGAAATTAAAGTTCTGTAAATTTCCCACATTAATGTTGTTCCCCATATCACTTTATTTCTTCAGTGGAACACAAAAGGACTAATTTTGAAGAGTTTTACTGTGACCACAGTCTGTCAAACTCCAAAAAAACAAAAAGTGTCATAAGGAAAATATCTCCAAGGTTTTATGTGGCAGCACTGTATAGAGCGGGATTGGAGTTTGGTTGTGGGTATCATCCATATGAATGACCCTGAGGACTTCTTTCAGGCGAGACCTTGTACAGGAGCTCAGCGTTTTTCTGTCAGTGTTGTCAGGCAAAAAGGCAGAAAAACCACCACAAGACATTCTGAAGAGCTTCTCACTTTGTCGAGTACTGGATACACCTTTTATACCCCAACAGAACCACAAAACTCTTGGCTATTGCAAGAGGTTTGTTGTCTCCGGGGAAATGGACAATAGTTCCACTCAGTCTGTGGTCACCGTCTTCTTATAATTGCCTGCAAATCCATGCAGTTGTTAATGGTTGATGATGCCACTGGGCTCTAGAAGAGGTAATAGCCCACTTAGGTGCTAACCGCAATTGATCGTTTAAATGTCTACCACAACCAGAATTTGTAGTGTAGGGTGGTCTCTGGGTTCACAAGCAGTTCCTACAAGATTTATGGCTGCAGAGGTAGTGGAGATGCAGAGAGTCGGGAAAGACCAAATGAATCTGGAAGTCAAGATTTACATGAGAGAGAGAGAGAGAGAGAGAGAGAGAGAGGTAAGAAGTGGGGGAAGCAGCTAGGAAACTTGAGGTAATGTACTCAGATTTGTCCTCAAGATAAGGTATAGGCATTCAAGTTGGAAAAATGTTTATCTCAAGGTAGAGATTAAAGGAAGAAATATTCTTCAAGGAGTTATTTGGTGCAACTCTGAGTGGAACTTGTAAGTGTCATCCAAAGTGTATGGTACACTAATTTATGGAGTAGTAGACCAGAGAGCCATTTGTAGTGGTGTCCAAAATCATCATGGGGGGCAGTTGTGGCCTAATGGTTAGTCAGACTTGTAACCCGAAGGTCGTGGGTTCGAGTCTCAGTACCGGCAGGAAATGTAGGTAGGGGAATGAATGAACAGCACTCTCTTCCACCCTCATTATCCACAACTGAGGTGCCCTTGAGCAAGGCTAGTAATCCGAAATCGCCCCCTATTAGGGCTGTGTGATATGACGATATATATCGGATGGACGAAATGAAAAGTCTATCGTTTCATATTATGCTCTGTCGTTTATTTCGTGGTGTCGCAAAATACATTGTTTACGGCAATACTTTTTTATCATTTGGATGACTGCAATCTTACACGCCGCCACAAGGATGCAGGCAGAAACATGAATAACAGCATGGCGAGTGAAGGGGAGACAGAACCGGGTGGCTCCGAGCAGGAGTCTGTGTTCGTGTGTCACAATGCATCAGCGCAGTAGCTCAATATAATGATTCACATCCGATGGTCTAAAATCGCTTGAATGTCCAAACTGGCAACCGTTAAAATAAATACAATTGACAAAGTTTAGTGAAGACGCAAGTGAAGTGACTGTTTTCAGGGCTTACACAACGCGGCTTGTCTCGTCTCTCTGTGTCACAGAAAACAGCTCACGAGCACTGAAGTGCCATGTTTTCCATATTGATGTTATTGAATGGTGTAAAATCACTTGAATGTTCAAACTGGCAAGCCTTTAAACACATACAGTTACCAAACATTCGTGAGGACGCTGTCTGCGTGCGTTGACTCTGTGTTTGAGTTTGCCTCCATGTTGCTTTCATTGCCCTTAATGGACGGGGCGGAGTCACGTGACTACATGCACGGTAGTATGTTATAAATAACCAGCATGGGAAAATTACGTCGGTTAGAGGTTCTGAATTTCGGTTACGATTACTTTTCGATTAATCGCCCAGCCCTATGTCAAGTGCTAAAAATAAACAGAGTAAACGTTAGAGTACGCGGCACTCCATATAACAGAGACTCGTGAAGATGGAATAATTTGAATGGAGTCAATGTCTCATTCAGACTTGTTTCGTTATTGGATGAATCAGCGTTTGTGAATAAATCTTTTAAATGAATGATTCAATGACAAACACTTCTAAATAAAGGAAGAAAAATAATCACATACATTTGAGTATATACTTTTTTTATCAAACAAGAGCGAAACAAAAAGCACAGGTTATTATTGAAGATTGTTCTCATCCCTTGAATATTAAATTTCAGCTTTTACCATCAAAAAGACGTTTTAGGCAACCTCAAGCAAGGAAAAAGGTGTATCAAATGTCATTTGTGCCAACTGCCGTTAGAATTTTAAATACTGGGATCTGAGTGTGAGGGGTGATGGTGTTACTTGTCTTTTTATGTGATTTGTGTGATGATATTGAATGTGTTTTTTTTTTTTGTGGTGAAGCCAAAGACAAATTTCCACTTGTGGACAATAAAGTGACTAACTACTTTAAAATGTAAAAAAAGAAATAGTCCTTTCCATGTGGTCAATATATATAAACTATTAATTGATTGAATTTACAGAAAAAGTACTATATCGTGATATATATCGTTATCGGGATATGAGATGACTTATATCGTGATATGAGATTTTGGTCATATCGCCCAGCCCTACCCCCTATTCCCTAAAATAGGGCATTAATTGAGGGGACAGCCATTTGTAGTGGTGTCCAGTGTGTGTGTGGCTACACGTCACATCATAGTGGACGTTATCGAGTGCACTTATTCAATCCCAAATTGCACCACAATAACGAGTGTACAACTGATGTACGCTAAACGTCTTGGCTCACTCGTTTTCATTCACTCCTTCAAGTGAATTGTATTAGTGGACTAACGTAGGGAATAGTGATTGAGGGTTTAGGGGGTGATTTCGGACCTGGTTACCTGGTTCAGGTGTGTTTAATTAGGGTTGGAGCTAAATTCTGCATGACTTTGGCCCTTCAGGAGCAGAATTGGGCACCCCAAACTAAATTTTCAGATTTTGGGTTACCTAATAGTTGGGACTTACGGTAATAAGTTGGGTAATACTAATAGATTATAGAATATATCACGGTAATACTTGTAGAATATAGAAGTTATAAATTGAGGGCATGTCAAGATCACATAATTTAACTGGATTCCAATGATCCTCTTTTCAATAGGGATTCTCATACACTGTCCATCATTGATATAGATTTAATATATAGATATGATACTGTAAAATGTATGTATTGTTCTGTGGCCTTGTGACACCATCATCATCCAGTCAGCGTCATATGTCATGATGATGACTGTAGTTTAAGACTAATTAGTCATATGGCATTTACGGTTTACGTGGTTGGCTTGAAGACATACCTATCCACATCTCAGTTCCCATGAGCAAAGATGGAAGATTTTCCAATCTCATACTTTGGAAAGTACTTCCACGGAAGCTAAGCAACTATACTACCGGATTGTTTTCTCTAGGTAATGTAGATCATCTCCTTGGACACTGTCCACCTGGACCAAAAAGCACCTTCCTCAAGGGCACAAGGGAGATGGTTGATGATTGTTTTTCCTCTAGGGTTTGAGTCCAGGGGCTAATCATTTAATGTCACCCCACACAAAACTGTCACTACAACCAAATCACAATCACTTATTTCCATCAGTTATTCATGTCCGTGTGCAACATATCCATGATTGTGTTTCCAATTAAAGGTTTCTGCTGTGTGCATTGACGTGGACAAATCATGGGTTCTGTTGAGAGAATTTCAGGTGATTCCTTGAAATGGAAGCTGATTTTCAGGGTTCACCAGATTTTAATTACTTTGGTGTCTTTTCACCCACTCAAAGCTATTTGCAGTGAATATTTTGGGCTTGACTGTTAAAACTTGTTGCCATAAAAATAAAGCTCTTCAGCCTTGCTTATGCTTTACAGGCAATAGGGTGGCCTGTCACACCATCTGTCACTCTGGCATTGACCGATGTTTCCAGCTCCAGTCCGCCTAATAAATAAACTTATGCTTTTAGGTTGCCCTTTGCTGTAAGCAGGCAGTCTTTCTCAAGCACACTGCTGTAAAAGTAGTTAGTCAATCATCGTCAGTGGTGGGTAAAGGCGACCATGCAGTCAATATAGTTTTAGCCAGCATAGATGACGTGTTAAATCAATATCTGAGCCTGTCTACTGTGAGGTCAATAAGGCTCATATGGGGCCAGGAGACACCTCTTAATGAGCTTTACATATATACAATAGATCTTACTAATTGCCTAAATTGTATTTTTAATAGCTGTGCTGTAGGAAAGAGGATAATTAAGTCATGGGGGTTCAATAGGCTTTGTTTAAATGTAATTGTTTAAATTGTGAGATTACACTGCCACAAAGCAGGCATACCTACTATACCACACAAATTTGGCTCAGTTATAACAAGCATTGAGAATAACAGGATTTGTTTTGTGGATAGAGATTTGAAGTGATTTCCAATGGACTTGGAAAAAGGTAGTAAAAAGTATAAAGTATAAGATATTAAAACAACCTAGGCTCATTGTAAAAATGTGCCTTTACATACATTTTTGCAAGACGCCAAAAATGTACCTATGCATACAATTTATTGCAGTTTCCATCTCAAATTATAGGCACAGTATGTAAGTTTCGCAGCTAGAGGTTGCTTTTTAAAAATAATAGGCGTGGCTTGATGGCGAAGTGAATGGAATCATGAGAGTTGTCGTCTTCACCTCCACAGCTGATGGAAAGCGATTCGACGGGACTCATTCGATGGCAGAAATCATGTTCATGGGTGAGCTAATGTATTAAAGTTTTATTAACGTTACTGGGGTATGAAGCAGGGTGGGCCGAGAGCCTGGGATATTTTACCTTGCTATTTTTATTATGCCGCTGCCGGTCCTTTAATTTTGTTGTTTTTTTTACGATTAAAGTTACATTTAACGTCCAAGCTCCTTCTTCCCTGAACTTGAACTTTGTTACAGTTGCGTTTTATCACTTAACTTAACATTAATTTATTTCATTCTAATAAAACAGTCGCAAGTGCTAAATTACTATTCATACAGGTCACTTTATTTGATTAATTAAAATTGTTGGGTAACACAGCGCTGTTTTACTTTGTCAAAACAATCATACTAAATTCGTTTGAGTTATGCAAGTTGCAAGTTATGTTATAACGTTACTCTGTGCGTTCGCTCGGAGGCTGGTGTGAGACACTTGTTGCACATTGCAGTAGTCTAGAATATCATATTAATACAAGCCGGATGACTTGTGTTGCTAAATGGCATGCAATTAATTTTACAATATATTGTATGGTTGAGAAAATGCTGTATTACTGTTACTATAAATAAAGCTCTTTCTGATCATGCTGTTAGCTACTTGACAAAATAGTGTTGTCTCTGAGGCATGGTACAAAGATGTTATACTTGCGGTAAATCAAGAAAACAAGAGATTCAAACAATAAGACTAACCGTGTTTAACTATATAACAATGATTAGTTTTCTGTCAACAAAAGTATCCAAACAGTTGCTCACCTGTCTAATAAAACACATAATATATTAAATCTTCTTTGGTGTTTCCATTGGAAATCCAAGGTAGTGCGGATATGACGTCATTGACAGGCAACGCAATGACACGGTCCGTTACACTGGTTAAACGCATACCTTTGGTCTTTAGCGACCCGGGAAGTCATTCATTACCCTCCCCCTCATTCATTTTTAAAATTTACACATCAACCTTCTTAGTATTCCTGAATCTATTCATTATAAACAATATAACAAGAAAAAAATACAATTATAAAAGAATGCCTGTTTTCTAATTAAAGTGTATAGGGTCGCAAGCGACCCAAGGTATGTAATAGTGTAAGTATATTGTTTGTCTGTTGAACAATTAAGTAAGTGCAATTCACCTTTATTCCTCAAGGTGGCAATGTCTGACACAATAATGGCGTGAGATATGAAAATGATAGTAGAATATTGTTGAGATGGCGAATATGAGCTAGAGGCTGAATGTGCTGGGAAATGAGCTCTAATAAGGACAGTGATGATGGTATAACCCTTCCAAGCTCCAAAATGTAACAATATGCTTTATTTTATTCTTTTGTAATTCCTATTAAAATATCAAGAGCGTTTTATACTATTTCGGCAGTTAGAGAGCCATCCGTGTTAGATATTGTTCCGGGTCGCTAAAGACCCGAACATGTAATAATGGTTGGCGAAACATTCATGCATTTAAGGGTTAAAATAACTGATTTCTCTGGATTTAAACATTGTTGGAAACATTTGGGATAATGTAAGTGCACAAGTCATCAAAATATATAAAAATGTTTTAGTGGTTTATGGATATTTTAATCCAGAAATCTCACATATTGTGCCTTCAATTTTAGTGGCAGTAAAACACCAACAACTTTTATAATATTAAGTATATTGAGTATTTCACGCAGATTCTTGCATAATACTAAGTTGTGACCTCCAAACACTTACCATAGTGCATGATTTGTAAACGAATACATTTAGATGTTTGTATCACATAAT
This sequence comes from Coreius guichenoti, assembly GCA_039654105.1. Taxonomy (NCBI): domain Eukaryota; kingdom Metazoa; phylum Chordata; class Actinopteri; order Cypriniformes; family Gobionidae; genus Coreius; species Coreius guichenoti. Next base: position 25,060,289 of record CM077191.1, read on the forward strand.
CAGCTCCATATGTATGACGTTTTTGATGTAGTAAACTTGCTCTGTAGCTCACCTGGTAAAGCATTACACTTGTGAGTCATCGGGTCCGAGTCACGAAACACAAGCCACGATAAAAGAGCTCAAAGATATTTTTAGAAGCAACTAAAATGGCATGGTTGCTTCAGCAAATGCGTTTTTATCTCATGTTTGCTTTTGTTAACTATCCATTTAGGTTTAGGGTACGTTATTTTTTTAGTGCCTCTCACTGGACATTTCATACCCAAACTGCTGCGATACAACAACCAACATAATAAAACGTTTTCAGATTCACGTTCATCTGTTACGGATAAAACTGAACATGCTTTTAGCGCCACTCACTGGACATGTCACTTTGAAAGCATTGCGAAACATGCATGAAGCAACATAATATCATTTTGCACAAATGTCGCCACAGGCACATTTTTCCAATGAGCCTGGTTGTATTAATAAGTGATGATACCTGCAGATACCCTGAGAGTAGAGATACGTCATAGTGACGTCATTATTTTTTCACATTATAGTAATGAGAATGGATTTTGTTCACATTTCAATGTTTCGTCATTTAAAACTGATGAAGCCCTGACATTTTGTGACCATCTGAGTGAATAAAAACCTTCACAGAGCAGTCAACCTTCACCTTCAGTCATGCAACTGAAATGTGGAAGTAGATTGTTGAGGATTGTTGAGTGGGGCAACATTTTCAACGGCACCTCAGTTTTTCAATTTCATAACATGAGGGCCTTTAACAAACATAAATGTAATCTTTTAGATGTTAAAATTGGTAACAAAAATGTGTAATGTCTTGCATGTGCGCTCCACCCTGGTTAACACAAAAGTACTATGGGATCTATCTTAGCATCTGATGCAATCTTGCCACAGGGCAGAAATAGATTTTTCCGTTGCACTTTAGTAGTAGATCTAGGAATAATTGATTCATTCTAGAGAAATGATTTGAGAAGATTGGAGTGCTTAAACCAGTGACAGTAAACCAAATCTCATTCGTTCTTTTGCTCTGAAAATATTTCTGCTTCTTAGGTGCCCTATAGTCCTTTATCCCATCCGTTTCTGCGTAAGTCTCCAATTTATCAGCAAGAATGAGGAATTGGGAGATGTCTCTGGCTCTGATTGACCCCTTACTGGGGGTTATTTCAAAGGTCACAGGGCATTGGACCCCCGGGCTGATCGGCCCCTCATGATTCAGACTCTTTCTTCATTCCGTGCTCCATAACCCTTGTAGCTAATGGCCTAAACCCAGGGAAAGACAGCACAGGTCGTCCAGGAGGTTCCTGGGGGACGGAGCGGGGCAGCTCTCGTGTCAGACTATGCTGTGTATGAAAGCTGTGTGGCTTGCGGGCACCCCAGTGAGCCCTGTTCCTCCTCTAATTCATGACCAGAATGAGGATGGGATTGAGGCGCTGAAACCAATTTAGTTTAGGGCCCTGGTGGGTGGATTCTCATGGGGTTTGCCTTCTCTAAAGAGGTTCTAAGGCTTATCCAGAGGACAAGGTCAATGATTAAGGCTGAAGCTCTGATGATGACTCTGTCAGAGATGTGAAGAGTCTTTACAAGAGCTTGTTTTAAAATAATGTGCTATAACTGAAATAGTCAGGATAGTTACACTGTCTTCTCAAGTATTGTAAGTGCTGTAAAAGTACAATACTCTTCAAAAGCTTGGGGTAGGGGAGAATTTTTTTTAAATGTTTTTGAAAGAAGTATATTTTGCTTAGTGCATTTATTTGATAAAAAAAAAAAAAATACAATAAAACCAGTAATATTTTAAATGTTTTTATTTGAAAATATTTAAAAATGTAATTTATTCCTGTGATGCAAAGCTGAATTTTCAGCATCATTACAGCAGACTTCAGTGTCAATTGATCTTTCAGAAATCATCCTAATATGCTGATTTGCTGCTCAAGTAATTGTTTTATTTTTTTATTTTTATTTTTTTATCATCAATGTTGAAAACAGTTGTGCTGGTTAATATTTTGTGGATAAATAAATTTAATTTATTTGAAATATAATGTTCTAATAATGTCACTTTTGATCAATTTAATTAATAAAATTCAAAGTATATATATATACAGTGGGAAGAACAAGTATTTGATACACTGCCGATTTTGCAGGTTTTCCTACTTACAAAGCATGTAGAGGTCTGTAATTTTTATCATAGGTACACTTCAACTTTGAGTGACGGAATCTAAAACAAAAATCCAGAAAATCACATTGTATGATTTTTAAATAATTAATTTGCATTTTATTGCATGACATAAGTATTTGATCACCTACCAACCAGTAAGAATTCCGGCTCTCACAGACCTGTTAGTTTTTCTTTAAGAAGCCCTCCTGTTCTCCACTCATTACCTGTATTAACTGCACCTGTTTGAACTCGTTACCTGTATAAAAGACACCTGTCCACACACTCAATCAGACAGACTCCAACCTCTCCACAATGGCCAAGACCAGAGAGCTGTGTAAGGACATCAGGGATAAAATTGTAGACCTGCACAAGGCTGGGATGGGCTACAGGACAATAGGCAAGCAGCTTGGTGAGAAGGCAACAACTGTTGGCGCAATTATTAGAAAATGGAAGAAGTTCAAGATGACGGTCAATCTCCCTCGGTCTGGGGCACCATGCAAGATCTCACCTCGTGGGGCATCAATGATCATGAGGAAGGTGAGAGATCAGCCCAGAACTACACGGCAGGACCTGGTCAATGACCTGAAGAGAGCTGGGACCACAGTCTCAAAGAAAACCATTAGTAACACTACGCCGTCATGGATTAAAATCCTGCAGCGCACGCAAGGTCCCCCTGCTCAAGCCAGCGCATGTCCAGGCCCGTTTGAAGTTTGCCAATGACCATCTGGATGATCCAGAAGTAGGAATGGGAGAAGGTCATGTGGTCTGATGAGACAAAAATAGAGCTTTTTGGTCTAAACTCCACTCACCGTGTTTGGAGGAAGAAGAAGGATAAATACAACCCCAAGAACACCATCCCAACCGTGAAGCATGGAGGTGGAAACATAATTTTTTGGGGATGCTTTTCTGCAAAGGGGACAGGACGACTGCACCATATTGAGGGGAGGATGGATGGTGCCATGTATCGCGAGATCTTGGCCAACAAGCTCCTTCCCTCAGTAAGAGCATTGAAGATGGGTCGTGGCTGGGTCTTCCAGCATGACAACGACCCGAAACACACAGCCAGGGCATCTCAAGGTCCTGGAGTGGCCTAGCCAGTCTCCAGACCTGAACCCAATAGAAAATCTTTGGAGGGAGCTGAAAGTCCGTATTGCCCAGCGACAGCCCCGAGGATCTGGAGAAGGTCTGTATGGAGGAGTGGGCCAAAATCCCTGCTGCAGTGTGTGCAAACCTGGTCAAGAACTACAGGAAACGTATGATCTCTGTAATTGCAAACAAAGGTTTCTGTACCAAATATTAAGTTCTGCTTTTCTGATGTATCAAATACTTATGTCATGCAATAAAATGCAAATTAATTACTTAAAAATCATACAATGTGATTTTCTGGATTTTTGTTTTAGATTCCGTCACTCACAGTTGAAGAGTACCTATGATAAAAATTACAGACTTCTACATGCTTTGTAAGTGGGCAAACCTGCAAAATCGGCAGTGTATCAAATACTTGTTCTCCCCACTGTATATATACACCGATCAGGCATAACATTATGACCACCTTCCTAATATTGTGTTGGTCCCCCTTTTGCTGCCAAAACAGCCCTGACCCGTCGAGGCATGGACTCCACTAGACCCCTGAAGGTGTGCTGTGGCACCAAGATGTTAGCAGCAGATCCTTTAAGTCCTGTAAGTTGCGAGGTGGGGCCTCCATGGATCGGACTTCCATGTTCAGCACATCCCACAGATGCTCGGCTATACTGAGATCTGGGGAATTTGGAGGCCAAGTCAACACCTCAAACTTGTTGTTGTGCTCCTCACACCATTCCTGAACCATTTTTGCTTTGTGGCAGGGCGCATAATCCTGCTGAAAGAGGCCACAGCCACCAGGGAATACCGTTTCTATGAAAGGGTGTACATGGTCTGCAACAATGCTTAGGTAGGTGGTACGTGTCAAAGTAACATCCACATGGATGGCAGGACCCAAGGTTTCCCAGCAGAACATTGCCCAAAGCATCACACTGCCTCCGCCAGCTTGCGTTCTTCCCATAGTGCATCCTGGTGCTATGTGTTCCCCACTGTGTATTCTGACACCTTTCTATCAGAACCAGCATTAACTTCTTGAGCAATTTGAGCAGTAGCAGTAGCTCGTCTGTTTGATCACAGAAAACGTGATTCATCAGACCAGGCCACCTTCTTCCATTCTGATGCTCACGCTTTTGGCAGTGGACAGGAGTCAACATGGGCATCCCACAAGAGCTGCGGTTTTGGAGATGCTCTGACCCAGCCATCTAGCCATCACAATTTGGACCTTGTCAAACTTGCTCAAACCCTTACGCTTGCCCATTTTTATTATCTATTAAGACCATACAAACTGTATTTGTAATCTTTCAGCATGACCCAAGTCAGCAGATTGAACCACCGAAGCTGGAGATGCTAATGATTTAACATTGTTGCTTATCCAGGAAAGTTTAACAAGAGCAGAATGTTATTCTCTGCTTTTGGGCAGAAGTCAGATATAGATGGTAGAAGATAAAAAGCTCTCTAAAGAAACTAAAATAGTAAAGGATTTTTTTCCTGGTAGTCTCACTTGTTTGATGTACCAGGCAAAGAAACGTTGACATGAGATTTGGCAGCCTTGCAGCACGGAGGCCTTCAGCATGATCAATAATTGATGTGAAAATCTCAGTTTAATCGTTTATTTTTCTCTCGCTTCTTTGCTCTGCCGTTGCATGCATGTTTTTAAGGTCTGCATTGTCTTTTTTATTCCTGTGGGACAGCTGCATGCTTTCATGTATTCCCCTTACATTTCAAAGACAGCATGTTTCCCATTGTTACATTTTTTTCTTTTGTTTTGTCTCACTACTGTACAACATTTGCGGTTTGATACTCTTTTAACTGCTCACACTAAATATTTTTGATTATGTGTTATATGCAATTATATGTTGGTGGTATACTACATTAATAAAATGTCATTTTACATAAATTTAGTAATCGCGTTATTTAAAGGGGACCTTTTTACGATGTTTTATAGGTATGCTTTTAAGATGTAATATAGGTCTCAGTGTCCCCAGAATGTGTCTGTAAAGTTTCAGCTCAAAATACCCCACAGATCATTTATTATACCATGTTGTAAATGCCCATATTTGAATGGAAGGAAAAACATGCTGTTTTCGTGCATGCATCTTTAAATGTAAATGAGCTGCTGCTTCCTACCCCACTTTCCAGAAGAGGGCGGAGCCTGTACAGCTCATGCCTCAGATACTCTGCCAAAAACTAAAACATCTGTTTGGTTTTGATTATCATCTCCATCGCGAAACGCTCACTTCATCATCATGAAAGTTTATTATCTGCAAGCCATATATCAGTTTAAATTTCTGATATATGGTTTTCTGAGCGCACACATCCGAAGCTCGCACACAGAAAGCTGGATGTCAGACGGCACGTCCCGTGGGTATTAAACTAAGTTCTCTTTCACATCTTATTGCGCTTAAACTGTCTAATACGCATAAGGTTATGTCAAAAACACACAAAGTTCACATAAACACAGTCGGTTATGTATGTGAACATAAACAGCAAGTAAAGAAATCGCATGTGTATATTATAAAGCAGCGTAATATACAGTACCTACTGCTAAATATGCTGTTAATATGAATCAAACAACAAAAGAAAAACAGAAAATCTCTCACTGCTCTTGATTGAATAACTTTAGTAGCTTTAATAAGAATACATTTCTTGATACATTTCTTGCTGTTAAATGCTCTGGCGAGGAGATAAACATGGCGGACGATGTACAGCTCACTGAGGGGAGGAGCTATGCTAATAGGGCGGAGTCCATCAGCAGTCGTGGGCATATGTGACGTCAAACTGCTAGAATCTGAAAACTGCTTGTTCTGAGACACTGCTTATGATTTATGGGGATTAAAAAAAGAGGAGTGGGTGGATTTTTACCATTATAGGATGGTTGTGTACACACACGACCGACACACATTTATGTTCAAACACCATGTAAAAGTTAATTTTGCGTAATAGGTCCCCTTTAAAGAATCCCCAAACCTTAATATTAAATTGAATACTATTATGAAATGTAATTATTTATTTTTATATATTTAATAAACCCTAAACTCCTGTCACACAGTTTGTCCCGCATAAATTACACCTCAATCATGCAATATGTGTCTGGGAAATGGCGTTGGTTGCTTGCATTTCTTGTCCACCCACACAAAGTCATAGCATAATCAGTGTCCACCTCCATCTCTTGCTCCTCTCTCTGGATTTATTTCACCTTCGGTTCAAGTTGTCAGACTGAATGCATCCCGGTTACTGAATTCTCATTTTCAGTCCACCTTATTCTTGACTTTTCAGCCTTGTCTTAAAGTTCAACAGACTCAACTTTCAGTATCATAATTCTCTGCAGTCTATGACTAAGTTCTTGAGTTCTTGAACTCTGAACCATCTCAACAAATGCCCTTTGGTTAACCACTAGCTCTTTTAGCACCTGAACCATGAAACTTTTTAGAGCTCAAGGTGAGTCGAGACAGTTACTCTGTTGCAAGACCTAGTTAGTTGCCTACGGAGGCAGAATCTTAAAACATTGCAGATGCGCTCACATTGCGAAGACATTTCCAAAAGGTGGGCATCCTAATTATGCTTACTCCTACAATAACTTGCTTTCACAGCATCATATGCACCCTATTGCGTAAAAAGTAATTACAGAATGCTCAGTAAAACAATAAATCCAAGATGACGGAGACAAGAAAAATGTCATAAATATAAAAATCTATAATTATTCAATAGGAATACTTATAGGAATAAATTTAAATAGTTCAGTATAATTCAGTATGTATATAATATAACCATGAGAGATGTGTTTTTATGTTCCCTTTCAGTCGGTCACGTTCGATGTACGTTGGAACTGACCGACGAATTGGGGATCATTTTCAGAGACCAATCTACTTCGAGTGTTTTAAAACGAGCCAATTAACATTGGCATGTGGTTCACGCATTCCACGCTCCTCCCCGCAGCGCGGGTATAAATAAGGAAGTGGAATACCGCATCTTTGCTTTCTACTTCGGAGCCGAACACTACTGTTAATTCAGTCTGCTGTTTTCTACGGAGAGTTGTTGATAGAAGACGAGTCTGCTCGAGAAAAGGTCGCTCTATTTTCGGGTGCAGGTGAGACGGCACAGTGCAGCGGCGGTCGCGAGCTGAAGAGAAAAAACAGCTGTTTTCACAGCTTGCTGGGTTTCCTCTTGAGTGTTCACAGCAGGCTTGCACCTTTGAACTGCTGTGAGCCACGGCCATCTCCCCTGTGTGCTTCAGCACTGATAGAGCGGTTTTCTCCTTTTCTAAAAGAGCAACACGGTTTGACCCTGCGTCTTTTTCAAGATGTCATTCAAACCGTGTGTTTCTGGATGCGGTCGATATCTGTCCCCAGTTGACGGTCATGATCGTTGTCTCACATGTTTAGCACGCTGAGGCAGCTTTTGTGAATGACTCATGTTCCCACTGCGGGAGCATGACCATCGCGGTGCTTAGGTCAAGACTCGAATACCTCAAACAGGGTGGAGTCCCTTCGTGTATCCCCTGATCTAGTGGTCCTCCCGCTGCAAAGCAGAGGGCTGCTACTTCGGTTGATAGCCTTGGTGGTGACCTGAGGATTACAGTGAGGGCTTCCCCGACGAGTCAGCCTCCTCGGGCCCCTCCGTCCTCCACACCTGCGCCTGTGGAGTTGCCAAGAGAGCACGCTGGTCCTTCCCATGAGGGGCCAGCTGTTACTTTTGGGGCTCCGGCTGAGGATGTGATGTCGATTGCTGCATCAGGGGACGAGCTAATGTCCTCTGGAGATGAAGATTCGGCTGTGTTGCCCCCTTCGGGTGTGGTAGCGTTGCCCGAGTCTGATCCAGAGCTCACGGCTATGCTTTCCCGGGCCGCCGCAAGTGTCGGGCTCTAGTGGAACCCTCCACTGTGTCCCGAACCTTCGCGGCTGGACGATTGGTTTCTCGGGACGGCCCGTGCTGGTTCTCAGCGCCTCGCCCCAGTACCTTTCTTTCCGGAACTGCATCAGGAGATCACTAAATCGTGGACGGCACCCTATAGTTCCTGAAGCCGGTCTAGTGTCTCCTCCATCCTCACTACCCTTGATGGCGGCGCGGCTAAGGGGTACGTGGAGATCCCCCCGGTGGAGCGGTCTGTGGTGATGCAACTGTGTCCCAAGACCGCTACCTCTTGGCGGGGTAATCCGCGTCTCCCCTCCCGGGCGTGTAAGTTCTCGTCCTCTCTCACGGGCAAGGCTTACACAGTTTGTGGAGAAGCCGCGTCGTCTCTGCATGCCATGGTGCTCCTGCAGGTCTACCAGGCCAAAGCGCTCAAGAAATTGCACGAGGGTAGTTCCGACCCAGGGGTTATGCAGGAATTGCGTACGGCGACGGACATCACCCTCCGGGCAATGAGAGTCACAGCACACTCCCTGGGTCGGGCGATGTCCACTCTTGTGGTCCAGGAACGCCACCTGTGGCTAAACCTGGCAGATATGCGTGAGCCCGACAAGGTTCGGTTCCTCAACACACCTGTCTGTCAGGCTGGCCTCTTCGGTGACACCATCGAGAGCTTCGCCCAGCAGTTCTCGGTGGCCCAGAAGCAGACGGAGGCGATCAAAAACATCCTGCTGCCTCCACCCAGTCGTCGGCTGCAGAGCCTCCGCCTGCTCATCGCCGAGGGCGTCCCCCCTGCGTCCACCTCCGCCCCTGTGAAGCCCAAGCAGCAGCCTCCATACGGGCAGCAGGTGGCCGGGCGTAAGGAAGGCACCCAACCCGCTCAGGGTCCCGCGAAGTCTGCAGGTAAGCGCTAAAGGCAAGCGGCCCTGAGACGGGCAGCCCAGGGAGAAGAGGAGCCGCTCTCGGGGAGATGGTGTCCGCACCACTCCCTCCCCCGGAGGAGGACCGGGTGGAGAATCTTTTGTTTCGTTCGGTTTCCGTTCTGCCACTGGCTCTCCGGAGTCCAGTGGTACCCACATTCTCAATAAAAGAGCAGTTTCCTACCTCCCTGGGCCCCAAGAGAGCGAGGTTGGCAGTGTGTGACGCTTCAGTGCCTTGCCACTCCCTTCCTCCTATCCCTTTGCCAGGGGGCAGCAGTGTGCGGCCCGAGGACGCCACCAGGCCTTCTCACCCACACTCTGCCCCACCCTGGAATACTCAGACCACACTCCGGGCCGCCTCCGGGCCTCCCGAGTCGGGTCTCTGTGTTCCACCTCTCTGCTCCACCCTGGGTACGTCTGTGCTTGCTTGTTCAGTCTCTGGGGGCCTGGCTAGCGCTCCCCAGGCCGTCTCGCTGGCTCATCCGTACCATCAGACTCGGCTATGCGATTCAGTTCGCCCGCCTCCCAAGTACAGGGGCATCCACTTCACCTCCGTGCGAAGCAGTGATGCTCATGTCTTGCGGTCAGAGATCGATGTCCTGCTGGTGAAGGACGCGGTCGAGCCGGTTCCTCCAGCCGATATGAGGTCGGGGTTCTACAGCCCCTATTTCATTGTACCCAAGAAAGGCGGTGGGTTATGACCAATCTTGGACCTGCGTATCCTGAATCGGGCCCTGCACAAGCTCCCATTCAAGATGTTAATGCAGAAACGCATTTTCGAATGCATCTGTCCCCGAGATTGGTTCGCAGCGATCGACCTGAAGGACGCGTACTTTCATGTCTCAATTCTCCCTCGAAACAGACCGTTCCTATGCTTTGCGTTCGAAGGGAGGGCATATCAGTACAAAGTCCTCCCCTTTGGGCTGTCCCTGTTGCCTTGCGTCTTCACAAAAGTGGCGGAGGCAGGCATTGTTCCGCACAGAGAACGCGGCGTTCACATCCTCGACTATCTCAACGACTGGCTCATACTGGCTCAGTCTCGGGATCAGTTGTGAGAACACAGGGACATGGTGCTCAGTCACCTCAGCCTGTTGGGACTTCGGGTCAACCGAGAGAAGAGCAACCTCTGCCCCACACAGAGGATCTCTTATCTCAGTATGGAGCTGGATTCGGGCAACCAGACTGCGCGCCTCACAGAGTAGCGAGTCCGGTCAGTGTTGAACTGCTTGAATACGTTCAATGGCAGGACAGCGGTCCCACTGAAATTTTTTCAGAGGCTCCTGGGGCATATGGCATCTGCAGCCGCGGTAACAGCGCTCGGATTGCTTTATATGAGACGAGCCGAGTCCCGAGATGGCCATGGCAGAGCGGCAAGTACCGGGTCCCAGTTACTCCGTACTGTCACCAAACCTTCAGCCCGTGGTCGGACCCTTCGTTTCTACGGGAAGGAGTCCCCCTAGAACAAGTGTCCAGGCATGCTGTGGTCTTCACGGATGCCTCATCCACCGGCTGGGGGGCCACGTACAACGGGCATGCAGTTTCGGGTCTGTGGACGGGGCCCCAATTGCATTGGCATATCAACTGCCTAGAGTTGCTAGCAGTACGTCTTGCGCTGGGCCCCCTCAAAAAGCCGCTACATGGCAAGCATGGACATACATACTGTTGCGTACATCAACCGACAAGGTGGTCTACGCTTCCGCCGCATGCTGCAACTCACCCGCCATCTCCTCCTTTGGAGTCAGAAGCATCTGAGGTCGCTTCGGGCCATTCACATCCCTGGTGCGCTCAATCGTGCAGCCAACGAGCTCTCACGACAGTCGACACCTCCGGGAGAGTGGCAACTCCATCCCCAGACGGTCCAGCTGATTTGGGATTTCTTCGGAGCCGCACAGGTAGACCTGTTTGCCTCTCCGGACTCGACCCACTGCCAGCTGTATTATTCCCTGTCCGGGGGAACCCTCGCCACGGATGCACTGGCACACAGCTGGCCCCGGGACCTGCGCAAATATGCGTTTCCCCCAGTGAGCCTTCTTGCACAGACACTGTGCAAAATCAGGGAGGACGAGGAGCAGGTCTTGTTAGTTGCGCCCTACTGGCCCAACCGGACCTGGTTCCCCGAACTCACACTCTTCGCGACAGCCCCTCCCTGGTCCATTCCTCTGAGGAAGGATCTACTTTCTCAGAGACGGGCACTCTATGGCACCCGCGTCCAGACCTCTGGAAACTCCATGTCTGGTCCCTGGGCGGGACGCGGAGGTTCTAGGTGGCCTGCCACAGGCTGTGGTAGACACCATCACTTCTGCTAGAGCTCCCTCTACGAGGTGCCTCTATGCGTTGAAGTGGAACCTGTTCGTTGAATGGTGCTCTTCCTGCCGGGAAGACCCCCGAAAGTGTTCGGTTAGAGTCGTGCTTTCTTTCCTGCAAGATGGGCTGGAGCAAAGGCTGTCTCCCTCCACCCTCAAAGTGTACAGTGGGGAGAACAAGTATTTGATACACTGCCGATTTTGTAGGTTTTCCTACTTACAAACCTACTTACATGTAGAGGTCTGTCATTTTTATCATAGGTACACTTCAACTGTGAGAGACGGAATCTAAAACAAAAATCCAGAAAATCACATTGTATGATTTTTAAGTAATTCATTTGCATTTTATTGCATGACATAAGTATTTGATCACCTACCAACCAGTAAGAATTCCGGCTCTCACAGACCTGTTTTTCTTTAAGAAGCCCTCCTGTTCTCCACTCGTTACCTGTATTAACTGCACCTGTTTGAACTCGTTACCTGTATAAAAGACACCTGTCCACACACTCTATCAAACAGACTCCAACCTCTCCACAATGGCCAAAACCAGAGAGCTGTGTAAGGACATCAGGGATAAAATTGTAGACCTGCACAAGGCTGGGATGGGCTACAGGACAATAGGCAAGCAGCTTGGTGAGAAGGCAACAACTGTTGGCGCAATTATTAGAAAATGGAAGAAGTTCAAGATGACGGTCAATCTCCCTCGGTCTGGGGCACCATGCAAGATCTCACCTTGTGGGGCATCAATGATCATGAGGAAGGTGAGGGATCAGCCCAGAACTACACGGCAGGACCTGGTCAATGACCTGAAGAGAGCTGGGACCACAGTCTCAAAGAAAACCATTAGTAACACACTACGCCGTCATGGATTAAAATCCTGCAGCACACGCAAGGTCCCCCTGCTCAAGCCAGCGCATGTCCAGGCCCATCTGAAGTTTGCCAATGACCATCTGGATGATCCAGAGGAGGAATGGGAGAAGGTCATGTGGTCTGATGAGACAAAAATAGAGCTTTTTGGTCTAAACTCCACTTGCCGTGTTTGGAGGAAGAAGAAGGATGAGTACAACCCCAAGAACACCATCCCAACCGTGAAGCATGGAGGTGGAAACATCATTCTTTGGGGATGCTTTTCTGCAAAGGGGACAGGACGACTGCACCGTATTGAGGGGAGGATGGATGGGGCCATGTATCGCGAGATCTTGGCCAACAACCTCCTTCCCTCAGTAAGAGCATTGAAGATGGGTCGTGGCTGGGTCTTCCAGCATGACAACGACCCGAAACACACAGCCAGGGCAACTAAGGAGTGGCTCCGTAAGAAGCTTCTCAAGGTCCTGGAGTGGCCTAGCCAGTCTCCAGACCTGAACCCAATAGAAAATCTTTGGAGGGAGCTGAAAATCCGTATTGCCCAGCAACAGCCCCGAAACCTGAAGGATCTGGAGAAGGTCTGTATGGAGGAGTGGGCCAAAATCCCTGCTGCAGTGTGTGCAAACCTGGTCATGAACTACAGGAAACGTATGATCTCTGTAATTGCAAACAAAGGTTTCTGTACCAAATATTAAGTTCTGATGTATCAAATACTCATGTCATGCAATAAAATGCAAATTAATTACTTAAAAATCATACAATGTGATTTTCTGGATTTTTGTTTTAGATTCAGTCACTCACAGTTGAAGAGTACCTATGATAAAAATTACAGACTTCTACATGCTTTGTAAGTGGGCAAACCTGCAAAATCAGCAGTGTATCAAATACTTGTTCTCCCCACTGTACGTCGCAGCAATTGCGGCGTATCACGACGCAGTCGAAGGTAAGTCCTTGGGAAAGCACGACCTAATCGTCAGGTTCCTCAGAGATGCAAGGAGGCTAAATCCTCCTCGTCCTAACTCGTTACCCTCTTGGGACTTAGCTCTGGTGCTCAGGGCACTTCAGAGTCCTCCATTTGAGCCTTTACACTCTATAGAGTTAAAGATCCTGTCCATGAAGACAGTGCTCTTGACTGCATTGACCTCTATCAAGAGGGTAGGGGACCTGCACGCACTTTCAGTCAGCGACTCGTGCCTAGAAATCGGGTCGGCTAACTCTCACGTCATCCTGAGACCCCGGCCTGGATATGTGCCTAAGGTTCCTACCACTCCCTTCAGGGACCAGGTAGTGAACCTGGTAGCGCTGCCTTCGGAGGAGGCAGACCCAGCCCTAGCTTTGCTCTGTCCCGTCCGCGCCCTTCGTGCCTACGTGGATAGAACGCAAAGCTTCAGGACCTCAGAGCAGCTCTTTGTCTGTTATGGAGGCAAGCAGAAGGGAAAGGCTGTCTCCAAGCAGAGGTTAGCCCACTGGATAGTGGATGCTATTGTCTTGGCGTACCAATCCCCAAGACGTGCCTTGCCCGTTCGGGTTGCGAGCACACTCAACTATAAGTGTAGCTTCCTCCTGGCTGCTGGCTCAAGGCGCCTCGCTGACAGATATCTGTAGAGCTGCGGCCTGGGCGACACCTAACACGTTCGCTAGATTCTACAGCCTCGTGCAGAGCCGGTATCTTCCCGTATACTCGCCCCCAGTGGCTAGTAGCGCGAAGGACCCGTTGTAGTGTCGGCTTGCAACGCCACTCCCGTCGCTGGGCCGGATACGTGTGTTTATTGTCTCCAGTTGTGTTCCCCAGAAATGGCTAACCCTGTCAAGCTCCTCCGTCACCCTCGGCAGTCAGACGTTGCGGGCGTCTGACGCCAGGCCTACACCCATATGCATGTGGAACGTGTGTGTAGGCTGGGTATCCATATGTAGCGGTCCCTTTGGCGACCCCATATGTGTATTCCTCCACGGTACAAGCTACCCTACTCGGCTAGCCCCGTGTCTTTCCCTCTCTGATGGTGTTCTTTCCCCCCTAGAACTAGGTTGGAACCACCTCAGAGACTGCCATATGTTGCACTACCCTACTTGGCTAGTCCTTATGTGTATCTGCCACCGCTCCTTCCCTAGAAGGATGTGGCTCCGCAGCGTTCCATCTCCGAGATCGGCATGCTTTCCCAGCGTTATCTAATAGTCACACTGAGTGGGTCTTGCAGAACAGCAGTGACTGACCTTCTCTGCTAGAGCCCTGACTTCCCGCTCCAACATAGGGGCGTCCAGGGAGCCCGTGCAGAGTGCTGGAAGGGCCAGCATCTATGGCGTGTTGGTAGGATCCCCAACTCGTCGGTCAGTTCCGACGTACGTCGAACGTGACCGATTGAAAGGGAACGTCTCGGTTACGTATGTAACCCTCGTTCCCTGAGGGAGGGAACGGAGACGTATGTCCCGTCGCCACAGGTGCTGTGCTTCTGCTGAGTCACTAGTTCGGCTCCTCAGCAGAAAAGCAAAGATGCGATATTCCACTACCTTATTTATACCCGCGCTGCGGGGAGGAGCGTGGAATGCGTGAACCGCATGCCAGTGTTCATTGGCTCATTTTAAAACACTCTAAGTAGATTGGTCTCTGAAAATGATCCCCAATTCGTCGGTCAGTTCTGATGTACGTCTCCGTTCCCTCCTTCAGGGAACGAGGGTTACATACGTAACCGAGACGTTTCTTACAGTAACATGCATTTAGCTTAGCAACATGTTAACACAAAACTTTTTGTTTTTCAAAACAAGTTTGCTGTGTGTGTGTGTGTGTGTGTGTGTGTGTGTGTTGTTGAAACCATTCAGAATATCGCAAGCCGTTGCAATATGCATATCGCGATATGTACATTTGCGATATTTCAATAATTTCGATATATCGTGCAGCCCTAGAAACAACTAAACCTCAAAATTTAGCAGTGAATGTATGACAAAGAGTTTTGAAGATGTCCATATTTCCACATTCAAGTAAATGCTTGTTAGAATAGAAATAACTGTCTGGGAGCATAAACAAAATGGTCGCCGAGTGAACTGACTTGCTTAAAAGAACTGTATTTGTGTAGTCTAATGTACAGTTGTCTCAGAGACTATCAGCATGAATTTTCATGCAGTTTGTGTGAAGAAACTGACTGACATAGAGACTAGCGACTTTTCACTTGTAAGGTATCGTTTAAAGGGATAGTTCACACAAAAATGAAAATTAGCCCATGATTTACTCACCCTCAAGCCATCCTAGGTGTATATGACATTCTTCTTTCAGACGAATACAATCAGAGTTATATTAAAAAATGTCCTGGCTCTTCCAAGCATTATAATGGCAGTGAATGGCAGCCCAAAATTTGAAGCCCAAAAAAGTGCATCTATCCATTATAAAAGTACTCCACATGGCTCCGGGGGGGTTTAAAAAAGGCCTTCTGAAGCTAATCGATGGGGATTTGTAAGAAAAATATAAATTTTTAAAACTTTATAAAGTAAAATATCTAGCTTCCGGTGGGCCGCCTTCCGTATTCAACTTACGCAGAAAGTGTAACGCCTCTCGCAGTTCAAACGCTTACGCTACGTCTGACGTCATCGTCTCACCAGTTACGCTTTTTTCGTGAGTTGAATACGGAAGGCGGTCTGGCGGAAGCTAGATATTTTACTTTATAACATGTTAAATATGGATATATATTTCTTACAAAACCCATCGATTCGCTTCAGAAGGCCTTTATTAACCCCCTGGAGCCGTGTGGATTACTTTTATAATGGATGGATGCACTTTTTTGGGCTTCAGATTTTGGGCTGCCATTTTAAAGCTTGGAAGAGCCAGGACATTTTTTAATATAACTTTGATTGTATTCGTCTGAAAGAAGAATGTCATATACACCTAGGATGACTTGAGGGTGAGTAAATTAAGGGGTAATTTTTATTTTTGGGTGAACTATCCCTTTAACTGTAGGTAAGGCTGAAATTGATGCTACCACAACAATAGACCAGCTTGGATAAAACTAATTGGACACCAGTGTCTGTCCATGAGCAAATGTAGAGGTAACACAGAAAAACATGCGTATTTGTATGTTTGCGTATGCTAGTTGCTAATTGTTCAGCCATTTTTGTTTGCAATATGCATCAGTGAACGGACTGTGGGTGGTCTGTAAGGATGCCATCTGACTCCAAAATCATCTCTGGCTTACACCCCAGATTCAGAAGTCATTGCAGGCTCTCTCCTGAGAAACACGCTAGTCTACCCTGGTTACTGTCTCTATGTTTGCAGTTCATAATGCACTGTCTCCTATTGAAAAACAACCCATGGCCCTCACTTCACATTGATTTTTATCAGCCTGCCGGCCCCATGATTGATCTCCCCTGCAAAAGCATCGATTTCCCCCGCTCACCCTCTTAGCCCCTTTGTCCGAGACTACAAATGGACTGCAGACACTTTTCTATTGTTATAAATGGAAAAAGGGGTCCAAGCCTCCCAATAAATGACAGCACCACCAGCTGTCCGCTGCAAGTTGCACAGTACTGTTTTCTGTTTATGACTGTAAATCAGTTTTTTGTACCTGCTGGCTTGGCAAGATAGAAGCAAGCATGGAACTGTGTTGTCATCGATGGGAAGCCTTCAGAGGTGGAGCTGATGACTAATAGTCAACATATGCCACTGCAGTGGACAGATTGCGTGTGTGTGTATGTATGTGTGTGTGTTTGATATTGAAGTGCTCTAATACCTTGAGCCCAATGAAAAAAGTAGTTGAAAGACCCTATGAAGTGGTTCAATGAACATTATTTTCTTTTTTGTGTTGACGTCTTGCCTATTGAAAATTAATTTGTGGTAGAACATATTCAATAAAAAATTTAATAACTATATCCAGTCTGGTATTAAGAACACTAAAAAAATAAAGGTTCCAAAAGTGTTTTTTGTAGCGAAGCAATAGAAGAACCAATTTGGGTTCCACAAAGAACCTTTCTGTGAATAGTTCTTAACCCTTTGACATGTTTGATCACACCGGTGTGATCAGTCTTGGCTGATGCCTGGACTGTACGATCACACCGGTGTGATTAGAATGTTCACGTCATCAACTGCTAAATTCAAATGTGCTTTCGTGCTTTGGCTGGCACTGAGCCAGAGACGGATTGCCTCAACGCTTGTCACATATCACAATTATTCAGTGTTTTCAACCACATAATGTTTATTTTACGCTTCAGACATTTAAATACATGGTAACACCATAGACTGTAAAAAAATATGGACGTAGTGTCCGTGACGTCACCTGTAGGTTTCTGAAGAGCAGTTTTGAAGCCTAAAGTTGGCCGTCGCCATCTTGGCAGCGCGTCACCGCGTGTCACTCCCAGATAACTGAAAATGGGCAAAGAGGCGGGACGTGGGTGGAGCTGAGGTGACTGGTTGCTGAAACCACACCCACCTAGCTCGACCATAGCAACAATCCACCTGTCACTCAAGTGACCACGCCCTTAATTATGCAGAACTTTAAGGCTTAATATAATTTAAATGGATGAGTTATAAAAAACTCACAGTTGTCATGACGGGCAAAATTAGCTGTATAGACCAAAACCAATTATAACATGTATTTCTGATGTTAATTTATGATATCATGAATGCAATTGTTACTAGTAAGAAAGCCATTTTAGATATCTGAAATTATATTGATATCAGGAATTGAATTCTTGATATGAACAATTAAATTCTTGATATCAGAAATGCTAATTGTTGATATCAGGAATTGAATTTGAATGGCAGCCTATGGTGACATTTCACTAGTGAAAATACAATTACTGATATCAAGAATTAGAGTTTTTACTAGTTGAAATTTAATTGTTGATAAAGAATTAGAGTTTTTACTAGTTGAAATTAAATTTTTGATATCAAGAATTAGCTTTTTAACTAGTAAAAATTTTATTGTTGATATTAAGAATTCATATCCTGTGAATGAATAAAAGTCAAAACGGCTTGCCATACAATTCTCACTATTAA
Source organism: Coreius guichenoti (assembly GCA_039654105.1). Taxonomy (NCBI): domain Eukaryota; kingdom Metazoa; phylum Chordata; class Actinopteri; order Cypriniformes; family Gobionidae; genus Coreius; species Coreius guichenoti. The sequence goes on from CM077191.1 coordinate 25,078,436, forward strand.
CTAGTTGCTTATTATCATGCATATTACTAGGATATTGGCTGTTTATTAGTACTTATAAAGCACATATTGCCTTATTCTGCATGACCATATTCTACATTCCTTAACCCTACCCAAGTTTATAACTTAACAACTACTTTACTAACTATTAATAAGCAGTGATTAGGAGTTTATTGAGGCAAAAATCATAGTTAATAGTTAGTTAATAGTGAGAATAGGACCCTAGTAAAGCCAAGTCTAGTCGCCTTAATTTATATAGTGTTTTTTTACAATGCAGATTGTTTCAAAGCAGCTTTACAGTGATAACAAATCAAATCAAATCAAATCACCTTTATTTATATAGCGCTTTTTACAATGCCAATTGTTTCAAAGCAGCTTCACAGTGTTAACAGGAAAATAATGCAACAGAATTTGATTCGGCTGTACAGCCGCTCTGGTGAAAACGGTGATGTCATCCAGCTCATTTCAATTATCATATAGTCTCAATGCAGGCAGATCAGTAATATAGTTGAAATTTAAGTATCCCCAACTGAGCAAGCCAAAAGCCAAAGGCGACGGTGGCAAGGAACCAAAACTCCTTCAGGGCCAGAATGGAGAAAAAAACCTTGGGAGAAACCAGGCTCAGTCGGGGTGCCAGTTCTCCTCTGGCCGACGAACAAATAGTGTATAATTATGATTCTGGCAACATTACAGGTCAGAAGTCATATTAGATCAATAGATATTCGTAGGAATTTTCGAAAGATTGGAGTTGTCATGCCGGGGACGGGTTTAATGAGGATGTCGTGTCGATGCGGCATTTACAGGGGGGAGTTTAATTGACACGGTCTCTACAGACACTTCAGGGATGCGTTCGTCATGTCCAGGCTAAGGTCCACCATCTGGTCCGGATACGACCCGGATCCGGCCGACTACAGTAAACCTCGGGATAAACAGAGAGACTAACATTAGCATAGATGCCATTCTTCTTATGATGTAACGAGTACATTAGGTGTTATGGGAAGTGTTCCCGGTTCCGGCTGACCTCGTTAATGGAGCCTAAAACAATCATTTAACTGATTTGAATAATATAAATTAAAAATGTTTTATGTGTATGCCATAGTAAAGAGATGTGTTTTTAGTCTAGATTTAAACTGACAGAGTGTGTCTGCTTCCCGAACAATGCTAGGAAGACTGTTCCAGAGTTTAGGTGCTAAATAGGAAAAGGATCGACCGCCTGCAGTTGATTTTGATATTCTAGGTATTATCAACTGGCCAGAATTTTGAGACCACAATAGACGTGATGGAGTATAATGCGTTAAGAGCTCGCTCAAGTACTGGGGAGCTAAACCATTTAGTGCTTTGTAGGTAATCAGCAAGATTTTAAAATGTATACGATGTTTAATAGGGAGCCAATGCAGTGTTGCCAGAACCGGGCTAATATGGTCATACTTCCTGGTTCTAGTAAGAACTCTAGCTGCTGCGTTTTGGAGAAGCTGCAGTTTATTTATTAAGCGAGCAGGGCAGCCACCCAGTAGAGCATTACAATAATTTAGCCTTGAGGTCATGAATGCATGAACTAACTGTTCAGCATTTTGCATTGAAAGCATGTGCCGTAATTTAGATATATTTTTAAGATGGTAGAATGCAGTTTTACAGATGCTAGAAATGTGGCTTTCAAATGAGAGATTGGTATCAAAGAGCACACCCAGGTTCCTAACTGACGACGAGGACTTGACAGAGCAGCCATCGAGTGTTAGACAGTATTCTAGGTTACTACTTGTGGAGTTTTTTTGTCCAATGATTAAAAATTCTGTTTTTTCTGAATTAAGTTGCAGGAAATTGCTAGTCATCCAATTTTTTATATCAGCTATGCATTCCGTTAATCTTGTGAATTGGTAAGTTTCGTCAGGGCGTGAAGAAATATAGAGCTGAGTATCGTCAGCATAACAATGAAAACTAACGCCATGCTTCCTAATAATATCTCCCAGTGGTAGCATGTACAGGGTGAAAAGCAACGGTCCTAGCACTGAGCCCTGCGATACTCCATGCTGAACTTGTGATCGGTGTGACATCTCTTCATTTACTGCTACAAACTGATAACGGTCAGATAAGTATGATTTAAACCATGCAATGAAATTCCACTAATGCCAACATAATTTTCGAGTCTATTCAAAAGAATGTTGTGGTCGATAGTATTGAATGCAGCACTAAGATCGAGTAACACTAACAGAGAGATACAACCACGATCGGATGATAAGAGTAAATCATTTGTAACTCTAATGAGAGCAGTCTCAGTACTATGATACGGTCTAAATCCTGACTGGAATTCCTCACAGATACCATTTCTTTCTAAAAAAGGAGCATAATTGTGAGGACACTGCCTTTTCTAGTATTTTTGACAGAAAGGGTAGATTTGAGATTGGCCTGTAATTGACTAATTCTGTAGGATCAAGTTGCGTTTTTTTAATAAGTGGTTTAATAATAGCCAACTTAAAAGTTTTCGGTACATATCCTAATGTCAAGGATGAATTAATGATATTAAGAAGAGGATCTATGACCTCTGGAAGCATCTCTTTTAGTAGTTTAGTCGGTATAGGGTCGAGCATACATATTGTTGATTTTGATGATTTAACGAGTTTAGCCAATTCTTCTTCTCCTATAGCAGTGAATGAATGTAATTTTTCCTCAGTGACACTACAATGCACTGTCTGATGCGATACTGTAGTAGACGGCTGCATGGTTATCATTTTTTTCCTAATATTATCAATCTTACAAGTAAAGAAGTTCATAAACTCATTACTGCTGTGCTGTTTACAAACATCAGAAGTTGAAGCTTTACCTTTGGTTAATTTAGCCACTGTATCGAATAAATACCTAGGGTTGTGTTTGTTTTCTTCTAAGAGAGTCGAGAAATAAGCAGATCTAGCAGTTTTTAGGGCCTTTCTGTATGCAATCATGCTCTCTTTCCACAAAATGCGAAAAACTTCTAGTTTTGTTTTCTTCCAGCTGCGCTCCATTTTTCTGGCTGCTGTTTTAAGGGCCTGGGTGTGCTCGTTGTACCACGGCGTTGGACTGTTTTCTTTAATCTTCTTAACAGGAAATTAATGCAGAGATTAAGATTGTTTTGGCTGTACAGCCTCTCTAGAAGAAAGTCATTGTCCAGTTTAAGTAAGTTCAGCGCTGATTCATTTCTGTTGTAAAAATCACTAGTTATTAATTTAATCTAAAGTGTGACCAAATACACATAAGTACTAGCAAAAAAATACATTTAAAGTTTGTTAAATACACACTGATGTCTATGGAAGCGGCAATAATAATCAATTATAATTTGACAATGTGTTTTATTCATATCAGATAAACATTGTATAGGTAACTATATAGTTTACTCTATTCTTCTCCCATTTAACCGGGCACTTATTTTCATGTATTTCGGGAGAAGTAGGTGAATTTATGTGATGTAAATGTGACAGATCTGATTCTCTGAATTGCGGTGCAAACTAAAATGGTGCACGTTATATTTCAACTAATATGATCATTATAAAGGTTTTTGAACAACAAAACACACTCACTTACACATATTTGAGAATCGGAATTTGAGAAAGTTCATGATATAGTTAAGTTTGTGAAGATTTAAAAAAAAAAAAAAAAAAACTAAATACTTATTTTTCTTGTTGTTCTTGACTGAACAACTTTAATAGCTTTAATAAGGATTAATCTATTTTTAATTTATACAAATGAATATGTTTGCTTGAAAGAATGAAGAATGTTGTATGCAAGTTGTTATACTGCATACATCATTAATTGAAAAGAAGACCATGTTCTTGTTTCTTTATGAGAAGTAATTTTATTTAATTTTAAGATAAATAAAGACATGTTATATGTCTTTTTTGCATGTTCAAACATGTTAACAGGTTAATAGATATTTTGTCCAGGAGTATAAAATGAGTTTGTAACAAATTTAGAGAAATGCTTAATTGATGCATTACAAACCCATTAGATTTTAGTCAACTAAATTCCTATAATGTTTAGTTGACTAAAACTAGACTAAAACTAAATGGCATTTTAGTCAAAATACTAGGACTAAAACTAAATCAAAATTTGCTTTTAAAATTAACACTGGGTTCCATGGATGTTAAAGGTTCTTCATGGAACCATTGATGCCAATAATTAAAAAGAATTGTGGAAAATGTGGGCCGTGGTTTTCAAGACGCAATTTTATGATGTAGTAGAATGTCCCAAAACTTCCCTACTCTTCTGCTTATGCTTTCTTCACAAAAAGAATACATAGTTTTAATTAGGGTATGCGAATTGGGAGGCAGCAATGCACTAAAAACCCAACTCAAAGATTATGGAACATTTTTATGAATCAATTATTGACTGGTAAAACAACAATGCAACATTGTTTCGTAACTTGTTTATTTTCTTCATTATAACTGATTTTCCCAATGGACAGTCCTTTGAGAGCTCATACAGTTCAACATTTTCACTTCAGCTGGTGAAAGACTATCGTGATTAGCTTAATGATCAATGCATCATGGGAAATGCTCAAGAGGGTGTGTGTCCTTCACACTGCTTTCATCCTGCTGCGAACGTAGCCCCAATTGATATTCGCATTCTTAATTTACACTCTCATCTTTAAAGTCTTGTATTTTCGGCAAACTCTTTGATGGGCATTGTTAGCCTGACTGCACTTTATGCCTCCAAGCCCTTTTTCAATTAAATTTTTCTTCTTAGTCTCACAAAAATATACTGTGTTGGTACAATGACAAGAAATTTGTGTTTCTTAATGATTCCTGTGTTCATATAGCATATACATACTTCAAAGTGTGCATATCATTGGAGGCAGGCTGTTAGTTTATAGTGATTATATGCAATGTACAGTATAGTTCTATTAAATTCCACCTATAGGAGGCATTATAAATAAAACAAACACTATAACCCTGCAACCGTTTAATCCAAGAAGTTGAAAGAAGTTGCGCATCATGTTTAGTACACACGCTAACATATTCTTTAAAAATTACTTTAAAAAAACATGGCCGACAGCCAGTCAAATTTCAGCAGTTAAAAACGTCAGATCAAAATGGCTGACTATTACGAAAATGGACATGTCCATACATTGTGTCAGAACGAAGCTGTGTACTAAAGAATTGCTGCTAGGTGGCGCTATAAGCAAATAATATTTATTATAATTATAATATTTAGTATTATTATTATAATTATTGTATATTTTTAGTGCTGTCAAATCGATTAATCACGATTAATCGCATCTAACATTAAAGTTTGTGTTTATATAATACAGTATGTGTGTTGATATTATATATATATATATATATATACACTCACCTAAAGGATTATTAGGAACACCATACTAATACTGTGTTTGACCCCCTTTCGCCTTCAGAACTGCCTTAATTCTACGTGGCATTGATTCAACAAGGTGCTGAAAGCATTCTTTAGAAATGTTGGCCCATATTGATAGGATAGCATCTTGCAGTTGATGGAGATTTGTGGGATGCACATCCAGGGCACAAAGCTCCCGTTCCACCACATCCCAAAGATGCTCTATTGGGTTGAGATCTGGTGACTGTGGGGGCCATTTTAGTACAGTGAACTCATTGTCATGTTCAAGAAACCAATTTGAAATGATTCGAGCTTTGTGACATGGTGCATTATCCTGCTGGAAGTAGCCATCAGAGGATGGGTACATGGTGGTCATAAAGGGATGGACATGGTCAGAAACAATGCTCAGGTAGGCCGTGGCATTTAAACGATGCCCAATTGGCACTAAGGAGCCTAAAGTGTGCCAAGAAAACATCCCCCACACCATTACACCACCACCACCAGCCTGCACAGTGGTAACAAGGCATGATGGATCCATGTTCTCATTCTGTTTACGCCAAATTCTGACTCTACCATCTGAATGTCTCAACAGAAATCGAGACTCATCAGACCAGGCAACATTTTTCCAGTCTTCAACTGTCCAATTTTGGTGAGCTTGTGCAAATTGTAGCCTCTTTTTCCTATTTGTAGTGGAGATGAGTGGTACCCGGTGGGGTCTTCTGCTGTTGTAGCCCATCCGCCTGAAGGTTGTGCGTGTTGTGGCTTCACAAATGCTTTGCTGCATACCTCGGTTGTAACGAGTGGTTATTTCAGTCAAAGTTGCTCTTCTATCAGCTTGAATCAGTCGGCCCATTCTCCTCTGACCTCTAGCATCAACAAGGCATTTTCGCCCACAGGACTGCCGCATACTGGATGTTTTTCCCTTTTCACACCATTCTTTGTAAACTCTAGAAATGGTTGTGCGTGAAAATCCCAGTAACTGAGCAGATTGTGAAATACTCAGACCGGCCCGTCTGGCACCAACAACCATGCCACGCTCAAAATTGCTTAAATCACCTTTCTTTCCCATTCTGACATTCAGTTTGGAGTTCAGGAGATTGTCTTGACCAGGACCACACCTCTAAATGCACTGAAGCAACTGCCATGTGATTGGTTGATTAGATAATTGCATTAATGAGAAATTGAACAGGTATTCCTAATAATCCTTTAGGTGAGTGTATACACACACACACACACACACACACACATATATATATATATACACACACACATGTTATATAAACACAAACTTTTATGTTAGATGTGATTAATTGCGATTAATCGATTTGACAGCACTAATATTTTTGCATTTTTTAATTCTTATTGAAAAGTACAGTATGTACCATGCTATGCAAAAACTGCAAGAAATACAGTATAATAAAATAAATAGAAGCACAGCATTGGGGAAAAAGTAGAAACATTTTTACAAACAAGCGAAGACTCATTAAAATTTCAGAGCTCTATGAATACACTTTTAAAGTTCTGAACTTACCTGACTTTTCTTTTTCACAGCCTAAACTAATGTTAAACTTCAAATGATCATAACTACTTAAACACGCAGAGCTTTTTAATGTGTTATCACCGCTAGGGCTGGGAAATTCCATGTAATTGCACGCCTTTGAATATTAACAACAGAACAGGCTTCGGCTGTAGATTTCTGTTCTTGCTTGGAGCCAAAAGCTTCATTCAGCCTGCTGTTTCTCCAGAGATCAAGGCCAGCGTAATTGAGCCCGGCTGTTCTGCCAACATTATGCTCATGAATTATATGCATGGTTTTCTATTGTTTTGTCAATGTACTTAGAGCTTTTGTTTGATACTTAGTCCTTTAGTTTTAAGCAAGAGGACTTATTTAAGTAGGATTTGTCTTCTTAATTTTCCATTTACGGACTCTAGCTCAATTGTCTTTATGGGAGCGTAAATTGTCCATATGTTAGCTGTCTTAAGAGCTGCCTAGGTGCAGGAGTTTATGACATAATAGCTAGCGTTAGAACAGTGGTTTTCAAACTGTGGTCGCTACCTATTTGTGAGTCGCAGAGTGGGAAAAGGTGGGTCGCGCAAAGTCACTTGGCTGCAGCTAAATTTGCGTTTCAGTGAATGAGACACACACACAACATAGTTTAGTCTAGGGCTGCATGATATTCCAACATTAAATAGAAATATAATTATATAAATATATGTGCTAGCAGTGTGTTTTATAGTGAAGCATGCAACTTGTAAAAACAATGTTTTCTGCATCTCAGAGGCCTGGTTTCACAGACAGGGCTTAAATTAAGCCAGGATTAGGCCTTAGTTCAATTAGGACATTTAAGTAGCTTTTATAAATGTGCCTTAGTAAAACATTACTGGTGTGCATCTTGAGACAAAACAATGACACTGACATATTTTAAGAAATTACTTTCAGTTAAAACAGCTCAAACATGGATTTTAGTCTGGGACTAGATTTAAGCCTTGTCTGTGAAACCGGGGGAGAGTGGCTCATTATTAAGCAGCTTGGTACATGTTATTAACAAAAAGAAACTTGTTTGCATTACACCGGAGAATTCAAATATCACGAAAGGCTGTTTCGGGTCTATTCATTCATCTTCATTCAACTCAGCGCTGTTGTCTTTCAGAGTAAGAGTTTAAAACACAATCCTATGGAACGCCCTTCTAGCATCTAGTGACACCAATCTAGTCATTGAAACAGCATTTTACTTCAGTAATGTGATGCATTTTTGGGCACAACAGGATATTTTATGACTGGGAACTGATTGGATTGTGAAAAGTTGACTGTTCTATGGTGGCATCATAGAAAAGCTGTAAAAAAGTTGTCTGGAGAAGATAAATTAAGATATTTTGAGGTCTCTTGGTTAAACTTACAGAGATACAATGGCAAAAATGGCACATACTGTTAAACAAAACAGAATGGGTTTATTTCATTTTTATTTTACAGTGAAGTTCAAGCTTAGGCTGTTAAATATCCAAAGATTTGTTGCTCATTTTACACCACGTACATTTCTATCCCACACAGCAAGTGTCAGCCAACAGGAGGTTATAACTAAAAGTAGGAGTTGTGAGATACAAAACAGCATGGGTGTTTTTAATGACCTGTGCTCTGCAGTGCTCTGAAATGACCCGAGATTGTAGAGTGAGATGACCGGGTGTGTTTACAGTTGATCCGATGATCCGGTGCATTATGCTGTCTGTCAGGAATCACTAAACATTTAGTCCTTATGGAGACTGTTTTTCATGGAAAGTACTCCTCAAAATGATCTCATTCTAGGTCAGTGGCTCTCACCTGGTGTGATTTATACAAATGAATATGCATAAAATGCAGTCATACAGTACTGTATTATTGTAAAGCATCGTAAGCATAGAAAAATAAATAAGCTCATCAAAAGAGAAAATAAACCGCTTCCTATTTATTTTGTTGTTGTGGAAAGCTGAAATGTTAAGCTACTATTATTTTGGTAGCAATAGAATGCAAAAAGAATTTTTGTGAATTTTAGTTACACTTGTCAACAGAATTGCCAATGAAAAGATTCATTTATGAAGTGTTTTTGATTTTGTCAAAAATAACAAAGATGACAATCTACAATATAAGTGAAATGATTACAAAATAGAAATGATTTGCAAAGAAATAATAATTGCATTAATCAAGGATGCATTAAATTGACAATAACGGCACTTGTAATTATACATTTAATATTATATTCATATAATATTATATATAATCATACATATAATATATAGTACAATACAACATATCATATTTTTTGGAATAAATGCTGTTGTTTTGAACTTTCTATTCATCAAACTATTCATTTCAACATTGATTATATATATGAAATATTTCTTGAGCATCAAATCATCATTAGAATAATTTCTGAAGGATCATGTGACACTGAAGACTGGAGTAATGATGCTGAAAATTCAGCTTTGCCATCACATTAATAAACTATATATTTAAAATATTCAAAAAGAAAACTGTTATTTTAAGTTGTAATAATATTTCACAATATTACTGTTTTTACTGTATTTTTCATCAAATAAATGCAGCCTTGGTGAGACTTTCAAAAACATTAAAAAATCTTACTGACCCCAAGCTTTTGAACAGTAGTGATTTTTTTATTTCAAACCAATTTTTTAATTTGGTTTGGAAAATTAATTCTGTAATTTTGCTCATTATTGTGAGCTAAAATGTTATTTTTGTTGACTAAAATGATTTGCCATTTCAGTCAGCGTGAAACTGACTCATTACTGAATATCACAAATCGTGAAATCCGTATAACTGAATCATGAAAAGATAAAAAAACATATAAAACGGTTAATTTGACAATGGAAATGAAATTCAATTCAGGCTCAGTGGATTGTGGGATTGTATCCTACAGTCTGCTCTGTTTGTATACTGCATATTTTGGGGAATGTACTTTGTCAGTTGGGTATTTTGCATATGCATACAGAATATTCACATACTGTGCACATGCACACTGCATATTGCAAAAAGGTAAAATGTCATTCCAAATGTACCCACTCTCCTCACACAAACACGTTATGTGACCTGAAAGTGTCGTATTTGTTTACTGGTCATTTCCATGCCGTTCCATGGTGCTAGTGCCAAACTCTCTGAGTCATGTCTCACTTTCATCGGGTTGTCATCCTCACCTATTAGTGTAATGATAAAACTCATCACGTGTGGCTCACGGCACTCGGACACAGTGACCAAATTAACAGAGCTGGAAAAGATGGGAAAATAATTGCACAAGCCACGTGGTAAGAAGGACACAGCCAAGGCTAAATGGGTTTTTATTGTGGGACCCTTTATAAAATGGACATACATTTTAGAGCAGGCGGTGCACATATGGCATAAAGGAAATCAATAAAGCTCAGAGGGTTGTTTTTGAAAAGCACTTAATAATAATAATGGCAACCCACGTGTGTGTACACTGTAAGACAGAGAATTGTACTTGTGGAATATAATTTCACAAAACATTTCTGATATTTGTCATATTTCCCCTCAAAATCAAAGAAGAAAGAAATTGTGGATTATTTGAAGAAAGTGAAGTATATTTTAAGGATTATTTATTTATTTACTTACTTCTACTTACTTATTTATTTAGAGTAGCAAATCATTGTTTATGGTTGTGACGTAACTAAACCCTATTGGCTATTACTGCATTTTAGTAAAAAATACCGTAACACAAGGATTATTTTTGCTTAAATAAGCATAAATTGTATGTAGTAAAACAAACTAACACAATTTATAAACATTTTACAGTAAAAAAATATTTATTTATTTATTTATTTTACTAAATGTTAAAGTAACAAGTAGCAAAACATTGTTTATGGCTGTGACATAATAAAGCCTGTTGGCTATTACTGTATTTCAGTAAAAAAAATATATATATTGTAACACATTTATTATTTTGTTTAAATCAGCATGAATTGAAGGCAGTATAACAAAAACTGTTATGATGTATAAATATTTTACAATAGACATTATTAATAATTTATGACTGTGACAAAATTACAGCCATAGGCGAAAGGTGAACCAACTCTAGGATAAAAACATATAAAAATTTACACAGCTTAATTTAAATAGTCAGTAGTAGAATCTGTGCCATTCACTGTGGTGTTATGCCAAACACATATCTGCATATGTGAAGGATGAGGTTTTACGTCAATATTGGAACAAGAATGAAGTACAAAGCCTAGTTTACATAATAAGTAATAGTTTAGCATTTAAATACATGACGAATATGGATAAACTTGGATTCATGTTGAATGAGAGAGGTAGGCTACGTGAGCTCAACGCCGGTTTCTGTTTCGCTTTAAATTAATTAATTTCGGCTTGATTTTTATATAGCTACTTTTATTTTTCATTCTTGTTCAGTTCTGAATACCGTTAAATTGAAAGGATTTGTTGTGGAGTGAGGGGAAATTAAATAGCCTATAGCTATGCTTATAATGTTTATGTCTGTAAATATTTCGCTTTATTTACTGGTATTTTACATTATTTCTGAATGTAATAAAATGCGACTTACACGCATCTTATCTTTTTTTTTTTTCTCTCAATGCAATTTTATTTGTGTAATGTATTTTTTAAAGTCCCAATGAAATCAAAATGGAAGTTTTTTGGCTCTTAGTGTGAATATGTTAGTCTTATATGCTAATGTGCACCAAAACAATGACAACATTCGCATTTAGAAGATATAAGCGTTCAAAACATATAGTCTCTGCCAATATAGTATAGTCTCGTGTAGTCACTTCTGCCAATATGGATCAATGATTCTGATGACATCACTCTTCATTTCAGCTTCTGTCCAATCAAATGCTCTTTAGAATCTGAAGTGTTCCACCCCCAAATAGACGCTGAAGCTACGGCTAAAATCGGTCACTTTTTCACACATTTACTATTTTCTACATGGTGAATGGCACATATTGCACTATATAGGGGATAGGGAACGATTCAGACAATGTAAATATGCTTTCCATTGGGACGAATGAAGTCTGGTTTCACGTTAGTGTCCCGCGACAGTGTGCTCCGGTCCAGAGATGCGATAGCACAGAGCGGATCATATGCGCGAGTCGGTGGCGCAGACCAGAAAACATATCGGACCCGTTTGAATTCTGCACAGAATGCTGTATTTTAAAGCAATATGGAGAAGATTTGGAAAAACTGCAGCTTTACCGAGCTTAGCGGCTCTGGTCGAGCTGTGATTATAAACAAAACGGCCAATAAAATATTGGCTATTTTAAACATTTTAACATATCTTGAAAAATTACTTAAATTACATTTTAAACCGTTTAACGGATAGTATTAATCAGTCAAAATTCTTACTATCGGTTAACGGTTAACCAGTTAATTTTGAGCACCCAGTGCTAACTTAAACACCTCTCATTGGCCATTGCGTTCAGGAAATCAACAGATATGATTGTGATTGGCTACAATGCTAAACACAGCAAAAACACATTGCAAATAGAAACCTTTGACATTCTCCAGAGCGCAAACACAGATACGCCTGGATCGCTTGGCAATTGTGTTTTGCCAATATGCAATTATTATGGAGAAAGCAGATCCTAGACCAGCAGTTATGAACAGATTTTCCCTCTAAAAGCAATCAGAAGCAGCAGCAGGCAGTGGTTTGAGTGAGAAAATTACACACTAGTCTCAAGTCCTTGCCCATCCTTACACACGCTCCGCTATGATTACAGCCTATTTTAAAAAGAAGGATAAGCAATTTTATATGCCTCGCCCCAACTTCCTGTTTCAACAGGAAATACATCAACACAAAAAAGATAACTGTTGCTAAAGGCTTTTCGTGTTGGTCTAAATTTTAGCATTGGCTTTTTATCTAAATATAATCTCTTATTTTTTACTTATGAATTTGTAACTTGGGCATGTTCTTGACAGGATTAATATTTTTTTTACAAACTTAAAACTTAAAAAACTTAAAAAAAGTTAATAAATGACAGTAGTGTCCAAAAACTGATTTTATGATGTAGGAAAAAATTGCGATGAGAGCAAGCGAATGTCTTGAAATAGAGGATGAGTGACGTTTGGCCTAAAACCGTCCTGTCCGGAGGGAGGGCGAAGTATTAGAATCAGAGTCGTAAGACACCACAGGTCTGTGATACAAGCACACGGAGGCAAGAGATTGCAGCTCAGCACAAATGTCATAGGCAGCGATGGGGTGGCGGCCATAAGCCTATTAGAGAGTTAATAAATCAGGCCCATAGCTGTGCCAGGAGCCGCTGTTGAGCCCGGCTTTATGAGCACTGAGCAGATTATGGCCATTGAGTTTCCAGTTTGGCGGCATCCATATCGATGGAGTGAATGACAAAAACATTGACCAGAGACTCAATTTAATTTTGGCTCCTTACAGAGCAAGGTTTGTTTATCTGACCTCCACCTATGAAATTACAAAGGTTCATGCCAATTCAGTTCAAAATCATTTTAAAAAGAATACTTTACTAAAGGAATATATTTGGGATATATACAATGTCCATTGCTACTTCCAATATATACATTTATTTATTTAAAAAATCGGTCAAAAAAAGGTCAAATTCTCACTATGAACTAGTGAGAATTTGCTTATTGCTTATTAGCATGCATATTACTAGGATATTTGCTGTTTATTCGTACTTATAAAGCACATATTAATGCCTTATTCTGAATGACCATATTCTACTAAATCGTAGTTAATAGATGAGAATTGGACCCTAATCTAAAGTGTGACCAAAAAATCTTATCCCTAACTTTTGACCAGTAGTGTGTGTATGAGTGTGTGTGTATACGCTCACTGGCCACTTTATTAGGTACGCCTTGCTAGTACCGGGTTGGATCCCCTTTTGCCTTCAGAACTGCCTTAGGGTGTTTTCACTTAATTTGGGGACTTCATTTGTTACAATGTTGCATTTTCTTCTTGGTTCGGTTTGCTTTCACAAGACATTTCAAAGCATACCAAAATGTGTTGTGCTCCTCAAACTATTCCTAAACAATTTTTGCTTTGTGGCAGGGCGCATTATCCTGCTGAAAGAGGCCACAGCCACCAGGGAATACCGTTTCCATGAAAGGGTGTACATGGTCTGCAGCAATGCTTAGGTAGGTGGTACGTGTCAAAGTAACATCCACATGGATGACAGGACCCAAGGTTTCCCAGCAGAACATTGCCCAAAGCATGACACTGCCTCCGCTGGCTTGCCTTCTTCCCATAGTGCATCCTGGTGCCATGTGTTCCCCAGGTAAGTGATGCACACGCACCCGGCCATCCACGTGATGTAAAAGAAAATGTGATTCATCAGACCAGGCCACCTTCTTCCATTGCTCCGTGGTCCAGTTCTGATGCTCAAGTGCCCACTGTTGGCGCTTTCGGCGGTGGACAGGGGTCAGCATTGGCACCCTGACTGGTCTGCGGCTATGCAGCCCCATATACAACAAACTGCGATGCACTGTGTATTCTGACACCTTTCTATCAGAACCAGCATTAACTTCTTGAGCAATTTGAGCTACAGTAGCTCGTGTGTTTGATCGGACCACACAGGCCAGCCTTCGCTCCCCACGTGCATCATTGAGCCTTGGCCGCCCATGACCCTGTCGCCAGTACACCACTGTTCCTTCCTTGGACCACTTTTGATAGATACTGACCACTGTAGACCGGGAACACCCCACAAGAGCTGCAGTTTTGGAGATGCTCTGACCCAGTCGTCTAGCCATCACAATTTGGCCCTTGTCAAACTCGCTCAAATCCTTACACTTGCCCATTTTTCCTGCTTCTAACACATCAACTTTGAGGAAAAAATGTTCACTTGCTGCCTAATATATCCCACCCACTAACAGGTGCCGTGATGAAGAGACTGGTGTTATTCACTTCACCTGTCAGTGGTCATAATGTTATGCCTGATCAGTGTATATATTAAGGCTGTCAAAATTCACGTTAACGCATGCAATTTTTTCAGTTTAACGCATTACAAATCTTTAATGCAATTAACACAGCATCCGTTTTTTCTATCATCATTTGGCTAGCGTTACATTATATGATCACGCTCTTATTCATGCAAATGCTTTTAAACCATTCAAGCGCGACAAGACGAAAGAGAACGCAGTGCATTACTAGCGCGTCTGTGAATCTCCTGTCACACACACTTGTGCGCACAATAAGCTGCTTCAGACAGCGCTTGAATGGACAAAAACACACAAAATTATGCCAACATAAGCAAGGACAATCTTGAATTGATTAAATGAAGTCTTAAATGAACGTAAAGAGTTGTGAGAAAATGTGATGCGTGTCAGGTCCGTGTCATGTGCAGCAGGTCTTAAAGGGACAGCAGCCACTAATGCTGTCTGTCATTAAGGAAAATCAAAGAACAAAAGAAAAAGAGAAAATCACTCACTTCTCTTGACTGAATAACTTGTGTAGCTTTAATGAGGATTAATCTATTTAATTTATAATTTATGCAGTGAAGTCTGTGAAGTGTTTGATAACTTTATCCAATTTCTGTATATTTCTTAACGGTTAGTCCTACCCAAAACTCTTAAAGCACTGTTTACAAGGTTACATGGACCACAAACAACGAAAACAATAACATTTTGTGCATTTAGACAGTTAAAATTGATAGCTTTTAATTATATTGTAATGGTTATAATGTCTATTTGCATGACTTGCATTATCTAATTATATAATTGCAGTATATAATGCAGTTAAAGCGGGAATCAAGGCTTCGTCGGGACAGCATTCTTGCAATGCACGGAGAGAAGCTATAACATTTTAAGATGAAGAGTCGCTCTCTGGTTTTCAACTGAGATAGCTAATGTGCTCACTCACAGAATCAGACACTGCTACTTTTTATATAGCACATTTCCCATTATGAATTATGATAGCGCTTGGTTTGTTGGTCCAAGAGTTTGTTTTTAATCGGGCCGAGACCACCTTGTTCAGGCGATCTCAGAGCAATTGTTTTGGTGCATGATTGCCATATATGCCTAAACGAACCAAACTAAGAGAGAAAACACACCAGGTTCCGAAACAAAGGTGTCAGGTGTGAAAACTCCCTAAATTTTAAACATTAAAACATTCAAATTTTGAACACTAAACAAACATTTTTCTTTTATTGTTCAATTTAAATAAAAATTTTAATAGCATACTTAATGTAAGTTTAGTTTACGTGTTAGTTTCATACTAGAGGTTCTGGTAAGGAATAACCTAATAATAATAAGCCCTGGATTCGAATAACCATAAAGCTTGGTTCATTTAATTTGATTAGCATGAAAAATGTCTTTCAAACTTGAATTCAATCTAGAAACTGCTTTCAAAACTATTTTTGCCATTGTCTATTGTTTACATATATTCTACAGCAATAATCAACTTAATGGAAGACGAAAATGTAAACATGTAACATGGTTCGGAACATGCATTCAAATTTAGATTCAGACTCAAGCGAATGTACAACCTGTGAAAAGAGCATCTGTTCGTTAGCTCTTCTCCGCGTCTCTGGCTTTTATCAGCCGTACCTACAGCAGAAGCTCGTCTGGTTGTGAACACGCTCTGATTATTAGTGACAGCTGTGATGTGACAGTCGTAGTCTGACAGCCTGTGCTGGATCAGACCTGTCTCATATGAGGGTGTATGGCAGCTCCGTCACCCCTGCTGTCCCCTGTCTTCTCCTTCCCGCTGGCCTGTCACTCTCCACACTGCCGTGTGCCCCTGACTGATACCAGATCAGCTGCGGGAGGAGAAAACACTGCTATGGGATTTGCACCTGCTGGTAGTGCAGCCTATCATCTTTACAGAACAAAACTGATGTGAGGGTCTTAAGTTAATAATTTATACGTAGTACAGTAATTCTTTAAAATTGTTTACAGCAACAAAAAAAGAGCCCACAGCTAAGTCAATGTAAGTCTACAGGATTTTTTTCGCCCATTTCATTTCGTCTGGCAGGCCAGGGGTTCCCAACCACGTTCCTGGAGCCCCCCCAACACTGCACATTTTCATGCTGCCTTCACATGCTATCGAAATTATCGTAAATACAAGTTTCCTAGTTAAAATTGGACATAAATGCACTTTCAAGTCATATTTACCGCTGGTAAGCTCGGGGATCATTTTGATACCCAAGTTCCAGAGTTGGGCGGGCCATACACTTTAAACATGGCGGAGGGGAGAACGATTGCTGCTATGATTCTTTACTAGTTTTTTCCACAACAGCTACATCACCTTGTCTTGTCATTAAAGTAATGCATATTTACATATATGAATAATCATTTGAAGCGTTAAGTTTAGAAAAGTTAAGCTATCATACACCCGGCGCAATGCGACGCAGTTAGCATTTTCACGTCCAGCGCCACGTTGTTTAAATAACAAGTGCACTCGCGCCCATCTGTTCGCCCATCGGCGTGCTGGTCTGAAAACAAGGTGTGTTCAGGCGCATTGTTGGCGCGTTGCTATTTTGAGGCAACTGAAATTGACCGCACCATTGACCAACAAAAACCTTGTCTAAAATCACTAGCGCAGTATTTTTTGTGTTATTTAAAAGGCATGTTAGTAATATGTGCCTTTAGGTGGGTGCACAACGCGCAACACACAAACAGCAGCACACAAACATTTTTAAATATTAAAAATAAAAGGATTCCTCTCTGGAGAAGCGTTCAGTCGTTCCGCTCGCAAATTCCGCCTTGTAAATAGTGAATCCGCCATGTTGCAAGCGCAACTGGCTTTTAAAGGGAATGGGAGATGAGATTCTGATTGGTTTATTGCATGTTAAGCCCAAAACACACCCATGACTCATTAAGAGACTAGGTACAACACTTTTGGACCATGCGCCTGGCGAGCCGATTCGGACACGCCCTAAGTGCAACTGCGCCATGCGCTTCAGACCATGCGCTCAGATCGTTAAAATAGGGCCCAAGATGTCTCCCTAATCAAACACACTTGATTCAACTCAGCAGCTCATTAGTAAAGACTCCGAGACCTCAGATGGGTGTGTGTCAGATAAGAGAGGCATCAAAAATGTGCAGTGCTGATTCCAGGAGCAGGGTTGGGAACAGAAAACATTCCCTAAAAACCAGTATTCTGAGGCTTAATAATGAGGAGTTGAATGATTTCAGACATTTTCATCTGACTACTGTGCCAGTGAACATTTCACTTCCTGTTTATTTGATTCTTGCAGTCTTTCATGATGTTATTCCCTACATTCTTCTGTAAATCTCATGGAGAATTGTCCAGGTAACATTTTACTCCCAAAATCAAAAGGAAAAAAGACAAATTATATTTTGCATAAACAAAATTAAGCCTATTTATAGAACAAATTTTAACATTGTATACAAAAATTTTACTTTATTTATTTATTTATTTATTTATTTAGTCTGTCACGACAGATATTTGACAAGGCAAACCCTTTCCCTCAATGTTCATTAGCCTACCATAATACAAAGAAGTTTTATTATCATTATTGTAATACAATAAACAAACAATAAAATAAATAAATATATATAAAAAAATAGTTATTTAATACATTAACTCTTTCCCTGCCAGTTTTTTTTTTTTTTTTTTTGAAGTTGTCAGCCACTGCCAGCAGAATATTTTGTTGTATGAATATCTGAACATGCAATATATCAAATGAAAGAACAGACCCTCTGCTTTTTTTTTTTTTTTTTTTTACGTTTTATTCTAGCTTCATTCTTTTTTATCAGCACTTGAATGTGGGTAAGTTTCATTAAAAAAGCAACATTTTGAGCAAAAAGCTGAGAAAATCACATCTGGATTGGATTCACAACGATGATCAAAACACAGATGGAGTAGATCGAGTAGATCACCCCTAATGCTTGCACACTCCTATAGCTCCTCCTGGGTCGACATTTCATTCAGTAACATTAGGCAGTTTTGATTTATATGGTGTTTAATGTTGATGATAGTGTTATTTTACATATGCATATGATTAAATATGATATTGCTTGTTTCTGCTTCTTCTTCGCCTGTGTTTTGATCAGGAGATTCAGTACTCTTTCAGAAGATGTGTCATAGCGCCCTCTACCGTATAACAGTGAAAACACGGAAACACAGAAAATTACGTGTTTGGCGGAGAAAGAGTAAATAAATGCATTTATTTGTTAGTCATTAATACATTTATTGATTGATTGATTGCAATGTTAATAAAAATAATAATAATTTAAATTGTGTGCAGTTTTAAGTATATTTTGTTAAAAAAAATGTTATACTGATTTTCAGTTGTACTGATTTAAATTTAAATTCTATTACAGCAATGAGAATTTACATTATTGTGACAAGAATGTGAAAGAAAATAATCTTAGTCACCATGAAATAAAAATACGCAGTTCTTATTTTTTTACAGAATGTTGCAGTTTTTATTATAATGATATATCTGTGCACATCATTTTTGTTTATAAAAAAATCATGTGCCCTCATAATCTTTAATCAAAAATGTTAACCTCCCCTCCCCCTTGAAACAACATGTTCTCTTCATGACATGTGTCTCGGCGAAGGTTGGAACTAAGGCTGCATTTAATTTATAGACTGTATAAAACACGTAGTGTCTGTGACGTCACCCGTAGGTTTCTGAAGAGCATTTTTGAAGCTCAAAGTGGGCGGAGCCGGCCGTCGCCATCTTGGCAGCGCATCACCCCGCGTCACTCCCGGATAACCGAAAATGGGCAAAGAGGCGGGACGTGGGTGGAGCTGAGGTGCGTGGTTGCTGAAACCAGCCCACCTAGCTCGACCATAGCGGCAATCCACCTGTCACTCAAATGGCCACGCCCTTAATTATGCAGAACTTTAAGGCTTAATATAATATAAACGGATGAGTTATAAAAAAAATTAACCCCCCTTATTGTTGTCATGACGCGCAAAATTAGCTGTATAGACCAAAACCACTTTTTGTACCAGGCTGTAAACATATTTTTTTCAACTGTAAAGTTAGACATTTTAGCATGGGAGGTCTATGGGATTGACTCCCTTTTGGAGCCTGTCTCTAGCGGCCAGTCGATGAATTGCAGTTTAAGTCACTTCCGTGTTGGATTCAAGAGAGAGAACGGAAGGTTGCCGCTTGGTTTAATTCCATTTTTTTTTACTTCCTTCTGTCTCGTTGACTCGGATATACATCATTGCTTATATTGATTCAGGCCTTGTACATACTAATACATTTTCATTTGAAAACGCATCTTTTTCTCTCCGTTTTGGCCTTCTGTCCACACTGAGAGCATGTGGAGAACAAGAGGGAGCAGCGAGCAGGTGCTGAGTTTGGTACTGTCCTGCGAAAACTGAGCTTTTTGAAAACGCTTTCCCAAGAGGATCAATTTAAAAACGCTGTTTTCGCATTGTAGTATGGACTGTGAAAACGGAGGTATTTGAAAACGATGGCGCATTTTTAGTCATGTGACGCATATTGAACGGATAGTTTTCCAACGTTTCAGTGCAGATGAGGAACTTTTGGAAAACTCTTGAATACGCTAGTGTGGACGGAGAGTTTTTGAAATGAAAATGCCATTTTCAAATGTATCTGGATTAATGTAGACGTAGCCTCAAGAGTCCTTTACACGAGTGTGCCTTCGTGACAGCACTAACAGAGCCTGTTCTCAGCATCACTGTGTGTGCATACAATTCCACCAGATGTTCAATAGGCAGTTCAATGTACCAAAGCAATTCTGAAAATATCAAAACACTTATGCAAGATGGAAACTTCCAAACATAAATAGAGTCTCTGTCACTGCTATGGGTGGAGATCCTTGGTAGGGTGGGTAATAATGACTCTTGTGACCTCATGGTCGGCTTTCATAGCCAGATGTTCATTTTTCCGCTGTTTTCCCAGAACTTCATGTCATTTTCCAACCCTCTGTCCAGGAACTTTGGTGTCCTGAGTGGCAACTTTGTGTCATACATGTTGGGGATCAATGGAAATGTTAGACTGGGATGCCATCTTACCTGGTAGGCCAGGGTTGGATACCAACTAGACCATCTTAAACCACATTAGGCCAGTTTAATATTTAAGATTTAGACATTCTCCCTAACATTGACACACATGAAAAAAAAAAAAAAAAAAATTGAAATTCTGGCTTCAAGTCCATGTTGTCCTACTCTTATGTGCCAGAAAAACAAGCGCGCTGTCGAAGAGTAATTCGCTGGTGAAGTGGATTTACTTATTGTATAGTTAACGGATGTTATCATGAGCTTTGTAATGTTTGAAGCGGATGTCATAAATGTCAGTAGACCGGGAGGATTTTCAAATGAGCTGTTCATTCATAAATCCATAACATCTTACCTTCATGCTGTGGAAATACAAACCGGAAGACTGAACACAACGAGCTCATCGCTGAAAAGGGGCGTGGCTACACATGGTCTATATTGTCCTATAATATCATCCCTCCCTCTCTTCATCCATCCATCCATCCATCCATCCATTCTTAATTTTTATCCATCCTTCCCTTCCTCCATCATCCATCCATGCTTAATTTTTATCCATCCCTCCCTTTCTCTTTCCATCCATCCATCCATTCTTCCATTCATCCATCCATCCCTCCCTTCCATCCATCCATCCATCCATCCATCCATCAATTCATCATCCATTCATGTCTCCATCCATCATTAATTTTTATCCATCCCTCCCTTTCTCCTTCAATCCATCCATCCATCCATTCTTCCTTCCTTCAATCCATCCCTCCATCATACATCCATCCTAAATTTTTTATCCATCCCTCCCTTTCTCTTTCCATCCATCCATTCTTCCTTCCTTGCATCCATTCATCCATCCATTCATGTCTCCATCCATCTTTAATTATCCTTCCCTCCCTTTCTCCTTCAATCCATCCATCCATTCTTCCTTCCTTCAATCCATCCTTTCATTATCCATCCATCATCCATCCTTAATTTTTATCGATCCCTCTCTTTCTCTTTCCATCCATCCATTCTTCCGTCCTTGCATCCATTTCTATATCATCCATCCATCCATCCTGAACTTTTAATGGTCCCTGCCTTCCATCCATCCATCCATCCCTCCCTTTCACATTCCATCCATCCATCCTTGCATCCACCTATCCATCTATCCATCCATTCATGTCTCCATCCATCCATCCCTCCCTTTCTCCTTAAATCCATCCATTCTTCTTTCCTTTCTTCCTTCCATTCCTCTTTTTCTCATTCCATCCATCCATCCTTGCATCCATCCCTCCCTTTCTCATTCCATCCATCCTTAATTTTTATCCATCCATCCCTTTCTCCTTCAATCAAACCATCCATTTATCCATTCTTCCTTCCTTCCATCCATCCCTCCCTTTCTCATTCCACTATTCATCCATCTCTTTCTCCATCCATCCATCTATCCATCCCTCTCTAGACACCTCCATCCATCCCTTTCATCCATCAGTCAATATTGTAATTTCACATCTATCCTCCTGTATTTCTTGTACATACCTGTTTCCTTGCATAACTTGGCAACTCCCATCTAACAACTTGTGAACCCCCATAATTCGAGCTTGTCTCATATTTGTTAGATCTTCTCCTGTTTACTTTATTAATTACCAGTTAAGACAATTATCACTGAACACTTTTGAAAACAAACAAACAAAAATCCCATTAACATTGGCTTCTATGTGTGTTCTTCTGGTTGTGTTTACACAAGCTTCAGTCTGGCATTTCACAGTTACCATTGTTGGTTAAGAAATGACCAGTTGCCTCTTTTAGATTAACACTATTGAGTTATTCACTGTTTCATTTTGAAGTCCAGTATATTGACACACCTGCCAGACTCACTTCACAGGTCAACAGAGTTGGTGAACCTGAGATTGAGGCAAATGTTAGTGTGTCATGAATATACTGCCGAATATATAGTGTGGACAGGAATTTGCAGTATTTGGTCAGCACATTAGGTCAAATCACTATACATCCCTCTTTTTAAGTACATACTTTCAGTGCATACTGTATTGTATGATTTAGGGCACAGCCTAAGTCTTTTCCTTTTCTAAGGCCTTTATTTGTTTTTCTTTTTTTGCTCATTTACTTTTTACACGTACTTGTTGTTCAATTCATTGCATGAAGACAAATCACACGGCAGGCGAGTTTTTGTAAACATATAGCATGAGGTTAGACTCTTGTTCGTCAGATGAATGCATTAACCTTGCAGGTATCATCTCAACACCTTTCCTTTTTTATTACTCTAGCTAGTGTTTGTAGTTCATCAGAGCAGACATGAAGATGACTGATGAAACCGATCGCTTGGGTCATTATCCTCCACGTTACAGGGCAGAGAAAATTAAAATTTGATTTGTGGAGGGGCTGTGTTTTGTCGTTCTGGTGGATAACCGGACGTGAAAAATGTGCCCCAGTCTCCTACTCTAAGAGCAAGTCTGTTTACCCCTGAACGAGGAGAATTAATTAACCTCGTTTATATTCTGGGCTCGTACTTGCAAACCCATCCTGATGTCTAGGATCCATCTCAGAACTTGCTTTATGTTTGTCCCTTTGTCTTGAGGTGAAATCTGACTTCAGATCAGTCCTGCTGTGATTGTAATAATAGATGAGATTCAGCACTTGAGTTAAGTTCTAGCCAGAAGGTTTCGTTTGATGAATGCTCTTGTTATAATCAGAGCAGTTGTGCACAACTCACCTGAAACTCACTGTATTAGAAAAATCTTTGCCTTGTGTTGTTTTCTTGTTGTCTTGATTTTCATTCTCATGTATCTCTTGCTCATCAAGGATGCATTTATTTGATCAAAAATACAGTAATATTGTGAAATATTATTACAATTTAAAATAGCTGTTTTCTATTTTACTATACTTTAAAATGTGATGCAAAGCTGAATTTTCAGCATCATTACTCCAGACTTCAGCGTCACATGATCCTTCAGAAACCATTCTAATATGATGATTTGCTGCTGTAGAAACATTTCTGATTATTACCAAAGACTATATAGGAAAACGGTGCACTCCGATTACTTATGAATGGGAGAAAGTGCAACGCCCAATATGGCGAATAAGCCCCGCCTTCTAAATGGAGGAGCCAATCGTTGATTAGTAAAGTCATTGCGTCACTGCAGCTGCCATTAGAAACTCTGGTTGCTATAGAAACAGGAAGTATTTTGAGGCCCCATACACACGGAGACTCGTTTAGCTGTATACGTAACAAAAATTGTATTGTATCGGCGTTTCGTCTATACGGATCCGGCGTTTTGAGAGCCTGAAAGCTCTATTTTTTAAAACCGGGTCCCAGTGTGGATAAATCTGAAAACGAAATCCTTGCGTTTTCGTGTGTGTTTTGCGTATTTTGTGAAACGATGATGTCATTACCTCACGTCTCGACCCTAGTCAGACAATGCATGCGCATGCACCAAGTCTTCTTCTCCGTTTTTAGTGTATCTCTGTGGCAGAATTACAGCGCCACATACTGGTTTGTCATGTATACTACATCATTTTGAGTCGGTTTCAGTGGTTTCGTGTGTACGCAGATATTTCTTGAGACAACGCCGTGTTTACAGTTTTTTTTTAGAACGAGGTAAAAAAAAGATTGGATAGGGAAAGCTCTGGCTTCGTGTGGATGCGGCCTAAGACGCGCTTAGGACTGCGCATGCGCATTAGCTTTGTCCAGGCTGAAAAATTCAGTTTTTTGTCATGATTCGAGCATTTAGAAACAAAATTTATGAGACAGTTGTTGTCAGATTTCATTGGTGATTTCAAATATGAAATTTAATTGTAAGCTTGGCGAACAGTTTTGGAGAATTTGATGTTTCCCTATTCAAAGAGATAGGAGCTGCACTTGCATGCCCGAGATGCGTTTCAAAGATGGCCGCCAAGTGAAATGACTTATGTCTTAAAGGGTACAAAACACACACAGTTTCTGCCAATCTCATGTTAATCTTGAGTATCTATAGAGTAGTATTGCATCCTTCATATCTTCGAAGAGTCTTTAATTATATCATATTTATAAAAGACAGATACGCTGTACCGATTTTTTCCGAAAACCGCCGTGAAGGCATGCAGTGGGCGGAGCTAAAGAGTCCAAGCACACACACACACACACACACACTCACACAATACATCATGGCATTATCCCTGGATAACGTTTGATTCACTATACGTTCGCGTTGTTGAAATTATATGCACTTGCACGCCGATTGCCAACAAAACACAGACATTTGATGCAGTTTCACTCACCGCCTGCGGTTTCGACTCATGACCGGGAACAAACAAACACACGTGCAGAACTCCGTTGCTGCTCCGGGAAAAGAAACCGCAACTGTTTCCTTAACGCTGGGTTATTTGGGAAGCTGATCAAGGTTATCTTTCCCTCACAACCAAAAACACATTTCTTTAGTGACATTGTTGATTTCGTGGTTAAAATCAAAATGACAGCGCTGCCGACGGCTCCATAACCCGAATGAAGCTCGCTGATGTGCATGCTCTTGCTCTCGCTCTGGTTGATGTGCGCACGCACTCATCCGGGAGAAGTGCCCATACAAGGAACTCCGCCCTTAATGATGTCATACAGGGCCATGCTCGAAAAAAACTTTCAGAAACTTATTCGATATGTATTTGGCACAGAAATTTTGGCCATGTTTTAGCATGAGAATCCAACTCTTTAACAATGTAAACAAGTCAGAATGCATGAAATAGCATTAGACCCCCTCTTTGAAGGAACTTTGTTATTACTACCTCTCGGTCCGTTCAGAATGGGGCCCCCTAAAGCGCGGTCGCACCAGTTGCACCACCCTAATGATGGCCCTGCATTATGGGATGCAATTTCTAGCACAAAATGCTTAGTTGTACATTTTAGCAAATGTAGTAGGTTATCTGGGTCTTGTTTGCATACAGAAATTCGCAATATACATACTTATATACTTCTGAAATAAAGTAAAAGTAGTATGGTAGTATGCGTTTGTGAACATAGCCAGTCAGTCTAGCTGTCAAATGAGATATGTATAATAACTAACACAATATATAAAGGCTTTTATTACTGTGACTTCTCTTCAACAGTATTGACTTTAAGCCACCTCTAATCGGTTTTTGTGATGCTTCAGCGCAGTTTTCAATTAGCGCCGAACATTGACATGTGACACATGACTGAAGAAGGAGATTAATATGAAGAGAAATTAACTGAGAGCTGAAAAGAAGAGAAGAGCAGTCTGTTTCCCTGCCGATGGCAGCCTGTCCGACTTGAGCTTGCGAAAGAAAAGCTGGTGCACGTCTTAAGCCAATGAACATGACAGACCATCTACACTCACACAGTGTACAACTGAGATGCTTTCTAATGGCAATATTGTTAAAGATCTGCGAAGTTACTGGCAATCAGGAAAATCTTAAATGGATGAATCTCATGAAAGTCACATTTCTTCAAAATTAAGCATATTTTAGAATCATTATGATTTCTTGCATTGTAATATTCTTTTCATGACATTTGCACATTTTCACCACAAATCCCTATTGTGATGCATTCGGACATTTTACCTTTGAGCTTTTTTTTGTAATTCTCATTATTCTCAATGGAGATTCACATTCACATTATGAGTAGTGAGTAATTGTCTCTGTTAGCTTTGTTCTTTGATTAACATTAATGACATTAGCATTAGTGGCTGCTGTGCCTTTAAGAACTGCCGTTGCTGCACATGAACCGGATCTCACATGCGTTTCATTTTCTCACAACTCTTTATGTTCATTTAAGACTTTGGGCCCTATTTTAATGATCTGAGCACATGGTCTGAAGCTCATGGCGCAGGTGCACTTAGGGCGTGTCCGAATCCACTTTCGCTAGTTTAGCGACGGAAAAAACGGTCGGTGCGCCAGGCGCATGGTCCAAAAGGGTTGTACCTAGTCTCTTAATGAGTCATGGATGTGTTTTGGGCGTAACGTGCAATAAACCAATCAGAGTCTCATCTCCCATTCCCTTTAAAAGCCAGTTGCGCTCGCACCATGGCGGATTCGCTATTTACATGGCGGAATTTGCGAGCGAAAGACTGAACGCTTCTCCAGAGAGGAATCCTTTTATTTTTAATATTTAAAAATGTTTGTGTGCTGCTGCGTGTCCCTGTGTGTGTAATAAGCAGTAATAAGTGTACGGGCGTTGTGCACCCACCTATAGGCACATATTACTAACGCGCCCTTTAAATAACACAAAAATACTGCGCTATTGACTTTAGACCAGGTTTTTGTTGGTCAATGGCGCAGTCGTTTTCAGTTCCTCAAAATAGCAACGCGCCAACAATGCACCTGAACACACCTTGTTTTCAGACCAGCACACCCATGGGCGAACAGATGGGCGCGAGTGCATTTGCTATTTAAACAACGTGGCGCTGGACGTGAAAATGATAACTGCGTCGGGCTGAAACTAGCAAGAAACACTTGCGTCGCGCCTGGCGCCGCATTGCGCCGGGTGTATGATAGGGCCCTTTATTTAACTCATTTAAGACTCTTATGAGGATACTCAACAAAATGGACATTTTGGCATAATTGTGTGTGTTATTGTTCATTGAAGCGTGAAAGAGAACTCGATTCTGTCACGCTGTATGTGCGCACGATACTGGTACACGATACACAGACATGACATTCACAAACAGCACGTTCTCTTTTGACTCATCACGCTTGAATGGTTTAAAACATTTGCGTGAATAAGAGTGTGATGGATGGGATAAGGATGACAGAACGGATGCTGTGTTAATTGCATTAAATATTTTTCATGCGTTAAACTGGATAAAATGAATCGCATGCATTAACGTGTTAACGTTGACAGCACTAATATATATATATATAGTTCAGTCTAGTTCTGTTATGAAACTGTAGAGGGCGCAGGCTGTTAGGTCCTTACATGCAATCTGCAAGCAATCACATCATTACAGCTACAGCCAATGAGTTTGCTTGCTCAACATTTAAATGGTCTGATTCAGTGTTCGCTGTATACTGGTCCTGCACCACTATCAGAGTTCCTCTGAAAGCCTCCACCTCCCCCAGCTCCACCTGTCTAGATCTGCTACAGGATTTAGGGGAGAGCGGGGCACAACCTAACGTGGGGTTAGTTGTAACACACATGGTTTAAAACTTTCCACACATGCTAGCATGACGAAACTTAGTGTATTTACTAGTTGCCACATCAACATTATTTAGAGAAAAAATTGCACCAAAATTAAAAAATCTTTGGAAGATGTCACTGAACATTTATTTAACCATAGCAGAAGTAAATTTCCTACTTAAGTTAATTTTTCATATCTGTTTTTTGTGTTTATTTTAAATGAGACAAATCTGATATTATTTTAATCTTATATCTGTTATTTAACAGTTGAGATAGTTCTTTAATGCTTGTCTAACCAGCAGAAGACACGAGCCGGGGTTAAATCCCTGTTGCGCAGGTGGGGCATGTTGTCACACTGCGTTATAATGTGCCCCTATTAGAACTACGCTATTATATTCTATACTTTTATGAATTCTATTGAGAAACCATGAGAAAAAGGTGAATAAAGACTGAGAATCAATGTTCAGAAATTATTAATTATTATTATGTTTTTAACTATGCTGTATAGCTGTGTTTT
This sequence comes from Coreius guichenoti, assembly GCA_039654105.1. Taxonomy (NCBI): domain Eukaryota; kingdom Metazoa; phylum Chordata; class Actinopteri; order Cypriniformes; family Gobionidae; genus Coreius; species Coreius guichenoti. Next base: position 25,106,784 of record CM077191.1, read on the forward strand.
GCGGTGTGTTTGTTGTCAAACTCAAAAATGTGTATATTTTTAATGATTAAAAAATGCCATTATTTTATTTGAAAAAGTTAATAATTGTATTTTATTGACAAAATATTTCAGTTTGTCTTGGATATTTTTTTGATTATCTCAGATAACATTTTAAGCTGTCATATGGTCATGTTACATTGTGCTCCTCACATGTTACAATGTACTCCACCTATGGGGCATGTTGTCACATTTCACTTCCATTCTTTCGGGGTAAATCAAGAAAAAAAGTATACACTGTATTAATAAAACAAAACCACATAATTATACTAGACATGTATGAAATTAATGTGGGAAAAAATAAATACTCTGAACCCCAAGTGGATTTACACAAACTGAGAAAGTCAAAAAGCGCTCTCCCCCTGTGCATGCATATATTTATACATATATCTTACATGCTCACAGCTGTGTCTGTGTATCTATTAACAGTAGCAAGTCAATACTTGCTCTGCAGCAGCAGCGTGTGTAGCAGATCTAGTCTGCCAGATACAATTGCCATATTCAATAACATGCTAAAACTATTCAGAGAGTTTATTCTATTCAAGTTCATTTAAAATGTAAATGTGAAAAATATATATACACTCACCTAAAGGATTATTAGGAACACCATACTAATACTGTGTTTGACCCCCTTTCGCCTTCAGAACTGCCTTAATTCTACGTGGCATTGATTCAACAAGGTGCTGAAAGCATTCTTTAGAAATGTTGGCCCATATTGATAGGATAGTATCTTGCAGTTGATGGAGATTTGTGGGATGCACATCCAGGGCACGAAGCTCCCGTTCCACCACATCCCAAAGATGCTCTATTGGGTTGAGATCTGGTGACTGTGGGGGCCATTTTAGTACAGTGAACTCATTGTCATGTTCAAGAAACCAATTTGAAATGATTCGAGCTTTGTGACATGGTGCATTATCCTGCTGGAAGTAGCCATCAGAGGATGGGTACATGGTGGTCATAAAGGGATGGACATGGTCAGAAACAATGCTCAGGTAGGCCGTGGCATTTAAACGATGCCCAATTGGCACTAAGGGGCCTAAAGTGTGCCAAGAAAACATCCCCCACACCATTACACCACCACCACCAGCCTGCACAGTGGTAACAAGGCATGATGGATCCATGTTCTCATTCTGTTTACGCCAAATTCTGACTCTACCATCTGAATGTCTCAACAGAAATCGAGACTCATCAGACCAGGCAACATTTTTCCAGTCTTCAATTGTCCAATTTTGGTGAGCTCGTGCAAATTGTAGCCTCTTTTTCCTATTTGTAGTGGAGATGAGTGGTACCCGGTGGGGTCTTCTGCTGTTGTAGCCCATCCGCCTGAAGGTTGTGCGTGTTGTGGCTTCACAAATGCTTTGCTGCATACCTCGGTTGTAACGAGTGGTTATTTCAGTCAAAGTTGCTCTTCTATCAGCTTGAATCAGTCGGCCCATTCTCCTCTGACCTCTAGCATCAACAAGGCATTTTCGCCCACAGGACTGCCGCATACTGGATGTTTTTCCCTTTTCACACCATTCTTTGTAAACTCTAGAAATGGTTGTGCGTGAAAATCCCAGTAACTGAGCAGATTGTGAAATACTCAGACCGGCCCGTCTGGCACCAACAACCATGCCACGCTCAAAATTGCTTAAATCACCTTTCTTTCCCATTCTGACATTCAGTTTGGAGTTCAGGAGATTGTCTTGACCAGGAGCACACCCCTAAATGCATTGAAGCAACTGCCATGTGATTGGTTGATTAGATAATTGTATTAATGAGAAATTGAACAGGTGTTCCTAATAATCCTTTAGGTGAGTGTATATATTAGAAAATACAATTTTTGTTCATAATCTTTGAAAATGCAATGTTGCCATTGACATCTCTCTCTGTTTCTCTCTAGCAGGAAGATGAGCGCAACGCTGGCACCGTTCATGACAAAGATCAAGCTGAAATCCGCAAGTTGCTCACACAGAAGTACAAAAAGTTGCCATGGAAACCAGAGGTACGAGTATCATGCGTTGCTTTATTTTTGTCATTTTGCGTGTGACAATGACTCATTATCGCTCTCTTTTGTTTGCCAGCTGTGTAAGTTCTTAATGAGAACTTCTCAAACCTTCACTGAAGCTCTTAATAAGCACATGTTGGCCTGGACTGTTTTCTGTAACATGCAATTTTGTGTAATGAACAAATTGTATTACTGTCAGATTTTAATATCAGCTGTAATATCTGCCAAGATTTAGCTCACATTTTCAGGGCTTAAGTTAGGGTGCTTATTAGTATTCAAACAGTGGTTGTTCTTGTAATTTTAGTTAATTACTGGACTGAAATGCTGCTCAACCTACTGGAGAAAAAAAATGCAAATTTGGAAAATCATAATCTTATTTTTGCCCCGGTATACTGGACCAAACAGTTGGGAGGATGATGTATTAAATTGGATGGTTTATCCAACTCCATTAAAGTGACATTATTGTCATAATTATTCCTGTTAGATAAAGTAAAAAGGGTTTCTCCTAAGCTGCTTATTTGAGAACGCACAGATTTAACTGAGTGCTCTGAACGCTGGGCATTTCAAACCACGAGGCTGCTAAACCAAACCACCACATGCAAAATAATGAGTCAGAGCCTCTATTAAAATCACTATGAATGAGGGCAGGTGAAGTAGATGTGCCGTTTTAAAATAATAGCATAGAGGTGGGAATACTCTGTGGGCGAATGGCAGCGGTTTGTTTTCATGGCATTAGGGATGTGATGCCATCTGCTCTTTCAGGGCTCTCAAACTCTCTAGCCAGGTAACTATACACAGCTATTGGCACAGTAAATGCCAAAGTAAGATACCAAGTTATTTACCAATTTTGCTGTTGCTGAAGTCTAGTATCAAGCTTTGCAGCTGATTGTCCGTGTAAGTGAACATTCGGAGAAGACGTGTCGCTTCGATGCCTCCGGTATAGACGGATTCAAGTCGTTGCGGCAATTCCAGCATGACAAAATACACCTGTGCACAAAGCCAAGGGCATACAGAAATGCTTTACCGAGTCTATGAAGGAATTCGACTGACCTTCACAAAGGCCAGATCTGAATCCCACTGAACAAACGTTTTTTTCTAACACTGACTTGTGTCAGGACTCATCTGGAAAGAAAACATCATGAAATGTGATTAAACTCGGATGATTTCAAGTGCACACTGCAGTTATCAGATTTTATAGTATTTATTTTCTGTTTATATTTTCAAAGGGATGCACCAATATTAAAATAATACACACTAGAAATACCAGTAATAGATTTAAGTGCTAGAAGTGAATTTAAGCATCATGACATATGTGAATTAACGCACAGTATGAAAAATTGATACATTTTGAATTTAGCTAAAGATTACATTTAAAAATGTTATCAAATGATTTGTCCTTTAAAAGATTAACTTTAAGTGAGATGACTGCACTTGTATTTCTACTGTTTTATAGTTTTTTATTATGATAATCAGTGATATTTTTATATATTATAGTATTTCTTAATATTTTGAATGAGCTTTTATTTTTATATTTTCAGTTTTCATTTTAAATGGTAGTAATTTTAGTAATTTTGCGGTGCTTTTCTCATTTGTATTCATTTGTTTTTTATTTTTCTATTTATCTTTCTATTTATTTCAACATTATTTCAATCGACATTTCTAATTATCATTGAAGTTTTTTAAGTTTAAGTTTTTCATCTAATATTTATACTTTATTTTGTTTCAGCATTATTTCAATCACTGAAAATTATTTTTAATAGTTTTAGTTAACAATAACAACACCGCTCATAGTATTGAATTTTAACATTGGCTAAAGCAAAATAAATAAATAAATATAATAATATTGATGCATCCCTATGATAATAGACCAGTATTTTTTAAATAATAATTTCATGTAAATTTAATTTAATGATATTTCATTATGTCCTGACAAAATAAATAAATAAATAAGACATGTAAAATTGTATATTAGCTAAATATACAGTATATCCAATATGGAATATTACAGATTTAAAAAAAAAATTGTAATATTATCCGATAACTGATATGTTAGTGATATATCATGCATCCCTATATGTTCTCTGGCTGCTGAAAAACAAAAATGGCCATGTACTAGTATAATGTTCTTAATATGTTTGCAGTTTTTGCTTTTCTCCTGTGTTAGCCACTGAATGTTGTGTTAAGCATCAGCCACAGTTGCTTCTGGGAAAATGGATAGCCGGTCCCTGACAGGTCTCACAGGCCGTGTTATTTATAGGAGTGAACACAGGCGATAGCCGGCCGAAAAACAGCCCCTGAATTCAGGCAGATGTTCACAATTAATTCCTGAAGCTTGGTACAAGAGGTAGCCACCTTATTTTTCACGCAATAGCGGGTGCCGCCATTGTACCACTCTTTCATTTTAAAGCCACGTTTCTAGCATCTGTAAAACTGCATTCTAAAAATATATCTAAATTACGACATGTACTCTCAATGCAAAATGCTGAACCGTTAGTTCATGCGTTCATGACCTCAAGGCTAGGTTATTGTAATGCTCTACTGGGTGTTTGCCCTGCACGCTTAATAAATAAACTCCAGCTGGTCCAACTATAATGTGTTAGATTTCCGGTAAGCCACTTCTGCTAATAGTAGTTGTACTGTGAACCTGTAGTTTTGCGATGACTGTGTAGTTTTGACTGACTACATAACTTTTAATATGGACTACAGAAAGACTGGCATCCTTTGTGCAGTTAATAATAGCTGGTTCAAGTGTAAAAAATACCTGCAAGATATTTGTTTTTATCATAATCCACACACCAGAACTGAATGTGGATGTGGGGCACCCTATGATCTGCACATTGCAAGGAGCTCGTCGGTGTTGGTTAAAAGCATTATTGTAATGTGTGCTGTGAACACGCTGCCAATGCGAGTTGCTTGTTATTTTTATGTTTTAGTCAAATAATTAATTATTTTTATAGTATGTTGCATTAACCGTTCAATCGCCATTTTGAGTTATTTGCATGCACATGCTTAATGTGTGACACGATGCAGTAAAGGTGAAATGGTGTATGTAAAATGACGTTAAGTTTCTAAACACAGCAGTAGTTTATGTATTTCTCTTGTGTGTATTTGAGCGACACATTTGTGAGAAACCGTTGAAATTTCCATATGTTTGCTCTTTCCACTTTGTTAATGGCAGACCCTCGGAAAAAAACTGTAAGAAATTACAGTGGCTGTAGCATTTCTATCGTAAAGAAGTGGCCAAATATTAAAGGGATGACCCTTTAATATTTGGCCACTTCTTTACGATAGAAATGCTACAGCCACTGTAATTTCTTGAACAATAACGTGGGCATCAATACATGCAAACTCAGAGTGAGGGTTTAAACTTTTATTTTGAAATTGCGATGAATGAACAGTTTAAAGAAACATATTGATGTATTCTCCTGTTTGGCGTAGGTTTATAAATGATTTACGTTACAAATCTGGTGAAATGACACACATTGCATTCTCATATGAATGTCATAAGCAACCCAAACTCACAGCATATGCAGAGATGGCGTTTGTTAAACGAGCTGCTGAGACGTGCATTGAACACTAAATAATTGAAAACGTTCTCATAAGATGTCAGGCCACTTCTTCATTTCATCCCCCCCACTGTGTTATACTCCGCGGGTGTGGTAAATGTTTACCGTCACGGTGTTTCATAGTGTTTTGTGCGTGCTCCCACAACAATACTCCTTACCCACCAGCTAGCAAAACGGAAGCCTAGAAGGAAGTACGTCATCGTATTTACTTCCGCGTTGCAAAATAAGGTGGATAGCTTGTGGTTTTGTGAGATCATTGGCAAAGTCGGCTGTTCTGATTGGCCATTCACTCAACCAATGAGAGACTATGGTGAAAAAAAAAATGACAAACCTTGAACCCTTCATGTAGAGAGATGTAGGTGCGAGGCTAAGGAGAATGGTTTGATGGAGGATTGATGGTAATGGGCACCGAGGCCATTAGCAGGACTACAGGCCATAGATGGTGTGTTGAATTTATGACGCTTTATAGATTAACTGTAACGGCAGTGGGCTGCATGATACGTCAGTTTCATATAGAAAACTTTGACCTCTGGCCTTCACTGCTCTGATTTATTTCCACATTTCTGCCTTTGTGCTAAGAGCATCATTGCTTTTTTTCCTCCTCTGAGGATGCTATCCATTTCCTTCTTTGAGGAACTCTCCTTATTCTCCCAGTTGCCACTAAATGACAGTGCTGGCAGCAGTTATCCAAAGCCATTATGTGTCATTAGAGAGTTGAGAAAATTGTGAGCATCAGCAACTTCCCATCGAGTTATTACAGTACAGTCACGAAGACCAGAGTGGGAATATCTGTATTAAATCTGTGATGTCGCCCCATCTACACAAACATCTTCTATAGCAGCAAAACTAAATATTGTCTAAATTGGCTTGTCAGTGGTCTTCCTAAATGGCTAGCTGACTAATTGGTCTTAAGGAAGTACTGAATGCTTAGGCAAGTTAGTGACACATATTGTAGGGAGTGTTTACAGTATGTAATAGGGGTGTAACGGTACACAGAACTGACGGTTCGGTACGTACATCGGTTTTGAACGGGGTTCAGTACAGCAGTTTTACAAAATTGCTTTTTATTTATTTTTATTAAACAGTGAATTCAATTATAACTAAAAGTTTCTTAAAGATAATGCTGTAAACTATATAGGGAGCCCTTACTTGCACATTAATATAATATTAAAGGTTAACAACAGAGCCCAAACTATTAGCCTAAATTCAGTTGCTATTTATTTTTAGATATAATAATCAACACTCAAATATATGGAAGCCCGTTTCCGCCACTAAATAAAAAAATAAAAAGAGTAATTGCGACTTTTTATCTCAGAATTCTGACTTTGTTTCTCACAATTGCGTGATATAAAGTCACAATTCTGAGATATAAACTCGCAATTGCGTGATATAAAGTCATAAATTCTGACTTTATATCACACAATTGCGAGTTTATATCTCAGAATTCTGACTTTATAACTCGCAATTGTGAGAAAAAAATTACTCTTTTATTTTATTTTTAGTGGCGGAAACGGGCTTCCATACAAATAACATATTGTATGCAAACATGTAAACTTTAAATAAGGCAGTTTTTGCATTAACTTCTAAATCTAATTATAAAATTATGTTTTTTCTCCAATTCGTTGTTGAAATATAATCATTTATACACAGTGTCTGTCATTTTCATGACAGATTTATTTAAACATACATTAAATAATCAAGACATCACTTACAGGTTAAGTAGAATGTAATTAATATATATAGGCTAATATAGTGCATATATTTAGCGAAAGAGTTCATCTCTCTAGTGAACTAACAGCTGTGGGCACTGAATGACTTCTGAGGTAAATGTAATGCTACGTGACATTGTTTACAAGCTGTTTTATTGACGTCTTTCCGCGGTTGAAACACTGATCGAGCGATTACACAACATATGATACGTTTCAGTAAGTTGTAATGTATCCTCAACATACCTTAAGATATTAATTCATGTTTATTCTTTAGGAAGAGATGATTGCGTTCACTCGCGCGCCACGCCGCCGCTTGAACTGACGCGCCTATACAGTGATCAGTCACGTCACATTAAAGAGCGTCAAAACGGCATTTATCGTTTGAATTTCGTGATAAAATGGACTGAATACTTAATATGTTCGTGTGGGAACTTGGACTGAAGTATGTTCCGCGCTTAAAACAAGCCCACTGTTAACTGTTAAAGATTGCATTCGGAACCGTTCGGTACACACGTGCACCGTACCGAAAGCCCTGTCCCGAAACGGTTCGGTACGAATACGTGTACCGTTACACCCCTAGTATGTAAGATATGTTATTGCATTCACAAACAGTTAGATGGAGCACAACAGAATGAAGAGATGTGTTTTTAATAGTTGGACTGTTTTGAACTTGACATGCCATCACTAAAGCACAACGCTCATGCTGTGTCAACAGTGTCATAAACAACTGTCCACCTATGACCACAGGGGGTGCCGTACTGCCTAAACAAATATAAACGTGTAATGTGTATATAAACATACTAGCTTCACTTAGGCTACGTTCAGAATGTCAGTCCAAATCCGCAATTTAGCAAGTGTGAACTGCTAAAAATCACATGAAATGTGATTTTTTACTAATCCTTTTCAAGCTACATTCATATGTGGTTTGAAATCCTATTCAAATTGCATTTCTGGAAATCTGTTTCAGTCTGACCGCTCTGATCAGATTTTGCGTGGTTTATGTTACTTTCTCATGCCACGTAAAGCGTAAACGTCAGACGTTATAGGAAACATGCTGAAAGTCGCTGCAGAAACAAGGTTGTGTTGTTGCAAGTGCCAGTCAAGCAGAAAATGACAATATAACGGAGACATGTTTTGAAACCGGCAGAGACGACAGCACGTAATAAAGCCGCTCATCCCAGCCCCGCGGCAGCTGCACAATGTCATGTTGTAAATAAGACAACATCTGTATTGCAGTTGTGGGTGTTGTTGCTATTTTTGGCTTATGTCTACCAACGCAGCGTCATTGCCATAGAAACCAATGTAGATATTGCGGAAAACGAAAGAGCTGCATGGACACACAAATCAGATCTGAACAGTTGCGGTACACAGTGTGGACGTCAATAATTCCAATCGGATGTGAACATAGCCATAATGCTAATGTGCGGTCACATTTACCATTGTTTTGCGAATTTCTTTGGGTGAAATCCAGTGTTTCCACATGATCTGGAATTTTGTGTGAAAGCAAAAGTTCCCTTTCGTTCAGTCACTCCGAGTAACGTCAGTGACTGACGAATGGGGGTTTCGCTTAGAAGCCTATCATCTTCGAGATCTAAAAAACGCCCAATGGCAGCGCCAATGCCATGGGCATGCGGAATTTGCATAGCGTAACTCCGCCCCACAGCGTGGGTATATAAGGAAGTACGCTGGCAACATCGCATTATGTTTCTGCTTCGGAGCCAAGAGTATCTCTTCACTCCTCAAGCCTTCTGAGTATCGTCAGCTTCTTCGAGACGAACAGCTTTCCAGTTGGTGTTGGTGTGACGGCGTGTTCCAGCGATCGTTTACTGCCTGCCTGCTGATCTGTGCAGTGGTCTGCATTCAGCCGGTATTCGGTCCCTGGGCGCTTCGGCATCACTGCGAAGCTTCCTCTCTTAAAAGAGCTCACACTTGGCACGTCTTTTTCAAGATGTCTCGCCAGTGTGCTTCTGGGTGCGGTCGATATCTGCCGCCCTCTGATGGGCACAATCACTGCCTGATGTGCTTGGGCTTTCAGCATGCTCAGGCAGCGTTTGTGGATGAGACATGTTCCCACTGCGGGGACATGCCCATCTCGGTGCTGCGGTCGAGACTCAATGAGCTCCGTAATAGAGTGAGAGTCCCCTCTGCCACACCCCAATCTGCGGTCTCTACGCGAGGCAGCACTTTGGCTGGTGGCCAGGGTGACCTGAGGGTGACGGTGTGGAACAAAGCCCCGACGCTCATGCCTCGGACCACACCCCCCTCTAGCGCACCGTTCCCGCCGTGCGCTCAGACTGAGACACCGGAGCCGGCTCCTGCTGTTCCGAGTGTGTCGTTTGGCGCCGCAGAGGACGAGCGAATGTCGATCGCCGCATCACAAGGTGGGCTGGAGTCCTCCGAGGATGATGATTCGGCTGTGCTGCCGCCTTCCGGTGTGCCAGCATTGTCCGAGTCGGACCCGGAGTTGACAGCCATGCTTTCCCGGGCAGCCGCGAGTCTCGGGTTGGAGTGGAACCCTCCACCCCGTCCTGAACGCTCGCGGTTGGACGATTGGTTTTTGGGGGCGCCGCGTTCTGACACCCGTCAGACCACGCCCCCAATACCTTTTTTCCCGGAGGTGCATGAGGAGGTCACGCGGTCCTGGAAGTCCCCGTTGTCTTCCCGTGACCGATCGGCGGCCTCCTCCACCTTCTCTGCCCTCGATGGGGCCGCGGCCAAAGGGTACACTGGGGTTCCCCCGGTTGAACGCTCTGTTGTGATGCAACTGTGTCCGCAGAGTGCTTCAACGTGGCGTGGCGACCCTAAGCACCCCTCCAAAGCCTGTAGTTTCACATCAACCTTGGTGGCGAAATCCTACAGAGCTGCGGGGCAGGCTGCCGCCTCTTTGCATGCCATGGCCATCCTTCAGGCCTACCAGGCCCGGATGCTCAAGGACATGCACGAGGGTAGAGCTGACCCAGGGCTCAGAAATGAGCTGCGTGCCGCCACCGACCTCGCCCTCCGGGCGACGAAGGTGACCGCACGCTCCCTGGGCCAGGTGATGTCCACAGCAGTGGTCCAGGAGAGACACCTATGGCTCAACCTGGCTGATATGCGGGACGCCGAGCGGACTCGTCTCCTCGACGCTCCCATATCCCAGGATGGGCTATTCGGCGGCGCGGTTGAGGACTTCGCCCAACAGTTCTCAGCCGCCCAAAAGCAGACTGAGGCCATCAAGCACGTACTGCCCCGGCGGCCAGCTGCTGCTTCCACCCAGCCGCCGGCACAGTTGCCTCAGTCTGCTCGCCGCCGAGGGCGCCCTCCCGCGGCTCCCGCCCCTCCCGCGCCACCCAAGCAGCAGCCTTCACCTGGGCCGCGCCGTGGAGGACGCCGTAGGAAGGTGCCCCAGTCCGCTCCAGCCCCGCAGCCCGCCAAGCGCCAGGCTAAGCGGCGCTCCTGACGCGGACAGCTCAGGGATGGGCAGTTCTTTCCAGGAGATGGTAGCAGGACCACTCCTTCCCCCGGTGGAGGGCCGGGGGAGAATCCTTTGTTCCGCTGCTGGCCCCCGGGTCAGCAGCACCCTTTTATGGTTAAAGAAAGAACTGACTTACCCATCCCTGAGCGACCAGAGACCGATGGCAGTGTGCGCCGCCCCCGGGCCACGCCACTCTCGTCCCTCTCTGACGCCAGTCTCCTCTCAGAGCAGACCCCAGTGGAACGCGCGTCCTTCCCTGGTCTCCTCTGTCAGGACGCGGCTGATGACCGTGCCCCCACACCGGGACGCTACGCCTCCCACGTCTGGGCCGGTCACGCCGCCTCGCTGCCCCACCCGGGGTACGTCTATGGTTCGCATGACCCCGCTGGTGCAGTTTCTGGGAGCCTGGCTTCAGCTCCCTGGACTGTCCCGCTGGGTCGCGAAGACCATCAGGCTCGGCTATGCGATTCAGTTCGCTCAGGCTCCTCCTCGTTTCCGGGGAGTCCGATTCACCATAGTGGGGCCCAATGCCCCCCTCATGCGTGCGGAGGTTGCTACCTTGCTGGCGAAGGGTGCGATCGAGCCTGTCCCTCCAGCCGAAATGGAGTCCGGCTTCTACAGCCCTTACTTCATTGTACCCAAGAAAACCGGTGGGTTACGACCGATCCTGGACCTGCGCGTCCTGAACCGATCCCTTCACAGGCTTCCGTTCAGGATGTTGACAGCGAAACGCCTTTTCGAATGCGTTCGTCCAGCAGATTGGTTTGCAGCGATCGACCTGAAGGACGCCTACTTCCATGTCTCCATTCTTCCTCGACACAGACCGTTCCTACGGTTTGCTTTCGAGGGGCGGGCATACCAGTACGCGGTCCTCCCATTCGGGCTAGCTCTGTCCCCTCGCGTCTTCACGAAGATTGTCGAGGCAGCCCTTGTGCCACTCAGGCAACACGGGGTTCGCATCCTGAACTACCTCGACGACTGGCTGATCCTCAGCCACTCTCGAGAGCAGGTGTGCGAACACAGAGACCTGGTGCTCCAGCACCTAGCCCGTCTGGGCCTTCGGGTCAACTGGGAGAAGAGCAAACTCTGCCCAGTGCAGAGGATCTCTTTTCTCGGTATGGAAATCGACTCGGTCGCCATGTGTGCGCAGCTTACGAGCGAGCGCGCGCAGTCACTGCTGACTTGCCTTCGTCAAATCGAGAGCAAGAGTGCGGTTCCACTGAAGTTATTTCAGAGGCTCCTGGGGCATATGGCATCTGCAGCCGCGGTAACGCCGCTCGGTTTGCTTCATATGAGACCGCTTCAGCACTGGCTTCGCGATCGAGTCCCGAGATGGGCATGGCAGTCGGGCACGCTCCGGGTCCCAGTGACTCGGGCCTGCCTGCAGACCCTCACCCCGTGGTCGAACCTCAGTTTTCTACGGGCCGGTGTGTCCTTAGAACGAGTTTCCAGGCATATTGTTGTGTCAACAGATGCCTCCACCACGGGCTGGGGTGCCATGTGCAATGGACATGCTGCCGCGGGCTCCTGGACAGGACCCCAGCGCCTCCTGCATGTCAATTGCCTCGAGTTGCTGGCAGTACGGTTCGCCCTGCACCGCTTCCGAGCGCTGCTCAAGGGTCAACACGTGCTAGTCCGGTCAGACAACACGGCCACAGTAGCGTACATCAACCACCAGGGTGGTCTGCGTTCCCGCCGCATGTCTCAACTCGCCCGCCATCTCGTCTTATGGAGTCAGAAGCACCTGAGGTCCCTTCGTGCCATCCATATCCCGGGAGTCCTGAACCGTGCAGCCGACGAGCTCTCACGGCTTCAGCCACTTCCTGGAGAATGGAGACTCCATCCCCAGACGGTTCAGCTGATTTGGGAACAGTTCGGCGACGCACAGGTAGATCTGTTTGCCTCCCACGACTCTTCCCATTGCCGCCTGTTTTATTCCCTGACCGAGGGCCCCCTCGGCACGGACGCTCTGGCGCACAGCTGGCCGCGGGGCCTCCGCAAGTATGCGTTTCCCCCAGTGAGCCTTCTTGCACAGCTTCTGTGCAAGATCAGGGAGGACAAGGAGCAGGTCATTTTGGTCGCCCCGTATTGGCCCGGCCGGACCTGGTTCTCCGAACTCGTACTCCTTGCGACAGCCCCTCCCTGGTCGATTCCTCTGAGGAAGGACCTCCTTTCTCAGAGACGGGGCACCCTTTGGCACCCGCGTCCCGATCTTTGGAACCTCCACGTGTGGCTCCTGGATGGGACGCGGCAGGTTTGAGTACCCTACCACCTCAGGTGGTGGCTACCATCACTTCCGCTAGGGCCTTGTCTACTCGACACGCCTATGCGTTGAAGTGGAACCTCTTCGTCACCTGGTGTTCTTCTCGCCAAGAAGACCCCTGGAAATGCCCGATCGGGTCCGTGCTCTCATTCCTCCAGGAAGGGTTGGAACGAAGGCTGTCTCCTTCCACCCTCAAGGTTTATGTGGCCGCTATTTCTGCCTACCACGACCTTGTGGAGACGAAAAAGGTAAGTCAGCACGACCTGGTCATCAGGTTCCTGAGGGGAGCGAGGAGACTGAATCCTCCTCGCTCTCCCCTCGTACCCTCTTGGGACCTCGCAGTAGTCCTAAGCGCTCTGCAGAGGGCTCCCTTTGAGCCATTGCGGTCAGTCGAGCTTAAGTTCCTGTCTATGAAGACAGCGCTCCTGACCGCCTTGGCCTCCATCAAGAGGGTAGGGGACCTGCAGGCATTTTCGGTTGACGAAGCGTGCCTGGAATTCGGGCCGGCCAACTCTCACGTGATCCTGAGACCCCGGCCTGGATATGTGCCCAAGGTTCCCACCACTCCCTTCAGGGACCAGGTGGTGAACCTGCAAGCGCTGCCTTTGGAGGAGGCAGACCCAGCCTTGGCACTGCTCTGTCCAGTACGCGCCCTCCGTGCTTACGTAGACAGAACGCAGTGTTTCAGGACCTCAGACCAGCTCTTTGTCTGTTATGGTGGGAAGCTGAAGGGAAAGGCTCTCTCCAAGCAAAGGTTGTCTCACTGGATAGTGGACGCCATTGTTTTGGCTTACCAAACGCAGGGGCGCCCATGCCCCCTTGGGGTCAGGGCTCACTCCACCCGGAGTGTGGCCTCCTCTTGGGCTCTAGCGCATGGCGCCTCGCTGACAGACATTTGCAGAGCTGCAGGCTGGGCGACACCCAACACATTCGCCAGATTCTATAATCTCCGAGTGGAGCCAGTGTCCTCTCTTGTACTCGCCTCTACTAGTGGCCGGTAATGGACTAGGCTCAGGTGTCTTCGCTTGCTCGCCATTCCACTCCACGGACTGGATACGTGCGATATTTTCCTCAGGTAGTTTCCCTGAAGCCCTGAGTTCCTCCAGCACTGTTGATGCCGACACCAGTACGTCTGCCCACTCGCTCAGGCCCTCGTGTTGGCTAGGTGCCACCGTGTGCATGGTTCCCCCGTTGGGCGACCCCCACATGTGTATTCCCACTGTAAGTCTCCCTGAGCAGGTGTCTTTCCCTTGGCAAGCCCCTTGCCACCCCTGGGGGTAAAATTCTTCCACCTTCGGCTGGTTACCCCAGAGTTTCCCATATGTAGCCCTGAGCGGGTCATATGTGTTCTTAAGTCCTCCCTACGGGTAGGCATTTGGCGCATACTTCCACCTGGAATATGCTTCCCAGTGTACCTTGGTATTCCTGTGTTAAGTGGGAGTCCTTCGTCCGTACTAGCTTACGACAGGGAGCTCACGCTTACGCAGGGCACTGGATGACAGCCGAGTGGCGTGATTATATTGGGACCCCCATTCGTCAGTCACTGACGTTACTCGGAGTGACTGAACGAAAGGGAACGTCTCGGTTACGTATGTAACCCTCGTTCCCTGAGGAGGGAACGGAGACGTAACGTCCCTCTGCCACTTCCGCTGTACCGCTGGAACAGCCGGGAGTTCAGTCTTGGCTCCTCAGCAGGTAAACATAATGCGATGTTGCCAGCGTACTTCCTTATATACCCACGCTGTGGGGCGGAGTTACGCTATGCAAATTCCGCATGCCCATGGCATTGGCGCTGCCATTGGGCGTTTTTTAGATCTCGAAGATGATAGGCTTCTAAGCGAAACCCCCATTCGTCAGTCACTGACGTTACGTCTCCGTTCCCTCCTCAGGGAACGAGGGTTACATACGTAACCGAGACGATTTCCCTACGCAGATTTCGCAGTGGATTCACCGCGTTGACTAACAGAAAGCTGCTTGGCACCGGGTAATACTGTGGAATAAGCTAACAGGCTAATCAACTAATGGTATGCTAAGTCATTATGTTAATTGATTAGCTTGCAAAATCTAGGCTAGGGGTTCTCAACTCTGGCCCTCAAGATCCACTTTCCTATAGAGTTTTGCTTTAACCCTAATCAAACACACCTGAACGAGCTAATCAAAGTTTTCAGGATTATTTCAGGTGTGTTTGAACACTGTTGGAGCTAAACTTTGCAAGAAAGGGGACCTGTGGAAAGTGGAAAGAGTGAATGAAAACAAGTGAGTGAATTTGGACACTGAGTGCCGGAAGGGCTGCCACTTTTCCATAGTTTGTGCTTGCTGTTTAATAATCATTAAACTGGCAGCTCCAGTAGTAATGAAAAGATCTATCTTGAACTTTGTCATGGAAACTATGTATATGCCTTAATTAAACTATTTAATAATCAATTAAAAAGGAATTTATACCTGTATGATGATACGCTGTAGCCACATTGGACCAGCGGTTTGGAAAATGGATGGATGGATGATTCAGCTGCAGGGATGATTCTTCTAGTCAGACACAGGAATTCATTCAGCACTCAGTGCATTATGGGTATTCTCTAGCCGTTGAGTGTACGTCGGTTTCACACTCGTTATTGCGGTGCATTATGAGTGCACTCAATAACATCCACTATGGTTTCAGACACCACTACAAATGGCTGTTCCCTCAAATAGTGCCCTATTTAAGGGTATATGGAGCCAAAATGTTCAATAGTCCTGGTGAAAATCTCTACCAATAAGACTGTCGAAACAATCTAATAGCACCAAAAGAAAACTTTAACACCCACCCACTCCATATACAGTAGTGGTCAAAAATGTCCGGCGTAGGAAAATTGACATCTTCACCCATTATTCAAATATTACTAAAAACATTTTTTTTAAAGATTTACATATGCATATTTGCATAGTTGTGCTTGGAGTCAATTGTTTTATTTGTGATATCACAATAAATTGTGATATTGTACGGACATTTCTGGCCAGGCTGTCATACAAAGAAATTATGAACACATACTAAAACAAGAGAACCAATGTAGCAAATTATTAATAACTGATTATGTTGTAGTCAATGAATGTTTTTTTTTTTTTTCTATGCATTTTTTGCATAGTAAAATAAAACCTGTAGCTGCAGTTTGCCAAATAATGTAGTCAGATAAATTAATTAAGTTTTGTGTTTTTTTATTCACTCATATTTAAAATATTTAAAAAATATAAAATATTTTCCTCATTTTGATGATTTAATCAAACCTGTAGGGTCATTAAAAACAAATATTCTCTTTGGACATCACTTTTGGCCACTAATGTATTATATTTCTCCATCAGTTTTAATTAAATTAGGTTATTCGCAATGCTTAATGAGATTGTAGTTCTTTCCCACATTAAGTTGTTGTGTACAGTCGTACCTTTTGTCTTTTTGACCAATTTTCAAATACTTTTAGCTTCAAATCAAAGTTTGTAATGTTGTGATTTACATTGTAGCTGGTTGGTATGGTTCATGGGTTCTATTGGAAAAATGAATAGAAAATAATAATTCCAGAACCAATGCCACTAAAAAAAAAGTGGGCGGCCACTGTTGCACTCTATGGACTGCTGTGGGGTCTTGGGTGACTTGAGACATCACTGATCAGCTCGTTGTTTGTTGGTGGACTAGCCGATCATTTTGGCCTATCTCACAAATGGGAAAGTAGGATAGTGTCTAGACCGACTCGAGAGAGCAATTCTGCATTAAATGCCCACAGATGCACAATTGTGGCGCACGTCACATCTCTGATGCCCGATCCCAGAGGCATTATGGGTGACAAATGGTGGCATTGCTTGTCATTCTGAGCATTGGTGGATCGTTTGTCTATGTCACACACGAACCTGGTTTCGTGGAACATGATTCCTCCATGGGCTGCTGTTGTGCTTGAGACAGGAGGTGTTTGGAGTGTCTGGTATAGAGAGGATTTAGATCAATGGGCCTCCTTCAGACTGACAGAGACTGACAGAGAAGTGAAGGTCATGTGCTTTTTTAGACGTACTCATGGGATGTGAGGTTTGCTCTTAGAAATACAATAGGCTCCTGGGAAAAAATATTACTCTGGTGATTCTTTGTGCTGGAACAGAGCCATCTTTTCTGGCTCTGTAAAGTTTGTACGGTGAGATTTTTCTGACCGGTGTGTGATTCTCAGTCATTTTGTAGTATGCGAACCCTACCAAAGATTCCCTAGTCCCACGTAGCCAGACCTTCTTCCGTCAGTCTGGACTCCATTGCAGCTTTTATTGGCCAAGGACCACGCAGAGGCCATCTGACTGACATGTAAAGCAACCAATCACAGTTCGTTTTGTGGCGCATCATGTTTAGGGGCGTGAAATTGTTATGTCGATGTCCCTACAATAACAGACTGGTCTGTGAAACTTTCGTATTTTAAAGAGTCTATGCTGCAAACTTTACATTGAAAATCCAGCGTTTAGTTGATCCTGATAAGCGCTTATTGCCACAGTTGAAAACACAACGGCTTTCTTCTTCCATGAGGGGGTTTGGCTTCACGGCATCTTTGTTTCCAGGCGGACCATTAAAGGGGTCATATGACGGTTCTAAAAAGAACATTATTTTGTGTATTTGGTTTAATGCTATGTGTTTACGCGGTTTTAGGTTAAAAAAAGTCATTATTTTACACATACCGTACATTATTGTTGGTCCTCTATGCCCCGCCTTTCTGAAACACGTCGAGTTTTACCAAGCTCATCATTCTGAAAAGCGCGGTGTGCTCTGATTGGCCAGTGATCCAGTGCATTGTGATTGGCCTGAATACCTTAAGCGTGTGACGGAAATTACCATTTCCGCCACATACCAGATTACCATTTTTGGAACATCAGCTCCCAAAGCAATATTGACAGTGTGATGCCGTGTCCCAGAGAGATGAGATAAAGACAATATAACACATTTTAAACGAAGCATTTATTGCATCCATTGGGGACATAATTACTGATTATAATGACTTATTATATATAATGACATTTGTGATCGTAGAAACGACAAACATGCGCTACTCTATACTGCCCAAAACTCACGTTTGAATAGTCAGTAGCAAATTCTTAAAAATGAAAACATACTTACAGGCTGTGTCTGAGAGTGAGAAGCGCCAGACTGTACTTGCAAAGATGGAATTGCCCCACTTTTTAGAATCAGCGTGTCCACAACAGGGCGGCGCAGACGGCAACAATACTACAGCAAGAATAAAAGTGACGCCTTCTTTCTTTGCGTACACATTTGGGCGGTGTTATGAAACTCTGCCCCCACAGACTGACGTAGATTTGTGGGGGCGTGTTTGAATGAAGCGTTTTAGGAAGGCTTGGCTGAGCCTTGACTTTTTTACAAAGAATATCTCTTTGGGTTTGAGACTTTGAGCTTTGCAACTCTGCAGATCTTATACATGCACAAACAGCTACATAACACTAAAGAGAAAGGAAAACAAGAAATCGCATCATATGACCCCTTTAAAGAACGCGACACACACATCTCCCCGGACATCCTGTAGAATTCAAAAAATCAGATGACGACTTAGAAACTCCTGAAGTGTTTCCAGTTAAGTGTGCCATATGCATCAGATGTTCAGCCAATGGTCCTTGGGCTCTTGAACGAACTCTCATGGGACGTTCACTGCATTTGCAGTGACAAAGTGATCACTAGGCATTCATTTTAAGTGAGATCTGGTTAGCATTAGCAGTTAGCCCCTATATAAAAAAATCATGATATTAATAAATAAATACATTCATTTTACATAAAAATAAAAATAATATAAATATTTCCAGCCAGATAAGACACTTGTTTTAAAACTAAGACGTGTGTGTGGAGCAAGTGGTGGTTTGTTGTTGTCTCACTAATTGCGTCATCAGGTTTGGCGCACCTATTGGTTTTTGATTTGATGGTTGTCGTAGGAGAAGTCACACTGTGCGTCAAATCTTCTGACACTGCCAGAATTTCCTCTGCGGTAAAATGATCATTAAACGGCTGTCGGTGAACGTCAAACTAACGATCAAAGACTTCAGATTTTGGCCTTGGATCAGAGGAATCTTTTAGGATTCAGAAAATTTGAACCAAATCGTCAAATTAACCAAAATAGTACAGTGAACCAGGCTTAAACCAAGCTATATACAGTGGGGAGAACAAGTATTTGATACACTGCCGATTTTGCAGGTTTTCCTACTTACAAAGCATGTAGAGGTCTGTAATTTTTATCATAGGTACTCTTCAACTGTGAGAGACGGAATCTAAAACAAAAATCCATATTATCACATTGTATGATTTTTAAATAATTAATTTGCATTTTATGACATTAGTATTTGATCGCCTACCAACCAATAAGAATTCCGGCTCTCACAGACCTGTTAGTTTTTCTTAAAGAAGCCCTCCTGTTCTCCACTCATTACCTGTATTAACTGCACCTGTTTGAACTCGTTACCTGTATAAAAGACACCTGTCCACACACTCAATCAAACAAACAGACTCCAACCTCTCCACAATGGCCAAGACCAGAGAGCTATGTAAGGACATCAGGGATAAAATTGTAGACCTGCACAAGGCTGGGATGGGCTACAGGACAATAGGCAAGCAGCTTGGTGAGAAGGCAACAACTGTTGGCGCAATTATTAGAAAATGGAATAAGTTCAAGATGACGGTCAATCTCCCTCGGTCTGGGGCACCATGCAAGATCTCACCTCGTGGGGCATCAATGATTATGAGGAAGGTGAGGGATCAGCCCAGAACTACACGGCAGGAGTACAGTCTCAAATAAAACCATTAGTAACACACTACGCCATCATGGATTAAAATTCTGCAGCGCACGCAAGGTCCCCCTGCTCAAGCCAGCGTATGTCCAGGCCCATCTGAAGTTTGCCAATGACCATCTGGATGATCCAGAGGAGGAATGGGAGAAGGTCATGTGGTCTGATGAGACAAAAATAGAGCTTTTTGGTCTAAACTCCACTCGCCGTGTTTGGAGGAAGAAGAAGGAAGAGTACAACCCCAAGAACACCATCCCAACCGTGAAGCATGGAGGTGGAAACATCATTCTTTGGGGATGCTTTTCTGCAAAGGGGACAGGACTACTGCACCGTATTGAGGGGAGGATGGATGGGGCCATGTACCGCGAGATCTTGGCCAACAACCTCCTTCCCTCAGTAAGAGCATTGAAGATGGGTTGTGGCTGGGTCTTCCAGCATGACAACGACCCGAAACACACAGCCAGGGCAACTAAGGAGTGGCTCCGTAAGAAGCATCTCAAGGTCCTGGAGTGGCCTAGCCAGTCTCCAGACCTGAACCCAATAGAAAATCTTTGGAGGGAGCTGAAAGTCCTTATTGCCCAGCGACAGCCCCGAAACCTGAAGGATCTGGAGAAAGTCTGTATGGAGGAGTGGGCCAAAATCCCTGCTGCAGTGTGTGCAAACCTGGTCAAGAACTACAGGAAACGAATGATCTCTGTAATTGCAAACAAAGGTTTCTGTACCAAATATTAAGTTCTGCTTTTCTGATGTATCAAATACTTATGTCATGCAATAAATTGCAAATTACTTAAAAATCATACAATGTGATTTTCTGGAGTTTTGTTTTAGATTCCGTCACTCACAGTTGAAGTGTACCTATGATAAAAATTACAGACTTCTGCATGCTTTGTAAGTGCAGTAAACCTGCAAAATCGGCAGTGTATCAAATACTTGTTCTCCCCACTGTATGTTCTAAGAACGTTTTGATAACGTTCCCGTTAAGTAATAAAAATGTTATTTCTGAATGTGCTCTGAATGTTCAAATCTAGGGCTGCAACTAACGATTATTTTGATAATCGATTAGCTGGCAGATGATTTTTTCCTTGCAGATTAATTGACTAATCGGATAAAAAGCCCCTTTTTTTTAATTGACAAAACACACTATTCCACATCCTGCCCAATGCTGTCCTTCAAACAAACGCGCCAGCTGAGTGCTATGAAAACATACATAGTGAATATATCTACCATTACATAAATTAACCATGGTTTTACATCGAATAAAGCAAACAAAAATGATAATAATAATAAATAAATAACAGGGTTATTGTAGTTATTCAATGGTAACCACAAATTAACCATTGTTTTGCTTCAAATCGATAGTTTAACTATATGGTATTTGTGTGGTTATACAAATGGTATCAATACGGCAAAAACATGGTTTTATTATAATAAAAACATGGTTTTACTATAATAAAACCATGGTTAATTTTCAAATGGGTATGTTTGTGCTATACATTATGAAAAAAAAGTTACTAAGCAAAAGGAGTTTAAATCCCTACATTAAAATGATATTAAAGAAAAACAAAAAAACACAGATAAGAGGAATGTTCTGCAGGAACATGCACACACATTCGCTCTGGACACAGTAACTGTTACTGTCATTTCTTTATCCTGTAGAAACGTTTTACATTTATATTCAATTACATGCTGTTATCCCTTTACAGTTACTACTCTCATAAAATACTTGAATTATATGTTGACTTTTAAACATAAATTTAGCGTCCAACAGCAGATATTTCAGCTAAATGAATGTTTTTGCACTGAATATTAACTGTCTCCCTCTGGACTGCGTTCTCTCTGTTTGACGCGCATGCGTGCGCCCGCCGCGCCAGCGCTCATTCAGTGGAGCTTAACACAGACTGTCAGGACGCGCTTTCATGCAAAATGGAAATACTTGTGTGAATTAGTAGCATTTACAGATATAACTACTGTTCTCTATATAGATCAGTCAGTGGATATAGGCCTAACCTGTAAAATGAATCTTTTGCGCTGAGGACACAGACACACACACATTTGTCAAAGCGCATGACAGGGTATGTTAAACAGTAATGCATTCGCTTGAAGCTTAGAATAAAGACTTCTCATGTTTTGGGCACTTGGATCATGTACCTTTCCTGCATCAGCTCACTCTGTTTCCACTCCACTATTTCTTTCATTTTGTCCATAGAAATGTGTTATTCAGTGCTGTAATTTGGCATGACTGGTGAAAGTTTATCATGCACAGAGGGCAGACCCGACTAATCGATAATGAGAATCGTTATCGATGATTTTCATTATCGATTATTAACGATTTTATCGACTAGTTGTTGCAGCCCTATTCAAATCGTCCAGTTTTTTAAATGTTTTAAAAATGTGGTTATGCGAGCGTTAAGGAAACATTCCATTTTATAATAAGTTGTGAATGGTACCCTAATTCCGAACAGTACTAAAGGGTGGAGCTAGACTCACTGCAGAATGTTGATTGGTTGACAGAGAATCGTCACTTGCGTGTGCTTTTTCGGCTGTGTTTTTCCTTGCAGCCTGCAGCCTTTGCTCAAACAAAGCATGTCTTCTTCTTGTGACAACAGCCACATGCTGAGAAGCAAGAACAAGATCTGCTATATGTCGTCCACTGTTGTTTACTCTCTTTCTTCTTTGCGTGAAAATGATGTCGATCGCTACACCACGCCTATATCATAAGGGTACTGTTGGTGGTGGCAACGCAAGCCGGATCAGGGTGTAGCGTCTCGAATCGTACTGAACTGTGCTGTACTGAACCATACCGCTCATTGGAAACGAGCCATAAAACGTTTCAGAAAACATTCTATGAACGATGTATGTTTTTGTGTAAACGTTTTGAGAACATAACATAACTTTGAACAAACATTCTATTATGGCTCATTTCCACCGAGCGGTACGGTACAGTACAGTGCAGTACGGTACGCAATTATTTACGTTTCGATTGTCAGAAGTTGTGAATGGTACCAAAATCCCGAACCATACAGTACCACTTTTTAGGGACCCTTCCACTGGGGTACCTAAAGTGTGGAGCTAGACTTGGTTGACAGAGAATCGTCACTTGTGTGTGCTTTTCGGCTGTGTTTTTCCTTGCAGCCTGCAGGCTTTGCTCAAACAAAGCGTGTCTTCTTCTTGTGACAAACAGCCACGTGCCGAGAAGCAAGAACAAGATCTGCTGTATGTCGTCCACTATTGTTTACTCACTTTCTTCTTGCGAGAATGACGTTGATCGCTACACCACGCCTATCAAGTAAGGGTACTGTTGGCGGTGGAAATGCAACCTGGATCAGGGTTTACCGTCCCGAATCATACTATACTGTAATGTACCGCTCGGTGGAAATGAGCCATTAATGTTACTGAAAGAACATTTGTTCATAATTTTGAGAGAACCTTGCCAGAACGGTAGTCAAAGCTCTAGAACGTTCCCTGTTAGCTAGATTGTCAGCATGCCCCTAGAGGCTGTGTAACATTAATCTGAGGAGCCGTCTCTCTTTCTTCATCTTCCCAAATAAAGGTCATTAGCCGGTTCTGGGAAGCAGCAGGATTTCCATTAATGCATTAATGAGAGCGTTTGATTACTATCATCAATCAATATGAGGCCATGTGACATCATAAAGGACACAGATGAATGATCGCTTGAGAGATTGATCAGTGGATACATAAACAAAACACAACACACAACAAACAATCCAGTTGATATATATGCCATTTCATATATCCTATATTCATGTTAGAAATTCAAATCTTGAGTGTATTGAATAACATGTTTCTGATTTCTCCAGGTTTATGCGATCAGACTTTTCTTTTTGGCAATTGACAGTTGATGAAATCCTGAGGACATCAACCTGTTGTGAAAAGAATTTTATATATAATCAGAAGAAACAATTTGGGCCAAATAGGTTGTCAAAATGTATAGAAAAAAAATCCACAAATCAGCATATCGGCAAATCAGAATGATTTCTGCAGGATCATATGACACTGAAGACTGGAGTAATGATGCTGAAAATTCAGCTTTACATCACAGGAATAAATTACATTTACATTTATTTTTAAATATATTAAAATAGAATGCAGTTATTTAAAATTGTAATAATATTTCACAATATTACTGTTTCTAATTTTGATTAAATAAACGCAGCCTTGGTGAGCAGAAGAGACTTCTTTCAAAAACATTTAAAAACCCAACCCCAAACTTTTGTATATTATATTATATTATTATATTATATTATCTTGTCTGTGTGTCTTGTTTCATGTTCGGAGTGTGGTGTTCGGATACCAGCACTCATGTCTAGTTTGGTTTAGGTTTTGTGTCGGGGTTTCGGACACTGATGCTCCATGTTTTGTCTCTCGTGTGAGTGTACGGGTTGTGTGTTTGTTCACTCGCAGTGCTCTCTAGTTTGGTGAATGCTTGGTTTATGTTTTCATTGGCCAGGCGCTCTTGTGTTGTAGTGTATAGCACGCGGTTCGTGTTTTCATCAGCCATGTGCTTTTGTGGGTAACACTTTATTTTGATGGTCCCTTTTGAACATTCTGTTGACTATAAAAAACTTTGCAGCTACATGTCAACTAACTTTAATTAGAGAGTTAGTAGACCGTATGCTTAATATCTGCCAACTCTTTATTGTGATGTTCCTCCAACAGATATTCTACTGACTATAAGTAACTTTGCAAGTACATGTCAACATATTCTAACCCTAACCCTACCAGTCTAATGAGAATTAGTACACATGTAAGTGCAACGTTACTCATAGTCAACAGAATGTGTTAAAGGGACCATCAAAATAAAGTGAAAGCCTTTTGTGTTATGTTTTGTGTGAACACATGGCTTGTGAGTGTTCTCATGGGCTGCGTGTTCATGTCTTGTTTTGTTTGAGCACATGGCTTGTCATGTTTGTTTCTATGTGCCATGTGCTCTCCTGTGTATTTGTCTAACCCACCTTTCGTTATCTGATTATTGGTTCATTTGCCCAACCTGTTCTCCCTCCTTCCCTGCTTTGTTTGCTTCCTATTTATGCTCCTTTTGTTTGCAGTCCTGTGCCAGTTTGTTGTCTTAAGGCCAATTCACACCGCACAGACAAACGCCAACAAACAAGTCTGTCAGAGTTTGTTGGATCAGTGTGTTACCCCTGTTGGTGTCTGATGCCGTTGGTCAGAGTTTGTTTTCACTAGACTGAACATTTTCAATCTGCGTTTGACAACAAACAACAAACGACAACAAACTCAGACGTAATCTGACCTGGACACAAACTGTTGCCATGATGATGAGTCCCTTCTAAAGACTGTGTGTAGGTGGGCGTGCTTAGTAAATTATCCTTGTAGTGAAAATGGCAGGTTTCTGGACAAATCAGAAGACAATTCTAGAGAAAAAGCAAGGAGATATTCGCGAGAGCACACTGGACAAAGTTTGAGCGCGAATGCTTAAAATCTGAGCGAGAGCAGAGCCGTATTTGAAAGCGCACGTTGCGTCCAGTAAGTTTTTGTGCTAGAATAAAAGAGATTTGTTACATTGATGCACTCTCACGTTACAATAATGTGCTCTCGACATTTAACGCCATAATAAACAGCCTCAAATGAACTATAAAACGAGATGAAAGTCGTGTCTGAAGCTGCAATTTTTTATTTTTATTGGTTAAAATAGAGAAAATCTTGTGTTTTCTAAATTCTAAATCCAACGGCCAACTTGTTTGTTGGTGTTTGTCTGTGCGGTGTGAATTGGCCTTTATATACCGTTTGTGTCCTGCTCTGCTCTGCCTGATGCTGTTACTGTGTCCAGTCCTGCCTTGTCCAGATGCCGGTCTTGTTTTCCCCCACAGGGTAGTTTTTGTTTGTTTTGTTTTATTGTTGTCAAGTAAAACCCCATTTTCTCTGCATCTCTGAGTCCTCGCCTCGTCCCTCTCCAATCCTGACACTAGCAGCATTTGTTTGCAGATTCCCTTTGCTATTATATTTTGGATCTAATGCAGTGACCTTCAAACATGTTTAAATGTGGCTTAAGTGTCCAAATAATTTTGGGGCCACTGCATTAACTGGAGGATGACAAGAACTAGCATGTTCAGAAGGTCAGTCTTGCCTCTCCTAGTCACATCAGCTGTTGAAGAACTTCTTTTGCGATTCAGAGCCATGACCGTTCCATATAACCCCCTGTGAGCAAGACTGGAATTGGAATAAACATTATGAAAGATTTGACTGAGTCACTCTTTGGAAACAGTTCTTTTCAATGATTCGGTCTTCAAGTTCAACTCAACGATTCACTGATCCGTTTGCAGTGGTTCTGGAGTTAATGGCTCACTGCCGAGAAAGATTATCAATAAATAACGACTTTAAATTCAGTCTGTTTATGGCACAAAGCACTCATATGACTTCAGAAGACTTAGAATATACAATTTAGTTACTGTAGCATTTCATTGGTCTTTTGGCATTCAATTGGTTCAATCAATCAAGTGCACAGGAGATATTACGTAAAGATTATATAAACGTTTAAGACAGCTGCCATATTTACCCATAAAGGCGATTGAGTTTAATCAAAACCTCCCCATAAAAATCCCTGTGGTTTAAACAAGAATGGCACACATGAAAATACAGTATGTTCTGCTTGATGGTGTTTATTTATAGCAGTGGAATCGCAGGGTTAATCTCTGTGGCCTAGTTTGTGGGCTGGTACCGAGGATAAAAGTCTCTCACAGCACAAATGAGAGACTGACTCACTGAATTCAACAGGATACACAATAAAACAGTTGCGAGAATTGAATCAAAGTGTCTATTACTGATGCTTATATCATTCCCTGTGGTTGTATGTATGTGCAGAATCAGAAACTATTTTCAGACTATTCTTGTATGTCGGCAACTTTAATTTCCCCAAGTAGAAATTCAGGGCGAGTGTAGACATCTCTGAGGGTGTGACATTGTTAAAGTTAGGATGGAAATAGATGTGGTCTTAGATCACCATGTGGTCAGTGCTTTCAACCCTGCTGTTAAAGTTTCAAGTCAAGTCAAGTCACCTTTATTTATATAGTGCTTAATGCAGTACAGGTTGTTTCATAGCAGCTTTACAGTGATAAATAGGAAAGTAATGATTCCAACCCTCTACAATGCGAGTAAATCACTCGCATATGCGACTAAGGGCCCTATCATACACCCGCCGCAATGCGAAGCCAGGCGCGACGCAAGTGTTTTTTGCTAGTTTCAGCCCGACGCAGTTATCATTTTCACATCCAGCGCCACGCTGTTTAAATAGCTTGCGCCCATCTGTTCGCCCTGTTTCGAGGTGTGTTCAGGCGCATTGTTGGCGCATTGCTATTTTGAGGCAACTGAAATCGACTGCGCCATTGACCAACAAAAACCTGGTCTAAAGTCAATAGCGCAGTATTTTTTGTGTTATTTAAAGGGCGCATTAATAATATGTACCTATAGGCGAGTGCACAACGCACGTACACTCTTGTTACACACACAGGGACGAGCAGCAGCACACAAACATTTTAAATATGAAAAATAAAAGGATTCCTCTCTGGAGAAGCGTTCAGTCTTTCTGCTCGCAAATTCCGCCATGTAAATAGCGAATCCGCCATGGTGCAAGCACAACTGGCTTTTAAAGGGAATGGGAGATGAGACTCTGATTGGTTTATTGCACGTTACGCCCAAAACACACCCATGACTCATTAAGACCAACAGTTTTTTCCTGTCGTTAAACTAGCAAAAGTGAATTCGGACACACGCTAAGTGCACTTGCACCATACGCTTCAGACCATGTGCTCAGATCATTAAAATAGGGCCCTAAATCTTCACTCTGGGCAACTAAATAATGTCTATCATTAGCCATTGACTAATAAATTCTTAGATTTTACTCGCCAGTGTGTGTGTAAGCTAAATATCAGTTTAGTATAGATATATTTTCACTCGCTGAACACTCTGACTGAGTGCTTGAGAGTTTCGCTCTCCGTCAAGCGATCTGTACTGTTTCAATTCAGCTCAATGGATGCGCAGTGTACCTGTATTTGATGTACCGTAAACTCTAGTGTGAAGGCGCACGACTCGCCAACACTTTGCTGAGAGCACTGTTTTTCTCACATACTCACAAAGAGAGAGAGAGAGAGAGAGAGGGAGAATCTTACATAACACGCAGAATCGACGCGCTACATGTAAACGATATTCTTTGTTGTATTTTCCTGTCAAAATAAGTTCATTTGGAATTATTCAGCTTTTAAGAACAAGCAGAAGATATGCCGGTTTCTCCGGTAGTGGGTGGAACTAATGCGCAAACGGCAATCTCATTGGCTGGCGCTCATCTATTACCGTCCCTGTTTTGATTTCAGCAAATCAGTTCGAGGGAACACTGACAATGTGATTAATATTCATGAACCCAGCAGCTCATCAATACTTAGTGCGTTTTATAATATTATTAGTAGTAGAATTATTAGTAGTAGTATTATCTTTTAATAATAATTACTATTATCGGCCAGAGGAGAACTGGCACCCCGACTGAGCCTGGTTTCTCCCAAGGTTTTTTTTCTCCATTCTGGCCCTGAAGGAGTTTTGGTTCCTTGCCACCGTCGCCTTTGGCTTTTGGCTTGCTCAGTTGGGGACACCTAAATTTCAACTATATTACTGATCTGCCCGCATTGACACTATATGATAATTGAAATGAGCTGGATGACATCACCGTTTTCACCAGAGCGGCTGTACAGTCGAATCAAATTCTGTTGCATTATTTTCCTGTTAACCACTGTGAAGCTGCTTTGAAACAATTGCCATTGTAAAAAGCGCTATATAAATAAAGGTGATTTGATTTTGATTTGATCCATTTTTTTTACAGAAACATTGAATGACCAACAATATCTTAAGCACCACCACCAGTCCTAAGTTCAGTTAAAATGACAAATATGCATTCATACATGGTTACCCAGTTTAGTTCTAATTACTAAAGTTCTATCATTAAATAGTGCTTGATTATCATAATATAATGCTTGATTGACTGATGTTAAGAGTGTACATTTCAGATATTTAAAAAGCTGTGCCATTTTACAAAGATAAGCTGATTTGGTGGAATCAGTCTGGCGAGTAAACAAAAAAAAAAAAAAAAAAAACTATTTCTATTAAACTATATTCTATTGCCAAGGTATGCATAGAGGGTTGGATTCAGTTTCAGTGTTGCAAACAGAATTCAATTCTGCTGTAAAGCAGCTATAAAAAAAGACAATAGTAAACAGTCATTATTCAGTTGAAAAGTGGCCATATCCTTTACTTTTTTTTTTAAACTGAACATTGTAAATGCACTCATAAGATGCTTTGTCATTCCAAACCTGTGTACTTTTCTTCTGTGGAACAAACACAAAAGAAGATATTTTGAAATATCTTAAATATCTTTGAAAGTGTCCATATAATGAAACTCAGTGGGGTTTGATGTTGTTTGGATATTGTTGTTAGTGGTGAGTACATGATGACAGATTTTTTGTTCTGGTTGAGTTAACCTTTTGTTATTGTACCTTTAAGACCCCTATGTAAGTGATCACTGTTATGATTGGCTAAACTTTCATGGATTTCACTACTCGGTTTTGTTGTTGGGTCCAATATAACACTGTTTCACCCAGAGCTCCAAACAGCAACCAAAATTGATGCAAACGCTAAAAAAGAGAAGCATTTTTAGACAATAATTTAAAATTAAGTACCATTGGCGAAAGTCTGGCAAACACGTAAATGGGTGTTTTTGCCATATCATGCCATATAATTGCACCATTAAATGGGAACTAAACCTCTGAAAAACCATCGTTATTAAGCAATCAATCAACTAAAAAAGTGTTTTGGACCATACTTGTTATGTCACAACCTTGAAGACATTTTTTGCAGCATTGTTTGGGTTTGAACATTGGAATCTACAAACTCTTATTTCAAAAGAGCCAATATATATATATATATATAAAATTATTATTATTTATTTTTTTATTTTTTTTTGCATGATATGACTCCTGGAAAGGCCTTGAAATTGCATCAGCAACTACTTCAAGCTTTCTCAGCAAGAAACCAACCTTCCCTCCTGTGGGTCAGTACTATTAGATAAAGTACAGAACTGATGGGTTGACTGAGTTCACCTCAACTGTGATATTCAGGAACATTTGTACATCAAAGATGCATTGCAAACTGATGCAACCAAAGTTCCTCCAGTTCGTGAAAGTGAATGAATTTTCCTTCGGTACCTCAACCGCAAGGTGCCTTTATTCTGAGTCTCTGTGGTGTGTGCAAATGTGGTGTGTAACAGAATTGTGCTTCTGATCTTCTCGTATTGATCGCGTTTAGAGAATTCGCCGAGGGAGAGAAAGGAATCAATTTCACGCCAACAGCAAGGAATAAACAATAACTCCCAGTTCTCTTCTGTCTGCTCGAGTCTAATGTCTGCTGACAGGCACCAAATACCAGGAATAAAATATACTTGGTTGAAAGTGTAGCCGGCTGTCTAATGTGAATATGTCGGTTCTATTTGTCGGGCTTAAAAAGCTTTAACTGACATCGGCGAGAGCAGGCATTCTCAGTATTGTACGTGGTCATCCGTGCTTTAGCATGCTAACCGATGCTAATCGTTTGTGATGCGCCCCATCAGAAGCGAGCGCCGTGAGCGTGTTCTGAAACGATCAGATTTTTCTATTGCTAGAAAATGTTCTCGTTTTCCTCCCTTTAGCTTCGGGGTGTAACACCTCTGATGTTCTCTGCTATGTTTCATTGTGTTTTTTGGGGGGAGCCTGTAGACGCTTGCTTGAGCGTGTGGGACAATGTGCCAGCACACAAGTCGTCTAAATAGCTGTTGTGTTTTATTAATGCTTAACTCCCTGTGAATCAAAATATGGCTCAGTTCTGTTGAGGTCACACAGCAGCGGTCAGTACAGGATTAGATCTACATCCCTTCTTCTCACGGATCTTCAGCAGTTTGGTCACTCAATTCCTAGTGTCATTCAGCTATAAATCTCATAATACCGCACAGATTTGCCCCCCCAAATTTTTTTTTTTTTTTTATAAAAGAAATGCTGCAGGGATGATTTTTTTTAATGATGATTGTTGCAGAAATTAAAACTGCAGTCCGTAACTTTTTAAATGATCCAAAATCAATTTTTGAGCAAGTACATAACCAGCCAGTGTTCAAAACTATATCCTTACCTTAGCCCGATTCACACCGGTAAGCTTGTAATAATGTGTTACACTGCAAAAAATGCTTTTCTTACTTAGTATTTTTGTCTTGTTTTAATACTTTGTCTAAAAATTCTTACATTAAGAAGCATTTACTAGGCAAGCAAAAGTTTTTGTCTTGTTTTGGGAAAAAATAACTCAAAATTAAGTGAGTTTTTGCTTAAAATAAGCAAAATAATCTGCCAGTGGGGTAAACAAAATAATCTTGTTTTCTGTTTGAATTAAGATTATTTTGCTTACCCCATTGGCAGATTATTTTGCTTATTTTAAGCAAAAACTAGTATTTGATACACTGCCGATTTTGAAGGTTTTCCTACTTACAAAGCATGTAGAGGTCTGTAATTTTTATCATAGGTACACTTCAACTGTGAGAGACGGAATCTAAAACAAAAATCCAGAAAATCACATTGTATGATTTTTAAATAATTAATTTGCATTTTATTGCATGACATAAGTATTTGATCACCTACCAACCAGTAAGAATTCTAGCTCTCACAGACCTGTTAGTTTTTCTTTAAGAAGCCCTCCTGTTCTCCACTCATTACCTGTATTAACTGCACCTGTTTGAACTCGTTACCTGTATAAAAGACACCTGTCCACACACTCAATCAAACAGACTCCAACCTCTCCACAATGGCCAAGACCAGAGAGCTGTGTAAGGACATCAGGGATAAAATTGTAGACCTGCACAAGGCTGGGATGGGCTACAGGACAATAGGTGAGAAGGCAACAACTGTTGGCGCAATTATTAGAAAATGGAAGAAGTTCAAGATGACGGTCAATCTCCCTCGGTCTGGGGCACCATGCAAGATCTCACCTCGTGGGGCATCAATGATCATGAGGAAGGTGAGGGATCAGCCCAGAACTACACGGCAGGACCTGGTCAATGACCTGAAGAGAGCTGGGACCACAGTCTCAAAGAAAACCATTAGTATCACACTACGCCGTCATGGATTAAAATCCTGCAGCGCACGCAAGGTCCCCCTGCTCAAGCCAGCGCATGTCCAGGCCCGTCTGAAGTTTGCCAATGGCCATCTGGATGATCCAGAGGAGGAATGGGAGAAGGTCATGTGGTCTGATGAGACAAAAATAGAGATTTTTGGTAAACTCCACTCGCTGTGTTTGGAGGAAGAAGAAGGATGAGTACAACCCCAAGAACACCATCCCAACCGTGAAGCATGGAGGTGGAAACACCATTCTTTGGGGATGCTTTTCTGCAAAGAGGACAGGACGACTGCACCGTATTGAGGGGAGGATGGATGGGGCCATGTATTGCGAGATCTTGGCCAACAACCTCCTTCCCTCAGTAAGAGAATTGAAGATGGGTCGTGGCTGGGTCTTCCAGCATGACAACGACCCAAAACACACAGCCAGGGCAACTAAGGAGTGGCTCCGTAAGAAGCATCTCAAGGTCCTGGAGTGGCTTAGCAAGTCTCCAGACCTGAACCCAATAGAAAATCTTTGGAGGGAACTGAAAGTCCGTATTGCCCAGCGACAGCCCCGAAACCTGAAGGATCTGGATGGAGGAGTGGGCCAAAATCCCTGCTGCAGTGTGTGCAAACCTGGTCAAGAACTACAGGAAACGTATGATCTCTGTAATTGCAAACAAAGGTTTCTGTACCAAATATTAAGTTCTGCTTTTCTGATGTATCAAATACTTATGTCATGCAATAAAATGCAAATTAATTACTTAAAAATCAAACAATGTGATTTTCTGGATTTTTGTTTTAGATTCCGTCTCTCACAGTTGAAGTGTACCTATGATAAAAATTACAGACCTCTACATGCTTTGTAAGTGGGCAAACCTGCAAAATCGGCAGTGTATCAAATACTTGTTCTCCCCACTGTATAGCCTTTTCTCACAGCAGCTGGAATAATTAAATTTATAATTTTGATGGCGGATTGTAATCCAGAAAGTTCCAAACGACAATCATCAGTGACAACTGGAGATTCACCCGTAGACAAATGCAAAAGATTAGACTTTACAGAAATTGAAATCTATAGGTAACGCTAATACACACTAAATACTAGGGGTGTGACGAGACAGTTAGCTCACGAGACGAGACACGAGATTGGGTTCAAGAGAACGAGACGAGATGAGATTTTTACACAGTATTTTAAGAAATCCTCAATGATGAAAAACATGACTAGATAGTCTGCAGGTGCATTTGAAATGTTTTAAAGTGCCTCTATTATGGATTTTTGAAAATTACCTTTCATGTAATCTGTAACATAATTCTAAGTGAATGAAAACATCCTGCAAAGTTTTTAATCTGAAAGTGCACCGTATATAAAGTTATTGTCTCTCAAAAGTAAGAGTCAATTCTGAGTCAGTTAAACTAATCGGTTTTCAAACAAATCGCAAGCCGTTTCGTTGTGACGTCAAGACGAAACATTAACATCTTGCCCGTCCACTTATTGTGCGCGCATTGTGTTTCATATTGTGTAAGTGTCTGGCTAACTGGCTAACTCATGTTATTACTGTCTTACTGAAATACTACTGTAAATCAGCTGTGGGCTGCAGTATTACCAAAAACTGTCTATTAATGCAGATTGTCTGTCATTCTTACTACTTTGAGTAAATATCTATAATGGAGCAACATTTGTTTTGTCAACTTTAATGTTACATCTGTCATTCACGTTAGTGCTGGGTTATTGATCCTGCATTTGCACTGCAATAAATTAGAAACACACACACACACACACACACACACGGGTTTGTTGATGGACGCACACTTGTTAATGCTAATAGTGAGGAATTACAGTTGAAACATCTCATAATGTACCTCAAACTGAGTAGCATCACTGAGAAACGTCCTGCTCAAGGTTGGGGTTTTATAACTAGTTCTTCAAATGTTTCATCATCGATTCGGACTCCCGCTGGGATTGGTGTAAAATCAACGTCATCGTTTCTGTCTTTACAGTGTGTACTGTCGCTGAGATTTAGGAAGCCTCCGGACGGAGCTGGAGTTCAGTTATGGTAATGGCCGTTTGTTTCCGAAATACGCGCTGTATGCGGTAGACCAATCACAACAGACTGGGCAATCTGACCAATCAGAGCAGAGTAGGCTCACGGAAAGGAGGGATTTAGAGAGACTGATTTATCCATCAAGTCGTTTGAGAATCATTGAACATTGTGGTGATGTGCAATGTATATTATGAGACAATGAAACTGTTTTTTGACCTTTGATGCATGTAAACCTGTTGTAGGAGACCTCCAAAACTAAAGTGGAACTTTAAAATAGCATAATAGTGGCACTTTAACTTATCATCTTTCAATGAATGTCATTTCAGTTCTACTTTCTGAGTGTGAATTACCATATGCATTAAAAGACAACAATATACAAGCACTGTAAAAGGTTTTGCTACAAACTCAACTGACTGGCTTCTTTCCTGTATGATTGTCTCTTCAGACCTTAGAAATGCACATAATGAGCTTCTACAACTTTTTACCTCCTAACTGAACTCCTTTCCACAAATTGATCATAGAAATAAAAACAGTATAAATAAAAATGAATAACAGTTTTCTCAGTCTTATTAAGTGCAAACAATAAGTGCAACCATAATCAAAGTACTATCTCAATATTTAAAGTGCAAATAGAGACCAAATTTTTCTTAAATCATGATACAGAGCTAAGAGATGGTTACAACTACACAGCCCAGCCTAAGATAGCTTTCATATTGGGAGATATTCGCATGCATCAGGGAGCCGCTTTCAAAATGCGGGGTATTGAAATTGCGTTTGAATGCGCGCTCGAGTTTACTTTCGCTTTCAATTTTGCGATCGCGCGTACTCTGTGAATAGGGAGCGGGGGTGCTGAACGAAGTGAAAATTCTTATTTTGGTCATACTTCCAAGACGTAGAATCTGTGATTCCGAAGTACAGTATCCACACCGGTGCGGTGAATGAATGACAGCCACACATACTCCTCAAAACCACACATACTCCTCAAAACATTAGATTCATCCGCGCTGAGGAGCCGTGCCGATGCACAACCCGCGTAAAGATGATAATTCCACAAATAACTGCAATTGCAGGTTTCAAACAGAGATGGCGACAAGGAGGCAAAACTTACAGACTGCAGCTTTAAGCTTTGTGAGCAACAAAATATAATTGACACGTTTTGTTCATCATGATAATCTTCACCAATGAACACAACTTTTATGAATTTTGAAGCCGAAATATGATCACCAGAAGTAACATAGGCAATAAACGAACTACTGAGGTATTTGTCTGAGCAATATTGTGTTAAATAGTATTTCATTTATGTCAAATTATATAATTTATTTGATAATTTATGTATATATTTATAATTTAAACTGTAATTTGTGACAGCATTAGGCTTGAACATTTAAATATTTGGCTGCAAAAAAAGAAACCATATACACTCACCTAAAGGATTATTAGGAACACCATACTAATACTGTGTTTGACCCCCTTTCGCCTTCAGAACTGCCTTAATTCTACGTGGCATTGATTCAACAAGGTGCTGAAAGCATTCTTTAGAAATGTTGGCCCATATTGATAGGATAGCATCTTGCAGTTGATGGAGATTTGTGGGATGCACATCCAGGGCACGAAGCTCCCGTTCCACCACATCCCAAAGATGCTCTATTGGGTTGAGATCTGGTGACTGTGGGGGCCATTTTAGTACAGTGAACTCATTGTCATGTTCAAGAAACCAATTTGAAATGATTCGAGCTTTGTGACATGGTGCATTATCCTGCTGGAAGTAGCCATCAGAGGATGGGTACATGGTGGTCATAAAGTGATGGACATGGTCAGAAACAATGCTCAGGTAGGCCGTGGCATTTAAACGATGCCCAATTGGCACTAAGGGGCCTAAAGTGTGCCAAGAAAACATCCCCCACACCATTACACCACCACCACCAGCCTGCACAGTGGGAACAAGGCATGATGGATCCATGTTCTCATTCTGTTTACGCCAAATTCTGACTCTACCATCTGAGTGTCTCAACAGAAATCGAGACTCATCAGACCAGGCAACATTTTTCCAGTCTTCAACTGTCCAATTTTGGTCAGCTCGTGCAAATTGTAGCCTCTTTTTCCTATTTGTAGTGGAGATGAGTGGTACCCGGTGGGGTCTTCTGCTGTTGTAGCCCATCCGCCTCAAGGTTGTGTGTGTTGTGGCTTCACAAATGCTTTGCTGCATACCTCGGTTGTTACGAGTGGTTATTTCAGTCAAAGTTGCTCTTCTATCAGCTTGAATCAGTCGGCCCATTCTCCTCTGACCTCTAGCATCAACAAGGCATTTTCGCCCACAGGACTGCCGCATGCTGGATGTTTTTCCCTTTTCACACCATTCTTTGTAAACTTTAGAAATGGTTGTGCGTGAAAATCCCAGTAACTGAGCAGATTGTGAAATACTCAGACCGGCCCGTCTGGCACCAACAACCATGCCACGCTCAAAATTGCTTAAATCACCTTTCTTTCCCATTCTGACATTCAGTTTGGAGTTCAGGAGATTGTCTTGACCAGGACCACACCCCTAAATGCATTGAAGCAACTGCCATGTGATTGGTTGATTAGATAATTGCATTAATGAGAAATTGAACAGGTGTTCCTAATAATCCTTTAGGTGAGTGTATGTATATGTATGTGTATGTTGGTAAGTATTTTATGCTCTAATTCTAAATCTAATTTAAAAAACTGTAATATGGTGAAATATTATTACAATTTAAAAGAACAGTTTTTTATTTGAAAACATTTTATAATTAAATTTATTCCTGTGATCAAAGCTGAATTTTCAGCATCTTTACTCCAGTCTTCAGTGTCACATGATCCTACAGAAATTATTCTAATATGATGATTTGATGCTCAGGAAACAAATTTCTTATTATTATCAATGTATCAAAAAACTGTTGTGCTGCTTCATATTATTGTGGAGACAGTGATACTTTTTTTTTCTGGATTCTTTGATGAATAGAAAGTTAAAAAAAAACAGCATCTATTTGAAATAGAAATCTTTTGTAACATTATAAACAGGGCTTGACATTAACTTTTTTGCTCACCAGCTGCTGTAGCCACTAGCCACTCAGCACTGGCCAAAATTTTGTTGTTGGGAAATTTGTTGTTGGCTATACCTGTAAATGACAACTGTCAACTGTACACACCAAAATCAAGTCTACATGAGATGTATAACATGACAGGTCATCAAATAGGCCTATTTAGCTTTAGGTTGTGTGTAAAGCTCCTTAATCAGAGAAACACTAACAGTTGCTTGTCTGAAAAAAAGATAAGATTTTTTGGTGTAAATACAGTATAATTTATTCTCATTCTCATCATTCTCATCATCAGCTATGATGGCATTTAAATCTAGCATATTTTGTGAATGAGCCCATACAGTAGCCTAGTGAGATACATATCCATATTTTCATGTGATTTGACAGTTTGGCGGGTGTTAATGTCAAGCCCTGATTATAAATGTCTTTACTGTCACTTTTGATTAATTTAATGCACCCTTTGCTGAATAAAAGTATTTTTTAAATTACTGACCCAAACTTTTGAGGTCAAGTATATATTACAGTGATTGTAAGCTGGTCAGTGAGGTTCAGCACAGTTTTTTGTTCACTTCTCCAGTGTCTCAGAAAGTAATCTTAATTCAGGTCTTCCATGTGTCTTCTTGACAGTTTAAAGGTCAAGCAAACCTCCACGTGTTTGAAGACTGGTGTGGCTCTGCAGTCGCTCAGCTCAGGAAGAACCTGCATTTTCCTCTCTACCCCCATGTGAGTATGAATATAAAAGTCTGAGACTATTCTGCTTTTTTATGATATTATATTATCAGCATAACAATTTGAGAATTTGAGTTTGAGAGTGTTTTAGTATTTTCCTTTTACTGATGAGCAAGCTAAAATGAACAAAAGTCAGAGATTATGTTCTCCAGCATCATTTGAAAAGTATCTTGTGCTTCAATAAAAGAAATAACATCTGACAATCTGTACAAAGAAGTCACAAATTAGTGACTAGGATAAATACAATGCAGAATCTTAATTTTTTTGGTTCATTGTACACTATATACAGTGGGGAGAACAAGTATTTGATACACTGCCGATTTTGCAGGTTTGCCCACTTACAAAGCATGTAGAAGTCTGTCATTTTTATCATAGGTACTCTTCAACTGTGAGAGACGGAATCTAAAACAAAAATCCAGAAAATCAGATTGTATGATTTTTAAGTAATTAATTTGCATTTTATTGCATGACATAAGTATTTGATACATCAGAAAAGCAGAACTTAATATTTGGTACAGAAACCTTTGTTTGCAATTACAGAGATCATACATTTCCTGTAGTTCTTGACCAGGTTTGCACACACTGCAGCAGGGATTTTGGCCCACTCCTCCATACAGACCTTCTCCAGATCCTTCAGGTTTTGGGGCTGTCGCTGGGCAATACGGATTTTCAGCTCCCTCCAAAGATTTTCTATTGGGTTCAGGTCTGGAGACTGGCTAGGCCACTCCAGGACCTTGAGATGCTTCTTACGGAGCCACTCCTTAGTTGCCCTGGCTGTGTGTTTCGGGTCGTTGTCATGCTGGAAGACCCAGCCACGACCCATCTTCAATTCTTTTACTGAGGGAAGGAGGTTGTTGGCCAAGATCTCACAATACATGGCCCCATCCATCCTCCCCTCAATACGGTGCAGTCGTCCTGTCCCCTTTGCAGAAAAGCATCCCCAAAGAATGATGTTTCCACCTCCATGCTTCACGGTTGGGATGGTGTTCTTGGGGTTGTACTCATCCTTCTTCTTCCTCCAAACACGGCAAGTGGAGTTTAGACCAAAAAGCTCTATTTTTGTCTCATCAGACCATATGACCTTCTCCCATTCCTCCTCTGGATCATCCAGATGGTCATTGGCAAACTTCAGACGGGCCTGGACATGCGCTGGCTTGAGCAGGGGGACCTTGCGTGCGCTGCAGGATTTTAATCCATGACGGCGTAGTGTGATACTAATGGTTTTCTTTGAGACTGTGGTCCCAGCTCTCTTCAGGTCATTGACCATGTCCTGCCGTGTAGTTCTGGGCTGATCCCTCACCTTCCTCATGATCATTGATGCCCCACGAGGTGAGATCTTGCATGGTGCCCCAGACCGAGGGAGATTGACCGTCATCTTGAACTTCTTCCATTTTCTAATAATTGCGCCAACAGTTGTTGCCTTCTCACCAAGCTGCTTGCCTATTGTCCTGTAGCCCATCCCAGCCTTGTGCAGGTCTACAATTTTATCCCTGATGTCCTTACACAGCTCTCTGGTCTTGGCCATTGTGGAGAGGTTGGAGTCTGTTTGATTGAGTGTGTGGACAGGTGTCTTTTATACAGGTAACGAGTTCAAACAGGTGCAGTTAATACAGGTAATGAGTGGAGAACAGGAGGGCTTCTTAAAGAAAAACTAACAGGTCTGTGAGAGCCGGAATTCTTACTGGTTGGTAGGTGATCAAATACTTATGTCATGCAATAAAATGCAAATTAATTATTTAAAAATCATACAATGTGATTTTCTGGATTTTTGTTTTAGATTCCGTCTCTCACAGTTGAAGTGTACCTATGATAAAAATTACAGACCTCTACATGCTTTGTAAGTAGGAAAACCTGCAAAATCGGCAGTGTATCAAATACTTGTTCTCCCCGCTGTAGCTTAACAAAATCCTAAATCTTCCAGGTTTAAATGAATGTCTCAGACGCTTGGACATTTGGATATGTATTTTTGTTATTTTCTCTAGTATGTGTTCATGTATATGTCTTTCATACTTTAAAACTCCCATAAACCAGATCACACATTCATGTATTCTTGGGTGAAGGGTGGATAAAATTGGTTTGTCTATAGTCCTGGAGTGGCTATAACTCAAACTCCCATCTCAAGAGACATGTGTGGTCACATAAACATCAGGAGATTATAGGGAAAAACAGTGGGAACATATTTTAAGACAAAAAGCATCAGTTGCTGTGCTTATCTATTCTGGAAATTTTGCATAATGATGGTTTCTGAGATGTACAGTAAATGTGCAACGAGATATTTTATTTAAAAAATGAATCTTTAAATCAAATCAGTTTGTACTCTTTTGATAGGCCCCGTGGCCAGTTTTTAGTGCAGGAAGCTTTAAAGAGGACAATTTGTTTTTAGATGACTGAGTCAATTATTAATAAACACATTAATTATTGAGTATCTATTAAGCTTGTATGATTTATGAGTTTGTAGAGCAAAATGGAAACATTTAATGTGGGGAATCAAAAGGGGGAAATATTCCTAAAACAGGGATATGATGCACCTATATACAGTCATTGGTATGATAAACATTAGTAGGGATATTTGAAAGCATGTTGTTTTGGTTTAAATGGTGGCTGTTGTGATGAAATGAGAAAAACATAATTGGGTTTTCGAGTAATGTGACAGCGTTGTGTTTGGTTAGATAGGCATTTTAAAACACAAGCCCACGTCTCG
Organism: Coreius guichenoti; assembly: GCA_039654105.1. NCBI lineage: Eukaryota > Metazoa > Chordata > Actinopteri > Cypriniformes > Gobionidae > Coreius > Coreius guichenoti. The sequence continues at coordinate 25,147,238 of CM077191.1, forward strand.
CACTACAGCGGCCATGAATTTGCATGGGGAGCCTAGTGAAGCGGTGGAAAGTAAATATTAGCAGAAAGCTGGGTAAACATGCAGATATGTGATCGTTGGGAGGAATTTGCTCTTTAGAAGAACTTGTTAGTATGTTGCGCTCAGTTGGAAAATCCATTTCTCTTTTGTGGAAAAGAACTTCAGTGTTATTAGATTTTTTTTATGAGTTTGCAAGGACAAATGCAACCTAAAACATCAACTAATGCAAATATTTTAGTGGATATACACCGATCAGGCATAACATTATGACCTAATATTGTGTTGGTCCCCCTTTTGCTACCAAAACAGCCCTGACCCGTCGAGGCATGGACTCCACTAGACCCCTGAAGGTGTGCTGTGGTATCTGGCACCAAGATGTTAGCAGCAGATCCTTTAAGTCCTGTAAGTTGAGAGGTGGGGCCTCCATGGATCGGACTTGTTTGTTCAGCACATCCCACAGATGCTCGATTGGATTGAGATATGGGGAATTTGGAGGCCAAGTCAACACCTCAAACTCATTGTTGTGCTCCTCAAACCATTTCTGAACCATTTTTGCTTTGTGGCAGGGCGCATTATCCTGCTGAAAGAGGCCACAGCCACCAGGGAATACCGTTTCCATGAAAGGGTGTACATGGTCTGCAACAATGCTTAGGTAGGTGGTACGTGTCAAAGTAACATCCACATGGATGGCAGGACCCAAGGTTTCCCAGCAGAACATTGCCCAAAGCATCACACTACCTCCGCCGGCTTGCCTTCTTCCCATAGTGCATCCTGGTGCCATGTGTTCCCCAGGTGATGTAAAAGAAAACGTGATTCATCAGACCAGGCCACCTTCTTCCATTGCTCTGTGGTCCAGTTCTGATGCAATCTGAGCTCGTAGCTCGTCTGTTTGATCGGACCACATGGGCCAGCCTTCGCTCCCCACGTGCATCAATGAGCCTTGGCCGCCCATGACCCTGTCGCCGGTTCACCACTGTTCCTTCCTTGGACCACTTTTGATAGATACTGACCACTGCAGACCAGGAACACCCCACAAGATCTGCAGTTTTGGAGATGCTCTGACCCAGTCATCTAGCCATCACAATTTGGCCCTTGTCAAACTCGCTCAAATCCTTATGCCTTTGCAATCTCGTCATTGTATATTTTATTATATTATATTATATCACAATTCGTTATAGATTAACTTGCTGTTAGTGAAGGTGGGGTATTAGAGAGTGCGGAGGAGATCAAGTCAGACGCGCAGATGTCAAAGATCCTTTAACAAGGATCTTCAAACAGAGTTTATCAAGTTATTATGCACAGTAAGTTGTGGAAAAAATAACTCAATGTAATATCGCGCTGAATGACGCACACCATAAACGCTCTCAGACAGCGTGCAATCCCGAATTCAGTTCTCTTTGCGCCTGAATGGTCAAATACAGACACGTGTCAAAATGGCCATCATTTGGAGTATCTCACATACAGTCGGTTATGGTTTAAGTGAACGCAAACAGCTTTATTCCACCATGAGAAATCTGGTCACCCGACTGTTATTAAAAATGGGATGAGCCCTTCGATATGCCCCACCCCATAGGAAATGTTCACCCTGTTTCATAGGAAATAAATGAACACAAGTATTGAAACTGTGCTTGTTGTACTATTTCATTGTTTTTTTAAACAGATAGTTCACCCAAAAAAATAAAATTATGTCATCATTTACTCACCCTCAAGAGGGCTTTTCACACTGCGCTTAACGCCGGGTTATCGTCGTTCTAAACACCACTTTTAACCCCGGCTAAAGGAGCGTTTCACACTTGTAATTTAGATGCGGGGTTAGCACCGTTTTTTACCCGGGGTTAACACTACTCACTTGCAGTGTTAACCCCGCACTGCGGTGCCAAACTTGTACAGTGTGAAATGGAGCGGTGTTAGGGCTCATTCACACAATGCTTTTTTGCTTTGAAAAACACGAGACACGGGCAGTGTAATGTGGAATAACACAAGGTCTCGAGACGCGTTTTTTAAAAGTTGAACTGAATAAAATTTTTAGAACGCTGTGTCATGCGCGAGACGCTGCAAAAGACGCAAGCGCAACGGTTATACACGTGTTTACATAGAAAAACAGTGGAAAAATAGTGCATTGGAATGGAAAAAACGGCCCCTTAGATCATTATATTAGTGTGTTCATTTAAGCTGCATTTCCACCGCAGGAACTTTCCACGGGAACTAGAGACTTGCGAGCTTGGGGTGGTACTCTGTGTGTTTCGACCGCAGGGACCAGGGTCTAAATGAAGTTCCGGGTAAAAATGTCCCCCTCAAAAAGTCCCTGTTCGCGAGGTAGTACTTTTTCAAAGTTCAGAAACTTTCGAGGTGGGACTTGGTCGCTGAACATGCTGATTGGTTGAGTTCACACAGCATTTTGATTGGTTGACGCCTCGCAGCATTTTATTTCAACCACCATTTTTAAAAGTCTGTTGCGGTGCGTTCAGTAAGAGTTGTTTGCTATTCGAATCAACAATGAAGTAAAAAAAATACGACCGATGGGTCGACGACGAGGTTCAGGCTTTATTAAGCTTATATGCGGAGGACGAAATCCACCGGGAACTGGAGAGTCACGCGTAGTCCTACGTCACCGGACTAATCTTCAGTACTTTAGACCACAATGGCAGACCGCGATGGCAGACAGCAACAGGTCTGGGGTGAAACAAGTTCCTGGGACTAATTGTTCCGGCTAATTTCGGTGGAAAAGCGGCTTTAGACAATTAGCAACAGACAACCAATTGCATGCCTTTTATTTTTTCACGGAAACACTGCGCATTGTATAACAGTAAATTCAGCGTTTGAGAGGATAAATGTCAAATGCTGACAGAATAGACGACAATTTGAGTAAAATCGAGACTTCTTTCTTACATTTATACGAAATGTCCATTCAGTATAAACTCGATTAGTAGTACAGTCGGTAATAGGAGGACGCGCAATGCTATAGCTTTTAAACGGGTCACGTGCTGCGTTCATCCAATCAATGACACTGACACCGCAAATATGCAAATACGAACGTTAACCCAGGGTTTAGGAATGTACAATGTGAAACATCAGTTTATGAATACCCAGGATTAATTGTTAACCCTGGGTTAATTATGAGCAGTGCGAAACGTCAAGCAAAATAACCCAGGGTTCCATTTACTCTGGGTTTAGAATGACCCAGGGTTAACTATTTCATGTGTGAAAAGCCCCAAGTTCTTTCTTCTGTTGAACATAAAGGAAGATATTTTGAAGAACATGGGTAACCAAACAGCTGCTGGTCCCCACTGACTTCCTTCCATAGTATAGGGGGAAAAAATGCTATGGAAGGAAGTCAATGGGGACCAGAAACTGTTTGATTACCCATATTCTTAAAAATGTCTTCTTTTGTGTTCAGCTCAAGAAAGAAATTAATACAGGTTTGGAACAACTTGAGGGTGAGTAAATAATGACAGAAGTTTAATTTTTGAGTGAATAGTTTAATAGTCAATAGTCAAAGTCAAAGTTTAATAGTCAATTCTATTATTCTGAATTATTCCTTTAATTTATCGTGAACCACCTTCTTGTTGATTATTATGGGGATTTGGAAGGTGTGTCTGAAAAGCTCAACCCTTCTCTCACCATGTGGGTGGTTTCATTTAATTGAAAGCCCCTACAGGTTGTAATGGGTAGAATTATACAGTACGCTTCTCCTGAACTGTCATTGTGAATTCTGTTTAGTTCAGGCCACCTACACAGTTCCCCCACCTCCTCTACCATTACCTTGTGATTTATTTATTTTGTTCTTTTTTTAGCAGGCCTGTTTTTATAGATCACAGACCAAAAGGTCTGACAGAACTCACCCAAAATTAAGAGCACGTACAGACGCGCACTTTGAAAATAGTTACTCTCTGTTCCGGAAATCCTTCTCTCTGTTCCCCGATTTATTTATCTTCATCTTTCTGTCTTTGTTATTTTGTAAACAGATGACAGATAGCTGAGATAGTCTCACACACATTGTGATGGCATTTATCTGAAATAAAATAGAACATAAATTGGCACCATTATCTCTCAGTGATTGATTTTTGACAACTATAAGAGTTATCATTATTATTTTATTTATTTTTATTTTTTATGGTGATAACACTAAAACTGACATGAAACCTTTTAGTCATGTCTTGATTATTCATATTTGCTTTTTTTTTATTGTATAGATGTCATTATTTTATTCTTGTCCCAGAGACAGGCTTAAAATATGAAGAAATATAAATGAAAATTTGTGCTTTCAAATCGATTAATCATGATTAATCACATCCAAAATAAAAGTTTGGACTCTTCCTAAAGCTGGCCGCCCAGCCAAACTGAGCGATCGGGGGCGAAGGGCCTTATTTAGGGAGGTGACCAAGAACCAGATGGTCACTCTGACAGAGCTCCAGCTTTTCTCTGTGGAGAGAGGAGAACCTTCCAGAAGAACAACCATCTCTGCAGCACTCCACCAATCAGGCTTGTGTGGTAAAGTGGCCAGACGGCACATGACAGCCCGAGTTTGCCAAAAGGCACCTGAATGACTCTTAGACCATGAGGAACAAAATTCTCTGGTCTGATGAAACAAAGATTGAACTCTTTGGCCTGAATGGCAAGCGTCATGTCTGGAGGAAACCAGGCACCACTCATCACCTGGCCAATACCATCCCTACAGTGAAGCATGGTGGTGGCAGCATCATGCTGTGGGGATGTTTTTCAGCGGCAGGAACTGGGAGACTAGTCAGGATCGAGGGAAAGATGAATGCAGCAATGTACAGAGACATCCTTGAAGAAAACCTGCTCCAGAGCGCTCTGGACCTCAGATTGGGGCAATTTTCATCTTCCAACAGGACAACGACCCTAAGCACACAGCCAAGATAACAAAGGAGTGGTTACGGGACAACTCTGTGAATGTCCTTGGGTGGCCCAGCCAGAGCCCAGACTTGAACCTGATTGAACATCTCTGGAGAGATCTGAAAATGGCTGTGTACCGACGCTCCCCATCTAACCTGATGGAGCTTGAGAGGTCCTGCAAAGAAGAATAGGAGAAACTGCCCAAAAATAGGTGTGCCAAGCTTGTAGCATCATGCTCAAAAAGACTTGAGGCTGTAATTGGTGCCAAAGGTGCTTCAACAAATTATTGAGCAAAGGCTGTGAATACTTATGTACATTAATTTTTTTTTATTTTTTATAAATTTGCAAAGATTTCAAACAAACTTCTTTCACATTGTCATTATGGGGTATTGAGTTTTGAGGAAAATAATTAATTTAATCCATTTTGGAATAAGGTTGTTACATAACAAAATGTGGAAAAAGTGAAGCGCTGTGAATACTTTCCGGATGTACTGTATATATATTTATATAATTTATTTAAATTATTTTATGAATAAATATAACACATTTTTCTTAAATATATGCATGCATGTGTGTGTATTTATATATACATAATAATTATACACAGTACACACACATATATTATGTAAACATGAACTTTTATTTTGGATGCGATTAATCGCGATTAATCGATTTGACAGCACTAATGAAAATCCATCTTAAACTGTCAAGTCAAGTCACCTTTATTTATATAGCGCTTTATACAATACAGCTTTACAGTGATAACAGGAAAATGATTCAATGATGCAAATGTACAGCAGCTCTAAAATAGTGTCATTGTTCAGCTGAAGTCAGTTCAGTATTGATTCAGTTCCATGGTAAAGACCATCAATTATTAAATTAGTTCATTTCATTTATTTAAGCAGTTCTGCAGAAAACAGTGATGTCATCGTCCAGCTCAGTTCAGTTCCATACAGCAGCGTCAGTGTGTGTGTAAAATTTGTATTATTTATGTCTCTGGCATCATGTACAATTATGGAAAGCTACACCCACCATGTCTTTCTTCACTCACCCCACCACAATATTATTTTACATACTAATTTCATATTCATACATTTAATCTCTCCAGACGAGAACTACTGTAAAGAAGTTGGCTGTGGCTCCAAAATGGAAGAACTACGGCCTGAGAATATTTGGATACATTCTACCTTACAAGGATGGTAAATGCTCTTTTGTATTAAAATCCAACATTTCTTGTAGATATTTGTCATGGTGACAAATGGGATACAGAATGTAGAGCAGGTGACATTCTCTCACAATCACATATGCAGCGTTATCAAAGAAGTGTATTTTACACATACAAGAAGTTGTTGTTACCTGTCGCTCACAGTGTCTGTCGCTCTCATTTGTCCAGGTGATTTTCAGTTTGCGGTTTCTTCTGATGATAACTCAGAGTTCTGGTTGAGTTCAGATGAAAGTCCTCTCAATGCACGTCTGCTGGCCTATGTGGGAAAGGTAAGGGATTTAAGAGTGAAAATATAAGCCTTCTTTTAATGCTTACGATGACTATAACATATGTGTATATATACAGTTGTGGTCAGAATTATTGGCACCCCTGGTAAATATGATCAAAGATGGCTGTAAAAATAAATCTGCATTGTTCCTCCTTTTGATCTTTTATTCAAAAAATTCGCAAAAATCAAACCTTTCATTGAAGTAAAAGAATTGAAAGTAAATAAATGTTTTTCTCCAAAACACCTTGACCACAATTATTGGCACCCCTAGAAATTTTAATGAGTAAAATATCTCTTAAGTATATTCCCATTAATATTTAAAAAATTTTAGCACACCAGGGTGACTAGGAACATGAAATTGTCCAGCTTTGATGTCTTGTTCCACAGGAGTATAAATATGAGGAAACACAAAGGCCAAATTCCCTTAATCATCCATCAAAATGAGTAAATCCAAAGAATATAGTTCTGATGTGCAGCAAAAGATTGTTGAGCTTCACAAAATAGAAAGTGGCTGTAGGAAAATAGCTAAAGCATTGAAAATCCCCATTTCCACCATCAGGGCAATAATTAAGAAGTTCCAATCAACTAAAGATATTACGAATCTGCCTGGAAGAGGACGTTTGTCTATATCGTCCTAATGCACGGTGAGGAGGAGAGTTTGGAGTTTCTCCAGATTGGTATTGATCCATCTTTGAGAAGCAACTTTTGTGCAAATCCTGTTTTACTGACCCTCATTTGCAAAGCAGCCCAGTGTACATTGGTTCACTCAAACATGTTCTGAAAGCATTCAGTAAACGTGATGGAAGGACCTAAATAGGACCAAAAATAACATTCTAGGTTGGTCCCCTAAAGGTCCTGCAAACGTTATGGGAATGCAGTGTAGAGACCACTGCACTGAACAAGATATGTTGCAGCGCAGTCCCAAACTAAACGTCCCCATCTGACCAACAGAGGACCATGTGGGAACGTTCTGTTAACATCCCAAATGTCCTTTTTTGTAACATTGCTATGTGTCCATAAAATAACCTAAATGCAACGTCCCCCTAAAGTCATATCAGGAACCTTGAACTGCAGCACTTTCATAACCAAAAGAGGATGTTTTAGGAACGTCCCTAATGATGTTCTATAAAGGTTCGGGATTTTTCATTACAAATGCTATAGACATAAAAAAAAGAAAGAAAAAGGTTAACATTGGCCTTAGCATTGTACTGAGGAGTCACCAATGGTCTTACCTCCTTATTGTAACAAATGCTATAGTTAAACAATTACAAGAACTTAATTTAAGGTTAATTTTTCATAAGGCCAAATACACGTTTCAAGAGGACCTTGAAATAAAAAATGTAAAATGTGTTCTGCTAATAATGACATAATAGGTAAACCTGGCTTTCAGATATTCCAAAAGATGACAGAAAATTAACATTTTCAATATAAGAAAAATTTAAGTAGGTTGACCTGTCATAGCACTTTAATTTAGAAAATTCTGTCAAAAGTTTTTAGGTGCTTAAATAAAATACAAATACATCATATCCTATGTAAACAAGTAATTGTTTACTAGGCTTTTACTTCTTTGCAGTTATGTTATCAACGCATGTGTGGATGATACCACAAAAGACCATTTTGCAAAATTAAACAAACAAACAAATAAATAAACCTCACGACGAGGGAGCATGCCCCGGGACCCCGCTGAACGGTTCACACTTCAACCCCCCTAATGTTCAAACCAAAACTATGCCCTTGCCTGCACGTGAAACTTTGCGCATCGTGTTCATATTCAAGGCTGTACACAGTAGGCTAAGCATTTTCTCCCATAGAGCCTATTATAAAAGAAAACGCTTAATGTGGCTTAATGCAGTAAGACGGTGATATTAAAACTGAGTAGGCTATACACTTTATTGAACATGCGCTATATTGCATATTAAGCATTTCTATGGGAGAAAAATGTTGTGATGAACAATGTTGTGTTCATAACCTGATTTAATCTGTTTTAATGTTAGTCTACTGTTAAGCGTTTTCCTCATCTTTATAACGAAGAAACATTAAAGGTGGGGTAAGTGCTTTCTGGTAACCGATATTTATAATTCAAATCACCAAAACAAACACGCCCTTACCCCAAAAGGGTCTCGCCCCTATTTTGATAGCTTCACCCCACACATACCTACACAACGCAGGCAACGACTGGCAGAATCTGCTGTGCCAGCCGGCCGAGGGTATGATGTCATCAATAAGTCAAGTCAAGTCACCTTTATTTATATAGCGCTTTTTACAATGCCGATTGTATCAAAGCAGCTTCACAGTGTTAACAGGAAAATAATGCAACAGAATTTGATTCGGCTGTACAGCTGCTCTGGTGAAAACAGTGATGTTATCCAGCTCATTTCAATTATCATATAGTGTCAAAGCGGGCGGATCAGTAATATAGTTGAAATTTAAGTGTCCCCAACTGAGCAAGCCAAAAGCCAAAAGCGACGGTGGCAAGGAACCAAAACTCCTTCAGGGCCAGAATGGAGAAAAAAACCTTGGGAGAAACCAGGCTCAGTCGGGGTGCCAGTTCTCCTCTGGCCAGCGAACAAACAGTGTATGATTATGATTCTGGCAACATTACAGGTCAGAAGTCATATTAGATCGAAAGATATTCGTAAGATTATTCGAAAGATTGGAGTCGTCACGCCGGAGACGGGTTTAATGAGGATGTCGTGTTGATGCGGCATTTACAGGGGGAGTTTAATTGACACGGTCTCTGCAGACACTTCAGGGATGCGTTGGTCATGTCTAGGCACAGGTCCACCATCTGGTCTGGATACGGCCCGGATCCGGCTGACTGCAGTAAACCTCGGGATAAACAAAGAGACTAACATTAGCGTAGATGCCATTCTTCTTATGATGTAACGAGTACATTAGTTGTTATGGGAAGTGTTCCCGGTTCCGGCTGACCTAGTTAATGCAGCCTAAAACAATCATTTAACTTATTTGAATAATATAAATTAAAAATGTTTTATGTGTATGCCATAGTAAAGAGATGTGTTTTTAGTCTAGATTTAAACTGACAGAGTGTGTCTGCTTCCCAAACAATGCTAGGAAGACTGTTCCAGAGTTTAGGTGCTAAATAGGAAAAGGATCGACCGCCTGCAGTTAATTTTGATATTCTAGGCATTATCAACTGGCCAGAATTTTGAGACCGCAATAGACGTGATGGAGTATAATGCGTTAAGAGCTCGCTCAAGTGCTGGGGAGCTAAACCATTTAGTGCTTTGTAAGTAATTAGCAAGATTTTAAAATGTATATGATGTTTAACAGGGAGCCAGTGCAGTGTTGACAGAACCGGGCTAATATGGTCATACTTCCTGGTTTTAGTAAGAACTCAAGCTGCTGCGTTTTGGACCAGCTGCAGTTTATTTATTAAGGGAGCAGGGCAACCACCCAGTAGAACATTACAATAATCTAGCCTTGAGGTCATGAACGCGTGAACTAACTGTTCAGCATTTTGCATTGAAAGCATATTTCCCGTAATTTAGATATATTTTTAAGATGGTAAAATGCAGTAAGACGGTGATATTAAAACTGAGTAGGCTAGAAACGTGGCTTTCGAATTAAAAATTGGTATCAAAGAGCACACTCAGGTTCCTAACTGACAACGAGGACTTGACAGAGCAGCCATCGAGTGTTAGACAGTATTCTAGGTTACTATGTGCAGAGGGTTTTTGTCCAATAATTAAGTTGCAGGAAATTAATAGTCATCCAATTTTTTATATCAGTTATGCATTACTTTAATCTTGTGAATTGGTAAGTTTCGTCAGGGCGTGAAGAAATATAGAGCTGAGTATCGTCAGCATAACAATGAAAACTAACGCCATGCTTCCTAATAATATCTCTCAGTGGTAGCATGTACAGGGTGAAAAGCAACGGTCCTAGCACTGAGCCCTGCGGTACTCCATACTGAACTTGTGATCGCTGTGACATCTCTTCATTTACTGCTACAAACTGATAACGGTCAGATAAGTATGATTTAAACCATGGCAATGAAATTCCACTAATGCCAACATAATTTTCGAGTCTATTCAAAAGAATGTTGTGGTCGATAGTATTGAATGCAGCACTAAGATCGAGTAACACTAACAAAGAGATACAACCACGATCGGATGATAAGAGCAAATCATTTGTAACTCTGATGAGAGCAGTCTCAGTACTATGATACGGTCTAAATCCTGACTGGAAATCCTCACAGATATTATTTCTTTCTGAAAAGGAGCATAGTTGTGAAGACACTGCCTTTTCTAGTATTTTTGACAGAAAGGGTAGATTTGAGATTGGCCTGTAATTGACTAATTCTGTAGGATCAAGTTGCGTTTTTTTAATAAGTGGTTTAATAATAGCTAACTTAAAAGTTTTCGGTACGTATCCTAATGACAAAGATGAATTAATGATATTAAGAAGAGCATCTATGACTTCTGGAAGCATCTCTTTCAGAAGCTTAGTTGGTATAGGGTCGACAGTGGAGTGGAGGAGGTTTAGACGCTCCAGGCTTATCGGGTGTAGAAATGAATGGGTCTTTATCATCACTGAAGTGAACGACAATACGATTGCAAATGGACAAACAAGCGAACATGACACACGAGCATATTCAAGCAAAAGCCAGCATATATTAGTTCTATGAAACAAAAAATCAGTATTACTCGCCTATCGAGAAGAAATAAAGCAACCTCGGCATCCGATTGCAGGCCTTTAGCGCTCCTTGAGTTCTCTCCAGCGCTGGAAAGCTGATCTGATATTTACACGGGTCGTACTTCTTGCCTGATCGTAAGCCTTCTTTTGTTCCATAGACTTTTTCCACATTTGTTTTTTATCTGCCATCTCTCTCTTTCTGTCGTCGCTTGACTAATGTCCGTCCTGTGTGTCGTGTCTTTTGAATAATGATGTGCACTGAGCGCTCTCTTCTCACCATCATTAGTAGACACGTTCCTTACTGCTGATTGGCTACAATCGGCCAGAGACACTTTTGTAAAGCATTTTTTAAATATCACTTACCCCACCTTTAAGCGTCTTATAGGCAGAAGAACGCTTACGGTGCCGTTGTCTGTTTTGGCAGGATACTGCCATCTAGTGGTAGCAGGTTTTCTTAGACAGCTGTGTGTGTGGATCGTGCAAGGCTAAACCGGCGAAATGAAAGTCTCAAAATCCAAATGAATCAAATAGGATCGACTCACAAACGAGTCAATGAATGCATGCGCGTCACCGGATCCACAAATGCACATCTTACTCGTTGCACGCACAAATTCTGACCAACATTGATACAAAATCGAATTTTTGTATTCACAATTATGTCTCTATTTGTACAAAATGCTGCACATTCATGTAAATCTGGATTTTGCACACGAAAGTTGTAAAGTATTAGTTTAAATGTAGTAATGCACGTTTGGTAGTTGTGCACACATTAATAATTAGCACCAGGCGTATTCACTGGTAGTTGTTTGTGGGTTGTGAAATGCTTGAAAACGCGAAAAGAAAGTGGAGTGACCTGAAGAGAAGAAGCACCAACATGGATCTGGGAATCTGAAGGATCTGGAGAGATTCTGTATGGAGGAATGGTCTCTGATTTCTTGTCAGGTGTTCTCCAAACTCATCAGGCATTATAGGAGAAGACTCAGAGCTGTTATCTTGGCAAAAGGAGGTTGAAAAAAGTATTTAATAAAAGGGTGGCAATAATTATGGCCAACGTGTTTTGGAGAAAAACATTTATTTAATATTTTCCCCCCACTTTCAATTATTTTACTTCAATGAAAGGTTAGATTTTTGCAAATTTTTTAAATAAAAGATCAAAGGGATAAAAAATGAGGATTTTTTTTTTTTTTACGGCCATCTTTGATCATATATTTTACTTATATAAGTAAATATATATTGTGTATTAGGGATGTGCCCAAAGCCGAATACCTCATTCTATGGAGCCCCTAAAGGGACATGGTGATGGAAAAAAAGATATAAATTTCAAAAAATATATTTCTTATATAATATATTTCAATGCGCTAAAAAATGTGCGATCATGCATACTACTGCAGCAAGCCTAACCTTGTCCCTTTAGGGGCTCAGTAGAATGCGTTATTCATTTTCTGTGCCTTTCCAAAACAAGGTTTTGACTTCAGGCATATCCCTATTGTGTATATTATACTTGCCCAAGAACCTATATTTAATTTTATAGACTTTAAAGTGTAACTATCAATCAACGCTCCTTTCATTAGTCACTGAATGGAGTCATTGTGAGCAGTGGTAGCTATTTCCTCAAACAGAAGGCCTTGCTGCTACTGCTTGGTGGTTTCATTTAGATTTATTCCCCAGTGGTCTTGGTGCTTAGAAGTGTAGATTTGTACGATGTGAGGGAGCATTGGCTTTGTAAAACACAATTAGCGCCTCAGCCAGAAGCCTGTGAGAGTGTACAGGGAGTGTGTGGTTTACTGGTGTATCGATTACGTCTGGCTCAGATGGGACTTGGCGCTCACACACGCCAGCCGAGGACTCGATACCCTGTCACAGAGATGTGTGATCGATTGAAACACTGAGGCGCTAAGGCGTCTCTTTGTCTAAGAAAAGAATCACAGCCTGTCCGGCATTCCGAGTGACTCCTTACGGAAGTGGCAGACCTTTTCCAGTCACCTGTAGATGGGGAAATCCATCCAAGCTGGAGAAACAGAGAAGCACATTGTTTCTGTGGGCCTAAATATAAGAGATTCGTCTGAATAAGGGAGAAAGTTCATTTAGCGAAGATTCATTTCAATTTTGAGGCAACTACTAGACAAATAGAGAATGTAGTGTGAACAAAAGAGCTGAGAGTGAAGAAAGACACAAAGAAGAAAGTGCAATATCTCGCTTCAGAATAATAGCAGTGCGACTCCATTGCTCTCGTATTTTCTCTGTTTGCCCCCTTTCCATCTATTCAATACTCCAGGGTCGCAGATAGACAAAATGAGTTTCTTCAGTGTAATTCTGTGTTTGGGGAAAGTTCACATAACTCAAAAATAGATGGAATAGTATAAAAGAGAGAGGAGCAGTGAACGGCAGCTGAAATACCATAGACATCTCTGAAAGATGAAAAAATACAGTTGTCGGTTATCCATTGCACTTCCATTGTCCAGACAAATTGTGTTACAGAGAGAACTTCAAGGAATAGTTCACTCATAAAATGAAATTCTGTCATCTCTTCATGTTGTTCCGAATCGGTGCGACTTATTTTTCTTATACCATAAAAACTATTTTACAAGGGAGCAAGGGCTGTCAACCTCCAGGAATGACGAGCACTATATTCAAAGTCTTCTGAAGCGAAACAATAGCTTTGTGTGTGAAAGAGATTGACATTTAAGTAATTCATTGAAAATCTTCCCCTTGCTAAGCCCTAACCAGACATGCTGTGACATATCCTAACCAGCCGCTATGATGATACGGTTTCTATTCCTGCGACTTTTTTCATTTTGTGTGACTTTAGTAGCTATGATTTACCTCAGATATTGAAAATAACTTAAGGAAACAAGAACGAAACTATGAACTATGTAAACAAACGTGTATTTCGTGACAAAGATTGTATTAGTCACTGAGGGGCCGTTTTACACAACACCGTTTTCAACTAAAAATGGAAAGCTTTTTATGCGTTTTGCCGTTCATTTACACGACAACTGTGTTGTGGTGGGCTGAAAACACAAACTTTTGAAAACGGGTTTCAAAGTGCAAGTTTTTGAAAACGATAGTGTTATCGTCTCCATGTAAACAACACAAATTTGAATTTGTAAAAACAGTGACGCCATGCGCATGTGTATTACATGTTCAGTCTATAGCTGCGTAGTGTTTCTTTATGAAGTGACATCGCCATCTACTGGCCTGGCATGAATAATACAGCGCTTTTAGTCATTTTTGTTTATCCTTGTTAACAGGGATTGTTTTGACAACGTTGTCGTCTGTACACAATACAAGCAAAGGAAAGACATTTCTGTTTTTAGTATGCCATTATGTAAACATACCCTGAGAATGCATTTTGAATAGTGATGAAATGGTTTAATTTTTAGTCATTTGATTATGTATCGATTTTGTTGTGAGTGCAAGACAGTAGTGCACTTGCAGAGAGAGCTCCGCCCACACGCTCTTCTGATAGGCTGTGATTTGTAAGTGCTTTACAATCGCATTGTGTCTGGTTAGGACATGGTGTAAAAATCGTACAACCAAAAATAATGCATCACGGCAAGTCAGCAACATCAACAGCATTGGTTCTTGTGTGTCATGTGATCGATTGTCACTGCCATCAGGCCTACTTGATGTGGCATATTTGAATGCATGTAAACATGGCATAGGGAAACAGTTTCATTTTCACACACAATGCGTTTCTTGTGTTTTTTGTAAACTCTAGTGTGCTATTGCTATCTATTTAGTAAAATATGTTGTTTCACTTTAGATTCACGATTACTATTTAGCTAGGCAAGCCACAATTGCAGTTGCTTCCCCAGCTAGTTGTGACCAAATTTTCAAGACCTGTTCTCAACTATTAACTCTTTCCCTGCCATTGATGAGATTTTCCATCATTTAAGATACAACGCTTCCCTGCAATTGACAAGTTTTTCTGGCAATCAGGGTTGCCAGGTTTTCACAACAAAACTCGTCCAATTGGTACTCAAAACTAGCCCAATCGCATTTCAGGGGATAAAATCTGTGTTTTTTGGCGGGGTTCCCCTGCTAAAATTTGCATTCCCGGGGCTAAATATCACACTATTTGGGTCGCTTCAACCCGCAGACATGAAAAACAGCCCACAGAAACAGTGTTAAAGTAGCCCAATACTGCGGGAAAACTGCAGACTTGGCAACACTGCTGACAATCCATGTTTTCACTGTTATATGATAGGGGGCGCTGTTACACGTCCTCTCAAAGAGTACAGCATTTCCGGATTCAAAAAACAAGGGAAATTAACCTCTGCATAAACCAGAAGGAGCATATTGCACTTGCTTACTCACAAGTAAGCTAATGTAATCGAGGTACAGGACTGTGAAACTTTGGGGGTGTTGATGATGGACCTGATCTACTCCATTTATGTTTGATCATTGATCATTGTTCTGAATTCGATCTGGACATGATCTTTGACAGAAACACAATTTTCTCAGCTTTTTGTTCGAAATGATTTTTTTTTTAAATGAAACTTTCCCATATTCAAGTGTTGATAAAAAATGAATGATTTTTTTTATTCTTTTTTTTATCAAAGTCTCTGTTCTTTCTTTTGATATATTGCATGTTCAGATATTTATACAATAAAATATTCTGGGGGCCATGAAAGTTTTGTGAATATAATCAAAAGTGGGGTGCTGGCAAAAAAAAAAAAAAAAAACTGACAGGGAACAAAAACAAAAAGGTTTTGTCTACACAGTGAAAGTCAGTGGGTTCCAAACAAGTGAAACATTTATAAAAATATATTCTTTTGTGTTCCGCAGAAGACAGTAAGTCATACATGTTTGGAATGACATGAGGGTGAGTAAATGATGACAGAATTTTTATTTAGAGAACTGTTGCTAGCAAGTAGGCTAGCAAAACGTTTCCACCCAATGTTTTCTCTTACCCTCGCATTTGAAAGATTTTCCTGTAGTCACCTTCAGGTGGAAATATACTATATCTTTTGCCTCTGAAGGCAGACATACACACACACACACGCAAATACACAACGCATCTTTGTCCTCTAATACCCGTGAGAGGCCAAGTTGTGTTTGGCAGCAGAGGTAATTAGTATTGGCTGAGTCACACATGTGTGTTGATCCTGATGGCCATGCAAGGTGTGTGCAACAGTAAACACACTCCTTTTGGAAAAAAGAGGGGCAAGTGTGGGGGAATCTAGAGCGGGACTTTTTTTGGTTGGCTTGTGTGTGTGTGTGTGTGTGTGTGTGTGTGTGTGTGTGTGCGTGCGTGCGTGCGTGCATGTGTGTGTGTATGTGTGTGTGATGAATGAAAGGCGTCTTTGAGGGCAGCAGGGATCTTGGATGATCCGGGAAGCATTATGATTCATTACATCGACGTGTGATGTGAACAGAAGCATTGAGAGCGAGAGAGATGCCACACATGACAATTAAAGAGAGGCATGCTGGGATGGAGAGCTGGAGATTTCATTGTGGATCACTGCTCCAGGAGCACTCATTAGTTACCGAGGGTTGTTGTGGAAATCGCTGCAGTTGCCCTGCGGGTCAAGAGAGGGGTGATTTGCATTATATAAAAACATTATGATTGCAAGAATTGTTATTATTAAGGTCTATCTACAGTGGGGAGAACAAGTATTTGATACACTGCCGTTTTTCCAGGTTTGCCCACTTACAAAGCATGTAGAGGTCTGTAATTTTTATCATAGGTACACTTCAACTGTGAGAGACGGAATCTAAAACAAAAATCCAGAAAATCACATTGTATGTTTTTAAATAAATAATTTGCATTTTATTGCATGACATAAGTATTTGATCACCTACTAACCAGTAAGAATTCCGACTCTCACAGACCTGTTAGTTTTTCATTAAGAAGCCCTCCTGTTCTCCACTCATTACCTGTATTAACTGCACCTGTTTGAACTCGTTACCTGTATACAAGACACCTGTCCACACACTCAATCAAACAGACTCCAACCTCTCCACAATGGCCAAGACCAGAGAGCTGTGTAAGGACATCAGGGATAAAATAGACCTCCATAAGGCTGGGATGGGCTACAGGACAATAGGCAAGCAGCTTGGTGAGAAGGCAACAACTGTTGGCGCAATTATTAGAAAATGGAAGAAGTTCAAGATGACAGTCAATCTCCCTCGGTCTGGGGCACCATGCAAGATCTCACCTCGTGGGGCATCAATGATCATGAGGAAAGTGAGGGATCAGCCCAGAACTACACGGCAGGACCTGGTCAATGACCTGAAGAGAGCTGGGACCACAGTCTCAAAGAAAACCATTAGTAACACACTACGCCGTCATGGATTAAAATCCTGCAGCGCACGCAAGGTCCCCCTGCTCAAGCCAGCCGATGTCCAGGCCCGTCTGAAGTTTGCCAATGACCATCTGGATGATCCAGAGGAGGAATGGGAGAAGGTCATGTGGTCTGATGAGACAAAAATAGAGCTTTTTGGTCTAAACTTCACTCGCCGTGTTTGGAGGAAGAAGAAGGATGAGTACAACCCCAAGAACACCATCCCAACCGTGAAGCATGGAGGTGGAAACATCATTCTTTGGGGATGCTTTTCTGCAAAGGGGACAGGACGACTGCACCGTATTGAGGGGAGGATGGATGGGGCCATGTATCGCGAGATCTTGGCCAACAACCTCCTTCCCTCAGTAAGAGCATTGAAGATGGGTCGTGGCTGGGTCTTCCAGCATGACAATGACCCGAAACACACAGCCAGGGCAACTAAGGAGTGGCTCCGTAAGAAGCATCTCAAGGTCCTGGAGTGGCCTAGCCAGTCTCCAGACCTGAACCCAATAGAAAATCTTTGCAGGGAGCTGAAAGTCCGTATTGCCCAGCGACAGCCCCGAAACCTGAAGGATCTGGAGAAGGTCTGTATGGAGGAGTGGGCCAAAATCCCTGCTGCAGTGTGTGCAAACCTGGTCAAGAACTACAGGAAACGTATGATCTCTGTAATTGCAAACAAAGGTTTCTGTACCAAATATTAAGTTCTGATGTATCAAATACAAACCCGATTCCAAAAAAGTTGGGACACTGTACAAATTGTGAATAAAAAAGGAATGCAATAATTTACAAATCTCATAAACTTATATTTTATTCACAATAGAATATAGATAACGTATCAAATGTTGAAAGTGAGACATTTTGAAATGTCATGCCAAATATTGGCTCATTTTGGATTTCATGAGAGCTACACGTTCCAAAAAAGTTGGGACAGGTAGCAATAAGAGGCCGGAAAAGTTAAATGTACATATAAGGAACAGCTGGAGGACCAATTTGCAACTTATTAGGTCAATTGGCAACATGATTGGGTATAAAAAGAGCCTCTCAGAGTGGCAGTGTCTCTCAGAAGTCAAGATGGGCAGAGGATCACCAATTCCCCCAATGCTGTGGCGAAAAATAGTGGAGCAATATCAGAAAGGAGTTTCTCAGAGAAAAATTGTTTATCATAAAAAGTTATCATCATCTACAGTGCATAATATCATCCAAAGATTCAGAGAATCTGGAACAATCTCTGTGCGTAAGGGTCAAGGCCGGAAAACCATACTGGATGCCCGTGATCTTCGGGCCCTTAGACGGCACTGCATCACATACAGGAATGCTACTGTAATGGAAATCATAACATGGGCTCAGGAATACTTCCAGAAAACGTTGTCGGTGAACACAATCCACCGTGCCATTCGCCGTTGCCGGCTAAAACTCTATAGGTCAAAAAAGAAGCCATATCTAAACATGATCCAGAAGCGCAGGCGTTTTCTCTGGGCCAAGGCTCATTTAAAATGGACTGTGGCAAAGTGGAAAACTGTTCTGTGGTCAGACGAATCAAAATTTGAAGTTCTTTTTGGAAAACTGGGACGCCATGTCATCCGGACTAAAGAGGACAAGGACAACCCAAGTTGTTATCAGCGCTCAGTTCAGAAGTCTGCATCTCTGATGGTATAGGGTTGCATGAGTGCGTGTGGCATGTGCAGCTTACACATCTGGAAAGGCACCATCAATGCTGAAAGGTATATCCAAGTTCTAGAACAACATATGCTTCCATCCAGACGTCGTCTCTTTCAGGGAAGACCTTGCATTTTCCAACATGACAATGCCAGACCACATACTGCATCAGTTACAACATCATGGCTGCGTAGAAGAAGGATCCGGGTACTGGCCAGACTGCAGTCCAGATCTTTCACCCATAGAAAACATTTGGCGCATCATAAAGAGGAAGATGCAGTTGACAGTTGAGCAACTAGAAGCCTGTATTAGACAAGAATGGGACAACATTCCTATTTCTAAACTTGAGCAACTTGTCTCCTCAGTCCCCAGACGTTTGCAGACTGTTATAAAAAGAAGAGGGGATGCCACACAGTGGTAAACATGGCCTTGTCCCAACTTTTTTGAGATGTGTTGATGCCATGAAATTTAAAATCAACTTATTTTTCCCTTAAAATGATACATTTTCTCAGTTTAAACATTTGATATGTCATCTATGTTGTATTCTGAATAAAATATTGAAATTTGAAACTTCCACATCATTGCATTCTGTTTTTATTCACAATTTGTACAGTGTCCCAACTTTTTTGGAATCGGGTTTGTACTTATGTCCTGCAATAAAATGCAAATTAATTACTTAAAAATCATACAATGTGATTTTCTGGATTTTTGTTTTAGATTCCATCACTCACAGTTGAAGTGTACCTATGATAAAAATGACAGACTTCTACATGCTTTGTAAGTGGGCAAACCTGCAAAATCGGCAGTGTATCAAATACTTGTTCTCCCCACTGTATCTATCTATCTATCTATCTATCTATCTATCTATCTATCTATCTATCTATCTATCTATCTATGTGACCCTGGACCACAAAACCAGTCATAAGGGTAAATTTTTTGAAATTGAGTAAATAAGCTGAATAAATAAGCTTTCCATTGATGTATGGTTTGTTAGGATAGGATAGTATAGTTGGCCGAGATACAGCTATTTCAACATCTGGAATGAGGGTGCAAAAAAATCTAAATATTGAGAAAATCTCCATTAAAGTTATCGAAATTAAGTCTTTAGCAATGCATATTACTACTAATACATTTTTGATATATTTACGGTGGCAAAATATTTTCATGGAACATGATCTTTACTTAATATCCTAATGATTTTTGGCATAAAAGAAAATTGGATAATTTTGACCCATACAATGTATTGTTGGCTATTGCCACAAATATACCCGTGCGACTTATGACTGGTTTTGTGGTCCAGGGTCACATATATATATATATACACACACATATATGTGTGTGTATTTTGCAGTACATAAATAAGAGTACATTGACCACTACTTACCATTAATGTAGCTTTTAGCACTGTATGGTTTTGCGGAGTGCTTTGTAGTCAATTCACATCCGATTATTAAGCAACACAATTCAATTGTAAAATGAGACGATCTGCAGATCCAGATCGCTCCACAAATTTTTCAAATAACACCGGGAAATTACCGCTCCACTTCACGTTGTCCAATGAAATTTGAGCTTGTTGTACCCCATCATGATTGGTTGGTGTATTATACATGACAAATGGGCAGCGATGAATTATTTAATATTTTTAAATGATGGATGAAAGGATGAGAAAAGGATGAAAGGAACAGTGCAGTTTGATGGGTCATCCTCAGAGCCATTCCCCATTTAAAAAATGTGCAAAAATTGTACTTTTAGGGGTATAACAGCTCGTCACTGGGGCAGTACCCTTAAAATGACATCTTTGTACCCTTTTTTTTTTACCCCTAAAAGGTGCATATTAGTACCTTAGAGTAGCAATATGTACCTTAAGTACTACTATGAAACTTTTAGGGGTAAAAAAGGTACAAAGATGTCCTTTTAAGGGTACTGCCCCAGTGACAAGCTGTTTTACCCCTAAAAGTAAAATTTTTGCACATTTTTTCTGACAGTGAAGCAGAGTGAAATCTCTTAGGGATTTCCTTCTCCCTAGTACTAGCGCAAGCTTTCAGGAACTGTGATGAAGGAATCTTTCTGCGCACCAGGTCGGATGGGAAACTCTTCAACATAGCCCATCTTAGAGCCAAGACCAAAGTGCACCACGTCCTAATACGGGAGATCTTCTCTGCTGATGACGCTGCATTTGTCTTACATGCAGAATGAACTACAGAGACTAGTCACACAAGAAGACTGAGATCTTAGGCTAGGATGTTAGTGGAATACCAAACATCTGCATTGACGACCACAAATTGCAGGATGTGGAAGATTTTACCTACTTAAGATCAGTGTGTAACACCTAGTCACTAGATCCAGAGCAAAGCAGGCAGATTGGGAAAGTAGTTTTTATGGCTAGACTGTCAAAGACAGTGTGGGCGAACAAAAAGTTCACAACAGCAACCAAAATTACAGTGTACAAAACTTGCATTTTAAGCACTCTCTTTTATGGCAGCGAGAGCTGGACAACCTACACGTGCCAGAAGCACCGTCTCAACAGTTTCCACCTGCGGTGGATAAGTAGAAGCTTAGGGGTGTGCTGGATGGACCGTATTCCAAATACAGTAATCTTGAACCAAGCAAAAATACCAAGTACACTCAAAAAATAACTCATTGGACAAACTCAATTTGATTGAGGGCAGGTTTTCCATCCAATAAATATGTGTAGCCCCAACTCATAAAAAACTAATTCATGCAATGAAATGTAATTGAGTTGGTCCAACTCAATTTAATCAAATACAGTTTAAATGATATTTATATACTTATAACATGACTTTTTTTATACTTGACAAACTTAAATTAAAACATTTAATTGGAAAATCAATTATAAGCAGTTTCATTCATCATCATACACAATGTATATAATGATAATATAAGAAAAGACTGGTGTCACTCCAGACATTAGCATACATCACTGAGTGCCCACAGCCTAAACACAGGCGCCACTCTTCAGCATAATGGTAACCACAAAATGCAAAAACATTACAGAAACTCCTCTAAATGTCCAACATAACTGAACATTAAACACTAACATTAACTAACAACATCTTTCCCTATACAGAAAAACACATAAAATAACACTTTAATACCTAAATTTACTCTCCTAATGTAGTCCCTTGCAAAGCATGCTGGGAACTACAGATCCACTGCACAGTTAGTTATGTCAACAAAAATATTTAATGTAGTTTTAACACAAATTAATTAAGTAAACTTCAGTTTTAAATATATTAGGTTGATTGAACACAATTAAATTAAGTTGTGACAAAATTAGATATGTTTAAGTAAAGTGAACAGAATTTAAATGTGTCTTATCTATGAAGGGCCTGAATCATTTCTTTGAGTGATACCCTTCTCACCCAACGTTGACTGAGATGAGACCCAACATCAGACACCTCCATCGTATGGAAGATGGGCGCATACCCAAGGATGTCCTCTATGGCGGGGTAGGCAACATCGGTCCTGGAGAGCCACTGTCCTGCAGAGTTTAGCTCCAACCCTAATCAAACACACCTGAACAAGTTAATCAATGTCTTCAGGATTACTAAGGCTACAGGCAGGTGAGTTTTTTCAGGGTTGGAGCTAAACTCTGCGGGACTGTGGCTCTCCAGGACTGACGTTGCCTACCCCTGCTCTATGGGGAGGTCACCACCAGATCCAGACGGAATTGTTGTCCTTTGTCCTTTGTTACGATACAGTGATGTTTGTAAGCACGACATGTGAGCGCCCACCATCAACGTGGACACCTGGAAGGACATAGCAGGTTAAAAAGGAAGGTTATGACAGCACCAACGCAACTAACATCACCAACCTATGTGTGCGCAAACTGCGCTAAAGACTGCCACTCACAAATCCGACTGTTTAGCCACAGTCGTCTCTGCTCTAAATGATTTCCGGGGTGCATCTATTGTCGTCTTCGACAGAAGGAGCCGAAGAATATCTGGATTTTTAATTAAATCAACACACTAGCAATCACTGAGGGTGTGTTCACACTTGACATGTTTGGTTTCATTAAAACGTATGGAAGCTTGTTTCCTCCACAAAATAAAACATTTTAAAAGATAATTGTGACTTTTTATCTCACTATTGTGAGTTACAGAATTGCGTGATATAAAGTCAAAATTGTAAACTTGCAATTCTGACTTTTTTTCCTCGCAATTGCAAGTTTATAGCTCACGATTCTGACTTTATATCTTGCAATTCTGACTTTATATCTCGCAATTCTGACTTCATATCTCGCAATTCTGACTTCATATCTCGCAATTCTCACTTCATATCTCGCAATTCTGACTTTATAACTCACAATTCTGACTTTATAACTCACAATTCTGACTTTATATCTCGCAATTCTGACTTTATATCTCGCAATTCTGACTTTATATTTCGCAATTCTGACTTCATATCTCGCAATTCTGACTTCATATCTCGCAATTCTGACTTTATATCTCGCAATTCTGACTTCATATCTCGCAATTCTGACTTCATATCTCGCAATTCTGACTTTATAACTCACAATTCTGACTTTATATCTCGCAATTCTGACTTTATATTTCGCAATTCTGACTTTATATCTCGCAATTCTGACTTTATATTTCGCAATTCTGACTTTATATCTCGCAATTCTGTCTTTATATCTCGCAATTCTGACTTCATATCTCGTAATTCTGACTTCATATCTCGCAATTCTGACTTCATATCTCGCAATTCTGACTTCATATCTCGCAATTCTGACTTCATAACTCGCAATTCTGACTTCATATCTCGCAATTCTGACTTTTTATCTCACAATTCTGTCTTTATATCTCGCAATTCTGACTTCATATCTCGCAATTCTGACTTCATATCTCGCAATTCTGACTTCATATCTCGCAATTCTGACTTTATAACTCGCAATTCTGACTTTATATCTCGCAATTCTGACTTCATATCTCGCAATTCTGACTTCATATCTCGCAATTCTGACTTCATATCTCGCAATTCTGACTTTATATTTCGCAATTCTGACTTTATATCTCGCAATTCTGACTTCATATCTCGCAATTCTCACTTCATATCTCGCAATTCTGACTTTATAACTCACAATTCTGACTTTATATCTCTCAAAATATAACTTCCGCGGTTCTATATAACAATCGCACGGATCGCATTTGTAAACATACTGTGTGGTCACAGTTATGAATATGCAACTACTGTCATAAACTCCTTGTAGCCTTTACTGTGAGCAGAATAATTACAACAACAACAAAAAGAGTGAATAGTGGTTAGCAAACAACCATTGTCAGAATGCCCATCTGTCAGACAAGCCCGAAGCAAGATGCAAACGACATCTGATGGCAGATACATAAAAATAAAGAGGAATTTTCCAACTTTTGAGTAATTTGTTACATTGATACGTTAATTTGTTTTGTACATGTTGTCATATTAATTATAATTCAAATGCATTTTTTGTTGACCACAATATTATTGTGGATAATCGTTGAGAGGGGCACTTTTGATTCATTTGATTCAACTGCATTTGCCTGCCTGACATTAATTACATTGTGATTACATTCAAATATTAATAATCAAGAAATCTTGTGGGTTTGCTCTGTTTCAGCTGGGATCTGAGTGGACTGCACCAGGAGAGTTTACCAAGTTCAGGTCTCAGGCATCCAAGTCTGTGCAGTAAGTACATACTGTATACACACAGTGACATCAAGCATCCATGTGTAATTTCTATGTGTCCACAGCATTGTATAGTTGGAAATTGCATAGCAAACTTGGTTATATTGTGCAAATGTTGGTCATTAGTGTATGTTTCTATGTTTCACTTCCTGTTTAATTGTTCAATCAAGGGCCTCAATTCCTCCTTTGTAAACAAACCGCCCACACTCATGTCTATTGATGCAGTTATTTTACCCCTGATGGTGTTGATTGTGTTGGTAATTGGAGGAAATTGCTGGCCTTTATCTGATCGGGCATTTAATGATCGCCTTTCTCTGCTCCTCTCAAAGCACTCACATCGTTTACAGCCTGTGATTTAAATATCACATCGAAGAAAGAGCTGTGTCGCTTCTAAGATAGAAACACCTTATCCGCTTCAAATCAGCAGTGTATGAACGGTCGATTAGCATATCGTATTTCTAGTATTTCCATAAAAAGCCCACTACAGCCAGCAAACCATTTTAATTGGGCACTGTGCACTAATGCACCATTAATAATGGCTTCAAATGGGTCTGCTGGAATTAGCAGTGGGTTTGTTTCCATATAGCTGTAAAGTGATCCATAGCCTGGCCTTTATCTTGAGTGTATTTAATAATGCATAAACTAATCCGACCTCATTTCATGAACCTGAGTGTATAGATAGTAACCACAGAGGCACCTTTTTAGATTTGTTCTGTGGTAGATAATGCTCTATTTAGATGATTTAAGACTTTATATTTAGGAATTCCATTTCAAGTACAGAATACTACACATCTGGGGTGCCATATAGGTGTTTTCACACAAAATAAAAAATACAAAACTACTATCTACTAATCTTGGATAAATCCACTGTTTGACGCTGATTTAATGGCTCTATGGCTGTTAATACACATAATGTAAATGTCTTCTATTCTTGTATATACATTTTTATAAATGTACACTGCCATTCAAAATGTTGGGGTCAGTAAGATTTTGAATACCAGCAAGGATACATTAAATTAATCAAATTCTATTTCAAATGAATGCTGTTTTTTAACCTTTTGGTTTCCACAAAAAAAATATTAAGCAGCACATCAGAAATGCATTTTTTTAGCAGCAAATCATCATATTAGAATGACTTCTGAAGGATCATGAGACACTGAAGACTGGAGTAATGATGCTGAAAAAAAAAATCAGCTTTAATTTTTCAAATAAATATAGCCTTGGTGAGCATATCAGACGTCTTTCAAAAACAATAAAAAATCTTACTCCCAGACAGTACTGTATATAAATAGTATATATATATATATATACATTTTGTCCTCAAAGTTGATGTGTTAGAAGCAGGAAAAATGGGCAAGCGCAAGGATTTGAGCAAGTTTGACAAAGGCCAAATTGTGACGGCTAGACGTCTGGGTCAGAGCATCTCCAAAACTGGGTGGGGTGTTACCGGTCTGCAGTGGTCAGTATCTATCAAAAGTAGTCCAAGGAAGGAACAGTGGTAAACCAACGACTGGGTCATGGGTGGCCAAGGCTCATTGATGCACGTGGGGAGCAAAGGCTGGCCCGTGTGGTCCGATCAAACACACGAGCTACTGTAGCTCAAATTGCTCAAGAAGTTAATGCTGGTTCTGATAGAAAGGTGTCAGAATACACAGTGCATCGCAGTTTGTTGCGTATGGGGCTGCATAGCCGCAGACCAGTCAGGGTGCCCATGCTGACCCCTGTCCACCACCGAAAGCGCCAACAGTGAGCATGTGAGCATCAGAACTGGACCACGAAGCAATAGAAGAAGGTGGCCTGGTCTGATGAATCACGTTTTCTTTTACATCACGTGGATGGCCGAGTGCGTGTGCGTCGCTTACCTGGGGAGCACATGGCACAAGGATGCACTATGGGAAAAGGGGCAAGCCGGTGGAGGAAGTGTGATGCTTTGGGAAATGTTCTGATGGGAAACCTTGGGTCGTGCCATCCATGTGGATGTTACTTTGACACGTACCACCTACCTAAGCATTGTTGCAGACCATGTACACCCTTTCATGGAAACAATATTCTCTGGTGGCTGTGGCCTCTTTCAGCAGGGGACCCACCTTTTGCTGCCAAAACAGCCCTGACCCATCGAGGCCAGGACTCCACTAGACTCCTGGAGGTGTGCTGTGGTATCTGGCACCAAGATGTTAGCAGCAGATCCTTTAAGTCCTGTAAGTTGCGAGGTGGGGCCTCCATGGATCGGACTTGTTTGTTCAGTACATCCCACAGATGCTCGATTGGATTGAGATCTGGGGAATTTGGAGGCCAAGTCAACACCTCAAACTCGTTGTTGTGCTCCTCAAACCATTCCTGAACCATTTTTTCCTTTGCGGCAGGGCGCATTATCCTGCTGAAAGAGGCCACAGCCACCAGGGAATATAGGTGTATATATTTCCTTGAAAGGGTGTATATGGTCTGCAACAATGCTTAGGTAGGTGGTACGTGTCAAAGTAACATCCACATGGATGGCAGGACCCAAGGTTTCCCAGCAGAACATTGCCCAAAGGATCACACTGCCTCCGCCGGCTTGCCTTCTTCCCATAGTGCATCCTGGTGCCATGTGTTCCTGATAAGCGACGCACATGCACCCGGCCAACCACGTGATGTAAAAGAAAACGTGATTCATCAGACCAGGCCACCTTCTTCCATTGCTCCGTGGTCCAGTTCTGATGCTCACGTGCCCACTGTTGGCGCTTTCGGCGGTGAACAGGGGTCAGCATGGGCACCCTGACTGGTCTGCGGCTATGCAGCCACATATGCAACAAACTGCGATGCACTGTGTATTCTGACACCTTTCTATCAGAACCAGCACACTTTTGATAGATACTGACCACTGCAGACCGGGAACACCCCACAAGAGCTGCAGTTTTGGAGATGCTCTGACCCAGTCAGCTAGCCATCACAATTTGGCCCTTGTCAAACTCGCTCAAATCCTTACGCTTGCCCATTTTTCCTGCTTCTAACACATCAACTTTGAGGACAAAATGTTCACTTGCTGCGTAATATATCCCACCCACTAACAGGTGCCGTGACGAAGAGATAATCAGGGTTATTCACTTCACCCGTCATAATGTTATGCCTGATTGGTATATATATATATATTTACATACACACACATTACCAGTGTTGGGCAGTAACACGTTACTTTGATTTCTTTTTTAGTAACGGAGTAATTTAACACGTTATAATTTTCAAAATAGTAATTAGAGTATAGTTCCAAGCCCAGGTCACTATACGTTACAGCTGCGTTACATCATTGCTGACAGAATGCAGTGTTTAATCATCTATTGTAAAAAAGAGAAATAGCTTTTTTCAAAGTAAGTCTCAGGTAATCGCACACTATACCTGAGACCTACTTTGACTGGTAAGCGCCTGCAAGGCAGGTACTACCAACGAAAACAAACAGCATGGAGAGAGAAA
This sequence comes from Coreius guichenoti, assembly GCA_039654105.1. Taxonomy (NCBI): domain Eukaryota; kingdom Metazoa; phylum Chordata; class Actinopteri; order Cypriniformes; family Gobionidae; genus Coreius; species Coreius guichenoti. Next base: position 25,175,346 of record CM077191.1, read on the forward strand.
AGTATGCGTTCTGTTTCTAGAAATACAATCATTATTTTGAGTTTATTTCTGTCAAAGGCAAGAACATTATTGTAAGGCTAGATGTGATAAAAACACATTTAAATACAATGTCATGAAATAGTTACGTGTTGTGTATCAACAACCTACACATCCCAGCATAACCGCTCTTGTTTTTAAAGTGGTTATGTTCACAAACCACTATAATTTGAATAGGCAAGCATTTGCATGATTTGGCATGGCAGCCAGTGCGAATAATAAATAGCCTGACCATTGCCTTACCAAATGCAGCAAAACATACGCGTTTTCTTCAAATTCTGAATGGATTATCACCTAGAAAGCGTGCATAAACGCGCTCCCTTTTATAATTACTAAGCTGTCACTCATCTTAGTTCATTGTGGTCTCACAAAGTTCTGCTAATTGATTAAGCTGACTGTGCAATGAATATCTTATTTAGCCTACTTGTCTACACTTTTGTGTTTTTTTGTGTTTCAAGATCTCAGCACTGGACAAAAACTCTGGCGTTTTGAGTGGTGAGGGGATTAACACGTCTTAAGCATGTCTGATTGGGCATTGCGTTCAAGAAATCATCGGATATGTTTGTGATTGGCTACATTGCTCAACGCTGCAAATATATTATTTATATATTTATATTAGTTCTCTTTATATTAGTTTCAACGCTTTTAAGAGAACAGTCTGATTGGCCATTAGCATTCATAAACTCAACACAGTCGTGTGTGATTGGTTATAGTGTGCAACGCTGTAAAACACGTAAAAAGTATGATGCAACAAGCAGATCTAAATTTAATGCAGCAGGCTAAAGAGGTTATATTCTGTTTTTTGAGGGGGTGGGGGGCCATAACGTAACTAGTAATGTAACTAATTACTTTTAAAATAAAGTAATCAGAACAGTAACACAATTACTTTTAAAAGGAGTAATCAGTAATTAATTACATTTCCAGAGTAACTTGCACAACACTGCACATTACATAGTGACCCAAAAAGTATTTGGCCACTTAGGCCACACTTTATGGTGATTTAATTTTATATTCCAAAAAAGAAATACTGTATCTATATATATTTAAAAAATCAGTACAGCTCTTCTAATCAAATTTGCATGTACATTCAAAGAACCGAATTAGCCAGATAAAAAATGAACACAAATAGATCTTGAATAATTTATTTTACTACAGAAAACACAACTGCACCTCTGGAGCACAGCACACCTCACCTGCTCCTGGCCGTTGGCTGTGAGTCTCTAAAGAGCATTTGATTTTTCTGCATTATTCATCTAGTGTTTCTCACGCAAGTCTTTCACCTATTACTGCCCTTGACGGGGGGCTGTACGGACGAAGTGCACCCTTGGGAATGACGCTATGATCCCAGACATGAATAGAAACACAGCATTTAACCCTCATTCTGCACCATTTGATATTATTGTTAATGAAGAATGAATGGAGATGTTTAAGAAGGTCTACAGAGGGAGAAGAAAACAGAACAAAACACTAAACTGATTTTGAGATGATTAAAAGCAAATTTGCCAACATTAAAGCTTTTATTATAATAAAATCACAGCTAATGTTTGCCATAAGACCAGGGATTCTTTATTCATCTCTTGTGATGTGTGCTATGAATTACATGGCTTATCCATGACTGGTGCACACTAATAATGTCTTAATTACTTTTATTTTAATCAAGGAGATCCATAATTAGCCTCAGATTAGATATCACAGTACAACCCAGTTAATATGATGAATATCAACCAGAATAATAAAATCAGCTGCATTGTTTTGTCCATATCATTTTCACTTCCATCCTATATGGTTCACAACAACATCAAACACATTGATGTTCCTCATTGTTTCATCTCTGTATTCAGAACTTCCCGAGGAACTACTTCTTAAATGCTGTTGTGCATATTACAATCACATGATATAAAAAACACATACAAAATTGCATCCAACTTCTGGCAATGACTAAAGTGAAGATGGCTCTTAATAAAGCAGAAAGTCGTAAGAAGATAAAAGAGAAGGAAAACGTAGATTTTTTTTGTCCTTGAATTATGAAGTTCAAAAGCTCTATTCCAAAACATAGTGAGCTTCCATGCTGAAATATGAGCTCAATATTGAGCTCAATTGAAATATGAATAATCAACTGTAACTTGTTATACAAACCCGATTCCAAAAAAGTTGGGACACTGTACAAATTGTGAATAAAAACAGAATGCAATGATGTGGAAGTTTCAAATTTCAATATTTTATTCAGAATACAACATAGATGACATATCAAATGTTTAAACTGAGAAACTGTATCATTTTAAGGGAAAAATAAGTTGATTTTAAATTTCATGGCATCAACACATCTCAAAAAAGTTGGGACAAGGCCATGTTTACCACTGTGTGGCATCCCCTCTTCTTTTTATAACTGCAACGTCTGGGGACTGAAGAGACAAGTTGCTCAAGTTTAGGAATAGGAATGTTGTCCCATTCTTGTCTAATACAGGCTTCTAGTTGCTCAACTGTCTTAGGTCTTCTTTGTCGCATCTTCCTCTTTATGATGCGCCAAATGTTTTCTATGGGTGAAAGATCTGGACTGCAGGCTGGCCATTTCAGTACCCGGATCCTTCTTCTACGCAGCCATGATGTTGTAATTGATGCAGTATGTGGTCTGGCATTGTCATGTTGGAAAATGCAAGGTCTTCCCTGAAAGAGACGACGTCTGGATGGGAGCATATGTTGTTCTAGAACTTGGATATACCTTTCAGCATTGATGGTGCCTTTCCAGATGTGTAAGCTGCCCATGTCACACGCACTCATGCAACCCCATACCATCAGAGATGCAGGCTTCTGAACTGAGCGCTGATAACAACTTGGGTTGTCCTTGTCCTCTTTAGTCCGGATGACATGGCGTCCCAGTTTTCCAAAAAGAACTTCAAATTTTGATTCGTCTGACCACAGAACAGTTTTCCACTTTGCCACAGTCCATTTTAAATGAGCCTTGGCCCAGAGAAAACGCCTGCGCTTCTGGATCATGTTTAGATATGGCTTCTTTTTTGACCTATAGAGTTTTAGCCGGCAACGGCGAATGGCACGGTGGATTGTGTTCACCGACAATGTTTTCTGGAAGTATTCCTGAGCCCTGAGCATGTTGTGATTTCCATTACAGTAGCATTCCTGTATGTGATGCAGTGCCGTCTAAGGGCCCGAAGATCATGGGCATCCAATATGGTTTTCCGGCCTTGACCCTTACGCACAGAGATTGTTCCAGATTCTCTGAATCTTTGGATGATATTATGCACTGTAGATGATGATAACTTAATCTTTTTCTCTGAAAAACTGACGCAGTTAGCATTTTCATATCCAGCGCCACGTTGTATAAACAGCAAATGCACTCGCGCCCATCTGTTCGCCCATGGGTGTGCTGGTCTGAAAATGAGGTGTGTTCAGGCGCATTGTTGGCGCGTTGCTATTTTGAGGCAACTGAAAACGACTGCGCCATTGACCAACAAAAACCTGGTCTAAAGTCAATAGTGCAGTATTTTTTCGTGTTATTTAAAGGGCGTGTTAGTAATATGCGCCTATATGCGGGTGCACAACGCGCGTACACTCTGCTTATTACACACACAGGGATGCGCAGCAGCTCACAAACATTTTTAAATAATACAAATAAAAGGATTCCTCTCAGAAGAAGCGGTCAGTTTTTCCACTCGCAAATTCTGCCATGTAAATAGTGAATCCGCCATGGTGCAAGCACAGCTGGCTTTTAAAGGGAATAGGAGATGACACTCTGATTGGTTTATTGCATGTTACGCCCAAAACACACCCATGAATCATTAATAGACTAGGTACAACCCTTTTAGACCATGCGCCTGGCACGCTGTCCATTTTTTTTGTCGTTAAACTAGCAAAAGTGGATTTGGACACGTCCCCTAAGTGCACCTCCGCCTTGCGCTTCAGACCATATGCTCAGATCGTTAAAATAGGGCCCTTAGACACAATCACGCATTCATGGGTAAAATGGAAAGTAAAAGTGAATAAATGAAAGAACAGAACCATAAATGCCACCTGAACAGAACCATCAGTTTCTTAATTTTGAAACACCTTGCTAACAAGGGGTCCACAGCTTATACTAAACCTCTGTTTAGTTAGTTAAATGTAAGATACTTGCACAGTGCAGTCTCAGAAGAAAGTCTTGATGGTTCAGTAGTTCGATGGTGGTGAAGTTTCAGTCAGGTTCTTTCAGGTTGAGTGAAGAAGAATGAACTTCAGTCTGACTCGGTTGTTATTGGGAGAGTTCTCTCTCCCAGGAAGAAAGTTGCAGCATGGCTTGTTGTAACTTTGAGGCCCCGCTGGGGACCCCGTTGCGGTCAGACCAGATGTCTCCACTCTTTTCTACACAAACAGCAACAAAAAGAGCCAGAGGTTAACTGAGATAATGCCCTTTTAACTTCTGAAGAGGTCACACCTCTCGAATTTGGCTTGACCAATGAAGAGGGTATAATTTCAAGTGGCTTTTTGTGTCCCTTTATACTCTGATTAATATAACAAATATTCAATGTACATTATGAGGAGGTGATATACACCAATGGGTAGAGAGTTAAACAACGATTATTTTGAAATGAAGCATGATACCAAGAAGGTTACATTATCTATTCTAGTTCTATCATAAGACATGCATACAACAGTATACAATACAAAAGACAATATACAAAACAGTAATAATACACACAATGAACTGGGGATATGCATTTTCATTCATAGAAAGATTAGTCTATGAATTAATTTAGAGAAGTCCTTTTTATGGGCCTTTATGTGTCTGTTTCAGTAGAGAATGCCGTTGAGAGCGGACTCTCTCTCTCCTTTTGGTCATAAAACGTCTGATCTTTGCTAGTTTGTCTTTATTGTCATTGTAACCAAGGGCCTGTTTTGCCTATTAGGGGGTTGTTCAAAGACACTTTGGTACCTAGTTTTGTTGTTGGGTGAGGGGTCTTGTTAGATTATTCATTAAATATAAAGAATAATTCACCCTTCGTCGGGAGTTTGACTGACAGGTGATCTGACCAATCATAATGCTGAATCCACTATTTTCTCCAACAAACAAACCAGACAGGAGAGTTAGTAGATTAACTTTCATTCATGTTTATGTAACCCCTCCTGTTCGAACCGCCCGCTCTAAGCTGGACTCGAACTCGGGTCCGCCGGCATGAGAGTCGGACGCTCTAACAAGGAGGCTCTCATGCCAGCGTGCAACCTCTAGCGTCAGTCGCTAGAGTGTCTCTTGAGATCAGAGGAGTGAGGTTTACTCACACAGCAACTACTAGCTGGTCTCCTTTACACTCACCCCCCTAAACCTCACTCCCATCCAGGTCACGGCACCAATGCAACCCCTCCTGTTCGAACCACCCGCTCTAAGTGGGACTCGAACTCTGGTACGCCGGCATGAGAGTCGGACGCTCTAACAAGGAGGCTAAAGCAACTACTAGCTGGCCTCCGTTACATTTATTTCGTGCTATAACTAGTAGGAGATGATCGGTTCACGTGCCACTTGAACTGAGACGCTACAGCGATCTGTCACGACACATTATTGTTTGAATTTCTTAAAAAAATTACACAATTTGAAAGCTGAGACTGTTTCATATCAAAAGTAACCTGCTCTGTCTTGTCTGTCACTGTGTTTTCACTATCCTCTTTGTTCCTCAATGCATTTTCACTGCGTAAGAATGTGATGTGTGGCGTGAGAACACCATGGCTTGTCGGACATAGCAACAGTAACTAAGGGGAGCGGGTCTTTGCAAAGGGCCAATTGTGTATCTGATCAGTCCAGCCGCTACACCTGATTAGTGACTGATTTAAAATGTTTAACATGGGAACAACTGAAATTGTGGCCACACAAATAGTGCTCCTCACGCTAGACTAGACCTACAATGAATTCCAATAGGGTTCTCCACTAGCATGTTGCTAAGCTAACACTTGATATTTTGGTAACACTTTAGTATGGGGAACACATATTCACTATTAACTACGACTTTTGCCTCAATAAGCTCCTAATTTACTGCTTATTAATAGTTAGTAAGGTAGTTGTTGTAACATTTAAGTTTAGGTATTGGATAGGGTTAAGGGGTGTAGAATATGGTCATGCAGAATAAAGCATTAATATGGGCTTTATAAGTACTAATAAACAGCCAATATGCAAGCGAATAAGCAACTAGTTAAAAGTGAGAATTGTTCTCCATACTAAAGTGTTACCGATATTTTAAGCACATTAGTTTTCTATGTGAAACACACAGTAGACTGGACCCATAATTGATTCCAAAAGTCTTACTAAGTCTTGCTAAGCTAACATCCAGACACTCACATGTACGATAGTGTTTTCTTTGCGAACGGAGGGCACATTAACCTCATCCTACAATTGATTCCATTTGAGTTTGGCTTTAGCATGTTGCTAATGTTGCCACAGAAAAATAACCTTTCTTAGTGGGTACAATGCTACTCGGAGTATGAAGCTATGATCGCTTTGTTAAAGGGACTTGCGTGAATGTGCACAAACAAATAACTAGTCTAAACAAACACATAGGGCCCTATCATACACCCGGCACAATGCGACGCAAGTGTTTTTTGCTAGTTTCAGCCCGACGCAATTAGCATTTTCACATTCAGCGCCACATTGTTTCAATAACAAATGCACTCGCGCCCATCTGTTCGCCCATGGGTGTGCTGGTCTGAAAACAAGGTGTGTTCAAGCGCATTGTTGGCGCATTGCTATTTTGAGGCAACTGAAAACGACTGCGCCATTGACCAACAAAAACCTGGTCTAAAGTCAATAGTGCAGTATTTTTTGTGTTATTTAAAGGGCGTGTTAGTAATATGCGGCTATATGCGGGTGCACAACGCGCGTACACTCTGCTTATTACACACACAGGGATGCGCAGCAGCTCACAAACATTTTTAAATAATAAAAATAAAAGGATTCCTCTCAGAAGAAGCGGTCAGTCTTTCCCCTCGCAAACTCTGCCATGTAAATAGCGAATCCGCCATGGTGCAAGCACAACTGGCTTTTAAAGGGACTGAGAGATGACACTCTGATTGGTTTATTGCACGTTACGCCCAAAACACACCCATGAATCATTAACAGACTAGGTACAACCCTTTTAGACCATGCGCCTGGCACGCCGTCCATTTTTTCCATCGTTAAACTAGCAAAAGTGGATTTGGACACATCCCCTAAGTGCACCTCCGCCTTGCGCTTCAGACCATATGCTCTGATCATTAAAATAGGGCCCTTAGACACAATCATGCATTCATGGGTAAAATGGAAAGTAAAAGTGAATAAATTAAAGTGAAACAGAAACAGGGAAATGAAGATATGGGAATGAAAGTGTCAGTTAGCCACCTGAACAGAACCATCAGTTTCTTAATTTTAAAACACCTTGCTAACAAGGGGTCCACAGCTTATACTAAACCTCTGTTTAGTTAGTTAAATGTAAGATACAGTGCACAGTGCAGTCTCAGAAGAAAGTCTTGATGGTTCAGTAGTTCGATGGTGGTGAAGTTTCAGTCAGGTTCTGACTCACTGCTAAGATACTCACATGTACAATAATGTTTTCCTTGCGAACGGAGGTCACATTAACCTCATCCTACAATTGATTCCAGTTGAGTTTGGCTTTAGCATGTTGCTAATCTAACAAACCAGATGTTTTGCTTACGATGTGCTCAGTAAACTCAAAGCCCAATTGATTTGAGTTGAGGTTTATTCAGCAAGATGCTAAGCTAACAGCAAGATGTTTTGCTTGTGAAGTGCATGTTAAACTCGAACCACAATTGATTAGCATGATGCTAAGCTAACAACAAGATGTTTTGCTTGTGAAGTGCATGGTAAACTCGAACCACAATTGATTCCAGTTGAGGTTTATTTAGCACAATGTTAAGCTAACAACCAGGTGTTTTGCTTGTGTAGTGCATGATAAACTCGAACCAATTGATTACCATGATGCTAAGCTAACAACCAGATGTTTTGCTTGTGAAGTGCATGGTAACTAGAACCACAATTGATTAGTATGATGCTAAGCTAACAACCAGATGTTTTGCTTGTGAAGTGCTAGAACCACAATTGATTAGTATGATGCTAAGCTAACAACCAGATGTTTTGCTTGTGAAGTGCATGGTAAACTAGAACCACAATTGATTAGCATGATGCTAAGCTAACAACCAGATGTTTTGCATGTGAAGTGGTAACTAAATGGTAACTAATGGTAACTAAAGCCACAATTGATTCCAGTTGAGGTTTATTTAGCACAATGCTAAGCTAGCAAACCAATGTTTTGCTTGTGAATTGCATGGTAAACTCGAACCACAATTGATTCCAGTTGAGGTTTATTTAGCACAATGCTAAGCTAACAACCAGATGTTTTGCTTGTGAACTGCATGGTAAACTCGATTCCAGATGAATTTAACATGTTGCTTAGCTAACAACTTGGTACTCTAAGCATAAAAATACATAGCACAAACAACTTTGGGGTAAAAATAAATAATTTGTTTTGATTTAATTTGTTTTATTCTACAACACTTGAATGAAATAAATTTATAATCAACTTTTCCACTGATCTCATTGCAGTGCATTCTGGGACAGCATTTTCTGTGAATGATAAATGCAATGCCTTCAAATTTATAAGGTATCTTAGAGGGCATAATTTATACTTTTTAGACAAACTAGTTTTTGTAACAGAGCTATTATTTCAATAACACAGTTAGTGAACCGACAAGAGTGAAAAAAGACAAATGTGTAGGCAATGTTAAGACTTTTCGTAATGCCGTTTATCATTATTTCCGTGATCATAAATCAATGTTGTTATTGAGTTTGAGGAACAGAGAAAGAGAAGGGGAATGATGTGTATTGATCGGAGGTTAAGCACTTTGCTTTTTAAGCTGGATAGTTCATCCTGTAGAAGCAGGCATGAGTCTTTTCCACCCTTACAAAGCATTGATTAGATAACGAATCTAATCTAACAGCGCATCTAGCCAACGCAAGAAAAGACAGACTTCTCCATTGGCATCTGTTCAGAGAGCACTCGCCTGGTTATATCGAGTTGAGCTTAGTGTCTGCTTTTTTGTTGAAGAACTCCAACCTGCTTTTGAATCAAGAATTGTTTATAAAAATATAGAAAAATCTATTTACTTTCTATGTATTCACATCACAACTGTTGTCATTACAACATGGAGATTAACATGTTACTGTATACTGGTTGTTTTGTAGGTTTTTGATTCACTAAAAGAACAGACTCATAAGAGTCATTTGTTTCAGGAATCAATCTACTGTACACTGTTCATGCTGTATATTTTTGATTCACTAAGAGAACAGAATCTTAAGAGTCATTTATTTTGGGAATCAATTTACTGTACACTGTTCATGCTATATGTTTTTGATTCACTAAAAGAACAGACTCATAAGAGTCATTTTTTTTCTGGAATCAATCTACTGTACACTGTTCATGCTGTATGTTTTTGATTCACTAAAAGAACAGACTCATAAGAGTCATTTTTTCTGGAATCAATCTACTGTACACTGTTCATGCTGCATGTTTTTGATTCACTATAAGAACAGACTCATAAGAGTCATTTTTTCTGGAATCAATCTACTGTACACTGTTCATGCTGCATGTTTTTGATTCACTATAAGAACAGACTCATAAGAGTCATTTTTTCTGGAATCAATCTACTGTACACTGTTCATGCTGTATGTTTTTGATACACTAAGAGAACTGGCTCATAAGAGTCATTTGTTTGTAAATCAGTCTACACTGGTCACGCTATATGTTTGATTCACAAAAAAAGAACCAGTTATTAAGAATAATTTGTTCATGAATAGTCACTTGTTTTTGTTTCATAATTTTATAAAGCTGTTGTAATCTTGTAAATGTAATCTAATGTAATATTTTCCGAAAACTCAAAATGAATAACCATTTTCATACTCTACATAATGTTGTGGTGCATAAATTCCTTTTAAAATATATTTAAAAGGATAGATTATAGGTTGTAGTGTTGTAGTGTTGTAGTATTTTTTATTTATTTAGATGAAGCAGTATAGAATTTTAATATCGCCCTTTGATTTAAATTTTAAAATAAAATGTAATGTTTGATCGGACCACACAGGCCAGCCTTCGCTCTCCACGTGCATCAATGAGCCTTGGCCGCCCATGACCCTGTCGCCTGTTTATCACTGAGCTACAGTTTTGGAGATGCTCTGACCCAGCAATCACAATTTGGCCCTTGTCAAACTCGCTCAAATCCTTACGCTTGCCCATTTTTCCTGCTTCTAACACATCAACTTTGAGGACAAAATGTTCACTTGCTGCCTAATATCCCACCCACTAACAATCTCTTCATCACAGGTGCCGTGATGAAGAGATAATCAGTGTTATTCATATAATATATAATGAAAAATAAAATATATTCATAGTATATATGTGTTTTTTTTTTATTATTGGTAAATTTGATATCAGTGCATGTCTATTCTGTTGAAATTGTCTTTAAGTTTGGAATTCCAGAGACACCAATGTTGTATGTGTAAACCTCCTTTTTACCTCTTTTTTACCTCTTTTTTTTTTTTTTGGGGGGGGGGGGGGGGGGTCAAATGGTACAATCACCTTTCTACAAAAAGCGCTACATTTCTCATCTTCTAAGAAGTTTGATCATCTCAAAGTACTTTAGCTGGGAAAATCTCATCGCAAGGATGACGAACATAAGACCTAGATCATGAAGTCTGTGATGGGCCTTCCATTAGATTAGTCTTGATTATGTGATTGGATAATGATGTGATTGGAGGACAAATGGTGTGTGGGAAGACCAGGTGGCCTTAATGCCTGTGGAAAGGCAAAGACCGGAGGAAGGATGCAGAGATGGATTCCACTGGATGTGACTCAGCCCTAGATACGACAGATCTTTTTCTGCCCTTTAACCACAGAGAGATTGAGAGGCTGGCATATTCAAGAATTAATAAGGTGTCTGGCATTTCCACAAAAGTGCTGTGTCATTTTCGCCTGGAAATCCTGCCATGTCAGTGTATGACTTGTCGGGATGGGTAGATACAGATACAGATTTCCAGATTCAGTTCACATCTGATTCACAAGCTCTCAGTTAGATTCAGGTGATTTAACTGTGGTGCTATATTTATTTAGATACTAATATTTTTGTTATAGTGTCCATTTTGGTGTCATATTAAAGAAATTATCTTGCTCTGCTGATGCTGTAAATTACACAGCGAAGTGTTTCAGACTTATTCATACCAGCAAAGACCTGTTCACACCAGGATCAATAACTATAAAGATAACTATAATTATAACTATATTAGCATCCACACCGACTGACGATAACTTTCTGTTTATAAGCACACACAGATGTTGTCTGCTGATTTAAATGTGCAAGCTCTTTAAACTGGTGGATTCGGATTGGCTGTCAATATTTTTATAGTTCATCAGCTGAAAAAAAAACTTGGAGTGATTTCAACGTTATCGTTCCTCTGTGCCGTTATCGTTACAGTTGTAGTGTGGACTTCCATATTCCCATATTTCCCTTTTGTTTTTTTACATTGGTTATGTTGTACAGTGTGTTGGTCTTTCGCTTGAAATACGCCATTATTTTATTATTATGCTCTTATTTGGGTGTACATAGTCTTTTAATTGCATCGCATTAAACATCATAGAGGCATAGATTCATCTGAAAGGTGGTGGAAATGATACAGGAAACCTAATTTGTTGCATAGCAAAAATATGAATTTTAAAAATTAACAACAGGCCTTGGGATTTTAAGAACTTAAGTAGGGATTGTTCAAATGATGATCGCAAAATCAATATTTTTACTCCGCCCTAATGTCTTAAAGGCATAGTTCACCCAAAAATTAAATTTCATTAATTATCATTAATTACTCACCCTCATGTCGTTCCAAACCCGTAAGACCTTTGTTCATCTTCAGAAACACAAATTAAGATATTTTTGATGAAATCCGAGAGGTTTCTGAACCACACATAGGCAGCAACGTCATTGCAACTTTCAAGGCCCAGAAAGGTAGTAAAGAAATCATTAAAATAGTCCATGTGACTACAGTGGTTCAATCTTAATGTTTTGAAGCGGCGAAAATACTTTTTGTGCTCAAAAACCCCCACAAAATAACGACTTTATTCAACAATCTCTTATCTTCCACGTCATTCTTCACATTGTAAACACAGTGCAGCGCTTCCGGGTTCTACGTCAGAACGTCGGCTCATTATGGGTCAACACTGTTCACGTGCGCACAAAAGCACATGCATGTGATGCTTACGCAGGAGCTAGTCAATACTGAGCCGGCGTTCTGACGTAGAACCCGGAAGCCCTGCACTGTCTTTACTACGTCAGCAGCGTAGGAGAATGACATGGAAGAGAAGAGATTGTTGAATAAAGACCAAAAGTATTCTCATTGCTACATAACATTAAGGTTGAACCACTGTAGTCACATGGACTATTTTAATGATCTCTTTACTACCTTTCTGTCCCTTGAAAGTTGCAGTGACATTGCTGCCTGTGGCTGGTTCAGAAGCCTCTCAGATTTCACCAAAAATATTTTAATTTGTGTTCCGAAGATGAACGAAGGTCTTACGGGTTGGGAACGACATGAGGGTGAGTAATTAATGACAGAATTTTCAATTTTGTGTGAACTAACCCTTTAAATGGACAATAAAAATGACAAACCCATAGACCTACATTGAAAGAGGGATCTCAGCTATATCTAGAGACCAGAAGATCTGCAGAAACCCTGAGCTCTTTACTTTTAAACAGTAATGCAGATAGTTGATGATAGCTGATACTCCTTGGATTCTGAACTCCTACTCCCTCTCGAGACATCCGTCTGACGTCTGCTGTGAAGTGGCTGAGATCCCAGAAACTGTGCATTTCACACTAATACAGCATGCTACAAATACACAGAGCTGGAACTGTGTGAATCTTAATGATACTGCCACTGCCCGGGACTTTGTGGAGTTCATTAGTACGATGAAGTCAAAGTCAAAGGTGTCAACACTGCAGCAGCTACTCGTGTTTAAAAGTCTAAGCAAGGCAGTCTATAAAATTGCCTGGATTCAGCTCGATTTTTCTGCATCTTCAGATGAAGCATACATACTGTTGGCCTACAGTGTTGTCCTATAGGTCTGCCTGATCACTTTACGAATCATATACTGTATGTTTTTGATGTTCAGTTATCATCACACATTGGATGGATGGATGAATGGCAAATCAAAGACATACAACCAACATGCAAAAACATGCAGAAAATTAAAATCTCTTAAGATATCAGTTAATTTGAGCTTTTTCTAAGGCAAGGTAAACATTTGAAAATGTAAAGTCGTGTGAATCTTCAAAAACCTAATGAAAATTATAATTTAATTATTCATGATATTTGATCATTTTCTGGGAATTTTTTTAAATGTTTTTTAATGATGATCAAGATATGTCATTTAAAGAAAATCTGTTATTACTTTTGATGGTTTCATCACATTTCATCATATGTTTAGAGCAATTAAATGTAAGCATTTCTTTAAAAAAAATGGAATCCAACATGAATACAAAGATTACATTTCTGAAAACTTAGAACATGCATTTTACACTAGATATACACTCACCTAAAGGATTATTAGGAACACCATACTAATACTGTGTTTGACCCCCTTTCACCTTCAGAACTGCCTTAATTCTACGTGGCATTGATTCAACAAGGTGCTGAAAGCATTCTTTAGAAATGTTGGCCCATATTGATAGGATAGCATCTTGCAGTTGATGGAGATTTGTGGGATGCACATCCAGGGCACGAAGCTCCCGTTCCACCACATCCCAAAGATGCTCTATTGGGTTGAGATCTGGTGACTGTGGGGGCCATTTTAGTACAGTGAACTCATTGTCATGTTCAAGAAACCAATTTGAAATGATTCGAGCTTTGTGACATGGTGCATTATCCTGCTGGAAGTAGCCATCAGAGGATGGGTACATGGTGGTCATAAAGGGATGGACATGGTCAAAAACAATGCTCATGTAGGCCGTGGCATTTAAACGATGCCCAATTGGCACTAAGGGGCCTAAAGTGTGCCAAGAAAACATCCCCCACACCATTACACCCCCACCACCAGCCTGCACAGTGGTAACAAGGCATGATGGATCCATGTTCTCATTCTGTTTACGCCAAATTCTGACTCTACCATCTGAATGTCTCAACAGAAATCGAGACTCATCAGACCAGGCAACATTTTTCCAGTCTTCAACTGTCCAATTTTGGTGAGCTCGTGCAAATTGTAGCCTCTTTTTCCTATTTGTAGTGGAGATGAGTGGTACCCGGTGGGGTCTTCTGCTGTTGTAGCCCATCCGCCTCAAGGTTGTGCGTGTTGTGGCTTCACAAATGCTTTGCTGCATACCTCGGTTGTAACGAGTGGTTATTTCAGTCAAAGTTGCTCTTCTATCAGCTTGAATCAGTCGGCCCATTCTCCTCTGACCTCTAGCATCAACAAGGCATTTTCGCCCACAGGACTGCCGCATACTGGATGTTTTTCCCTTTTCACACCATTCTTTGTAAACTCTAGAAATGGTTGTGCGTGAAAATCCCAGTAACTGAGCAGATTGTGAAATACTCAGACCGGCCCGTCTGGCACCAACAACCATGCCACGCTCAAAATTGCTTAAATCACCTTTCTTTCCCATTCTGACATTCAGTTTGGAGTTCAGGAGATTGTCTTGACCAGGACCACACCCCTAAATGCATTGAAGCAACTGCCATGTGATTGGTTGATTAGATAATTGCATTAATGAGAAATTGAACAGGTGTTCCTAATAATCCTTTAGGTGAGTGTACATTATATTGCCAAAAGTTTTGGGACAAAAGTTTAAATCCGTAGGGTTTAATTTGGAGTAATATTGCAGCAATAACAGCTTCAACTCAAGGTTTAGGAGTGTGTTTATGGGAATTTTTGACCATTCTTCTAGAAGTGCATTTGTGAGATCAGGCACTGATGTTGGACGAGAAGGCCTGGCTCGCAGTCTCCGCTCTAATTCATCCCAAAGGTGTTCTATCGGGTTGAGGTCAGGACTCTGTGCAGGCCAGTCAAGTTCCTCCACACCAAACTCGCTCATCCATGTCTTGGACCTTGCTTTGTGCACTGGTGTGAAGTCATGTTGGAACAGGAAGGAGCCATCCCCAAACTGTTCCCACAAAGTTGGGAGCATGAAATTGTCCAAAATGTCTTGGTATGCTGAAGCATTAAGAGTTCCTTTCACTGGAACTAAGGGGCCAAGCCCAACCCCTGAAAAACAACCCCACATCAAAATTCCCCCTCCACCAAACTTTACACTTGGCACAATGCAGTCAGGCAAGTACCGTTCTCCTGGCAACCGCCAAACCCAGACTCGTCCATCAGATTGCCAGACAGAGAAGCGTGATTCGTCACTTCAGAGAACACGTCTCCACTGCTCTAGAGTCCAGTGGTGGCGTGCCTTACACCACTGCATCCCACGCTTTGCATTGCACTTGGTGATGTAAGGCTTGGATGCAGCTGCTCAGCCATGGAAACCCATTCCATGAAGCTCTCTACGCACTGTTCTTGAGCTAATCTGAAGGCCACACAAAGTTTGGAGGTCTGTAGCTATTGACTCTGCAGAAAGTTGGCGACTTCTGTGCACTGTGCGCCTCAGCATGCACTGACCCCGCTCTGTGATTTTATGTGGCCTACCACTTCGTGGCTGAGTTGCTGTTGTTCCCAATTGCTTCTACTTTGTTATAATACCACTAACAGTTGACCGTGGAATATTTAGTAGTGAGGAAATTTCACGAATGGACTTATTGCACAGGTGGCAACCTATCACGGTACCACGCTTGAATTCACTGAGCTCCTGAGAGCGACCCATTCTTTCACAAATGTTTGTAGAAGCAGTCTGCATGCCTAGGTGCTTGATTTTATACACCTTTGGCCATGGAAGTGATTGGAACACCTGAATTCAATGATTTGGAGGAGTGTCCCAATACTTTTGGCAATATAGTCTATTTTTCTTATCTAATTGTCCATTGATCCAGAGGCTCACTTTTCACCAACTAATTAATTTGCAGTTGATAAAAGCAAGTCCTTTCCTAGTTATTTTCAGAAATATGTCACATTATAGAGGTAAAATGGGTTTCATGTTGACTAAAATACCATCTACTCTAGTGAAGTCAGACTTCAATAGAAATATGGTCCCGTCTGACTTTGCTGTCAGTACATGCACTGTGTTTTCCTGGCTATTTTTTCATGTCCTGCAAAGGGAGGCGATGCACCCATCAGACCATCTAAATTATTGACAAAGGCACTAGCCTGCTCTGTTGGAGACGAATCTGAAGTTTGAGCGTTTTGCTCAAATGCTGTCTCGTATATTTTCACTTTTGTCACTTGCTTCTGATGTTAAAGCCACATTGTGGAACCAGATAAGCATTTTGCTGTTTGTTTCTGTGGTGAAGTGTTGTTTTGTTCGACAAAGTAAAGTAAAATGACTTGTGACAGATCTTGTTGGCACAGAGTGTGACGGTAATGAGGTTGTTAGAGTCTTCCTCGCATTCATCTTCATGTCTGGGCTCGACTCGACACAGTTACTGAGAGACTGAGTCAGAGTTTGCAATTAGTCAGACAATTAGGAGCTTGTTCTCTATATCGCTCTCTCTCTCTCTCTCTCTCAGTCTGACTGTGGCTCTATTCATCATCTCCTAGACGTGTGAATGAGCAAAAACACACACCTCTGAGACAGCCCTACACACTGATTCAGAGTAAGCTCCAAGCGTTTTCTTTTATAAGCAAATGAACTGCGATCCTACAAAGAATTAAAAACGGCAGTAAATATTGTGATGAGTAAAAGTTGATCTAAAGTCATTTGTTTTTTGGTTATAATGGGTGACCATTCATAAAAGCACACTGCAGTGAAAATCACTAAACATGCATACTTTTTAAAGTATGCTGTGTAAGAATTTACACTGTCTATTTTCCCTAATTTTTTGTTGTCTTTAAGTGTTAACCTCACTAAATTTGGTCAGATTTATGCCTAAATATAATATATGCTTATAAAATATATATAAATTGCAAAAATATGTTTTAATGTGAAAGCCCAGTTACTGTTTTTTAGGTTCTAATGCTCTAGCACATATTAAAGTCGGCATTTTTATGTCATAATGTCGTAACTAGGGATGTCAATTTACACAAATTCCCATGATCGATCGTCGTTTAAATTAACGATCAATTAATCGATTAATCATTAGCTTTAATACTGCAATATGCATCTACAGCAGTGGCTTATAGCAAACAGCATGACAGGGTGAGCAAATGATGCTCAAAACGCCATGTTCCTCACCAAATGAATGAGAAGGGCTTTTAATCTAATTAAAGGGCTAGTAGGATTGTAAAATGAGTTGGATGTGATTATCAAATAACTAGTTTAATAAATGATCAATCAAATATAACTTCTAATACAACGTGTCACCAACGCCGCCTCAGATCTGTTATTCAGAATGTGTGGATGCACTCTTCCTGGAACAACGCGCTGAAAACGCAAACTAGACCCAATGAATTCACAACGATTTATTAAAATAGTGTTCTCATTAATGTTATGTAATATGTCAGACAGTCCCAATCATAGTTATTAATTGTGCATTGCTGTTTGAGCTGCACACACTGAAGCGCTGAATGAACTGAAGCTCCTTGCTAGCGCGTTATTTAGTTCAAAGAAACGCATCCTATATGAGAAGAATCAGATATATACAAAATAAACATAATATTACAAATTATATTTGTACAAAATGACGTGAATCCACAAGTGAACTTGAACTAAGTTACGTGCTATTCAGAATGTGTGACTCATGTTGTGCACGCGATCTTCCTGGAGCAACGCGATGAAACAGCCAACTAAACAAAAATAATTCACAATGTTTTATTACAATATTGTTCTTTTTATAATGTTATGTAATCTGACAGTCCCAATCATAGTAATTATTAGTTGTGCATTGCTGTTTGAGCTGCATGCGATGAAGCCGGTCACCGGCACTCTTTACTACCGCTCTAATTCTTAACCAAATGCATCCTCTATGAAATAAATCAGATACATATAGGCCTACACAAAATAAACACAATATTACAACTTACATTTGCACAAAACAAAAGGCTGAGAATGCACATGCAAACTGTAATGATGAAGGTGTAACTCCAGCTGTAAAATGGTCCCAAACATAACTCCGGCGCTCTCGCTTCATTTTTCCTTGTGCCTGTTTTGCGGTTTAGCAGCACGCACGTGCATGACCCTGCTTAATCGATGATCGATAAGTTTTATCGATTAAATTTATTATCGACAATTAATCGATCATCGAATAATCGTTAACATCCCTAGTCGTAACTCTATCTTCAGATAAAATTACAGACTTCTTTCTGATTTCTAACACCGGACTTCTCCAATCATTTGATCTGCTTAAACTCTGCCATTTTCTTACCATCAACTGCAAGCTAACATTCAGTTCTGCCTTCATCCAATCAACAATCGATTGATAAAACCAAGTCCCACCCCAACACATCCAATCAACAATCGATTGATAAAACCAATGCAACCAGTTCGCCTACTTATACTACGCCCTAAAAGTATGTACTCTTTTTGTGAAGAAAAAGTACATATTTTTGAGTGTGTAGCAGAAGAGTAGGCAAGCTTTGGGACATACTACTTCGTCATCTTTAATGGACAGCTCTGTCGCTTAGTTACGTGCATGCTGTCACCGTTTAAACTGCCCTGTCAATCATCTTGTCACAGTTAAAATCCTCCACATTTAATCTAATCTAATTTCCTACCGTTTCGGATGTAGAGACATCATCTTTCATATGGAGACTCTCCTCATGCGTTTGCAATTTGAATATAATGACGCATTTAAAAGTTAATGGCCAAACGTATCATTACAGAAGTTCACAATGCTGCTGCAGATGAAATATAATGTGGATAACATTGAATAAATATATTTTCGTCAGGTTAGATACTGATAATTAATCACTCAAACCTCAAACCATTATCTAAACCTCTCTACATAACCGCCGTACTCGCACATCCTCCATGTCTGTAGTTTTTTAACACTTTTTACTTGTGTTTGTAGTTATAATGGAATCCTCGTCCAACGTGCAATGGGTTGTGGGCAATATTAGCCGTTAGAGTGTGCACGGATCTGCACTTCGAATTCTAACCGTAAATAGTAGACCATCCGGGTATCTTTGGAATACTCATTTTAACATACTATGATTTGGGAAGTAGGGGAGCGCGGGGCACAACCTAACGCGGGGTTAGTTGTAACACACATGGTTTAAAACTTTCCACACATGCCAGCATGACGAAACTTAGTGTATTTACTAGTTGTCATATCAACAGTATATAGAGAAAAAATTGTGCCAAAATTCAAAAGTCTTTAGATATCACTGAACAGTTATTTAACCATAGCAAAAGTAAATTTCTTACTTAAGTTAATTTTTCATCTCTATTTTTTGTCTATTTTAAATGAGACAAATCTGATATTATTTTAATCTTATATCTGTTATTTAACAGTTGAGATAGTTCTTTAGCCGGGGATAGCCGGGGTTAAATCCCCGTTGCGCAGATGGGGCATGTTGTCACACTGAGTTACAATGTGCCCCTATTAGAACTATGCTATTATATTCTATACTTTTATAAATTCTATTGAGAAACCATGAGAAAAAGGTGAATAAAGACTGAGAGTCAATGTACAAAAATGATTAATTATTATTATGTTTTTAACTATGCTGTATAGTGTGTTTGTTATCAAATTCAAAGACTTGTTTAGTTTTAATTATTAAAAAATGCCATTATTTTATATGAAAATTTTTTTGACAAAATATTTTAGTTTGTCTTGTATATATTTTTGATTATATCAGATAACATTTTAAGCTGTCATATGGTCATGTTACAATGTACCCCACCTGGGGCATGTTGTCACATTTCACTTCCATTCTTTCGGGGTAAATCAAGAAAAAAAGTATACACTGTATTAATGAAACAAAACCACATAATTGTACTAGACATGTGTGAAATTAATGTGGGGAAAAATAAATACTCTGAACCACAAGTGGATTTACACAAACTGAGAAAGTCAAAAAGCGTCAAAAAGTCAAAAAGCTCTCCCCTACTAATTCTATTTTCGAATACTATTTAGGATAGTATAGTATGCGAATTGGGACGCACCACAAGTCACATCCCAATTTTTTTTTTAAATAATCTAATTTACTCAGATGTACGTCACAATACAGAAGAAAATATCTGTTGCTACTTCAGTTTCATCACAAATTTAAATAAAGCTAAGTACAGTGGGGAGAACAAGTATTTGATACAGTGCCGATTTTGCAGGTTTGCCCACTTACAAAGCATGTAGAAGTCTGTAATTTTTATCATAGGTACACTTCAACTGTGAGAGACGGAATCTAAAACAAAAATCCAGAAAATCACATTGTATGATTTTTAAGTAATTAATTTGCATGTTATTGCATGACATAAGTATTTGATACATCAGAAAATCAGAACTTAATATTTGGTACAGAAACCTTTGTTTGCAATTACAGAGATCATACGTTTCCTGTAGTTATTGACCAGGTTTGTACACACTGCAGCAGGGATTTTGGCCCACTCCTCCATACAGACCTTCTCCAGATCCTTCAGGTTTCGGGGCTGTCGCTGGGCAATACGGACTTTCAGCTCCCTCCAAAGATTTTCTATTGGGTTCAGGTCTGGAGACTGGCTAGGCCACTCCAGGACCTTAAGGAGCCACTCCTTAGTTGCCCTGGCTGTGTGTTTTGGCTCGTTGTCATGCTGGAAGACCCAGCCACGACCCATCTTCAATGCTCTTACTGAGGGAAGGAGGTTGTTGGCCAAGATCTCGCGATACATGGCCCCATCCATCCTCCCCTCAATACGGTGCAGTCGTCCTGTCCCCTTTGCAGAAAAGCATCCCCAAGGAATGATGTTTCCACCTCCATGCTTCACGGTTGGGATGGTGTTCCTGGGGTTGTACTCATCCTTCTTCTTCCTCCAAACACGGCGAGTGGAGTTTAGACCAAAAAGCTCTATTTTTGTCTCATCAGACCACATGACCTTCTCCCATTCCTTCTCTGGATCATCCAGATGGTCATTGGCAAACTTCAGATGGGCCTGGACATGCGCTGGCTTGAGCAGGGGGACCTTGCGTGCGCTGCAGGATTTTAATGAATGCGTAGTGTGTTATTAATGGTTTTCTTTGAGACTGTGGTCCCAGCTCTCTTCAGGTCATTGACCAGGTCCTGCCGTGTAGTTCTGGGCTGATCCCTCACCTTCCTCATGATCATTGATGCCCCACGAGGTGAGATCTTGCATGGTGCCCCAGGCCGAGGGAGATTGACCGTCATCTTGAACTTCTTCCATTTTCTAATAATTGCGCCAACAGTTGTTGCCTTCTCACCAAGCTGCTTGCCTATTGTCCTGTAGCCCATCCCAGCCTTGTGCAGGTCTACAATTTTATCCCTGATGTCCTTACACAGCTCTCTGGTCTTGGTCATTGTGGAGATGTTGGAGTCTGTTTGATTGAATGTGTGGACAGGTGTCTTTTATAGAGGTAACGAGTTCAAACAGGTGCAGTTAATACAGGTAATGAGTGGAGAACAGGAGGGCTTCTTAAAGAAAAACTAACAGGTCTGTGAGAGCCGGAATTCTTACTGGTTGGTGGGTGATCAAATACTTATGTCATGCAATAAAATGCAATTTAATTACTTAAAAATCATACAATGTGATTTTCTGGATTTTTGTTTTAGATTCCGTCACTCACAGTTGAAGAGTACCTATGATAAAAATTACAGACTTCTACATGCTTTGTAAGTGGGCAAACCTGCAAAATCGGCAGTGTATCAAATACTTGTTCTCCCCACTGTATGTAGCCTAGCCTAATGTTATGCCGTGTTTGAGAAGAGGTTGGAAGTGATGATATCCGAGTCTAAATGTCCCATTTCCGACCTCAGTGAGTTCCAGACAATTACCATTATTTAGTTAGTAACATTAGTTAACTCCCTAGCATTACCTAAAAACAATGCATATGTTATCACTTAAAATACATTAATGGAGATTCTAAAGGTGTGTTATGGTGTATGATGTTAGCATGTTACTAAGCTAATAGTTCAGTATGCTACTAAGCATAAAAAATAAATAGCACACACACATATTGGGGAAAGGTTCGGTCACTGGTGTAGAAGTCACTTTCAAACCAAGCAATTTTCCATTGGTCAACGTGTTCGAACCGGGGTGTCCGGCGTGGGAGGTGGGCGTGCTAACGAGGACACTAAAGACCGCAGCCGTTAGCATCAGTCGCTAGCGCATCTCTTGACGCAGTGAATTCACATGACCATCTTGAACCCGATGCGAAATCTATGTGGGTAAATGTTTCACCCTTACTCAAAATTGCACGGATTCCAATTAAAAAGGACGGATATTGAAGGTGAAATTTCTGAAGTACTGAATCAATTCTACTTCCTTTTACTCTGGAGTCTTGGATGAAAATCTTCACTTCTCATATATGCATTCTAGGATTGCCTTCTCCATTAAGCATTCATAAGAAATTTAGCCTTAGATTTTTAGGGTTTAAAGCAACCTTTTTGACGGCAACGTTGCCTTGTTGGGAAGCTCACTAGGTCTCAGTGAAAGATCTTCCCATTTCCTGCATTCCACTCCACTTTATGAAGGTCCTCTTTGTTTTGGCACGATGCCGGCACACCTGCTGTGATTGATTGTAGTGTGGAATATAAGACGGGCAGAGCGAATCAGTCGGTGTGAAGTCGAGGAAATTGCACTGTCACCGACACCCTCCTCTGACCGTAATTCTCAATCTGAGAGATTTCAGCCCACTCACGGTCTTGAGAATTTCACCTTTTCCCGCCGGGAGGGTCTATTTTCTACTTTAACCGCAGACTTTATCACACTTCCTGTTTTTCTCGTTCACAAACTTTATCAGTTTCTCCTTTTTGTCTCTTCATCTCTTAAATTTCTTCTCATCTTAAATGATGGTTTTGTTTCATTTAATTTCGTTTCATTATTTTATTTTATTATTCCATAAAATAGTGGTCTATGTTAATTATAATTTTGAGCTCTGCATTACAATGGTGTATTTCCCACACTTTTCAAGCTTTTATTTATTTAGTAAGTTAGTTAGTTAGTTATTATAGATTTTTTATAAATTATATATTAAATTGTATATATTATTATTGCATGTTTAAGTATTACATTATATTATTATTCAATAATGATAATAAATGTGGTCTATGTTATTAATTATAATTTGAGCTTGATTAATTATAATACTGCGTGTTTAAGTATAATACAATATAACATAACATAACAACATAATATAATATAATATAATATAATACTAAATAATATACTGGTCTCGGTCATTAATTATAATTTGAACCCTGCATTATAGAGCCGCTATAGGTGGTTTCTCCATTGGTTGCATTTCAATTCATCGACTTTTATCCCTTTCTCACATCTGTTCTCCCTGTTTCTATTTGCCCTCAGTATTTCATAGGCCCACTGGAGCAAACAAGACATTTGCGTTAGCATCTGAGCAGAATTATGTCTCATGCATTAGCAGTGCTCATGAATATGCATGAGCAAATTTACTCATCAAGAACCTCATGTTGCAAATATCATCTCTCAAATTGCTAGGGCACCAAAAAACAAATATAAAATAATTAGTGCATGTAAATATAATATGGAGCCTCACCCCAAAGATTTTGGCTGTTTAAGTACTGTTTTGTTCTCTGTAAATGACATCAGTGCTGTATTGATAGGAGAGTGACAGATCGAGTCACAACCGTGAGTGATGTTTGTAATGTGTCACATTTGGAGGTGTAATAAGGTGTGAAATCAAGCAGGGCTCTAATTGTGCTGGTCTAACAGCAGATGTGGCCCATTTGAGGAGATGTGATTTTGATGAGATGAGTCCCATAGCAGAGCACATAAGAGAGCAACTCACACATACACAACCAACACTTCAGTATCACTTTAAAACATGATAGATGATACTTATACAATATGATATACACTACCATTCAAAAGTAGGTTGTTTGTTTGTTTTAAGAAATCAATAAATTCAGCAAGGATACATTAAATTGATCAAAAGTGACAGGAAAGACATTTATGTTACAAAAGATTTCGATTTCAAATCAATTCCATAAAAATATGAAGAAACACAACTGATTTCAACATTGATAATAATCAGAAATGTTTCTTGAGCAGCAAATCATAATATTAGAATGATTTCTGAAGGATCATGTGACACTGAAGACTGGAGTAATGATGCTCAAAATTCAGCTTTGATCACAGGAATAAATTACATTTTTAAATTGTAATAATATTTCACAATATTTTCAGTTTTTGACTGTATTTTAATCAAATAAATGCAGCCTAAAGTTAAAGGTGATGTATGTAAGTTTTTGACTGTACTAAAGCATAAAAATACCATCATATGTTTGTGATATTTAGGAAACATGCAGTTATTCTACTTTGAAATGTGCGTTCTGTGTCAGAATGTCTGTTTTTGTTTTGGTCTGTGTGATAATGCACGTTGCCAGTTTACCCAATAGTATTTCAACACCCCAGGTTGCCAGTTAAAACACCGCGTATTGTTGCCTTGGAAGTCAGCAAACAAACTGGATCAGAGATCGCAGATTCTACCCGACCTAAAAAGCCTCGGCATCCATCTAAAAATCTCTATGAACGGAAGCACATTAAAACGCGGATAAATCAACTCATCAACTTACAGTGTGTGAGTCTCCTCGCCTTCCATTGTCAATTGCGCTCGCTCCTGTTGCGTGTCCTCAAACTGGCAACCTGTCGAGTCTGAGGAGGAGGGGGCGAGGCAAACAATATTTTGAATTTGGACTGCTGTACCCATTTCACCCACTAGCTGTCATTCTTACATACAGCACCTTTAAACTTTTGAACAGTACGACATAGTATATATCATATGATATAAATATGTTGCAATATGATCTTTCCTTACCTTCTTTGACGTGGAAATCTTCTCCGGATCATTTCTTCTGTTCAGTCTGTCGAGGTCAGACATCTGCGAGTAAAAACATGAACACTGGAGAGCTGCTTTATAGTAGAAAATGAAGTTGTAATTCTAATTGAAAGCGACACTGACACTGTTTTTGTCATATTTACAGTGACAAAGCTGCTTGCTTTTAATCAATCTATTGTATAAAGTGCTATATAAATAACCATGACGTGACTTTACTGAATTGCTGAATTGCAGAGAAAATGTGCAAACATATCCACATCCCTAGGATCAGATGCTTTCTTTACTGCTGTTTTCTCACCGCTGTCATTTTTGTTGCATGTTTATTTTGTTATTGAAAGGAAAGCGCGCAGCACATATTTACATATTCGGGATGGTGGGATGTTCGCCAACAGTATATCGCTGTTCACGTATTTCAAACTTCTTTTTACCCCAAATTGAAAGAACGAAAAAGAACTTTGCCTTGAGTATGTCGCATGTTTGCATCATTGATCATTACTTTCCTGTTATCACTGTAAAGCTGCTTTGAAACAATCTGTATTGTATAAAGCGCTATATTAATATTTAGTAGTTTTTTAGTTTAGTTTTTACTATTTTCCCAATTATAAGTATTTAAATGTAACCTTATTGAACATTGCTGCTTTTTTGTCATATGAATGGCTATTGTTGCCATTTTCTAAAAGTAATAATCCACTTTATTGCTTTAATAAGATATGGTACAATATAAGATATGATAAGATACAATATGATATGTTAATGCAGTAATAAAAATACAGGACTTACAAATGAAAGACATTAAGATTTCATGTTCGTTCTTTCTTTCCCCTTCAGTCTCATGGCCTCGAGACGATACTACTTTGAGATTCTCCACAAGCAGGACGACAAAGGCTCGGATCACGTTGAAGTCGGGGTGAGTTTGGCTAAACTTTGAGACAAAAGAAAAGCTGGTAGTATGTCTTTAATAATAAAATAACTAAAATATACACAGCTGAACACAAGGAACAGAACTGAGTAAAGCCACAAGAATTACAGCCATTAAAAAACAAGACCTGACAATGAACACAGGAAACACTGGGATTTATACACAGATCAGGCATAACATTATGACCGGTGAAGTGAATAACACTGATTATCTCTTCATCACGGCACCTGTTAGTGGGTGGGATATATTAGGCAGCAAGTGAACATTTTGTCCTCAAAGTTGATGTGATAGAAGCAGGAAAAATGGGCAAGCGTAAGGATTTGAGCGAGTTTGACAAGGGTCAAATTGTGATGGCTAGACGACTACGTCAGAGCATCGCCGAAACTGCAGCTCTTGTGGGGTGTTCCCGGTCTGCAGTGGTCAGTATCTATCAAAAGTGGTCCAAGGAAGGAACAGTGGTGACCCGGCGACAGGGTCATGGGTGGCCAAGGCTCATTGATGCACGTGGGGAGCGAAGTCTGGCCCGTGTGGTCCGATCAAACAGACGAGCTACTGTAGCTCAAATTGCTCAAGAAGTTAATGCTGGTTCTGATAGAAAGGTGTCAGAATACACAGTGCATCGCAGTTTGTTGCGTATGGGGCTGCATAGCTGCAGACCAGTCAGGGTGCCCATGCTGACCCCTGTCCACCACCGAAAGCGCCAACAGTGGGCACGTGAGCATCAGAACTGGACCACGGAGCAATGGAAGAAGGTGGCCTGGTTTGATGAATCACGTTTTCTTTTACATCACGTGGATGGCCGGGTGCGTGTGTGTCGCTTACCTGGGGAACACATGGCACCAGGATGCACTATGGGAAGAAGGCAAGCCGGCAGAGGCAGTGTGATGCTTTGGGCAATGTTCTGCTGGGAAACCTTGGGTCTTGCCATCCATGTGGATGTTACTTTGACACGTACCACCTACCTAAGCATTGTTGCAGACCATGTACACCCTTTCATGGAAACAGTATTCTCTGGTGGCTGTGGCCTCTTCCAGCAGGATAATGCGCCCTCCCACAAAGCAAAAATGGTTCAGGAATGGTTTGAGAAGCCAAATTCCCCAGATCTCAATCCAATCGAGCATCTGTGGGTCCGATCCATGGAGTCCGATCCATGGAGGCCCCACCTCGCAACTTATAGGACTTAAAGGATCTGCTGCTAACATCTTGGTGCCAGATACCACATCATACCTTCAGGGGTCTAGTGGAGTCCATGCCTCAATGGGTCAGAGCTGTTTTGGCAGCAAAAGGGGGACCAACACAATATTAGGAAGGTAATCATAATGTTATGCCTGATCGGTGTATACACAAGATATAAAAGGGCTAACAAGGGGCAGGGGAGGGAAATTAATAACTATGGCAACAAATAAGGGGGCAAAACAAAAGCAAACAGGAAGTAAATACAGGTAGTGAAACTGATGGGAACAGAAAATGCATATCAAAATTAAAGTCCTTAAACACAAAACAGGAGAAACAAGACAGGATTTGTAACACTCAGAGCTTCAGAAACGATTCTTAATGCATTCCAGACCACATAGTGCTTTTCAATTCACGTTCTGTTTATTCCATCTAAACATGCACAGTCATGCATCCTTGACTATCCATTATCTGAACTGCCAAAACAGTTGTTATTGTCCACTTTGGTAAATGTTATTATACGAGTCTTTTCAGTCCACATGCAATTCTGAGGACTGATAATAGAGGATAAAGATACTGAATGTTTTGGTCATATTTTTTTTCACTCACATCTTTGATAACACTCCATTCAGTCGGCCTGAGAGAGCCGAACACCCCTGAAAGCCTCTGTTTGGGGTTTTAAGAGTGGGTGACTTCTTATTGTGCTCTCAACCTGACCAGCATTGAGTTGAGGTCTTTTCATCGGTCTGTCTGCTGATAATTTTTTTTTTTTTTTTTTTTTTTCTTTTCATTATTTTGTTCGTTTTTGCTCAGATAAATTCCACAAAATCAATGCGATGAAAATACTTTTTTAGATTATGCAACTGTAGCATTTACTGAACGTTCTGTGGTTTGAATACTGCTTTGTTAAATAAATTAATATAATACATGAAATAAAAAATATTTCATAGAAATTAATAATTTACAATTTAACCATCTGTGTTTGGCCACTTTACATGCACTGAAAAAATAATAACCTAAAAATGTTAACACCTAGATAAACTAGTTTTATTCAAGTCAAAAGTATTGTTTAACATCACTGACTGAATCAACCCAAATGCACAAATTTATACCAACAAACTTATTTTTAGGTGTTAGATGAGGTAGAAATAACACTTTAATGTAACAATTGGAATAATTGGAAATACTTCATTGGAGTTGTTGGGACTTTCTGCAAGTTCAGTGTTTGTAGAGCAAATTTATTTTATTTTATTTTATTTTTCAAAATAATTCTCAACACTTCCACTTAATCAATGTCATGGAAAGACTTTTTTTTTTAATTATGCAAGCCTTTATTGAACATGTTCTGAGATTTGAATATTGATTTTGTAAATAACTTCATACATTAAATTTAATAAAACCCGAATTAATATTTTAAAATTATAAATTAAAATGTAAATAAAAAAATTATATATAATAAATAAAATATTAAATTTAAGAAATAAATAAAACATCATAAATAATAATTTAAAAATCCACAAGATATTTTATAGTGGCAAAATATATTTCAGATAACCTACATCTAAACGCCACATATAAACAAAACAATCTGTCTTTTCCTGTTTAATTGCAACCATAACAGTGTTATTAATTTTTTAATAAGGTGCAATATTTGCCCCTGGAATTGATTTCTAGGAGATTTTTAGATTTGTTTTTCCCCAAATAACATGCACTTAATAACATGAAATACTTAATTAGATTTGTTGGGATTTTCTGCAAATTCTGTGTTTGTAGAGCAAATTTTATTTAGGTCATAATGGTGTCTGCAGAGACACTAAATCAATGCTAAACAAATAATGACACAAAATAAAACAATTCACCATTTTTGTCCCCACATATCACATATCTGGGCCATTTTTATAACTTTTGGAGGCATTTTTGCCCAGAGCCCTAGTTAATTTCTGACCCTGAACTCCACTAGACATATAGTGTACTCTCCAGGTACCTCTGACATTATTTTCAACATTCTGTGGAGACAGTAAGCCTTGTAATCTTTGTTACTGTTTTATTACATTTATTGCAACACATTCTGCCTCTGAGATTTCATATCTGCAGTGTTTTAGTGTTTTTTTTGTTTGTTTATTTTAACATTTATTTCATTCATGTTGTCGGAACCACATTTTAGTTTTGGAACAAATCAGCCCAAGAAAATTCCTCTCTCTCACTTTCTATCCCTCAGGTAACATTCTATTCATTCTGGGTACGATTAATGGTATAAGTTTTTATCATCTCATACATCTATTTTGTAACTATTTTAAGTGTAACCATAACCAGATTTTGTCATTAAATTCTTCCTATTACAAATGATGTGCTAACTAGTTTTGTTTCGGTATTGACTTTGAAGTGCTACCTATTGCAATACAATATCGTCACATTATAGCACCACTCTCCCACATATTTTGCTATTGTAACTGCTCTTATTTCCGTCGTTGGTATAAGTTGCAGTGGGTGGTAATAGACAAGAAATGTACAGTTTTCTACAATCTTGCTGATAACGTTTCTTTAGTCTTTCGGCAACCCTGCAGCCTGAACCACTGTAGGCGATCCACCCTTACACATTTGTAATTTTTTTAAATATAATTTTTAAATAATATTTAAATATAAAAATGTTATTAAATTAAATATTATATTATGTAATGTTATTTATTTAATAATTTAAATATAATAATAAAAATAAAAAAATTGGTTAGAGAAACCAAAATAATAGTAATCATATTAGTTGGCTTAATTTGCTTAGAAAATAGATGTTTTCTTCAGTTATTTTCATGCTTAATTGTGCCTGTTAAAATGTAGTACGAGCTTCTGTTACTGTTCTGTTCTGCTCATTCTATTGCTCGCTATTTCATCTACAGTGCACATGTAGGGCCCTATTTTAACGATCTGAGCGCATGGTCTGAAGCACATGGTGCAGGTGCACTTAGAGTCCGAATCCACTTTTGCTAATTTAACGACGGAAATGGTCCAAAAGGGTTGTCCCTATTCTCATGTCATGGGTGTGTTTTGGACATAACGTGCAATAAACCAATCAGAGTCTCATCTCCCATTCCCTTTAAAAGCCAGTTGCGCTTGCACCATGGCGGATTCGCTATTTACATGGCGGAATTTGCAAGCGGAAAGACTGAATGCTTCTCCAGAGAGGAATCCTTTTATTTTTAATATTTAAAAATGTTTGTGAGCTGCTGCGCATCCCTGTGTGTGTAATAAGCAGAGTGTACGTGCGTTGTGCATCCGCCTATAGGCACATATTACTAACGCGCCCTTTAAATAACACAAAAAATACTGCGCTAGTGACTTTAGACCAGGTTTTTGTTGGTCAATGGCTCAGTCGTTTTCAGTTCCTCAAAATAGCAACGCGCCAAAAATGCGCCTGAACACACCTCGTTTTCAGACCAGCACGCCCATGGGCGAACAGATGGGCGCGAGTGCATTTGCTATTTAAACAACGTGGCACTGGACTTGAAAATGATAACTGCGTCGGGCTGAAACTAGCAAAAAACACTTGCGTCGTGCCTGGTGTTGCATTGCGCTAGGTTTATGATAGGGCCCTTAGAGTCACTCCAGGGCAGCGGCACAATAATCACATGATGGTTTCCTGTACCGGAACCATATGTTATACATAAATCACGTAACAGTTCATGTTTTTACTTAGGCTACATATACAATTTAGTTTTGTGCTGAGTGAGCGATCAGTAATCTCTCGCTCTCTCTCTTATTTACCCTCAAGTAATGTTAGTAATAGGTGCGTCGTTTTACTTTCTTTGCTATTGACATAGCCAACCAAACTAGAAACTTCTGTGAGAAAGGGATGTGCACTCATCTCGTCCACTCAGCTGCTTCACTTCATCAGTTCATGCACAGCAGCTATACAGGCGTAAATATGAAATTTATGCTTAATTGGATACATATATTTTCAATACAATTCAATTCAGTTAGCATTTATTTGTATAGCACTTTTCACAATACATATTGTTTCAAAGCCACTTTAAAATAAATACTGGTATCGGTATCGGAGCATCCCTATTTATTGTGCATGGACGAGTGTAGCTACCGTCTTTCTGACTGACCGTCTCCTCCTACCTCTTTTATAGACCGTTTCATCTAGGACGAAACCTATTTAAGCTGTGTGAGAAAAAGGACAACTAAATTATTTTGGTTATACTTTATTTTGATGGTCCCTTTAGACGTTCTGTTGAGTATAAGTAATGTTGCACCTACATGTCAGCTAACTCTCATTGGAGTATTAGTAGACTTTTAGGGTTAGGGTTAGAAGAATAATTGCTTAGGGTTAGTAGAATAAGTTAACATGTGCTTGCAAAGTTACTTATAGTCAGTCGAATGTCTGTTGAGGGACCATCAAAATAAAGTGTTAGCAGATATTAAGCAGACAGTCTATTAATACACATACTTTAATAAAGTTAGTTTACATGTAGGTGCAGCATTACTTATAGTTACTTATAGTCAGCTGTACCCTATAAAGAATGATGTGATTGCAAACAAATTGAGTTAAAGGCACAATATGTAACATTTTTGGATTAAAATATCCAAAAACCACTAGAACAATGTTATATATTTTGTTGACTTGTGAACATTATCCCAAATGTTTCCAAGAATGTGTAATTCCAGAGAAAGAAGCAATTTTAACCAGGACACGGGCCGTGACCGTGCGTCGCCTATCAATGACATCATACCCGCGTTACCCTCCATTTCCGGTTTTATATTGTAGAAACCATGGAAACACCAAAGACGCTTTAATATATTACATGTTTTATTAGAAGGTGAGCAACTGTTTGGATACATTCATCGACAGAAAACAAATTATTGTTATATAGCTCAGCACAGTTAGTCTTATTGTTTAAATCTCGTTTTCTTGATTTACCGCGAGTACCATGTTTTACCATAACTAATATCGATCTAGCTTACTGCAGTGTGCAACAAGTGTCTCATAGCAGCTGCCGAGCGAACGCACAGAGTAGCATTACAATATAACTTTCAACACACTCAAATGTATCTAATATGATAAAACAGTGGTGCGTTACCCCACATACGCTTGACCGGAAGAAACGGAAGCGCTCGTCTGCGGCAGAATAAAAGCTCCACTGCACTCGAGCCATGTGTTGTGCTCGTCTCTAATTAGCAATCGCTCCACCTTGCTTCATACTACAGTAACGTTAATAAATCTTTAATACATTAGCTCATCCATGAATATGATTTCTGCCTGAGTCCCGTCGGATTCTTTTGAGGTGAAGACAACAACTCCCATATTCCCGCAAAATCAAGGCGTCATCAAGCTATGCCTTTGTTTGGAATAAGCAACCTCTAGCGGCGAAAATTACATATTGTGCCTTTAAGGACCTATCAGCCTGCGCCATCTAGAGTTTCATAACAGAACCTTCTTTTATATATATATATATACTGTATATACCTATGAAACAACAATATATGTGTGTTTGTGTGCGTGTGTGTGCGCTGTATGTGTAAATATATTCACAGATATCTTAATCATTTGCTTCAGTGCAATTACTTAATTATTACATTAAGCTAATTTTTAACAAAAATAATTTACTTGACCCTATATCATCACAATTAATATTTTTCTACTGCAGAAATAATAGGGTTTTATACATTAAACTAAATAACTGCCTTTATATTTTGGGAATCAAGAATTATGAACTGAATACAGATGTTCTGCTATATTTGTTACAATTATACAACACAGCACACTGCACTGTGTACTGTTTCCCACAACACAATGATACAAATACTGGTATTACGGAGTACGAAAATGTAAAAAAAGCTATTTATCTCCATTAATTATATACAAAATGCCATAAGTATGTGGGGGGAAACATAAACAGTTCATAAAAAGATGTGCAAAGCCTTCTGTCATTTTAGAAAAGAGCAGAACAAACCTGGTAAAATAAATGAACGTCATCACATTACCATCCCAAATGCCAAAAATAACAATTACGGCCCCCCTGTGTGAAGCCATCAGCAAGTATCAGTCCGTAGCACATGCTCTGTGGGAGAGAGAGAAATGGAGAGAGTGCTCGAAACTACTTTAGGTTTGATTTAGCTGCAGCTGGCTGCTCCTCATTTCACTAAAAGCATTGAGCAAATACAAAAGGGCCTCCAAATGAAATTTTCAGAATCTATTTCCTGACTTTGACCGTCTGCTCTAGACTGAGCTTCCAAGAAAAGATGTCACAACAATATCTTGAGTTGAGCCGTGAGGAATGGGGAAAATAACAGTGATACACATTTTTTATTTTACAATAATCATTTTTTTTTAAATATTTTAATAAATCGATTGTTCTCAGTAGCACAAGCCTACTGTCTATAAATAATGTGGTGCAATGCAGTGATATTTGTAAGCTATTAGCCATTTTGGCCTAATATCCAACCCGAAAACAACTTGTATGAAACAGGGTTGACACAAAACAACCTTTGAAAGAGAAATATCATTGTTTACTAATGCTTTTGTAGGTGTATTGTGTGATTTGTTGCACAGCGAACCAAATCAGAAAGACACTTGCAGAATTATTCTGCAAATTATTCTGTTTTTATGGCCATGTACACACTGCGGTTAAATTTGGTTGTCAGCTCACATTTTAATGCTTAATCCTGTACTGTACACACACAGTTCAGTAACTTACAGGAGCAAGAACCGAGTTAACTGCTCAAAAGTGCAGGTAGTGACAACCACATTTACAAAAATTATGTGCAGTGTGTACGGAACCGAACTGAAAAACTACACTGTAAAAAAAATCCCCGTAAAATTTATGGTAAAAAAAACGGCAGCTGTGGTTGCCAGAACTTTAAAAATACGGTAGCAACATTTTAGGTTTTACAGATTTAAGTTAAATTTACAGTAAATAACCATATTTCATTAACTGAAATAATGTTAAATTACCAACCTATTGAAATACTAATATCTGTTATGTACCTTTGATATATACTGACAACTACCAATCACAGTGGTGATGAGAGTCACATGATAAATCAAAGCTCATTACAAGCAGCTTTTAGCAGGACAATAATAATATATAGAAGGTGCACAGTGTCATTCACACAAACACTAAACACCATCATGGTAACCAGTGGTGGATAAAGTACTCGAAAGCCACACTTGAGTAAAAGTACAGATATCTTGCAAGAAAATGACTTTGGTAAAAGTTAAAGTCACTGTTTAGAATATTACTTGAGTAAAAGTTTTAAAGTATGTGATATTTATTGTACTTAAGTATGAAAAGTATTTTTTTTCATATTAAACGTACTTAAGTATTGAAAGTAAAAGTACAAGTAAATGCAAAACACAAAAGGAGCAAAAAAATATTTAAGTTTAAGTGCAAGATTGTGTTCAGTTTTAACTCTGTTTCTTCCATTTTGTTTTCTTTGAATACAAAAATGGCAAACTGTTTATTGTAAGTTTTAAATATAAAAAATATTAATATATTAATTATACCTTGATCATTCATGTTAATTCATTGTACAGTAACTAATGTAAGAGACAACTTTAAAATGTATTAGTAAATGTTGATGAACAATACTTTTATCAATCATTTTAATGTTAAAAATGGTCTCTTATTGTAAAATGTTACCATTTCATATAAATCCAAACAGTAATGCTTAAAGATGGCCATCTTCACACAGTCATAGCATTGAAATTAGACACAGTATATGTATATTATATGTATATTTCACACTTTATTTGCTTCTATTTTGGAACACTTGATGATTACCTAATCAAAATATGTTACAGTGACGATAAAGCTACATGACAATACAGTTTTGATTTCTCATGTCACTAGCTTCAAATATGCCACTTCGCTGCATAACGACTGCATAAAAGCGTCCAGATGGATATAAAATAATGCAAATAGATGGTAACAAACGTGACATTAAACATTTGGGTCAGACTTCAGTAACGTACTAACGTTAGCATCCTCTCAGCCTCGATGGCATTAATACAGCATCTAGTCAACAAATTAATTAATTTATAGTGATAGGAAAACATGTACTGTAGTGTATAACATACCGTTTTGTTGTCTATGTTTTAAATTTGTTTTTGAAGTGTCCCACTCTGTGCAGCGCGCAGCCTCACGTGTCAGTCGCTATAGCAACGCACGCATCACGGAAAATGAAATCTACCGCGCTTGTGCGAGCACTTGTTTGCACATGCTTCCTTGCAGTCTTCAGAATTTATTTTGTAGTAAGTAACGAAATTGCTTTGGGAAAATGTATCGGAGTAAAAGTATACATTTTATGTAGGAAATGTAGTGGAGTAAAAATAAAAGTTGACAGAAATATAAAAACTCAAGTAAAGTACAGATTTTCCCAAAAAATACTCAAGTACTGTAACGAAGTATTATTACTTCGTTACATTACACCACTGATGGTAACACATTTTTAAAATGCAATAAACATTAATTTAACAACATTAAATGTAACATAAAACCCTAATGTACATAACTGATTAGAAAAAACTAAGAAGAAACATAGTTATTTCAACGAAAATACATAAAATGTGAAGTGTCACGCAGGGAATTCTTGGAATGTCAATTTAAAATTACGGTTTTTCACTGTAAATTACACAACGACTTGTTCTTTTTCACTTCCAAAAACTGTCAATTTAACAGTATTTTACTGTAAAATTACATTAAATGTAAAGTTAGATATATTACAGTTATTCACCGTATATAGTACGGAAACTGTTAAAAACAGTTATAGTAACTGTTTTTAACCGTAGCATTTTTACAGTTTTTTACCGTTAAAATCACGACCATGCGCATAAGGGATGCGTCTCTCCGACCTGATCTCACGGCAATTCGTACATATTTTATGAGGTGGCTAATTCATATGAATTCACGCGAATGACCTACCCCTTACCCCGCCCCTAATCCTACCCGTCACTGGGATTTAGACAAATCGTACGAATTCATACAAATTAGCCACCTCATAAAATACGTACGAATTGGTCGTGAGATAGCGTTGAAAACCACTGAGAAAGTGGTACAAGCTTTGACTAATTTGTGTTGCCAGATCTTGCTAGAAAAAAAAACAGTGAACAAGAACAAGCCCTTAATAAACAGAGATAGATACATTATGTTTACATTTAATAATTTAGCAGACGCTTTTATCCAAAGCCACTTACAAATGAGGAGAGCAATCAAGCCAACAATAAGGCAACAATATGCAAGTGCCGTGACCAGTCCAGAACAGTACACGTAGCAAGGTTTTTTGTTTGTTTTTAATAGATATAGAATAGTAAGTGTTAGTATTAATGGGTCACCGAAAAAGATGCGTCTCTAGCCGTGTCTTGAAAATGGCTAAAGACTCAGCAGCTCGGGTTGAGATGGGCAGGTCATTCCACCAGCTTGGAACAGTCAAGGTAAAGGTCTGATTTTGTGGGATAGCACCACAAGGCGCCTTTTACTTGCAGAACACAAGCTTCTGGAGGGCACATAAGTCTGAAGGACTTAGATATAGGGGTGTAGAGCCAGTGGTTGTTCTGTAGGCAAACATCAATGCCTTGAATTGGTAAGCCCCGCCCCCCTTAGTTACTGTTGCTAACTCGGACAAACAAACGGAGTTGCTAACTATCTTACAATGACAGCTGTCAGTGTGAAAACCTTATCCCAAGATGTTTTTGGACACAGAATGTAGTGTACCCTGTCCGAATGATGGCCAAACTTTACTGATGGTTTATGAAGTTTATTACATCGTTTTGCACTCCAAAAAAATTACCGTAAGAGCTGAACAAACAAAGCATAAGAAGTGCACATTAACGTCTCATTCACAAACTCTCTCCCTCTGTTGCATTATCATTAACATACACAGCAAATTATACAAAAACACTCATACAACTAACAGTAAACAAACATATAGGCATACAGACCGTATGCCTTTTTGGGGGTGCTAATAAACTGTAAACTTTGTATCTGCAAAACAACTCCGATAAACTGCGAGCTCTCCCTCTCACTACCCGTAGACTATAATACCCATCAAAATAGGAGTCCCTCCTTAGTAAGACAGATAATGCAGACCTTAATAATATCACAGAAATATATACAAAAACAAATTAGACGATAAATCACAATAAAGTCTGTGACACAGAAGGACCACCTCTTGTCGAGGAGCATTCAAGTGGGACTTAAATGTATAAAAGATTTTAAAATAAATATGGTGGGAGATTAATTTGGAAGCTAGGGTTTACAGATCTCAATGCAAGCGGGAGAAGCCTCATGTTACGGTCGTCATGATCACAGATGACAACATCCAGGATCAACACTGTTCATGTACTGCAGGGTAAAATTAAATTAATTTACATTTAAACAGTTTAATATGGAGAGGCACTAAAATGTAAACCTTCGTTTATGTGTTTTTGACCTACACCGTTACATGACGTGAGAACAGTTAGTTATTTCAGTTTGTACATTAGCAGGGACTTTAATCGTAATTTAATGAGAGTATGACAACCAGAAAATCCTCTCAGGATACCTGAAATCAGTGTTACAGTACCCCAGGCACATCGTTTTACCATTTTTGTAGCATAAACACTATCAAACCGATGAGAGCTTCGGATTTTCCAATGTTTCTCTATGGCGCTGAAACCTAAAGATGTCTGAGTTCCGGTCTCAGCGCAACTGATACTCAACTGCCATTGGCTCATCTGCGTTCGAGGGGAGGGGCTTACCGATAGGTCAGTTGGCAACCTGTGCAATTTTATGAGGAGAGGTGTGATGTGCACTCTCTTCGGCTCGGCTTCGACTCTCACTGTTGCATTCTGGACCAGTTGCAGAGGTTTGACAGTGCATGCTGGAAGGCCTGCCAAGAGAGCATTACAATAGTCTAGTCTGGATAGTCAAGTCAAGTCAAGTCAAATTTTATTTCTATAGCATATTTAAAAGCAACAGAGTTAGGCCAAAGTGCTGTACAGTAAGACAATGTGCATATAAAAAGAAAGCATAAAAAGAAACAAGGCAGATACAAAATAAAAACACATTAGACCCGATACAATCCAAATAATAAATAAACATAAAAATCTACCAATATCGATCTAATCAAAAGCCAGAGAGAACAGATGAGATTTAAGAGCCGATTTAAAGCTAGCTAATGAAGGAGCAGACCTCACATTAAAGGGCAGACTATTCCAGAGTTTAGGTGCTGCAGCAGAGAAGGCCCGACCACCCTTAGTTTTACAGCGAAAACGTGGGACAGTTAAAAGAAGCTGATTACAAGACCTAAGAGTTCTTTGGAGAGTGTAAGGAATCAGTAGGTTACTTATGTATTTTGGTGCAACACCAGATAGAGCCTTGTACACAAAAACTGCAACTTTAAAATCGATTCTGAACTTAACAGGAAGCCAATGTAAAGTCGCTAAAATGGGAGAAATGTGATCTCTCTTTTTTGTGCCAGTAAGAAGTCTCGCTGCAGCATTTTGGACAATTTGCAGGCGAGAGATTGTAGTTTGAGGCAGGCCACAGTACAGGGAATTACAGTAGTCCAGACGTGATGTTATGAAGGCGTGGATTACGGTTTCTAAATCTTTTGGAGTTTTAATTTCGCAATCGATCTCAAATGAAAGAGATGGATAGAACAAGAGCTTGGACAAGGAGTTGTGTAGCATTCTCCGATAGGAAGGACCTGATCTTCCTTATGTTGTATAAGGCAAATCTGCAGGACCAAGGTTCCTGGCTGTCCTGGATGGAGTTATGGTTAATGAACCTAGCTGAATGGAGAAGTTTCCATAAGCAGTTCTGTCTTCTTTAGTTGAAAGGTGCTGGTCCTTCATCCAAAAAGAAATGTCTGTCAGGCAGGCCGAGATGCGAGCAGCTACCGTTGGATCATCTGGTTGGAATGAGAAGTAGAGTTGTGTGTGTGATCAGCATAGCAGTGATAGGAAAATCTATGTTTAATGACAGATCCTAGTGATGACAGAAGAGAAGTGGTCCAAGCACTGAGCCCTGAGGCACCCCAAAACATATAAATGCTTTATATTGAAAACAAGAACAAAATATCGCGACCCGCAACTGCCTACTTTATTAACTTCATAACTTCATAAGCCAAGTTTATGAAGCCAAGCCTCAAAATGCTTATAATTGATGCAAAGCATCAAAGGTAGCAAAACATCGTTAAAATAGTCCATGTGACTCCAGTGGTTCAACCTAAATTTTATGAAGCATCGAGAATTTTGTGCGCAAAAAACAAACAAGATAACAACTGTATTCAACAGTTTCTTCTAGCCTGTGTCAGACTCTTACGCTGTTGACGCAATGTAAACAGTGCAGTGCTTCCAGAAAGCCGGCTTACCATTGGCCGACGCTGTTCATGTAAGCACCACGACGCATGCGCAGGAGTCGTTCTGCCGTAGAACTAGGAAACACTGCACTGTTTACACTGCGTCAACAGCGTAAGAGTCTGACACAGGCTAGAAGAAACTGTTGAATACAGTTGTTATTTTGTTTGTTTTTTGCGCACAAAAAGTATTCTTGTCGCTTCATAAAATTAAGGTTGTAGTCACATGGACTATTTTAACGATGTCTTTACTTCCTTTCTGGACCTTGAAAGTGGTAATTAAATTGCTGTTTATGGAGGGGTCAGAGAGCTCTCGGATTTCATCAAAAATATCTTAATTTGTGTTCCGAAGATGAACGAAGGTCTTACGGGTTTGGAACGACATGAGGGATGGTTTGGAATCATGAGTGATTAAAGACAGAATTTTCATTTTTGGGTGAACTAACCCTCTAATTTAGGGGGTTAGTTCCTGTATTTAAATTCAGTTGTCACTCCTGAAACTTTACAGTGTGTACGTGGCCTATGAAACTTGTATGTATATAAATACCAAACATACTGTGACTGTTACAATACTGGTGTAACTCAAAACTCACAAAGGCGAAGGAGAACTTGGAACAGGAACTTTAATGACAAAACTCACAGGGAACACTCAGAAACATCGGTATACATGAACGTCGACACTGAGGGAAAACTGAGGACTAAATACACAGAGGCAAACGAGGTAATTAACAGGACACAGGTGATGGAAATGACTAATCAGACAGACTGGGGAAAAACTAGGTCACAGGAACAAAACTACAAACACTGAAAACCACAGACATATAACATAAGTTCCCCAGTCTGCTCCCAGTAGGCGCGTCCTCGCGCCGTAAATGGTCCATCTGAGGAGGGAGGGGGCTTCTGGAGGCGGGCGTGGAAAGAAAAATAAATAAATAAATAAATAAAAAATAAAAAAAGTCCAAGGGGAGGAAAAAAAAAAAAAAAAGAAAACTGTCCATGGAGGAGTGGATGGTGGGAGGAGCCAGTGGGGAGCCTGAAGCAGGAGCCAGAAGGCACAGAGACCAGCCAGGACAAGGCCCCAGGGCAGAGTCGACGGTGGGAGGAGCCAGAGAGGAGTCAACTCGGTGGCAGACGACACCCTGGGGACGACCAATGACGAAGCCACTGGAGGAGCTGCTGAGTCGATGAGCCCACACAAGACCGGAGGCCCAGGAGGCCGAGGTGGAGCCGCGGCGACGAGCGACCGAGGTGGAGCTGGAGAACCGCAGGACAGAGGCTGAGCCGGTGCGACCGAGGACAAAGGCAGAGCCGAGGGGAAGGTGGAGCCAGACAAAGCCGAAGGTGCAGGCAGGTCGACGACTGACCAAGGCGAAGCTGGAGAGACGAGGGAGCCCGGGGAAGCCGTATGGCCGAAGGTGTCCGGTGGAGCAGAGGGAGGGAGGAGCCATGGCATAGCCGAAGTGTCGACGGGCTACGGTGGAGTGTAGGGTGATGAGACTGGCGGTGATGACGGGATCCTCTGAGTCAGACAGAACTGCTGGACTGAAGACTCGAGGCGAGTACACACTGCATGTGGGAGGAGCAGAGGGGATGAAGGACAGCAGTGTAGGCAGGGCTGAGGAGCTGGTAGACAGAGGTAGAGGTAGAGGTAGAGGTGGAGGTAGAGGTAGAGGTGGAGGAAGAGGGAGGGAGGGTGGGAGTTCTGAAGGCACTGGAGAAACTTGGAACGCTGGAGAGACAGGGGACGCTGGAGAACGTCTCGGTTACGTATGTAGCCCTCGTTCCCTGAAGGAAGGGAACGGAGACGTTACGTCAGTTACTGACGAAATGGGGGTTTCGCTTAGAAGCCAATCGCCTTTGAGCTCTACAAAACGAGCCAATGGCATGAAGATGCCATGGGTCTGCGGAATTTGCATAACGCAACCCCGCCCCACCGCGTGGGTATAAAGGGCGTTGCGTGGCAATCTCGCATTATGTTACCTGCTGAAGAGCCGAGGCATGAGCGTCCGGCCGTTCCAGCGGTACAGCGGAAGTGGCATGGGGACGTAACGTCTCCGTTCCCTTCCTTCAGGGAACGAGGGTTACATACGTAACCGAGACGTTCCCTTTCAGTCAGTACACTACGAGTTACGTCAGTTACTGACAAAATGGGGGTCCCGATACAATCTCGCCACGACGGCTGTCTTCCAGCGTCCTGCGCTGACCAGGGCTCCCTGCCGTGAGTCTTAGCACGAACGAGGGGCTAGGCTCAACGCTGATACCAAGGTACACTGGGAAGCATATCCCACATGGAGAAATGCAACACAATGCCTGCCCAAAGGGAGGACTTAAGAATACACATATGACCCCCGTAGGGACTGCATATGGAGCACTCTGGGGTATCCAGCCGCAGGTGGAAAATTTTTCAACCCCAGGAGTGGCAAGGTGTCTTGCCAAGGGAAGACACGTGCTCAGAGAGACTTACCGTGGAAATACACATGTGGGGGTTGCCCAACGGGGGAACCATGCACACGGAGGCACCTAGCCGAACACGAGGGCTGACCAAGCGGGCATGCACTCTGGTGTCGACATCAGCAGTGCTGGAGGAGCTCAGGGCTTACTGGGAAGCTCACCTGAGAGAAAATGCGCACGCATCCAGTCCGTGGAGTGGAATGGCGCAGCAAGCGAAGACACCTGAGCCTGTCCAGTTACTGGCCACTTGGGGCGAGTACACGAGCGGACACAGGCTCCACTCGGAGATTATAAAATCTTGCGAATGTGTTAGGTGTCGCCCAGCCTGCAGCTCTACAAATGTCTGTCAGCGAGGCACCACGCGCTAAAGCCCAAGAGGAAGCAACACTCCTAGTGGAGTGTGCTCTAACTCCAAGGGGGCATGGCATGCCCTGAACCTAATATGCCGGGACAATGGCGTCCACTATCCAGTGAGACAACCTCTGCTTGGAGAGAGCCTTCCCTTTCTGCTGCCCTCCGTAACAGACAAAGAGCTGGTCTGAGGTCCTGAAACACTGCATCCGGTCTACGTAAGCGCGAAGGGCGCGT
Organism: Coreius guichenoti; assembly: GCA_039654105.1. NCBI lineage: Eukaryota > Metazoa > Chordata > Actinopteri > Cypriniformes > Gobionidae > Coreius > Coreius guichenoti. The sequence goes on from CM077191.1 coordinate 25,217,909, forward strand.
ACTGGACAGAGCAGTGCCAAGGCTGGGTCTGCCTCCTCCACAGGCAGCGCTTGCAGATTCACCACCTGATCACTGAAGGGAGTGGTGGGAACCTTGGGCACGTATCCAGGCCGGGGTCTCAGGATCACGTGAGAATTGGCCGGCCCGAATTCCAGGCACGCTTTGTCAACCGAAAATGCCTGCAGGTCCCCTACCCTCTTGATGGAAGCCAGAGCAATCAAGAGCGCCACTTTCAATGAAAGGAACTTCAGCTCCACAGACTGCAGGGGCTCAAAGGGAGCTTTCTGCAGGGCAGATAAAACCACTGCAAGATCCCAAGAGGGTATCTGAGGAGGACGAGGAGGATTTAATCTCCTCGCTCCTCTAAGGAACCTGCTGACCAGGTCGTGCTGACCTACCGTTTTAGAATTCACCAGGTCATGATGGGCCGAAATCGCGGCCACATAGACCTTCAGGGTGGAGGGAGACAGCCTTCGCTCCAACCCTTCTTGGAGGAAGGAAAGCACAGACCCGATTGAGCATTTCGTGGGGTCTTCTCGGCGAGAAGAGCACCAGGTGACGAAGAGGTTCCACTTCAATGCATAGGCCTGTCTCGTGGACAAGGCCCTAGCGGAAGTGACGGTAGCCGCCACCTGAGGTGGCAGGGTACTCAAACCTACCGCGTCCCGTCCAGGTCCCACACGTGTAGGTTCCAAAGGTCGGGACGTGGGTGCCATATGGTGCCCCATCTCTGAGTAAGGAGGTCCTTCCTCAGAGGGATCGACCAGGGAGGGGCTGTCGCAAGGAGTAAGAGTTCTGGGAACCAGGTTCGGCCGGGCCAATATGGGGCGACCAAAAGGACCTGCTCCCTGTCCTCCCTGATCTTGCACAGAACCTGTGCGAGAAGGCTCACTGGGGGAAACGCATATTTGCGTGGGCCCCGCGGCCAGCTGTGCGCTAGTGCATCCGTGCCGAGGGTCCCCTCGGTCAGGGAATAATACCAGCGGCAATAGGAAGAGTCGTGGGAGGCAAACAGATCTATCTGTGCGTCGCCAAACTGTTCCCAAATCAGCTGAACCGTATGGGGATGGAGTCTCCATTCCCCCGGAAGCGGCTGAAACCGTGACAGCTCGTCGGCTGCACGATTCAGTTCTCCCGGGATGTGAACGGCACGAAGTGACCTCAGATGCTTCTGACTCCATAGGAGGAGATGGCGGGCGAGTTGCGACATCCGGCGGGAGCGTAGACCACCTTGTCGGTTGATGTCGCCGTGCTGTCTGAACGGACCAGTACGTGCTTGTCCTTGAGCAGGGCTCGGAAGCAGTGCAGGGCAAGACGTACGGCCAGCAACTCGAGGCAATTGACATGCCATAGGCGCTGGGGTCCTTTCCAGGAGCCCGCGACAGCATGTCCATTGCACATGGCGCCCCAGCCCGTGGCATAGGCATCTGTTGTTACAACAACATGCCTGGAAACTTTTTCTAGGGGAACACCTGCCCGTAGAAAACTGAGGTTCGCCCACGGGGTGAAGGTCTGATGGCAGGCCCGAGTAACTGGGACCCGGAGCGTGCCGTGTTGCCATGCCCATCTCGGGACTCGATCGCGAAGCCAGTGCTGAAGCGGTCTCATATGAAGCAAACCGAGCGGCGTTACCGCGGCTGCGGATGCCATATGCCCCAGGAGCCTCTGAAAATATTTCAGTGGAACCGCACTCTTGCCCTCGAACTGGCGAAGACAAGTTAGCAGTGACTGCGCGCGCTCGCTCGTAAGCTGCGCGTACATGGCGACCGAGTCGATTTCCATACCGGGAAAAGAGATCCTCTGCACTGGGGAGAGTTTGCTCTTTTCCCAGTTGACCCGAAGGCCCAGACGGGCGAGGTGCTGAAGCACCAGGTCCCTGTGTTCGCAAACCTGATCCCGAGAGTGGCCTAGAATCAGCCAGTCGTCGAGATAGTTCAGGATGCGAACCCCGTGTTGCCTGAGCGGCACAAGGGCTGCCTCGTCGACCTTCGTAAAGGCGCGAGGGGACAGGGCTAGCCCGAATGGGAGAACCATGTACTGATATGCCTGCCCTTCGAAGGCAAACCGTAGAAACGGTCTGTGTCGAGGAAGAATGGAGACATGAGAGTACGCGTTCTTCAGGTCGGTCGCTGCAAACCAATCCAATGGACGAACGCATTCGAAAACGCGTTTGGCTGTCAACATCCTGAATGGAAGCCTGTGAAGGGTTCGGTTCAAGATGCGCAGGTCCAGGATTGGCCGTAACCCACCGGTTTTCCTGGGTACAATGAAGTAAGGGCTGTAGAAGCCGGACTCCATCTCGGCTGGAGGGACGATCTCGACCGCACCCTTCGCCAGTAGGGTGGCGACCTCCGCACGCATGACAGGGGCATTGCCACCCACCATGGTATAGTGGACTCCCCGAAAGCGGGGAGGAGACCGTGCGAACTGAATCGCATAGCCGAACCTGATGGTGCGAGCGAGCCAGCTGGACAGATTGGGAAGCGCTAGCCAGGCTTCCAGAAACTGAACCAGCGGGGTCATGCAGACCACAGGCGTACCCCCGATGGGGCAGCGAGACGGAATGACCAGCCCAGACATGGGAGGCGTGGGAGCGTCCCGGGGTGTGGGAGGGGTCGAATTCCGCGTCCTGACAGAGGAGACCAGGGAAGGACCAGCGTTCCACGGGGGTCTCGTCTGCCAGGGGGCTGGCGACAGAGGGGGCCGAGAGTGGCTAGGCTGCTTTGCGTCGCACACTGCCAGCCGCGCCCTCTTGAGGCTCGGAGGTGAAAATGTCAGTTCTTTCTTTACAAGTATTCTCCCCCGGCCCTCCAGCGGGGGAAGGAGTGGCCCTGCTACCATCTCCTGAGAAAGAACCGAGTTCACCTCCGAGCCGCCCTGCGGCGTCCTCCACGCCTCGGCCCGGGTGAAGGCTGCTGCTGGGGCTGAGCGGGAGGAACGAGGGCCGCAGGAGGGCGGCCTCGGCGGGGAGCAGACTGAGGCCTCTGAGCCGGCGGCTGGGTGAAGGCAGCAGCAGGCCGCCGGGGCAGAATATGCGCCTCAGTCTGTCTCTGAGCGGTCGAGAACTGTTGGGCGAAGTCCTGGACTGCCCCGCCGAATAGCCCATCCTGGGAAATGGGAGAATTGAGGAAACGGGTTCGCTCAGATTCTCCCACATCAACCAGGTTGAGCCATAAGTGGCGCTCCTGGACCAGCGGTCGGTGGCCGCCCGCAGCTTCTGCATTAATGCGGGGTCAGCATTGCCCTCGTGCATGTCTCTGAGCACCTTGGCCTGGTAGACCTGAAGGGTGGCCATCGCATGCAGGGCGGACGCGGCCTGGCCCGCAGCTCTGTGGGTCTTCGCCACCAAAGTAGACGTAAACCCACAGGCCTTGGACGGGTGCTTTGGGTCACCACGCCATGTCGCAGCGCTCTGCGGACACAGTTGCGTTGCAACAGTGCGCTCAACGGGGGGAACCCCAGTGTACCCTTTCACCGCGCCGCCGTCAAGGGCAGTGAAGGCGGAAGTGGCTGCCGAACGATCGCGAAAAGTCAAGGGAGACTTCCACGACTTCGACACCTCTTCATGCACTTCCGGGAAGAAGGGCACTGGGGGCTGACGGGCGCCTTCGGCACGGGCCGCCCCCAGATACCAATCATCTAGCCGAGAGCGCTCGGGACATGGCGGAGGGTTCCACACAAGCCCAAGAGCCTCGGCCGCCCGGGGAAAGCATGGCTGTGAGCTCTGGATCAGACTCGGCCAATGCTGGGACTCCCGAAGGAGGCAACACAGCCGAATCGTCATCTCCGGAGGAATCCAGCCCACCTTGTGATGCGGCGATCGACATAGTATCCTCCGCCGGTGCGCCAAATGAAACGCAGGGCCCAGGACGGGAAACACCTGGGCCCTCATCTGGCAACACTACAGGTTGCAGTGTGCTAGAAGGGGGTGTGGCCCGAGGAGGATTCGTCGGGTTGGCCCACACCGTCACCCTTAAGTCACCCTGACCACCAGCCAAAGTATTCTCACTTGTGGTGGGAATAGATTGGGGTGTGGTAGAGGGGACTTTCCCTCCAGCACGGAGATCATGGAGTCTTGACCGCAACACTGCGATGGCCATGTTCCCGCAGTGGGAACATGACTCATCCATGAACACGCGCTCGGCGTGCACGAGGCCCAAGCACGCCAAACAGCGATCATGCCTGTCAAACGAAGGAACCAGCCGACCGCACCCAGAAACGGAGCACGGGCGAGACATCTTGAAAAAGACGTGTCACGTGCAGCTCTTTTAGAGAGGAGTCTTTGCTCTGCAGAATGCCGAAGCGCCTAGGGAGAACACACACGCTGTGCTAGATCACTGCACAGATCAGACAGGAATGTGTAACTCGCTAGAATGCGCCGTAACACCAACACTCTGGAGAGACACTCGTCTTGAAGAGAAAAACGCTCAGGCGGTAACACTCGGCTCTGAAGCAGAAACATAATGCGAGATTGCCACGCAACGGCCTTTATACCCACGCGGTGGGGCGGGGTTGCGTTATGCAAATTCCGCAGACCCATGGCATCTTCATGCCATTGGCTCGTTTTGTAGAGCTCAAAGGCGATTGGCTTCTAAGCGAAACCCCCATTTCGTCAGTAACTGATGTAACTCGTAGTGTACTGACTAAAAGGGAAACTGGGGTTACTGGAGAGACAGGGGGTGTAGGAGAAACTTCTGAATACCAGTCTATCAAATTCACCTTGAATATATCGCGCAGTTCCTCAAGATAGCCGCCAGAGGTCCTTGTTACTTCCACCGCGGCAGGGTTTGTGGGCGGGGCTCCCTTCCCAGCCCTCAAGCTCCACGAGTACCCCCTCCTCGACACACGATGTTGCCGGCTCACGCACCTGGTCAGACTCTCGCTCTGGGGCGATGACTCCTTTCAACCCCTGCCTGGGTTCGGGCTCGTCAATCGCGGCTGTCCGGTCTCCACGGTCTGCAGTGGGCACAGGCAACTCCCTTGTATCGGTCGCGGTCGGTGGTGGAAGGCTGATCTCTGGTGGTGGTGGAGTGGGACTGGTAATGACGTCCTCAGCAGGGCCGATGGTGAGTGGCGATTTGTTGTTTACCAATACCCACTCCATGAAGGTGGCGAAATCCTCTTTTGGACCGCCTGCTGGAACGCGTGCCTTCGACCGCTCACTCAGGCCAGCATAATAGAACACACAGAGTGAGCGGTCAGGGAAGTGTGTCTGCCACGCCAGGTCGAGGAAATCCTGTGTGTGCGCTTCCAGCGGACGGTCTTCCTGCTTCAGGCAGAGTAGGGTCACAGCGGGGAGGTCCATGATGGGAGGGAAAAGAAACAAAAAAAAGGGGAAAACGCCACAAAAAACTGTATGGGTCCGTCGATCTGTTACAATACTGGTGTAACTCAAAACTCACAAAGGTGAAGGAGAACTTGGAACAGGAACTTTAATGACAAAACTAACAGAAAACACTCAGAAACACCAGTATACATGAACGTCGACGGACAAACACTGAGGGAAAAGTGAGGACTAAATACACAGAGGCAAACGAAGTAATTAACAGGACACAGGTGATGGAAATGACTAATCAGACAGACTGGGGAAAAACTAGGTCAGGGGAACAAAACTACAAGCACTGAAAACCACAGACATGTAACAGTGACAGGGTTGAAATTGTTTTTTAAAATGTATAGTATTTATACATATTGATTTGGGTTAAATAAATGTAATAAATATGAAATAATCTGCCATTGAAAACTTATTTGTTGACAACAAATATTGGGGGACAATGCATTCCCTATGGTGGTCTCCCAGTCAATTGAGGTTATAGTTGTGATTCTTGATATTATATTATTTACTTTTATTTATATTTTTTCTGAATATATTCTAATGGCAACTGTATATAATCTCATACAGCAGTTGTTGTTGGAGAACATGCATTAAATAAACCAAACAGAGCTGTTAATATTAAGATTGTTTCAAATAAAACATTTTTCAATATGAATTGCCATTCCAAGGAATTTAACTTTGCCAGAACTCTTGATAAGATCGAAAAGCTGTGACTGTACACATTTGTCAGGTAGACAGGCACCGAGCATAATATTTTATAAAGGCTATATTGTTACATTTTGTTGTTTTCCCTCTTGTATTGATTTTTGTCTTTTCACACTGAAGGTTTCAGGCCAGTGAATCAGACCTCTGTTGCACAGAAGAAATGTCATCAGACACATGAGAGCGTGAAGACAGGAACAGCTAATTCAAAGCACACACATTTCTTTAGCTCAATGGGCACATAACATAGAGACTTCTATAGTTATTAATTTAAGCTCATCATAATTACTATAGACCCCTGCTGCTAAAAAAAGAACACATTATTTAGCGCCTTTATTAAATTATTATCCTGCAGGGGACCTGGGTGGTTCTTATATTGTAGGTTAGTTTAAGTTTTACTATCATTGTAAGGGCATTTGGTCAAAACATGACACACACATGTGCACACATACACACACACAAGCACAAAGCCCTTTGTTTTCTCTGCCACAACACACATTTTTCTAATGCACTCTGTCTTACTGTCTTTTCTAAAAGCTGGAATGATTATAGTGTCCACAAACCCAGGCACCTACATTTATCACAAAGAAGAGGCTTATATCTGCCAATGGGTTTTATTATACTTTCAAGTGATATTAGTGGGTGCTGTTTCAATCTCTCTTGGAGTGATTCTAATCTTTATTTTTTATTCTAGTTTTTTAGACCTAGTTTCTAAATTCATGGGTCTTTTCCGGGTCAAGATAAGAAAGAAATTGTATTATTATAAGATATTAAAATATATTATATTATTTAATGTGTGCTTATAATTGAAATTTAGTTTGTATATATTTATATGTGACGGTACTATTTATTGAACAGATTTTAATTTATATTGATGTAAAAATTTTAATAATTAAACAATAATGAAAATTAGAATGAGAATTCAAGGGTAAAATTTGATGTTAAAATGTGCTTAATTGTCAAAAAAAGATTTTGGAATGAAATATGGCATGAAATTGTTTTCACAAAATTTACCCATATATATCATCTTTACTGGTCGTTCCTCAATAATGTTATGAGAGAGAGTGTGTGTGTGTGTGTGTGTGTGTGTGGCTGTGGAAAATGGCCTGTCTCCCCTCATTACAGCGAGCATAAGCAGAAGTGACATGGTAATTGCACAACGTCATTAAAAGAATTGTAGCTTGTCGGATGGTTTGTAAGTGTGCTGCTGAAGAAGCTACTGTTGATGTGTTTGTGTGTCTCTCATTTCCTGCTGTGTGTTGTGTTGTGATTGAATGGGTGAATCTGTTTAGTGAGGGTGACCTTGCTTGAAAAATAGATGAATAAATAGCAGATTTCCCTCCATTTTCTATAGTTCCATTCATTGTTAATCAATAGTTTTTTTTCTAGACAATCAATACAGGAGCACACATGATTCCACATGGACCTTTTTGATTCATATTTTTCTGTGTTCTCCAAAAGACTTCAACAACTTTAGCATGTCCTAAACCGTTTGATGCGATAAAACGACAACCGATCCCATCTCTTCCATCGTAATCAGAGTTTCTACTTTAACTAGCCTCAAATGCAATGACACGATATTTTGTCGTTGTGCGACATTTCCATTTCAGTGAGGCCGGAAAGTGCATCTGGATTGGACTCAATCACTATACTTTTCCTGTCTACACCATTTCAACACTTTGATCAGCCGTTGACCTACCGGCACTAAAGGGTTTGATGATTTGATGGCCTTAACTTTATGTTATAATTTTAAAAAGACGTCCTTTGTCTAGAGGTGATTTCATCACTTTGTGCAATACTTTCATCAGAAACGTTGTGTCTTAGTACAGCACAGTTTCTTTTTAGTCTTTTGTTGCCAGATTTTTGACTGTCAGGTCCACTTTGCAGCTTCTTCTGGCCAAAAACCACCACTTAAGGCCTGTTCACACCAAGGATGATAACTATAAAGATAACGATAAAGATATAGTTCAAAAAATCATTCTCGGTATTAAAGAATAGCAGAGTTCACACCACAGCTATAATGATAACGGCACAGAGAAACGATATTGTTGGAATCACCTCCAGAATGATTTTATCCAGCTGATGAATGATGAAAACACTGACAGCCAATCAGAATCCATCCTGCTGTAACAAGCTGAAGCATTTAAAGTGGCAGAAACAAACATGCGCTTAGAATAAACAGAACAATATCATCCGCTGGTGTGGACGTTAATATAGTTATCTTTATAGTTATCGTTCTTGGTTTGAACGGGCCTTTAGACAAGAAGGGACTCTCTGACTGATGCAAAAGACCCAAACTCATGGTGGGTTCCCTCTAGGGCTTTCCAGGCCCCCCCCCAATTCAGAGCTCGGGACAAAGGGTCCAGGCTGATTGGTTCTGAGCATGACAAGTAAAGTTACCAGTAGCATTTTTAATAGGACACAGTTCAGTATCATATGATTTCAGATCTTTCCACACATGGAATCTAAAAACCCGGGTATAATTAATTTTCCACACCCCGCTCCGTCCAGCGCACAGTTGAGTATGCAAGCCTTTGAAAGTATACTCCTATCTAGTGGATTTTGTTTTCAAGCACTCAAGTCACTCGCACATGCGCTGTTGTATGTGCACCGTCCGGGCGAAGTATACTTTGGGCTTAAGAATGGTAAGCTAAATAGCTGATTTTGCAGCACCCCAATGCAAAAGGAAATTTAAACTCTATAAACAAGCTCAGATCATAGACTGTATAAAAAAAGACACACCTTCACTCTCTTCCATTGTAGTGAAGCCGCCAATGTCCCAATATGGCGCTGACATCTTTCGCTGATTTGGGACCCGAGTCTGGTCAGTAGTGAGCATGTGTCCCATGTGTGGAACGATTTGAAATCATATGATACTGACCTGTGTCCTAGCTGCTGTATCAAGGCCCCTCCCACACTCCCGCCGAATCGGTTAGCACAGTTTACTGCAGAACAACTCATTATGTTGGTGTGAAATCAACAGTTGTGGAAATGTAGAAATTAAAGTTTAAGCTCCAATCTCCTACTGAAAAATGTCAGTTGGTGCCTCAGTGACAACTTCACTCAGAGAAGCTGTCAATCTCAGCTGTCAATCATGACGTCAACACACCCCCCTCCCCCCGTTTTTATAGCATCAAATAACTAACTAAAACCAAACTTATTTTAAGAATGAACACTTGAACTTACATCAGCGTTATAAAAACTACCTAAAATGACAGAAACTATCTTTAGAAAAAAATGATTTGAAGTGTAATTTGATTGTTTAGTTTGTCTCACGTCCCATTCGATTACATGGAGAGCGGGTTTATGACTATACTGGGACCAGCCACCTGGGGGCGATCGAGACTTTGACTTCACTTTTCAGGACTTGAGCGGCACGCTTGGCTCTGTACAAAATAGAACAATTCAGCAAAAGTAACTGTTCTGCCTGAAGATGGGAAAGCGGTGTCACAAGTTTCTACTACAAAACTCTGAGTATCTTTCAAAAGATTTAAAGGCATGAACATTATCAACTTCATAAAATCCTGTAACTGATTCTTCCACTGAAGCACTATTAAATCGGTATCTAAACAAAACATTATTTCCTGGTGGACTGATGAAAACCTATGTCCCTGATATGTCCCCATAAAACTGCCAATTTCAGCCAGATCTTAATATCTTATCTTGTTAAGATCTTGCCGGTTTGGTGTGCAATATCCCAGCAAGCAATTTTGCGTTTAAAAGACGTCTAATAGCCATCCAAACATAGTCCTGACGCCTTGGCTAAAACAAGGCAAAATTTGGGATGTCAGTGAAAATTTAATAGACATCTAACTGTAGACATACTAGACTAGTCATCAATTTCAAAGAAATTAAACCAAACACCTTATAATCACTGTTGACTTTGCTTACATGATGTAATATCATACATCTTGCAAGTTATTTTTTCAAAAGACATGTAACCAAATTCAAGGTTCCCTTTCAGTCGGTCACGTTCGACGTACGTCGGAACTGACTGATGAATTGGGGATCATTTTCAGAGACCAATCTACTTCGAGTGTATAAAAACGAGCCAATAACATTGGCATGCGGACCACGCACTGCCACACAGCGCGGGTATAAATACGGAAGTGGAACGGTTTACAGTCAGCCTGTTACTGTTTCTACGAAGAGTGTTTGTGAAGACGAGCCTTTTGAGGAAGATCGCTCTCTTACCGGTGCTGGCGTGACGGTGCGATTCAGCAAGTGGCCGCTGCAACGTACACTGTTCCTGTGTTGGTTGGCTGGGCGTTCCGTTTGTTGAGTGCTCACACACGGGCTTGCACTATCGGACCGCTGTGAGCCGCGGCCATCTCCCTGAGTGCCTCAGCACTCCTAAAAAGAGCATTTTTCCCTTCCTAAAAGAGCAACATGGTTTGATCCTGCGTCTTTTTCAAGATGTCATTCAAACCGTGTGTTTCTGGATACCGTCGTTTTCTGTCCCCAGTTGACGGTCATGATCGCTGTCTCACGTGTTTGGGCGTTCAGCTCGCTGAGGCGGCGTTCGTGAATGACTCATGTTCCCACTGCGGGAACATGACCATCGCAGTTCTATGCGCAATGGGACTCCAGAGGTTAGCCCACTGGATAGTGGATGCTATCGTCTTAGCGTGCCAATCTCAAGACGTGCCTTGTCCGTTCGGGTTGCGAGCACACTCAACCAGGAGTGTGGCTTCCTCCTGGGCGCTGGCTCAAGGCGCCTCGCTGACAGATATATGTAGAGCTGCGGGCTGGGCGACACCTAACACGTTCGCTAGATTTTATAGCCTCCGTGCAGAGCCAATTTCTTCCTATGTACTCGCCCCCAGTGGCCGGTAGGCGCGAAGTGCCCGATCTTGTGTCGGCTTGCAACGCCACTCCCGCCCGCTGGGCCGGATACGTGCGTCTATTGTCTCCAGTTGTGTTCCCCAGAAATGGCTAACCCTGTCGAGTTCCTCCGTCACCCCTGCGGTGTCAGACGTTGCGGCCGTCTGACGCCAGGCCTGCACCCGTATGCTTGTGGAACGTGTGTGTAGGCTGGGTTCCATATGTAGCGGTCCCTACGGCGACCCCATATGTGTATTCTCCACGGTACTTGCTAACCTACTCGGCTAGCCCCGTGTCTTTCCCTTGACAGAGCTCGCTCTGTCGTCTCTGGTGGTGTTCTTTCCCCCCTGGGACCAAGTTGGATCCACCACAGAGACTGCCATATGTTGCACTACCCTGCTAGGTTAGTCCTTATGAGTATTCCACCTCTCCTCCCCTGGAGGACGTGGCTCCGCAGCGTTCCATCTCCCTGAGACAGGCACGCTTTCCCAGCGTTATCCAATAGTCACACTGAGTGGGTCTTGCAGAAACAGCAGTGACGGACCTTCCCTGCTTGGAGCCCTGACTCCTGCTCCAACCTAGGAGCACTCCAGCAAGCTCAAGCAGGGCGCTGGAAGGGCCAGCCTCCCTGGCGTGTTGGTAGGGATCCCCAATTAGTATGTCAGTTCCGACGTACGCCGAACGTGACAGACTGAAAGGGAACGTCTCGGTTACGTATGTAACCCTCGTTCCCTGAAGGAGGGAACGGAGACGTACGTCCCGTCGCCAGGTGCTGCGCTCCCGCTGAAGGGCCGAGTCACTTTTTCGGCTCCTCAGTTGGAAAAGCGAGGATGCGTATTTATACCCGCGCTGCGGGGCGGTGCGTGGTCCGCATGCCAACGTTATTGGCTCGTTTTTATACACTCGAAGTAGATTGGTCTCTGAAAATGATCCCCAATTCGTCTGTCAGTTCCGACGTACGTCTCTGTTCCCTCCTTCAGGGAACTAGGGTTACATACGTAACCGAGACGTTATTTTAGCTAGAAGTGGGTTACTCATAGCCAGACTATATCGGGTCTATAGTTAACCGAGATGGTGAAATGACGGCTATTGCTTGCTGGGATGTATCATGCTGTCTGAGAACGGTCTGTTGGCCGTAGGCTTGAGTCTACTTTCCCTCTAACTGTTCCTCTTTGTCTTTATTACAGTGGCGCCCTTTCCTGCCAGGACTCAAGTATGAGGTCATTGATTCCGCCTACATCTCCTTGTACACAGGTAACCCTCCCTCTCTTACAAACTCCACAAATTGCAAAATAACTAGCATTGACTAGCCATCGAACTGCCACCACATCGTCATGGTTTGAGTAGTTTGATGATATGTCAGTTTTAACTTTAATCTTTGATGGTTTTCTTTGAGGTGCTCAAGAGGTTTCACTGTGAACTGTTTATGAAACACATGGTGTCTCCGAGAGTTGTCGAGAAGAAAGAAAGTGGCCTTTTCAGGATCAGTGAGATTGATGACAGTGACTTCTTCTGCCCGTGGCTGTTTCCAGTCGCTGGTCTTTGTGTAGGGAATGGTACAGTGTGTCCCATCGGGTTTGAAACAACTAGATGTATTAGCCGCATTACACTTGAAAGTTGTTTTCCATGCCCTAAAGTTGTAAGTGCACAGACTTTTAATAGCGTCCTACTGAGTTCACCACAAAATTAATGAGTTTAGACAACGTAATTTGCTTTTAACACTTTTTGGTTTCAGTGCCCTGAGGTGAAGCAAAATTGAAAATGTGCTTAGAGCTGTTGTGACAAAGAGAGAAATAATGCAGGAAAAGACTCGGTCAGATCTTGCTCTCAAAGGGATATCAGGCATGGAGCGCTAACATCCGTAGCTTGCATACCGTTGCCATGGTGATCATGCTGACCTTCAAGGATAGCTTTTTGGAAGTGTCTTCAGAGCTTATGTTTTCAAGCAGTTCACACTCTCTGGCCTTATAGATTGTACATTCAAGTTGGGAAAAAGATTTTACAAATGAGATCTCCATAATATTTCAATTGTTTTTCCAGCAAATGGAAACTTTGCAGAAGTATCCTGCTTTTTAGGTGGTTGTCCTAACAAAACAAAAAAGACCTAAATAATCTCACATCTCCTCTTGAATTTTAGAAGACATATCAGCAATTTCTCAAACTTTGCTCAGATTTGCCATCATACCAAGGTCTACTATCAAAAGCCAGAGAACTCAATATGAACTATCCATCCAACCATTCTTCAAATTGCTTTGTGGAATTTCGGGGAGCCAATCCTAGCGCAGAACCTGATTTCACCAAGTGCATCATGTTCCTGGATCAACATCTTTGTTGATCCTAGAGCAACATTCCAATCAACCAATCAGATCTGAGGGACAAGTTTATGGTTTATGTCAAGTTTCGTTCTAAATATAAAAGAATAGCAGAGTCGACATAACAGCTATAACGATAACGATATACACTGTGTGCAGAATTATTAGGCACGTTGATTTTCAGATCATATTTTTTTTCAGGCACATTTTACCAATTCCAAACCACATTAATCTTAAATAACTACTATTATTTTTGTGTTTAATCATTTATAAGTGATATATAATTGTTCATGAAGGCTGGAAATGAAAAACACCTTATATTCAGGTGTGCAGAATTATTAGGCACGTTTTCTTTTACAGATAAAAAAAAAGAGATTTTAAAAATTATTAAATGCCCATAAGAAGGATACAATACTAATGCAATACTAGACATTGCAGTTAAGACATGACCATTGGACAGTGAAATGCTCATTGGGTCAGCAGGGTCAGACAAAATCAGGTGGCAAAGAAAATTTAGAATTAAGGTGAAGAATTAAGTGTGAAACCATCAGGAACCCTTTAGTCTCCAGCGCCACCATTTTCCAGAGTCTGAGTTAAATCTCTTTTTTGGCTCATTTTATCTGTAAAAGAAAACGTGCCTAATAATTCTGCACACCTGAATATGGGTGTTTATGAGGTGTTTTTCATTTCCAGCCTTCATGAACAATTATATATCACTTAAAAATGATTAACTACTAAATTAATAGTAGTTATTAAGATTAATGTGGTTTGGAATTGGTAAAATGTGCCTGGAAAAAAATATGATCAGAAAATCAACGTGCCTAATAATTGTGTACGCAGTGTAGAGGAACAATATCGTTGGGATCACTTTCAGAATGTTTTTTTCCAGCTGTTGAATGATAAAACACTGACAGCATATCAGAATCCATTTGAATTTAAGGGCTCGGAGATTTAAAATTGCAGATGACATTGTGGAGAAGTTAATCGCCAAGGTCCAGAAAAATCCACCACTGTTTGACAAGTCAAACTTTTCAAGGATACTTTAAAGAAAATGGATATATGGAAAACAATCGGTCATACCCTCGGAATAAATAGTGAGAAGTGTTAACTGAGATGAGATCATTATGCCAGGCTAGCAAACAGTCTAACATAATATTACCTCAGGTATCCATTGCTAGTTTCGACAACATTGTCTTACTTCCTTTAAAGTTGCAGTGAAAAAAAGTGTTGTTTTTATTCCACTATATTGACTAAGTGAGCTAAATTCACACTAGCTAAATTCACTCGAAACACAGCATGCTGATAACATCTGCTGGTTAGAGCCGTGTAAATGCAACAAGAACAGCAAAAACATGTTCAGTGTTGTTGTACACACTTTGAAACTGCAGCGCGCGAGCTAAGAATAAACAGACCATTATCGTTTGTTGGGGTGCACGCAAATATAGTTATTGTTATAGTTATCGCTATAGTTATTGCTATAGTTATCTAAATAGTTATCGTTCTTAGTGTGAACGGGCCTTTACTCTGCAAAATCAGGACGTGCCTATCTTAGCGCCTTTTTCATAATATTAATCTTTGACTAAGTTATCTGAGTTATGCACACATTAATTTGCTTACCTCTAATGGGCCAGATTTACTAACAGATTGTGCCAGTGCAATCCCTCTTTTGGCATTAAAAAAATGTATCTGGATTTATCTGGATTTACTAAAGGATTTACTAAAGAAATTAGCAATGAAAAGGCACAGACAGTAATTTTTGTGGCTGACCCTATTGCATATGCATTTGTAGGAGTTTCCCTTTCGGACACAAAATTTATAGGAGGAGAGTTTTTTAAATAAATCAAGCAACTTGATTTGGGTTTGCGGTTGTCAATTTACTGGTATTTGCACCATTATTTAACACAGATAAGAAGTAAAAACCCATTTTGCGCTTGACATGCTGCGATAATTGCTGCTTGGAGGAGAAACTGAAGGGAACAGAGAGCGCATGTAAGAAGGGTGAGAATTTTCTTCACTCGTGTTCATTTAGGGGCCGTTTACACATCACCGTTTTCAACTAAAAGCTGAAAAATTGTATGCGTTTTGGCCGTTCATTTACACAACAACTGCTTTTGGGGACACGAAACACGAAAACTTTTGAAAAACAGGTTTTTGAGTATTTGAAAACAATATCGTTATCATCTTCATTTAAACTACAAAAACGCGAATTTGTGAAAACGTTGACGTCATGCGCGTGCGTATTAAAGGGGTCCTATTATGCCCTTTTACGAGTCTTGATTTTGTTCAAGGGGTGTTCTAGAATATGTTTTCATGCTTGACTGTTCAAAAAACACATATTTTACATTATTACAGCTCCTCTTTCCCCAGTCTGGCTCAAACCATTTCTTTTTCGTTCGAGCCCCTCCTTCCGGAATACACAATGTGCTGTGATTGGTTAGCTGGCCCAGTGTGTTGTGATAGTGCTTAGTGCGTGTTCTGGAAATGTCACACCCCTTCATATAACGCAAGCTCTACTCAGATGTAAATATTAACAATGGCGTCAATTTCAAACCAATTCAAACCTGATTCAGACCTGGATTTCACAGGATGTTTCAGAGTGGTATGTTTTTTTTTGTTGTAATTTTCTTCTAGATACGATGTTATCCACCATTTAATCATATTTGTCGGAAAACTATGGTAATACAAACAGTAATCAATCACAAATTCATGGATCCTTCTTTCCTAAGGAGTGGTGAACAGTCTTACGAAAGCAAGAGCTTGCAAAAGCTACAGTAAGCACTACATCAATACTGTAATGTCAGTTAGCAGGCTAACAGAGGCAAAGCTACTGTTAATATAGATTAAAAAAACAGCATATGCTGGTTAGGTATGTTTTGAAGCATGGCGGCTGGTTTGAGCTGGTTTGAGCTGGTTTAAGCTGGTCCTTAGCTGGTCATGAGCTGGTTTAAGCTGGTCAAGTGTTGGTCCTAAGAAACTAGCTCCAGCTCAGGACTATCTTAAACCAGCTCATGACCAACTAAGGACCAGCATAAACCAGCTCAAACCAGCTTCCATGATTCAAAACATACCTAACCAGCATATGCTGTTTTTTTCAACAGGGTGTCCCGACAAAATGGGAACGTCTATGTCTTTCAGGAGAAGCTTTTCTGCTGTTCTCCGTAAAATATGACAAACGTTGAGGTTATGATGTTCAGGGACAGTGTTAAAAAGTGTTAACCACTCGAAGTTCGTCAGCCTTAGGACAAACTTTTTCCGGTGTGGAAAAAACAGCAACAACACTTTTCATCTTCTCTAGCGCAGCTCAATCAGGCCTCGCCTCCTTTTTTTGCATATTCCGTGGGCGGAGATTATTTAAGTGAGGAACATTGTGACTTCATAAGATCCGGAAAAACGCGCTGTAGTTCAAACAAGCCGTTCGATGTAGTTCTGGGAAAGTGGATTCTGTTAGATAAAATGTCTCACCTTGGAGTGGACTTTGAGCTTTGTAACCTTGAAGATCTTTTTTATGCTCAAACAGCAACATCACAGACTAACTAAAGTTGAAAAAGTGAAAAAGCATAATAGGACCCCTTTAAGTGTTCTGCTTGCTTGCGACCCTACGCTAATTTGCGTTGGTCATTATGGAAATTACCTGCTGCATCTGTGTTTTTAAAGGTCCACTGAAGTGCCTTTAAACGTGCAACATTATTCAATATGTTGATGCAATTTCCCCTGAAACAGAAAGACAGGGTGTAACATATTGATCAGCTCCTCCCCTTTTTTAAAAATAGCCTATAGCGTTTTGTTTATATCACAGCTTGGCCTGAGCCATTGAGCTCGGTAAAGCCGCAGTTTCCTCCTAATCTCAAACAGTTTCTCCCCCTAATCTCCTCCATATCGCTTTAAAATACAGCATTCTGTGCAGAATTCAGATGAGTCTGATACATTTTGTGGTCTGTGCCAACTCGCACATACGATTCGCAATGTGCTTTCATGTCTCTGGACCGGAGAAGACTGTGTGCACGCTGTGGCGGTTCGCGTGACACTAACGTGAAACCAGAATCAGGTGTAGCGTTAGTTCTGGCAGGTCACATTAGTCAAGATCGCATCAGCTGACTCTCAGCTGATTCCCTCCTACCTATAGGACTACGACACCTATCACAGCATATCTACTATAGGGTCCATTCAGTATTATCAGCAGCTTTATCGCGTTGCTCAGGAGCTAATTACCCTCCTCCATCCCCAGCTCCTCCTGTCGTCCAGTCAGGATTTGGCCTTCTGATATTCCTCTTCAAATTAGACTCATTTCTTGAATTATGTTGTTACATTAATGATTGTCATT
The DNA here is from genome assembly GCA_039654105.1 of Coreius guichenoti. Taxonomy (NCBI): domain Eukaryota; kingdom Metazoa; phylum Chordata; class Actinopteri; order Cypriniformes; family Gobionidae; genus Coreius; species Coreius guichenoti. The sequence goes on from CM077191.1 coordinate 25,235,403, forward strand.
AAGAACATTAATGATATCACTACCTTATATTGGTTCGGTTCTGTTTACCCTAAGGGCAAGGAGTTCTTGCCCAGAACAGAACCATACGCCAATCCAAACGCCAATCCAAACTGTATGCTAACTGTCAATCATCTTTGACGATAGTGGTCCTGACAGAACTTCATTCGCCCCAATGGAAAGCATATTTACACTGTCTGAATCCTTCCCTATCACCTATATAGTGCATTATGTGCCATTCACCATGTAGAAAATAGTGTGGAAAAAGTGACCAATTTTAGTCGCAGCTATTTGTGGGTGGGACGCTTCAGATTCTAGAGAGCATTTGATTGGACAGAAAATCTGATGAGAAACTGAAGTGCAGGGCGATGTCATCAAAATCACTGATCCATATTGGTGGAAGTGAGAGACTGTAAGTTTTGAATGCTTATATCTTCTAAATGTGAATTTTGTCATTGTTTTGGAGCACACTAGTTTATAGATAACAGTAAGGCTAAAATTTTCATACTAAAAGCCAAAAAACTTCAATTGATTTCATGGGGACTTTAATTTGCGCATTGCCAGTAGATCACCAGCAGAACTTTCCACTCCCATCTGTGCTTCGATTGCATTCTCACGCTAATTTGCCCCGTTTAATAAATCTGGCCCTAAATACAATTATCATTTGTGTCCATTTTTATTTATCCTAAGGAATTTTAGGAGAAAGGAAGGATGCTTAAAGGAAAGTTTGTGTGTAACTTTCCTCTTGGTTGTTTAAAACTGTTAATGTAACAGTTTCTTTTATTTTTGCACATTTAGTTCTTCAGAGACACCGCTGTTGGAAGCGGAGGGTTGTGGTAAATGTGTCTCTAGGCAACAGGGCTGGTGAAAGCCATCAGTTCTCCTAAAAGAGTCAGAGTTATGCTTGAATGCCTTGTGTGAAGGGCTTTCTTGCATCAAGTGTCAAATACTATGAAATGAGTTCCCATTAGAATTGTGATTGTATTGTACGTTGTACAAGGCTTATTATATGCAACATAATGAAGAAACTCAGTCATATAGTTGGGGGTAGATTTAGGTTGACAACCAAAGGGTGTAAGACATAGGAGATGTTTTTTTTTTTAAAAAGAGCAACTAAAACATTATGCAAAATAGAGCATGCCACTGCTGGCTATATGCCTCATTTACATGTGTGAGAGATTTATATTTTGAACACCTAGTTCTGTTGTGGTGCTTTAAAATAGCCTAGGGCCTGAATGGAATGTTCTTGTTTAGTACATTAGTGGTATTGTAATATTAAATACTTGAGTATGTTCCTATTCGCTTTGGTTCTTCTTTGACCTTCATGTGAACTCCCTTTGAACGTAACACAGAGCTTAAGCACTTCACAGTGTTCATCTCACACACATTAAAGAGCAGAGTGTGTGACAACAGTCACCTCTGCTTTCTCTTGGGGTGTGGTGTCTCTGATGTGGAGTGACCCACATATTAGCGAGACATTGTCATTGAGCTTAAACAGGCAGACAGGCTGCACATAGGCATATGTAAATGTCAAATGTCAAAGGTATCCTGAATGGTTGCCAAGGTGTTTACTACACGATTGTTAGGGTGTCTGGATGGTGGTAAGCAGTTGCCAGGGGGTTGTTAGGTGGGTTCTTTGAAGTTCTGGGTGGTTGCTAGGGCATTGTTAGGCAGTTGCCAGGGTGTTGTTAGGCGGTTCCTACAGTGTTCTGAGTGGTTGTCTGGACATTGCTAAGTGATTATTAAGGTGTTCTGGGTGGCTGCTAGGGCGTTGATAGGCAGTGTGTCCTTGGTGGTTGCCAGGGTGGTGTTAGAATGTTGGGTGTTCTGGGTAGTTGCTATGGCATGGCAGACCTAGATAAGTAGTTATTATTGTGTTGTTAGATGGTTGCCAGGGTGTTCTTGGTGGTTGGCAGTTTTCTGGGAGTTGTTAAACATTACAGTGTTGCTAAGCTCTTGTCAGGGTGTTCTGGGTGGTTTCTAGGGTGTTGCAGTGCAGTTGCTGTTAGGTGGTTGCTAGGGTGTTGGTGGGTGTTAGGGCATTGTTAGGCATTTGCGGTTTTCTATGGGCTGCTAAGCAGTAGGGTTTTGCTAGGCACTTAGTAGGGTGTTCTAGGTGGTTGTTATGGTAGTAAGTGGTTGCTAGGGCATAACGGGTGCTTTCTATGGTGTTCTGGGTGGTTGTTAGGGCATTGTTAGGCAGTTGCCAGGGTGTTAGGCGGTTTCTACAGTGTTCTGGGTGGTTGTCTGGACATTGCTAAGTGATGGTTAAGGTGTTCTGGGTGGCTGCTAGGGCGTTGATAGGCAGTGTGTCCTGGGTGGTTGCTAGGGTGGTGTTAGAATGTTGCTAGGTTGTTCTGGGTAGTTGCTATGGCATGGCAGACCTAGAGTTTTTTCAGAGGATTGCTAAGCATATAGTGTACGCATTTGCCAGGGTGTTATGAGTTTTTTCTAGGGTGTAGCATTGCAGTTTTTAGGGTGTTAGGTGGTTGTTAGTGTGTTCTGTGTCGTTTCCAGGGCATTGTTAGGCACTTGCTATGTTTTTGGGGGGTAGATAAGTAGTTATTATTGTGTTGTTAGATGGTTGCTAGGGTATTCTTGGTGGTTGGGAGTTTTCTGGGAGTTGCTAAACATTACAGTGTTGCTAAGCACTTGTCAGGGTGTTCTGGGTGGTTTCTGGGGTGTTACAGTGCAGTTGTTGTTAGGTGGCTGTTAGTGTGTTCTGGGTGTTTTCTAGGGCATTAATATGACTTGCTTTTGTTTTCTGGGGGTGGCTATGCCGTAAAGGTGATGTTAGATGGTTGCTAGGGGTGTTCTTGGTGGTTGCTAGGGCATTGTTAGGCATTTGCAGTTTTCTAGGGGTTGCTAACCAGTAGGGTGTTAGGGTGTTACTTAGTAGGGTGTTTTAGGTGGTTTTTATGGTGTTAGGCGGTTGCTAAAGCATTATTAGACAGTCAATAGGGTTTTCTGGGGGTTGCTGAACAGTTACCAGGGCTCTAGGTAATTGTTTACCGGCACAATCCAAAAATCCCACCCCTGATTCTCTATGATATTCTGATTTCTAGATATGACTTGGTCCCCTCCTTTAATGTCAATTCAAATTTTTGTTTAATGTTGCCTATAAGTCTTTCTGTGTAATGCCTGTTCATAAACAATGGCTTCTCATCTCCATTTATTATTCTCCTTTTTCTCTTTGTGAAAGATGAGAGCAGTTTGAAGATGAACCATGTAGATCACATTCCTCAGACACTGGCCAGCCACAGCCCCGTCCCAGCAGAAACCCGCACCCACAGCCAACACGGCGCCGATATGCTGCAACCGGACCCCCGTGACACCTTCTTTAACAGTGAGCCTCTCTCTTTCTGTTCAGATCCCCTTTCTATTCCCATTTGATTTGATCCTTCTGTCTCTCTTTCGCTGTTGCTCTTGACTTTATGTCCTCTGAAATTGTCTTTCTCCTTTTTGTGTTTGCATTCCGCATGATAAATAATGAATTTGATAATCTCTCTCACAATACCCTTCATAGTCCCCATGATTGACCCTGCTCATCTTGAAAATGTATTGCCCACCTGTCTCTACTCGCCAACATATGTGGTCAAAGACTTTCCTATTGCCCGCTATCAAGGCCTACAGTTTGTGAGTATAACACACACATTAATGCACACATGCCAAATACTACAGCAGAAAAGGTCTAACAATTTACTTGCACCTGTTGCCTTATTGACTTGATGCTGCAGTGTACTAAAACTTCCTGTGTGATTACTGCCCCCTTTTGGCTGACAAATGTAATTGCAGGCATACCATAAAAGCCGATCACAGTGTTTGGGATGTTTGGAATGGCATACCAAACATGCTGATTATACTGTATGTCATTTTCTGTATGTAGGGAACAGTGTTGGGGATGCTACTTTGAAACTGTAACTGTAGTAAGCTACATTAAAGTTACTAATAAACAGTACCTAGCAATGTCAAAGCTGTCAAAGTGTGCAGTATCAGGTTTTTTGTTTTGTTTTGCATCAGTTCATTTAAATGAATGAAAAGATTCAATATAATGACTTCACAATGCTTCACATGAGAGAGAGAGTAGACATTTTTTACTTTTTTGCCATTTTTTACTTTTAAAGGTACAATATGTAAGATTTTTGGATTAAAATATCCAAAAACCACTAGAACAATGTTATATATTTTGTTGACTTGTGTACTTACATTATCCCAAATGTTTCCAAGAATGTTTAAATCCAGAGAAATAAGCAATTTTAACCAGGACACGGACCGTGTGTCGCCTATCAATGACATCATACCCGCGTTACCCTCGATTTCTGTTTTATTTTGTAGAAACCATGGAAACACCAAAGACGCTTTAATATATTATGTGTTTTAATAGACAGGTGAGCAACTGTTTGGAGACATTCATCGACAGAAAACTAATCATTGTTATATAGCTCAACACAGTTAGTCTTATTGTTTAAATCTCGTTTTCTTGATTTACCGCGAGTACCATGTTTTACCATGCCTAATATCGATCTAGCTTACTGCAGTGTGCAACAAGTGTCTCATAGTAGCCGCCAAGCGAACTCACAGAGGAGCATTACACCATAACTTTCAACACACTCAAATGTATCTAATATGATAAAACAGCACTGCGTTACCCCACATACGCTTGACCGGAAGAAGCGGAAGCGCTCGTCTGTGGCATAATAAAAGCTCCACTGCTCTGTCATGCTTGTCTCTCATTAGCAATTGCTCCAGCGGCTTTCAGCCCCACCATGCTTCATACTACAGTAAAGTTAATAAATCTTTAATACATTAGCTCATTCATTAATATGATTTTTGCCCGAGTCCCGTCGGATTTTTCACCAGCTGTAGAGGTGAAGACAACAACTCCCATAATTCCGCGAAATCTAGGCGTCATCAAGCTACGCCTTTGTTTTGAATAAGTGACCTTTAGCGGCGAAAATTACATATTGTACCTTAAATTAGTTACTCTGCAACGCTTGCATGGAATGCCTGGATGATCATTTGTATCTGTAAAAAATGTGCTATGTTTAATCAAAGCACACTGTGTGGACTATACTATATCTCACAATGCAGTGCGCTTGACTTGACCTTCCATTTACGATAAGTGAACCGGAGGAAATATCAAAGGTCTGTTTCTTGACTCATTTTGTGATTTAAATGCCAAATGTGTAAAGGCATTTTACACAAAAAAATTGGATTCCTGAGATAATAAAACTCTATACCACTTGCTTAATTAAGCAAGAAATATTGAATAATTAAAATGTTGTTTATTGTTGCATATTACTTTCCCATGATATTTAAGAAAAAAAATTGTAGGCAGCATACACACTATGCTGTTATCTTATATTCCATTCCAAACACAGACATACTCCACTGATCACTAGTGAACTAGTGACATTTCTAATTAATTATCTGGGTGCCTGCTGTTTTGTCCGCAGGTTTATCTTTCTTTTGTCTATCCCAATGACTTCACCCGCCTCACCCACATGGAAAGAGAAAACAAGTGCTTCTACAGAGAGTCGCCCATCTATTTGGAGAAGTAAGCTTGTGTATAGATTGTAATGACATTAATGCTTATTCTGATCAAAGGCTGATCGACTGTAATTATATAGAGTATTTATAATGTATAATAGGAATAATATAGGACATTCGCTACCCATTTAGCGTCTGTTGTGTAACTTATTTAGAAGTGGAACAAAATATTCAGCTGGAAATAACTTGATCAGGATTTGATTGGATGTCAGGCTGTGATATTAATGATTAATATTTTTCCCCGCCCATGAGGTCTTGGTTACATCTGAAGAAAGTAATTTCAGATATGAAGAAATGTATTATATTTTGCTAAAATACATACCGAAACATATATAACTTTATAGTGAAATATAATGAAAATTAATAATATACAGTGGGGAGAACAAGTATTTGATACACTGCCGATTTTGCAGGTTTGCCCACTTACAAAGCATGTAGAAGTCTGTAATTTTTATCATAGGTACTCTTCAGCTTGAATCAGTCGGCCCATTCTCCTCTGACCTCTAGCATCAACAAGGCATTTTCGCCCATAGGACTGCCGCATACTGGATGTTTTTCCCTTTTCACACCATTCTTTGTAAACTCTAGAAATGGTTGTGCGTGAAAATCCCAGTAACTGAGCAGATTGTGAAATACTCAGACCGGCCTGTCTGGCACCAACAACCATGCCACGCTCAAAATTGCTTAAATCACCTTTCTTTCCCATTCTGACATTCAGTTTGGAGTTCAGGAGATTGTCTTGACCAGGACCACACCCCTAAATGCATTGAAGCAACTGCCATGTGATTGGTTGATTAGATAATTGCATTAATGAGAAATTGAACAGGTGTTCCTAATAATCCTTTAGGTGAGTGTACTTATGTCATGCAATAAAATGCAAATTAATTACTTAAAAATCATACAATGTGATTTTCTGGATTTTTGTTTTAGATTCCGTCTCTCACAGTTGAAGTGTACCTATGATAAAAATTACAGACTTCTGCATGCTTTGTAAGTGGGCAAACCTGCAAAATCGGCAGTGTATCAAATACTTGTTCTCCCCACTGTAAGACCAGCAGGGATAATTATCAAGAAAGCAAATGGGTATTGTTTTTATTTCATGTTGGCTTTAATTTGGATTTCTTGAAATGAAATGGAATCGTAGATGAGCACTGAACTTAAAAGAAATTAATAAATATAGTTCTCTACAACTCTGTATTTTTCTCTTTCGTGGACTTGATCTTTCTCTTTCCATCTCTTTCTTTAAAAGGTTTGGCTTCTATAAATACATGAAGATGGATGAGGAGGAAGATGACAGGCCATTCTTCTTCCCTAATCCTGATGGTGAGTTTGTATGTGTGTGTGATCAGTGATCCAGAAGAGGAATAACACTTCATTAGTGCATCGTTCCGTCACAAGCTGCTTTATTAGAACATGGCAGATATATTCATCAGGAGATAATGGCCTTGGGTCGGAGCCAGAAATGAAATGAATGGCTGGATTATTTTCAAAGGGTTAAGGCTTGGTCACACCAAGTGATTTACTCCATCAATGTGTTGATCATCTTTCTGAATATGATCCGGATGTAGTCTTTGACAAAAATGTGATTTTCTCAGCTTTTTGTCAAAATGTTGTTTTTTTTAATGAAACTTACCCACATTCAAGTGTTAAATAAAAGCTAGTATAAAATGAAGCTAGAATAAGATGTTTGGGTTTTTTTTTCTCTCTCTCTTTCTGTTCTTTCTTTTGAAATATTGCATGTTGAACAAAATATTCTGGGGGCCATGAAAGTTTTGTGAAAATGATCAAAAATGCTAGCGCTGACTGGCAACTTAAAAAATACGCTGGCGGGGAAAGAGTTCAATTAAATAAATTAGGGGTGTCCCCGACTAAGGATTTACATAGTCGAATCAGAATTGTCAATTCTTGCCTATAGTCGACTGATAGTCGAATCGTGTGTGTGGGTGGGGGGGATAAACATTTGTAAAAAAAGATTCCCAGACATCCTAACCTGCAAAAAGTCATTTCAGGGAGGTATCCCGAAGCCCCCCGCCCCCGCCCCCGCCCAGAACATGACTTTACTTGTATACCGAAATACAGTTGAATATAACAATGAATGAATAAAATTTGTATTTTATTTACATACACGCCAAATGTAGCCTACATGTAGATGTACATGTTAATTTATATTCCATTGCAACTTTAAACAGGTCTAATGAGTTTGTTGTTTTCATGTAGCCGGCCTGAAAAATATGCACATGAAATGAAACTTGTTGAACTCACCTCAACATGTCTTTTACAATCATTTAACCTGCCATGGGCAATGCTGAAGTCACTGTTACAAACTGTACAGCATGCAAGATTGTCATTGCATGCAAGATTGTCATTGCATTTCACATGTCGGCAAATCTAATTAAATCAACTAAATTGCCTGTGCGAGCACGCTCTAAGTATAGCTCAACATCGATGCACCAAAAAACAATCAAAAATTAATTTACAGAATTAAATTAGAACAGAATATACCTTTCTAATAAATAAAAAGAATAAATAAAAAACGAAATAAGTCAGAATCAAGTCACAAGGTGCAGAACAAATGTGTGCAAAATGCCTACAGTGCAGGGGAACATATACAGTGGGGAGAACAAGTATTTGATACACTGCCGATTTTGCAGGTTTTCTTACTTACAAAGCATGTAGAGGTCTGTAATTTTTATCATAGGTACTCTTCAACTGTGAGAGACGGAATCTAAAACAAAAATCCAGAAAATCACATTGTATGATTTTTAAATAATTAATTAGCATTTTATTGCATGACATAAGTATTTGATCACCTACCATCCAGTAAGAATTCCGGCTCTCACAGACCTGTTAGTTTTTCTTTAAGAAGCCCTCCTGTTCTCCTCTCAATCAAATCTTCAACTATTTGGGGTCACGCCTAAAACAAATAAAGAAAAAAAACATGAATACATGTTTTGTCATTGGATAATTTTTTCCCCCAATGTGAATAGGTCTATAGGAATAGATTAGGCCTATATTGGTTTAAAGCTGCAGTGTATAATTTCTACAGCCAGGGGGGCAGACCAGCCTTATATTGCTCCTTTTTCTCAAATGCAACAGATGTTATTCTCTGATCTGTACTGCTATCATTCACATTAAAAGTCTGTCAGTTTAATTTCTCCTCTGCTTGGATAGAAAGAAGTCTACCCTGATGATCTGTCCTTACTCTGGTGGAGTAACACTCATAGTGTTTAGTGTTTTTTGTGTTGTGCTTTAGATTTTCTTGAAGAAGAAGAGGGGGTAGATCCTGATGATGAAGCACAACTTGTTGGCACCCAGTCAGCAAAGAAGACGTTCCAACCTAGCCAATCAAGTCACACCTTAAGCCCTTCCAATAAGCCTGTTCCCACAATGCTGGAGAGAAATGAGGTAGAGTCAGACAGCCCAGCTTTGAAGAGAGAGCAAAGGCACTTTTTCACAAGTGCAAGGCAAGTGGTTGGGGCTCAACATCAAGAGACAGACCAAGACACTCTAAACCATCAGGCTAGGGTAGGCTTACCAAAAAGTGAGAGTGTGGTGCGAGGTCGTTCTCTCACTTGGGTTCAAAGAGACCGCCGGGACTTCAGAGAGGGTTGGTCAGAAGATCGCTCTCCCAAAATAAGCCGATCAGCTTTGTTATTCCCGCCAAAATCCTCATTGGTAGCTCTCAACAGTCGAGCCAAGCAAATCCTTGGCAGTCCTGCCCACACCGTCCCTTCCCTAGGTAACAACCACGCTCATGACAACAGCCACAATCCTGGAAACAGCCACACCAACAAGGAACGCAAGAAGGAGGACAACAAAATTTACGTCACAAGACCTCGACCAGCTAAGGAGAAGCAAAGTCCTGTTTCACGCCAACCCAGAGAGGTCTTCCCTGGCGTTTTCCTGTATCAGAACGGCAAAACCACAAAGGTGGTGAATCTCAGTGCCAAACCAAGGCTCAGCAAAGGACCTCTACGTGCATCCCAGTTATTTGCGCGGTCTCCTCTGCAGGAGAACAAGGTCTTTCCAGCTAGCCCCAACTTCAGCAAGCCAGTGGAAAATCCAGTGGCCCCAAACAGAGCAGGAATCCCGAGCCGTTTTGAGAGGAGGATACGAGGCGTCTGGGAAAAACACCAACATTCTTTGAGGCCAATCACAACCACTCGACCACCTCCTGCGCCCACCCCTCCGTCCGCTAACTCCTCTGAGAACGTGCTTCCGACCGACCCTCTCCGTGTCACTTCCTACTTGCACACTTCCGAGATTACCGAGCCCCAACAGCAGCGGCCAGACACGGACCCTGAACCGGAGGAGGACGGAGGCCTGTCGGAGTATAGCTATGAGGATGTGGAGCCTCGCCCTGGGTGGGCAGAGGAGGCCATTAATTGGCAGAGGACATTTTCCGTCAACAGCATGGACTTTGAGACATTGCGCTCTGACTGGAACGATCTTCGGTGCAACGTGTCTGGAAACCTGCAGCTATCTGAGAGCGAAGTGGTGGATGTACTTGCGCAGTACATGGAGAAACTCAATGAACGCAATGGAGGGTGAGGCTTATAGCAGTATTTTAGTTTCCAATAAGTTATATATTTGTATTCATTATATATTTGTATTCACGTCTTTGTTTATTGTTTCCAGTTTCTTTTTCCGCTGTTTAACTTTACAACTATTTGATGATACAGAGAATTACTGGAATTACTCTTGAAAATAAAAATATTAAAGGTGCACTGTGTAAATTTTAGTGGCATCTAGCAGTGAGGTTGCGAATTGCAACCGCCCACCGCTTAGCCCTCCCTTTCGGAGCACATAGTGAAGCTACGGTGGCCAACACAGGACAAACATGTCGTTGTCTGAGACAGCAGAGAGTAGCTCTGTAGAGCAGTTTGTCCGTTTAGGGCTACTGTAGAAACATGACGGTGCAAAATGGCGACTTCACTGTAAGGGGACCCACGGTGTATGGAGATAGAAATGACTCATTCTAAGGTAATAAAAACATAACGGTTCATTATGTAAGGTCTTTATACTCCACTGAAAACATAGTTATGTACATTATATTGCATTTCTATCAATAGATCCTCATAAATATTACACAGTTGCACCTTTAAAATTCATATACATTTAATTCACAATATATTGGTAAAATATCAGTATTCACACAAGTGTGTATGTGTGCTAGGATCTTATCTGGCAAAATATTTGTAATATTTAGTATTCACATTTTATATTTGTAGTTGCATTTTTCTTATTTTATTCTTGCATTTGTTTTCAGTTTCTTTCTCTTAGTATAGCTATTCAGCGATACAGAGAATTACTGTAATTACTCTTTTAAAAATGGGCACCTTATTTATACACATTTAATTGGCAGCGGCTATGACATTTACACATTTAATTAGCATATTTTCTTAGTGATAGATGCTATTTACACTAAGTTTGAATAGCAATAGATTCTATTCACACAAGTGAAAATGGCGATAGTATTTTCTTTACAATAAGTGTAAATACTTATAAATAGTGTCAGATACTATTTGCATCTCAGTGTTGTTGAACATCAAACTGTATGCAATAATAACATAGTGTAAATGATTATTAAAATGATTAAATGGGTGCTGCCTTATCAAGACAATAAAGCCTTCCCTACCCCTAACTGATAAACACTTTGTTATTAAACGCGTTAGACAATTTATTTCCACTTTTTCGAATATTTTCTTCATTTTTATTGAAAATAAATGCCTTTCCGATCTGATATGTGATGGGAAAAGGGAGTAGAGCAAATCTGGCAAAAGGCGGATTCTAACTCACGTCAATTTTGCAGCAAAACTTTCTGCCACAGGCCTTAGCCCTACACTATTGCTACAGTTCACAATCTAGCATCTTCTGTAATTTTGTCTGGCCCAACCAGACGTTAGTGGGCAGAGTTAGTGTAAATAGCCTCTGCCAACAAGGCACTTAGTGTAAATAGACACTCCGTTAAATGGGTCATATGATGCTATTTTCAAAGATCGTGTAGTGTAATAGAATATGTTACCATGATTTAATGTTCAAAAAACATATTATATTTCACATACTGTACATTATTGTAGCTCCTCTATGCCCCGTCTTTCTAAAACACGTCGATTTCTACAAAGCCCTTCCTTCCGAAATGCGTAGTGTGCTCTGATTGGCCAGCAGACCCAGTGCGTTGTGACTGGTCGAACACCTCAAGCGGGTGTCGGAAATGTAACGCCCCTTCCACAATCGCGAGCTTCAGCTTCCATAGCGATTTTAAAGACAGTTAATAATGTCGTAATGTTTACCATATTATATCAGATCCGAGTCCAAGTCGGATTCTGAAAATGCAGATGACCAAGCCGGTCGATCGGACACTCATATGTATTTACAGTACGCAAGCCGCGGTTCAGCTGAATGTGAAAAATGCCACTAGTATGAAACTGAAGGCTTTGCTTGAGAAGCAAATGTGAAACAGAACACAAAGCGTTTGTCATCTTTTTACCACAAGTTATAAACGGGGAATAGAGGATACTATGTTTGTAAACATAAATCCATCTCTGCACTTAATCGTAAGAACGACAAACCACATGCGTTGCTACTGCACAAAACTCAGCATTTGAAGAGCAAATACTTTAAAAAATAATAAAACATACTTACACAGGCTCTGATTCAGAAGCGCCAGATTGCCCTAGCAAAATTGGAATTATCCCATTTTATTTTAGAAATAGCCTTTGTGCTCAGTTGGCCTTGTTTTCTCACAGGTTCATATCAGGAATCTGTCCTCCATAAAATACGCTGCACAAACACGAACATTTGGGTTGTACTGTTCTGGAACAGTGTTGTAAATAAATCTTAACCACTGATTCCTAATTGTGTCCACTTTTGGAAGGGCAATTAAAGTGCTGCTTTTGCTTTCACATAGAAACACAAAGCGTCTCCACAACATGGCGGCAATGCTACTGACAACTGAAGCTACACCTTCTTTCTTTGCGTATGCATTTGGATGGTATTATGCAAATATTTCCACCGAGTGATATAGCTCAGTGAGGGAGGATTCGGTCGAGGCGTTTTACCGAGGTCTGGATCTCTAATAAATCTTTTTGTGAGAGACTTTGAGCTTTGTAACTTTGCAGATCTTATACATGCACAAACAGCTACATAACACACTAAAGAAAAAGGAAAACTTGAAAACGCATCATATGACCACTTTAATATTTGTATTTTCCAACCACAACCAGATGCACCATTGGTGACCCATTTCAAGTTATTGTACAACCACTCGCTCCATCGGTTGATCTTTTTCTCTCCATCTTTTCCAGGATTTACACTCTCCTCCGAATCATAAACGTAGAAAAGCGGCGTGACTCTGCACGCGGTAACCGGTACCTGATAGAGCTGGAGCTAATGGAAAGAGGCCGTAAAGTGGTCCGTCTTTCTGAGTACATCTACATGCTGTTGCACCGTGGCCGGGTAGAAGACAGTCTGGAGAATGTGGAAGGGGTCACAGCATCATCCCCCTCTTCCTCTGTCGCCAGCCCACCTGCTCCCCCATCTCGCACACCTACACGTGAGGCTCACGCCACCCCTCAGTGGGGCACAGTGTATGCCAAACCCCTGCTGTGCCAGCCAGTGATGCTGCAGTGGAAAAAGGACGTCATGGTGCATTTTGTGGTGCCAGGTAAGTAATGGATATCTATTTTTCTGAAAATATGTACCTGAAGAGTGTCTTATGTCACAGTAACTAAATATATTGGCAAAAAAAAAAGAAACCTAACCAACTTCTTTTTAAATATTTTGCTTAAAGTGTGCGTATGCTGACTTTCTTTAAATGCCACCTTGTTTGATATTTTGCTATGTAATGCATTGACATTCATACATTTTAAAGTGTTCACCCAAAAAATTAAAATGACCCCATGATTTACTCACCCTCAAGCCATCCTAGGTGTATATCACATTCTTCTTTCAGACGAATACAATCGGAGTTATATTAAAATATGTCCTGGCTCTTCCAAGCTTTATAATGGCAGCCCAAAATTTGAAGCCCCAAAAAGTTTATCCATCCATTATAAAAGTAATCCACACGGCTCCGGGGGGTTAATAAAGGCCTTCTGAAGTGAATCGATGGGTTACTGTAAGAAAAATATCCATATTTAACACGTTATAAAGTAAAATATCTAGCTTCCAGCGGACCACCTTCCGTATTCAACTTACGAAAAAAGCGTAACTGGCACAACGATGACGTAGCGTAAGCATTTTGAACTGCGAGAGGCGCTACACTTTCTGCGTAAGTTTCTTCGTCATTTTTGTATCCTCACCCACGGACAGTCGGATCAACAGAGGGTTATTAACAAAACAGTTATTGTAAGAGTAGGTTTATCATTGATTGGATCGTACTATGTCTACTTTTTAAACAGCATTATGGTAAATGGAGCACTGTGGCAACAGCTTTCTTACCTGTACGCAACAGCGTTTTGCTTTGGGCGGAACTGACGCAACCGTAGTTTCTTTTTAGGTTTTCCCCTCTGTTTGGCCTAAAACACTGTGTTCGTGGTCATCCAGTTTGAAATGTTGACAATACAGAGGTTTTTTCAGATTTTCCATTGCGCATTCTCTCCATATTTACGATTGTTTGCAGCCTTTAGCCATTGCCTACACTGGAAACCGAAAGTAACTCAATCCCGCTAAACGTTTTCAATATGAATTCTTGAACAATACAGGTCGATACCATTATGACTAAATGTTTGCTAAGAAGTATTTCCTACTAAAGCAAGGCAGTATTTGACTCTGGTCAAGCATATCCATAGCAGACTGGTGGGAGTGGCCTTGGATGGCAACATGCCAGTGCATTATGGGTGTTGAAGTTTTCCTACTTATTTGGCAAAAGCGAAGACAACAGCCTTTTTTCTTTGTTTTCTCTAGTCAAGTAGCACCGATTAAAAAAAAAAAAACTTTCTACTGTGTAGGCAGCCAAGTTTTATTGAAAGCCCATTTTGCCAGTGGTGAAGTACCCCTTTAAGGGCCAGATTTACTAAACAGGGCAAATTAGCGTGAAAGCACAATTCTATAAAAGCGCAGATGGGAGTTGAAAGTTCTGATCTACTGACAACACACAAATTAAAGAACACAGACGCAGCCGGATCATTTCCATAATGACCAACAAAATCTACCAAGAGCAACGCAAATACCAGTGAATTGACGAGCATAAACCTTAGTAAATCACCTTGCGTGATTCAAATACTCTTCTCCCATGAATTTTGCATCTGAAAGGGAAACTCCTACAAATGCATATGCTATAAGGTCAGACGCAAAAATAACCCTGTCCACACCTTTTCAGTGCTAATTTATCACTGTGTGTCTTTAGTAAGTCCTGACAGTAGTTTTTTAACGCCAAAAGAGGGTTTGCACTGGCACAAGCTGTTAGCGAATCTGGCCCTAAGTGTCTAAATACCTTTTGGGGCCGCTATATTTTGAAATTCAAATCAAGGTGGGGACCTGGTTTGTTTTTCATTCTTGTTTTAGATTTTTCAATTTATTTTTATGTAGCAATGAATTTGAAATGTTTTGCATGGTGGGTTACATTTGATTGGTGATATGTAATGAAAAAGTGTCCCTTGCCTGATCAGAAATTCCATTCTTGTGCATGGAATCTGTCACAACTAGCCTACAATTCAGATTTCTTTAGCAGAAACTCAAACTGAAGCGTTTTGTATTAAGGAGCCCTGCACGACGTGGGGAAAAAAATTATTTTCATGGCCACGATATAGTAAATCGAGGGAACAAATTATTATATCATGCGCACGATTTAGTAAAACGATTTTTTTTTTCTATTATTGTATAGATTATTGTATTGTATTGTACTGAATATTGTATTGTATTGTATATATTATTGTATTTTTTTTTCTCATATTGTATAACACTCACTTATAGATTAAAAAAAACATTTGTTTAATAGAACTGTAATAATAGCAATTTAACACAAGTATCCATGTCGTCTTTACCAAAACTGACTTTAAAACAAAATGGCTTGAAAGGCTGGGACTAAAATTTGAAATGTCCACAGGTTAATAATGTACAAAACAAAGCGCTCTATCTCTAGAGCTTTAAATAAATTTTCACTTTTCATATACACCGATCAGGCATAACATTATGACCACTGACAGGTGAAGTGAATAACACTGATTATCTCTTCATCACGGCACCTGTTAGTGGGTGGGATATATTAGGCAGCAAGTGAACATTTTGTCCTCAAAGTTGATGTGTTAGAAGAAGGAAAAATGGGCAAGCGTAAGGATTTGAGCGAGTTTGACAAGGGCCAAATTGTGATGGCTAGATGACTGGGTCAGAGCATCTCCAAAACTGCAGCTCTTGTGGGGTGTTCCCGGTCTGCAGTGGTCAGTATCTATCAAAAGTGGTCCAAGGAAGGAACAGTGGTGAACCGGCGACAGGGTCATGGGCGGCCAAGGCTCATTGATGCACGTGGGGAGCGAAGGCTGGCCCATGTGGTCCGATCAAACAGGCCCCACCTCGCAACTTACAGGACTTAAAGGATCTGCTACTAACATCTTGATGCTAGATACCACAGCACACCTTCAGGGGTCTAGTGGGGTACATGCCTCGACAGGTCAGGGCTGTTTTGGCAGCAAAAGGGGGGACCAACAGAATATTAGGTCATTAGGTATTAGGTCATAATGTTATGCCTGATCGGTGTATTTGTGCCTTGTAAACAACAGTGACAGCTATGTCATATATATATATATATATATATATAGATACACAAGTACAGTGGCTTGTTTTGTGACGCAAAAAAAAAAGCAAATCTCTGTTTAGATCTTTGATATTGCTGATGTATGAATATTATGTATTGTTATAATAGTGTATTTGTTGATGTGTTTCCTATAGTGAAGAATCAAGCTCGTTGGGTTCAGCAGTTCATTTCAGACATGGAGCTCCTGCACCGCGAGACCAAGGACAACAATTTCAACATCATCATCGTGGACTTCCAGAGTGAAGACATGGATGTGGAACAGGCCCTCAGAGAAAGCTCCGTTCCAAGGTACACAAACACACGCTTATGCACAATATTCGTTATACAGAAATTTGCATATGTAGGTAATTGGTGTGTCTTGTGCTAAACACCACCTAAAACTATTTTAAACAGCAATTTGCTAACTATTATGAGCACATTAATTGAGAGACCAAAATTACAAGTATCGGCATCGTATCGGCATTCTCGTGCATTCCCACTCTTTACATTAAAAATGTATATATATATATTTTTTTTTTAAAAAGCATAATTGACACATTATGTGTAAACCTTCCCTATATATAAACATACATATATAAAGATTTTAATGTTACATTAATACACATTAGTATATTAGATATTCTGTTATCTAATATACTGATGTATTTCATATATTATTTTAAACACTAATATACATTATTTAAATTAATATGTTATATTGACTATCTGAACATAAAAAAATGAAAATAAAAATATAATTATAATAAACTAATATTATACTGTATATTCAGATAGCAATTTAGGTATTTGGCATATAAAAAGTAGAGGTTACTATTGTATTTTTTCTGGACTTTTTTGGACACAGATATGAGTATCTAAGGAGGGAAGGAAACTTTGAACGTTCTGCCGGGTTACAGATCGGTGTGGACACCATAGAGGTAATCTCACACTCATACATTTAAGACTAACATCGGAATTACCCAAACGACACGTTGGATTATCAGTTGGACACATCTGGTCCGTGTAACGCTTCACAACTTAGCAAAATCTGTAGCCAGGCCACCGGGTTTTTTCATTTCGCCTGCTACTCCCGATGGCCAGCCCGAGCCTGCATTAAATTTAGCACAGTTATTGGCAGTAAAAAGATGGCATTTTATGTGAAAAAAGTTGTCCTCTGTGTTAGATTTAAACTGCTTCTCAACGTCCACGCAATATGCTAATTGTACAGTCCACGGCAGACAAAAAAAATAAAAGAATGTAGAAAGGGCCCTCGTACACACGGCGCAATGCGACGGCAGGCGCAATGTAAGTGTTTTTTGCTCGTTACGCAGTTATCATTTTCACGTCCAGCGCCACATTGTTTAAAAAGCAAATGCTCTTGTGCCCATCTTTACACCCATGGTCTGAAAACGAGGTGTGTTCAGGCGCATTGTTGACGCGTTGCTATTTTGAGGAACTGAAAACTGCTCCATTGACCAACAAAAACCTGTTCTAAAGTCACTAGTGCAGTATTTTTTGTGTTATTTAAAGGGTGCCTTAGTAATATGTGCCTATAGGCGGGTGCACAACGTGCGTACACTCTGCTTATTACACACACAGGAGCAGCACACAAACATGGTTAAATATTAAAAAAATAAAAGGATTACAATATAAAAGATTATTATTGTGTACATAAAGATAAAAATGTCTACATGTCATAATGGATAGTCATTGCATGTATCAGAATTACAGGTCTATTTGCAGTAATGACGAATGAAATTGTCTAATTATCCTCTGGAGAAGCGTTCAGTCTCAACTGGCTTTTAAAGGGAATGGGAGATGAGACTCTGATTGGTTTATTGCACGTTACACCCAAAACACACCCATGACTCATTAAGAGACTAGATACAACCCTTTTGGACCATGCGCCGGGCGCACCGACCATTTTTCCCGACGTTAAACTAGCAAAAGTGGATTCGGACACGCCCCAAGTGCACCTGCGCCATGAGCTTCAGACCATGCACTCAGATCGTTAAAATAGGGCCCAAAATCTCTTAGATTTAATTTATTAATTTATTACAATTTTGATATTGACTTTGACAGTGACGTTGTTGTAAGTATTATTGTTAATAATATTATAATTAATTCTACTAATAATAATATGTTACATAAATATCATTTTATTATTAATATCATTATTAAAATGATGATATTAAATTGAAATGATTTTGACAGTGATGTTGTCGTTATTATTATTGTTATTTTTATTATTATTCTACTACTACTAATAATAATAGTAACTGTAATAATAATAACATGTTAAATAAAAAGTCATTTTATTATTAATAAAATTATGATACTGAATTGAGATATTTAGACTGTCAATATTATTATTGTTAGTATTATTATCATTGTTGTTAGCAGTAGTAATAATAATATGTTACATAAAATAATTTATTAATATTAATTTGACAATATTATTATTGTTGTTGTTTTTAGCAATAATAATAATAAATAAATAAAGATATGTTATTATTAATATCATTATTAAAATTATGATTGAATTGAATTGAGAGAGCTTTGACAGGGATGTCATTTTTGTTATTATTAATAATAATAATAATAATCATCATAATTTAATATATTGTTGTTATTATATTAATCAAATACTCATTAAATCATTAAATTATCATTTCTGAAGTCACAATTTAGCTAAAGTAAAATTGAAAAAAGGAGAGAAAATGGCAATTATCCATTGATGAAATAACTGGGGGAAAAAAGAAAAATGAACGTTTGATTTCATTTTTTTGTTTTTGCATTTGCACTGTGTATCGTCTGAAAACTGAATTGTGAAGCATTACACTGACCACAAAATGCTTTTGAATTTTCTAATAAACATCATCATCATTATGAACATTTTCAAGACTAAACATTTAGGATCTAGTTGCCTTACTACCAAGATTCTATTGTGGTTGTTTTTTACATGACTTCACAATCAATTTGCAGAAGATAAACCTTTCATAAAATGCAAATTATGGATCTGACAAACATGTGAACGTTTTTTTATGGTAATTCCAACATGACGCATCATTTACGTGAGTGTGATTATCAGTGAGTCAGCGTTTACGGAGAGGAGACGGGCGAGGTTTGAAGCGTTTCTAGGAATCCTCCTTGTGTTAATGAGTGTGGCTGGTGATTCATGACGTGTGGGATGATTTTACATGTGTTCTTTTTCCACGCATGTTTACAGGACAGGCACAGTATCGTGTTTCTGTGTGACCTGCACATTCATTTCCCTCTGAACATCCTGGAGAACATCAGGAAACACTGCGTGGAGGGCAAACTGGCCTTCGCTCCTATAGTCATGAGACTGGGCTGTGGGAGCTCACCGCGAGAGCCTGATGGTACGCCACATTCCACACGTATGCACAAACACAACAGACACTGTGACTGTACTGTTATGAAAAACATGTGTCTCTGTCTCTGTAGGTTACTGGGAAGTAAACGGCTTCGGCCTGTTCGGGATCTACAAATCAGATTTTGACAAGATTGGTGGGATGAACACAGAGGAGTTTAAGGACCGCTGGGGAGGAGAAGACTGGGAACTACTGGACAGGTAGAAGGATTTTACAGGGAATATGTTGATTTTATACTATTCTTTTATTATTTTCTAATAGAATGCATGATGATGATATTATTATTATTATTATTATTAATATAATTATTATTAAAATAATTTTATTACAACAATTTTGATATTGATTTTGACAGTGACGTTGTTGTTAGTATTATTTTTAATAATATTATAATTATAATTAACATTATAATATAATTACTACTACTACTACTACTACTACTAATAATAATAATAATAATAATAATAATAATATGTTACATACAGTAAATATAATTTTATTATTAATATCATTAAAATGATGATATTGAATTTTGACATTTGAGATTTTGACAGTCACATTATTATTGTAGTTGTTAATAATAATAATAATAATAATAATAATTTATTAATATTATATTATAATTTGACAGTCACATTATTACTTTAGTTGTTGTTGTTAGTAGTAGTAATAATATTGTTAAATATTTTATTATTCATATTATTTTTTAAATTATAATATTTAATTGAAATAGATTTTAACAGTGTTGTTGTTGTTGTTGTTATTTTTATTATTATTTTTATTGTACTACTACTAATAATAATTATAATTATAATAATAACATGTTAAATGTTTTATTTAATTGTATTATTAATACAATTATAATATTGAATTGAGATATTTTGACAGTGTCAGCATTATTGTTGTTGTTAGTATTATCATTGTTTGTGTTTTTAGTAATAATAATAATAATAATGTTACATAAAAATTCATTTTATTAATAATAAAAGTATGATATTGAATTGAATATTGTTGTTGTTTTAAGCAATAATAATACATGATAATACAAATATTAAATTATTAAAATTGTGATTGAATTGAATTGAGAGAGCTTTGACAGGGATGTTATTATTGTTAATAATAATAATAATAATAATAATAATAATAATGTCAAATGTTGTTGTTCTTAAATATTATTATTAAAATTATAATAAATTGAAAGAGATGTTGAAAGTGTTATTATTATTTTTATTATTATTATTATACTAATAGCATGTTAAATAAAAAATATTTCATTATTAATAAAATTATGATATTGAATTGAGATATTTTACAACAGTAAGATACAGTGACAATATTATTGTTAGTATTATTATTATTATTATTAATAATGATAAATAACAACATTTTAATTAATATGATTAAAATGATGATTGAATTGAATTGACAGAGCTTTGAGAGGGATGCATTATTGTTAATAATAATAATAATAATAAATGAAATATTAAAATGAAATCATTTAATTATAAATAATAAATACATTTAAAATAACATATATAATTAAACTAATCTCTCTCTCTCTCTTTCAGAGTTCTACAAAACGGCCTGGAGGTCGAGCGGTTACGACTGAGAAACTTCTTTCACTACTATCACTCTAAAAGAGGCATGTGGAACTCACAGTCCAGTAAAGCTCCTAAAGGATAAAACTGAACCTCACTGAGAGACTTCAAACACACTCGGCACAAGAATGGGACCTTAAAGGACCAAACCGCCGTGTCTCTACTTGGGACCCCGTCTCATATGAGGACACATTATGTGCCAAGCTGCTGTCCAAACTCAAGACACTCACAAGAGACAAAGAGACTCTGAGTGTGTATTTGTATGTATCTCTGTCTGTTAGGTCAGGACTTTTTTGTGAACGAAACTTGAGAGATTATTGAAGATTTAAAAGGAGATTGAAATAGTTTTCAGTGCTGGCTGAATTTTACTCTAAACTAGCAGCTCAGGCACTTTGGGTCTCATAAATATGGTTTGCACTTAAGATATTACATGCTGAAACGATTGTCTAAAGGTTTAGATGTGCGCTGGTACTTAGACGTCTGCTTTTATATAGCTGTAAATGTCACTTCCTGTTCAGATGTGACGCCTTCTTACACTTGAACTGTAGAAATGATCTACGACTTCTGATGTGGGTGGCCATGTGGTTTTTCCCTTTGAAGTCCTGCTGAACTTCTGGACACAACTGGACCAAGAACGGCCTGCTGAGCAATGAAATTATTTGTCTTTGTATTTGTCTGTTTGTCTGAGCTGCTTCCTTTCCTCGTTTCGAATTGATTTCAACAGAGGTTTCATCTTTATTGGCTATAGTTTCACAGATGCAGAAACCTTTCAGATGGCTGTTTTAGTCTGGACTTTAGACTAAACTTAATCTCATTGATGCAGTATCCATTTCTACAGAGTTTAACGGTAGGAAAAAAAGATGTTGTCCTGAAGTCGTGTGCCTTTCTTTGACGTATTTAACATGGCAGTCCATACAGGGTTAGGAAGGAGTCCTGATGTTTATTTGTCTGGATTGTGTAGGCCCTAAATAGCATTGTTTTATGGAGATCAATGAATTCTAGGAAATGTTTTAGGCGAAAAAATAATTCAGTTTTCACTATTATTTGGTCCATTTTTAATGGAATGTTCCAGGATATTTTCTCTCTCGTAAGCTGATCTTTTACCACAGACAATAATTTTGACTCCTAATAGTTATTACAGACCAACAAAACGTGTTTATAGTAAATGACGTAAAATAGATATGGGGCAAGGCACTGCAGTGCTGTTTTAAAAACATAGGCCTAACTAAACTACTAAAGGCCCGTTCACACAAAGTACGATATCTATAAAGATATAGTTCTAAAAATCATTCTCAATATTAAAGAATAGCAGAGTTCACACCACAACGATAACGATAATGGCACAGAGAAACGATATAGTTGGAATCACTTTCAAAATGATTTTATCCAGCCTATGAACGATAAAAACTCTGATAGCCAATCAGAATCCATCCTGAAGTAACAAGCGAGCATTTAAAGGGAAAGTTCACCTAAAAATTAAAAATACCCCATGATTTACTCACCTTCAAGCCATCCTACGAAAAATGCGAGAGGCGTTACACTTTCTTTGTAAGTTGAATACGGAAGGCGGTCTGGCAGATATTTTACTTTATAAAGTTTTAAATATGGATATTTTTCTTACACAAACCCATCGATTAACTTCAGAAGGCCTTTATTAACCCCCCGGAGCCGTGTGGAGTACTTTTATGATGGATGGTTGCACTTTTTTGGGCTTCAAATTTTGGGCAGCCATTATAATGCTTGGATTAGCCAGGACATTTTTTAATATATCTCGGCTTGTATTCGTCTAAAAGAAGAATGTCATATACACCTAGGATGGCTTGAAGGTGAGTAAATCACGGGGTAATTTTAATTTGTAATTTTAATTGGGTGAACTATCCCTTTAAAATGACAGACAAGCACGCTTAGAGTAAACATAACGATATGTCATAGTTATCTTTATGTTTATAGTTTCTCGCTGTGAATGGGCCTTAAAACATTCTAGATGTTAACATAAGACAAATGTGATAGCCTATCATTTATTTCAAGTGCCGTCAGAACCATACAAAGTAGGTAAAGATGGTAAGTTGCGCAAAAAAATACCAGAAAGTAACGTAACGTAACGCAACTATCGCGAAGTGCTGTTTACATAGAGTAAAATCCACAGCAGTTTAATTCATTCACATTTAGCTATTCGCACAGCTGGGTTATTTATTTAGACAGCTTTACAGCTCAAACACCATTTTTCGGCGGAAAAAAAAGAATAAAAAATGAATTGCTTGCTGTATTCCTCAATTGTAAGTCGCGTTGGAGAAAAGCGTCTGCTAAATGAATAAAGCGTTTACACAAAAACAGTTTACAGCCGCAGTTTCAGCTATTCGTCCTATATATTAGCTATATCTTGCCCGATTAACTTCTATCACAAGTACATTACTTTAAATGCGGTTTTTATTTGTTTTTACAAACTGGGCAACGAGTCGGAATGATTTTCTGTGATAATCGACAGCATTTTGTTTGACTGCCTATCTGAAAAGTGTGTAGCTAGGTGAAAAGTTTTTTACACTGACGCTGGCAGCTCGAGTGTAGAAATGGTGTATTTATTTCAATGCTGTAGCCTATAACATCTGTAACATACAAACGTTCATGTTTACAAGCTGGCATGCCATTTTTATGTATTTTTATTTCATATCAGAAATACCGAGAGTGGTCAGACGATCTTTTGTGCTTTTGAACCCTCCTCACCTTTTTAAAAGAGTAAATTGAGAAGTTTCTTTCTCCTCCTGGTTCGATGTATTTTCAGGCTGCCTATTTAAAACAAAACGAAGACAGGACACTAATACATTACGCCTAATACAGGGATCTGCATTACAAGGTAATTTCTGTGAAATTGTTGTGTAGAAACTTTTCAGAATGTTTGCATTTTATTTGAACTTTTTTTTGGGGGGGTTCATTTTTCTGAAAAATAAAGTTTAAAGCCGACGCATCTGGAGTAGGTTTGTTTTTTACAATCTTTGATCTTAAAACGCGATTTCTGTTTTTGTTCCTGTAGCTGAACAGGCTAGATTATCGTGCTAACAATAACATGATCGTTATAATATATAATATCATAATTATATATTATAACATTATAATATATACACACTCCGTGCACTTTACGTTGTTTGGATACAATTCTACAGCTGACAAACGTTAAGGTAATTATTTTAATAATTTCTCCAACAGCTTTCAACCACTAGAGGGAGCACAAGCGTTACAATTCATTATGCAAACCAGATGAGCCAGGTCAGTCAGTGAAAACTACATTTAAAAAGTCATCATATCAAATGCACTGCCCATATCTTTTTGACTGCAACATATATTTACAGTGTGTTACACAAGACTGAACATGAGGCAAGGAGAACAGTCAAACTCTGATTCATGAACCCAAAAATAGGTCTTAGGTAGGCCTAATGATTCAGTGTGTGTGTGTGTGTGTGTGTGTGTGTGTGTGTGTGTGTGAGATTATGGGTCCAGTATTGGGATATTATCTTTCTGTGGGTGTTAATACTCACCAGATCTAACACTATGACTCTTTTCACAGCTATTCCACAGTTATCAGCTTCACAAATCTTTTTCATATTTTCTTTTTAAAAAAATCATACATCTAGCCATAACGTTATATGTTGTGTTATATGCAAATAGAATTACATACACCGATCAGGCATAACATTATGACCACTGACAGGTGAAGTGAATAACACTGATTATCTCTTCATCGCGGCATCTGTTGGTGGGTAGGATATATTAGGCAGCAAGTGAACATTTTGTCCTCAAAGTTGATGTGTTAGAAGCAGGAAAAATGGGCAAGTGTAAGGATTTGACCGAGTTTGACAAGGGCCAAATTTTGATAGCTAGACAACTGGGTCAGAACATCTCTAAAACTGCAGCTCTTGTGGGGTGTTCCCGGTCTGCAGTGGTCAGTATCTATCAAAAGTGGTCCAAGGAAGGAACAGTGGTGAACCGGCGACAGGGTCATGGGTGGCCAAGGCTCATTGATGCACGTGGGGAGCGAAGGCTGGCCCGTGTGGTCCGATCAAACAGACGAGCTACTGTTGCTCAGATTGCTAAAGAAGTTAATGCTGGTTCTGATAGAAAGGTGTCAGAATACACAGTGCATCGCAGTTTGTTGCGTATGGGGCTGCATAGCCGCAGACCAGTCAGGGTGCCCATGCTGACCCCTGTCCACCACCAAAAGCGCCAAAAGTGGGCACATGAGCATCAGAACTGGACCACAGAGCAATAGAAGAAGGTGGCCTGGTCTGATGAATCACGTTTTCTTTTATATCACGTGGATGGCCGGGTGCATATGCGTTGCTTACCTGGGGGACACATGGCACCAGGATGCACTATGGGAAGAAGGCAAGCCGGCGGAGGCAGTGTGATGCTTTTGGCAATGTTCTGCTGGGAAACCTTGGGTCCTGCCATCCATGTGGATGTTACTTTAACGCGTACCAACTACCTAAGCATTGTTGCAGACCATGTACACCCTTTCATGGAAACGGTATTCCTTGGTGGCTGTGGCCTCTTTCAGCAGGATATTACGCCCTGCCACAAAGCAAAAATGGTTCAGGAATGGTTTGAGGAGCACAACGAGTTTGAGGTGTTGACTTGGCCTCCAAATTTCCCAGATCTCAATCCAATCAAGCATCTGTGGGATGTGCTGAACAAACAGGTCCGATCCATGGAGGCCCCACCTCGCAACTTACAGGACTTAAAGGATCTGCTGCTAACATCTTGGTGCCAGATACCACAGCACACCTTCAGGGGTCTAGTGGAATCCATGCCTTGACGGGTCAGGGCTGTTTTGGCAGCAAAAGGGGGACCAACACAATATTAGGAAGGTGATTATAATGTTATGCCTGATCTGTGTATATAGCAAATTATATTTTGTCTCTCGTTCACCACTATATACGTTTAGCCAACTATGATGACTTCCTCTTTTGAGAACAGCGGAAATGTCAAAAATCTATTGCGACTCTCTGAAAAAAGATAAACAAAAGAATTTACCTGCAGTGTAGATGGGTGGGGCAGGCTTATGCACAATGTAAACATTACATACTCGTATGTCAAGACAAATAAGTGTCATACTGGGGGACTTTGATACTGTGCTTTCAGTGACTCATTATGAGGAGCCACCCACTAACAGGTGCCGTGATGAAGAGATAATCAGGGTTATTCACTTTACCTGTCAGTGGTCATAATGTTATGCCTGATCGGTGTATGTATTCCCATTTGCATATAACACAACGTATAATGTTATGGCTAGATGTATGATTTTTTTCACAATATGGCCATAATGTTATGCCTGATCGGTGTATATCGTCTCGAGCTCTTTAAAGTCGGACGGATTCTGATTGGCTGTTCATCATTCATCAGCTGGAGAAAAACGTTCTGAATGTGATTCCATTTATAGTTTCTCTGTGTCATAATAATAAGTGTAGTGTGGGCTTTTCTTATAGAATCAGAATGATTATTAAAATTGTATAGTTGTCATCCCTGGGTGAACAAACATTTAGTCTTAAATTAGCCTACAATAATCACTATTCATTAACTCTCCCACTAAAGACTGAAGTGTATGTAGGCCTATCAATATACGTCATGTTTTGAAGAGAAAACAAAAATAACTCTTTATTGAAAGTCAAATACCAGGATGCTTGATTAGAATTTAATAAATATCAAAATAGGCATATCAATTTTTTTTTTAATGCACTTCGACTTGATGAAAGTATAAAAAGTGTTATATTTGTTACATTTGTCCAAATGCTTAAGATGCGCGTTATTTGTTCAGTCATTAGCCTGAAGCACACACAGCTGATAAATGAGATGAGTGTGTGGATGCCATTGTAATCTCCCAGACTAACACAATTAATGCAAATTCCTTAAGGCTAGATGAGGATCGGTGATCAGCACCGTCACTTGAAATAACATTCTTTCAAGTTTACTTTGATTTCAATACAATATAATTGTATTTATTCTCTTGATAATGCAGGCTATTTGTTGGCATATAAAATGAATAACCGGGAACCGTGGTACAGACGAAGGCAAAATAAACATAAGAAGGTTATTAGGCCTAGCCTACATGAACCGTTTACAATAAAATTGTATAAGGCCTAGCCTAATGATTGATTAAAAGTTTCAAAATCCGATTCAACAAAACGATATGAACAAAATAATCTGTTCATGACTTCAATTCATGTTTCTGAGAAACCCATTTGATTGATTGACTCCCCGGCGACTATAACTTATTGGTTCCTGTTAAAGGGATAGTTCATTCAAAAATGAAAATTATGGCATTACTTACTCTCAAGTTGTTCCAAACATGTATGAGTTTCTTTTTTATGTTGAACACGAAAGATATTTGAAAGAACGTTGGTAACCAGACAGTTGCCACTGACTTCCACAGTAGCACAAAAATTACTATGGAAGTCAATGGCTACCGTCAAGATTAGTTGTAAACCTCTAAAAAGCTAAAATTTGAATCCGTGTAGACAGCGTCGTTGGTTGTAATATGTGAGATTGTGAGATTCACAAACGCTTCCAAATCGTTCCAAACGAGTCGTTCAGAAGTTCAAATGAATCGTTTCGCTCGCGAATCAAACACCACTACACTCTCTCGCGCTCTCTGCTTTCAGTTCAGTTATGAGTTTCCAGTAAGAAAAGGCGTGTGGTGAGAACGGAACATCACCCGTTTCTGCATTATCTGTAAGGATACCGTGAGCGTCCGATTTAGACTAAATTGATGGATCTCCACTCTAAACTTTCTGTCCAGTTCGGACTATTATCTTCAAGAACTGGATGGTAAACGGGAAATAGTGCGCACTTCACTGCTCTGACGGGAATGGACATTTGGTGAGGTAAGCAAGTTTCCCCAAACATTTTCTTTTTCAGAAGATGTAACTTGGACATTTCAAACTTTCGCGCAAGATATTTTTGGTCAGTAGTGTATCAAATAAACTGCTGCATGAATGTCAAAGAAAAGCTAAACCAGTAGAACCAGCTTGAGTTTCGCGCAGCTGGAAAGTCTCATCTGCTCTCCGGTTCCCTTTAAAAAAAAAACACCAGGAACCAGCAGCAATGGCAGGAACAAACAGCTCAAACATGAAAACTCTGGAGGATTTAACTCTGGACTCTGGTTATGGAGCAGGGGACTCATGTAAGTCCTTAAGCCTGTCGTCGTCCAAGTCAAACTCGCAGGCGTTCATGAACACCCCTCACCGGGGGAACTGGTGGTACTACTCCGGATCCATGAACAGCAGGAACAACAGCTGGGATACAGTCAACACAGTGCTTCCCGAGGATCCAGAGGACATTTTCTCTAAGTGCCCACGCTTACCGGAGCTGGAGGAGTTCCCGTGGACGGAGGAGGATGTGGGGAGGGTCGTGCGTAAAGGAGCGGGGAAGGGCGCCTCGCTCTCCGTGGAGGCTGTGCGCAGACTGGCCACCCTGATGCGCAGAGCGCTCATCCGCATCTCCAGAGAGGCGCAGCGGCTCAGTGTCATGCACTGTAAATGCACCCGGTTCGAGGTCCAAAGCGCGATCCGCCTGGTGCTCAGTTGGGCGCTGGCGGATCACTGCGTCTCGGCCACTGTGAAGGCCATATCTATGTACAACATGAGCGCTGGAGAGCTCTTGCGCAAGGGGAAGTCAGCCCGGTGTGGGCTTGTGTTCTCCGTCGGACGGTTTTTCCGCTGGATGGTGGACACTCGGATCGCGGTGCGCATCCACGAGTACGCGGCCATCTGCCTGACCGCGTGTATGGAGGCGCTCGTGGAGGAGGTGGGCGTGCGCGTGCTGATGGCGGAGAGGGAAGGCGCGACACCCGGCTGCGTCCTGACAGCAGAGGCGCTGGAGGGGGTCATCAATAATGATGCCGAACTATGGGGTGTCCTGCAACACTATGAGCATCTCATATGTGGGAAGAACGCCAATGGTAGGTGCTACTTCGCTGTTACTGTTGCCTAAACTGTTTCACTCATCAGTTCCTTGTGGGTTAGTGGGTAGAGTTGGCTAAAAAGTTGTGGAAATGAAACCCCACAAGGGTTGATCCGTCACGATTATGCACACCTCCAAAGTCAAAAGTTTGGAAACATTAAGGTTGTTTAATGTTTTTGAAAATAGTCTCTTAATCTCACTAAGGCTGCATTTATTTGATCTAAATACAGTAAAAACAGTAATACTGTGAAATATTACAATTTAAACGAAATGGTTTCTGTTGTACTATATTTTAAAATGTAATTTATTCCTGTGATCAAAGCTACATTTTTAGGATTACATATTATATAGGATATTTAGGATTACATATTTACATATTACTCCAGTCTTCAGTGTCACATGATCCTTCAGAAATCATTCTAATATGATGCTTTGCTGCTAAAGAAACTTTTTTAAATTATTATTATTAATGTTAAACACAGTTGTGCTGCTTCATATTTTTGTGGAAATGGTGATTTCTTTTTGGTAAAATTAATTAATTAATTAATTCATTAATTAAATTATTTTTTTCTCTTTTTTTTAAAAATCTTACTTACCCCAAACTTTTGAATGGCAGTGTATTATGATTTCCCCCAAAAAATGAATTGATAAGAAAAAAATATACAGTGTATATATATATATATATATATATATATATATATACCTAAACTTATTTTATTTCAAATACTTCGCACAACAACATTTTCATTTATTTTGTTGAAGTACTAAATAAACAAAACTAAAATTTAACTATATAGACATTTAAAAAACAATGCTAAGAATTTAACTAAAATTAAAATGAAAACAGGAAATATTAAAACAATATACAAAAACTATGATAGTATATGAAAGACATTAAAACAACACTGATTTGGACACTTAAAACGTGTGTATCTTACTAAGTTTTATTAATTTGAAGAAAGATAGCACTTTTTAATCAAAACATTTCACAGGTTTGTTGGGTTTAAGAATATTTAACAATACAAAGACTTGAGTATCGTGGTTGTGAAACATTAGTGGGACATTAGTAATAATCATAATTAATGTGACGAACTACACCTGTGGTTACTCTGCTCAGACACCTGCGTGGGAAAACTTCTTGGGAAATGACTTCATACATGCTCATCTTCATAAGAAACACGGCCACACCAGTTGATTATAATAAATTAGTACCTGTCAAACTAGTTTAAAAACTAAATACTGCCATGATTGTTCAAAATGACAATTTGGTGTGAGTTATTTGTACTAAAATACTGAATTTGCAATCTGTTGGTAGACCCACATAAATGTTGATAGCTTTCCTTATTAGTCTTCTTCACATTTGGTCTGATGGAAATGAAAACTAATTTACAGAAATTACAGGTCAGTTACATCATTCTGCCTGTAACAGGTCATTACACACTTCCTCTTCTCCAGCTTTGAGAATTACCCCTCTCTGCCAAGTTCTGCATCATCTAGGTTGCATTTTCATTTTGATTTGTCTGTGGTTTACCAGCATCGAGCATGGGTTTTTTTACAAGCACTTAGTTTCCTGTTTGAGCAGACCAAGGGAAGGAAAACAAACCATATCTGTAAAGAAAAACAAGTGGTTCTGATGTATCACTGTCCGTCTTTCATCATCATTACTCATGAATTCATTATGCTCTGTCGTGATGTCATTCAGGACAAATCTTATATTAGTGGTTGATGTGACAGTTTGATATGCACATAAAATTCAGTATGTGTGTACTAGATTTATATATTCTCTGAATAAATCAGAGTTGTGCTTGTCTGTGCAGAATTCACCACCACAATATTAGGGTTGCCATTGTGTTGCTAAGGTGTTTTGAGTGTTTTTTACACACAAATTTGTTGGGTGTTCTTGGTTGTCAAAAGTCAAAACAGCTCTCTAATTATGGCCCGGTTTACACCTGGTATTAAGATGCGTTTTGGTCGATCTGATCACAAGTCGATGACGCTAAATACAGGGTCTAAAACGTTTTGAGCTTGTCCACTTTCGTCCACTTCTAGAGGTAGTCGATAGCTCACGTGGTCGAATGCGCTCAAACAGCCACAAAAGAACGTCTACTCTCCACCTAATGGCCTAATGCGTGAACATTATGGGAAGCGCGCTAGCCAGACGGGATTTAAACTTTGTCGGCTGAAGACCCAAGTTTGGTTTGAAGATGAAAAATGTACCAAGCACAATGTGCTCTCACCATTCCTGATTTCTAACACCCTTCACGGAGTTCGGCGTGATGTTACGGCTATCAGAGCAGAAACTAAAGCTCCATATGTTTTTCTGTCATCTCCTTTCATGATCATAAGTAAATTGTGTGAGCTTATTTCATCCATTAGATCGAAAGATCGGAAAAAACACATGCATTTACCTGCCCATAGACCCTCCCCTTGAAAAAATCAGGACAGAAGTGCTCAAAAGTGGACAAAAGAGACTGATTAAAACACCAGGGGCCTCATTTATAAAACGTTCTGTAGTTTTCATCCCAAAAGCTTTCAGATTTATAAAACCATGCATACGCCAGATCCTGTGCAAAATTCCCATTAAAAAACCCAGTCAGAGGAAGAGTGTGCATACATGCATCTCCTCCCCGAAATATCCATATATGGAGCTTACAACTCCTAGTTTTACTATGCATATTCTCATCTGCATATCATTTGCATATGCATATTCATCCACGTGATACCATGTTTAATGGTACAAAACATTAGGAAAATAAAAATCATTGCTAAAAATCATTCGGTAGCCTATCCTTGCCTTGTTTTTGATTAAATAAATCAAAATAGTATAAAATACATTTCAGAGACAGTTTTTCTCATTCTTTTCCACTGGCCAACTAGTATTTTTAATTGCTTTATATTTTTAATGGAAACAGATAGGCCTTATTGTGCATTATTGATCATTATTTGCGTGAAAATATTCTACTATCTATCTTCTATTATCATATGCCGAGCAATCCTCACTGTAGTTAAAATATTAAATTTGTTTCAGAAAATGCCACAGGAAAAGTGTTCAAAAGCAGTGCATCCGCTACAAATATTTCTATTTATTAGAATTTAAAAAATGTTGTAACTTCTGGATAATGATTTCATGTAATTTAAGTGTTTAACTCCAGTTAATGTATATGTGTATATCAAAGTCTAAATCATTGTTATTTATTTAAACTGTTATTGTGAACATGCACTGTATTTATGATTAGGACTCATAATGAGGATTTAAAGTGGTTTTCCTTCATCTGTGTCAGTACCTCAGCTCACCATCGGTGTCGCCAAACTGCTCTGTCTCCTAAATGTTCGTACGCATGGGTCAGAGTTTGCATACAGATGCGCAAATTTTCCCGTCAAGTTTGTTTTTATAAATCACAACATATGCGTAGGAAGTGGTGTGCACCTCTTCCAGGGCCTGTTTTGTGCGTACACAACAGTTATAAATAATGCCCCTGGTGTAAACAAGGCCTATGATTCAATTCCCACCTTCAGTGTAAATCCGACCCTGTGTCTGAATATGCAGACTTCCCCAATCCCTACTATATAGGCGAAAAACAGTATGTGAGATGATTATTATGTTCGAATTTATAATATTCACTAGGAGAAAAGTACCCAGATCACCTACTAATTTAGGTGAGATTGTGAAGCGGCCATCTGATGGACTATTTACTATCCCATGAGGCCATGGGAGAGGATTTGTGAATGGCTGTGAATAGATATAACTGACTCTGTAGGTCACGACAATGACAACATCCAGCCGAACACTCCTGTTGTTCCTTATCAAATGTAGTACCTACTCAGACACTATGCAATTTTAGACAATTTCAGTTTTCATTTTCACTTCTTTGATAATTAGATTGCTTAGAAAAGTATCTTATCTCAACAAAACTTACGGTTTTAGGTATCATCCATGTTTGTAGCAAAAACGGCGCAGGACAAGACATAGCAAAGTGGGTTAGCGGTTTGTTCATATTTAGCAATAACAACAATGTTTAGTAGTCTTATCAAGGGTTATTGAAATATTTGCTGTATATGGAGTTAATCAAAAAGTGTAGTGTTTGTTAAACTTTAAATCAGTCCTCAAACATTTCTGTACAAAACTGAGTTGAAATGAAACATTGAAATGCCCCAACAGTGTAGTTAAGATGCTAACTGATTTCAGCTGTTACAGATTGAAGAGAATGAAAGATTGCTTCTAATCTAGCTGTGAGAACTCTGCTAACATTAAAATGATTTCCATGACATTATTGAGGCAGTGGGAAATTAAAAAAAGATCAGAGAAGTGTGGGTGCAATATTTAGGCTTTGTTAGCAAAAAGGCACGGGTAGTCAGGATCTCAGCTTTGCATAATCCTTATACAGCTCACTTTCTCTGGGATGACCATGTGGGCATCAAATTAGATCGGTCCATAAAGACGACCCAATGGATCGATGTGCTTTCAGGGCAGGCGTGTTAAACAAAGTGCTGCGCGTGCACTTCACAAAACCCTTGCGTGCCGTTTCTGTTGATGAATGGGCATCTGATCCACTGCGTTTCCATGGTCAAGTGCAGTAGATTGAATCTGAAATGCCTTTAATGTGGCTCATTGATGATTTCAGCTGTGACTCAGTGGCCTTTCAGACTGTGTTCACAGTACTTGATTACGCAAAGCATCTCGCAAGCAGATTATTCATAACATGCTTTTTTGTTGGCTGCTAATATTGCGCCTGAGAATGTCTTTTAAACAGCCTTGATTACCATGGATCAATGCACTTATCTTATAAGTTTGCATTGTTTGCTTTTAATTCCCTGGCTTCAAAGTCAACACAAAATGGCACCCAGAATCATCTTTTTCTGTGTGAAACAGAATATTAGAGAAAAAAAGTGAAGTGGCATGTTTGGCATGGCCGCCTCTAGAACAACTTTCCTTTTCTGCTGACATCATCAAGTCCTTTTATTTTTCAGCCCCACCCCTGCAGATACCTGTCATATAGGCCACATTTACACTGCAGGTCTTGATCCCCAATTGACCCTTTACAAAGAAATTCAAGCAATAAATATAATTTTGTGGTTCTTTAATGTGAAGTGCCAGATCGCTGTAGCGCCTCAGTTCAAGTGGCACGTGAACCGATCATCTTTTCCTACTAGTTATAGCATGAAACATGTGAACATCAGAAGGTATGTTGTTTCAACCGCGGAAAGACGTCAATACACACCATTTCAAGTTCAAGTCTACTGGCATTAATCTACTAACTTTCCCGTCTGGTTTGTTTGGCGAATTTGGCGTTATGATTGATCAGATCAAACTCCCAGAGAAGGGTAGATTCCGATTTCTTGACTACATCAAATTTTTTGATGACCAGCTTACATCTTCTTTTAAAAGATATTCCATATCCAATATCTGCATTTACACTCTACACTTGGCGAAACAACCCAAGGTAGACACACTGACCCGGAAAAGCTTAGGCCGAAAAGAAAAGACAAAATGATAATACAAGCTTTTGCTTTCCGCACCATCTTTAAAGGTCAGCAAAACATTGGGTTGAGCCCTCATCCTCCATTGAGCCATTGAAAAGAGTCATGTGATCACTGTTGGTGTCCACCTGAGTTGACGTCATTCGCCACTGTTGCTTTTTCAATGGCGTACGACTCTCATTGACGGAAATATCTGATCATGGCAGACGCATATGCACGTATCCAATTCATATCAGATTCATATCTGAGAATATCGTTATCCATGTGTTTTTATCCTACTTACACGTTCGCAGCTCACATCCGATCTGTGCCACATGGGAGGAAAATTTGTAATTGGGTGACTTGAACCATGTAAATGTGGCCATAGAAGACTTTTCACAGTCAAATTAGTTCCCGATTGATAAAGTCCTGTCTTACCATTTTTACCATTTCACTCAAAAATACATCACATTATAAAGTAAAACTACTTTAAGGTTACTGTGATGGTAGAAGTAACTTTACTCACAAGACTACAGAGCTAGGTACTTTCAGAGTAATTCATAGTCCTTTTGCTACAAAAGTTCTTCTCTATCATCTGCCAACCAGCCCCACATCTGGAAGTCTTTAAGACTTACTTCTCTTTGCCAACTCAAGTCACTCCCACTTTCTCCAACACACACTCCATTCCCCTCTCTGCCTATTTTCTATTTACTTTAGTCCTTCTTTCCTGGAGCCGTTTCTGTGAACGCACATGCTTTTAACAAGGCGCCCACTGTACCAGCGTCCCATTTAAAATCCAATGAACATAGAGGTCAGGAGGTGGACCAAATGTATAGTTTTCTCTCGCTGATAGTTGCTATTGATATTCACATTGCAGTTGAGTGTGCAGTGACTGCTTAAGTGATTCATGGAGAAAATATCTTCATACTTGACTCCTCAAACTCGCTTCTCACTGTTGAGAACATCTGTGAACTCGACCCAGATCAGGACGTGAACTTTGTCCCTTGTCATTTGCGGCTAAACAAGACTCAGGACGATCTTGGATTTTCTGGCACCGCTTTCGTACATTGGCTACCCTGATGGAAACATTTTAACACTAAAATATACTTTCATTTTTGAATATGAAGTCTGTAGGCTAGTGCACTTGTCTTGTGGAGGTTATTTTTATCGTTCATAGATTTAGGATGGCAGTAATAAGGAAAACACCATCTTGCATGGTCAGTGGCACTGTTTATGCATACTTCAAGCCAAAACCAAAGGCCCAGCTGTACAAAAAGCTAAAGACTTCTTTACTAGCGGGCTAAAAACAGCACAAGTTCAAAAACATTTTAAGGGGACATTTCAAGAGAGCTCCTTGAAACCGTTCTTTAACTTTATTATTTAGTCATTAGCATTATCTAAAACTTGTTAGTTGCCTAACTCACATGGAACCTCATAAGTGACTAAAATGGAATACACTAGATAGAGTGAAACTCTTAAGTGCAACAAAAATATAGCACTTTGCATGTGAAGTGCACTAGAGATCTGACTCACAATTGATTTACAGTAGAGTTTGATGTTAGCGAGTGGCTAAGCTAACAATACGATGCTCTCTTGAGCATATAACACACAAATATTAGATGAACCATTAATCACATTGAAGACCTCACTTCATGAGGTGTTTTTTTGCATTCTGGGATTACCCTCAATTGTATCTAAGGCCCTGTTTACACCTGCGTTTTGGTCGATTGGATCACAAGTAGACGAGAGAGAGACATTCCCGTTTACACCTGGTGTTTTAATCCGTCTCTTTTGTCCACTTTCAACCACTTCTGTCCTGATTTCTTCAAGGGGAGGGTCTGTGGGCGGGTAAATATATGGGTTTTTTCAGATCTTTCAATCTAATGGACAAAATAAGTTCACGCAATTTACATATGAACCAAAAACGATGGAAAAAACACACAGCATCTACTTTCGTTTCTGCTCTGATAGCCGCAAGACGACGCTGAACGCTGTGAGTGTGTGTTAGAAATCAGGAATGGTGAGAGAACATTGTGCATTGTGTTTAGGTATGTTTTTCATCTTCAACCCAAACTTGGGTCTTCAGCCAACAAAGTTTAAATCCGTCTGGCTAGCACGCTTCCCATAATGTTTCTGCATTAGGTCATTAGGTGGAGAGTAGGCGGTCTTTTGTGGCTGTTCGAACGCATTCGACCACGTAGTCTACACTACAAAAACAATCCGGTCGAATATGTTTTCAACTACCGCTGGAAGTGGTCGAAAGTGGACAAGCTCAAAACGTTTTAGACCCCATTTACACCTGTATTTAGCGTCGCCCACTTGGGATCCAATCGACCAAAACGCATATTTATACCATGTGTAAACAGGGCCTAAGAGATAGCTTCTAGCACGGTTTTGCTGCCTGCCATTTCTTGAACAGCCTTTTGTGTCAAGACTGCATCTCTGATGCCAGAAAAAACTGTCTAGGTTGGCAGCTCACTAGACTTTGGAACAGAGCATTTGAATGTCCTGTTTTCCTAGTCAAATCATATTTGCAAAAAGCTACACTAATAATGTTATCTCTTTGTAACGGTACTAGAACAGTTTGAATAAAGATAAACACTTTAACAACTATTGAGGAATTGTGGCTTTTGGTGCCAAATACAAGAGTATCAATAGCGCTGGCGGTGTCGGGTGTCTCTGTGTTACAATTGGAGGTTGTTTATGGAATCACAAGATTTAGTTTGGGACATAATCCTGTTGGAGGATTGTTGGAAAGCAGAAGAAAAAGGCGGGTGAATAGCCAGCGGATTGAAGCCGGTTAGCACGTGGCATTGTATTTTGGCGCTCATGCCTCTGTCTGGTCCAGCTATAAACGTTCTCATAGGTCAATCCTCTGCCTGTCGCCATGACAACACTGACCCCAGACAGGAAAATTAGGGGAAGTATGGGAAAATGGCCAACAATGACACGTGCAGGAGTTTAATGTTGGGGTGAATTATCGTGAGGAGAAAATGCAGTCTTGCATTTTCCAGCAGTGGAACATTAAGAAGGGTAAAAATGGAGTGATTGTGGATGAAGACTCACTGCAAAGTGTCAGAAAACTCGCATTTCAGTTTTCACGTGTCGCATGCACATTTACCTGTCAGCTACTAAAATATAGCTGTTGGTGACAAAAATAGCCTTCAAAGCTCTGTTTCCCACAACCTTGTGTTATACAACTTTAGGCCTATTTGTATTACATGTATTTATTTTAATGCACACACCATATTTTTTGGATTTTAACGGCATCCTGAGATTATCAGCACATACTAAACAAACTAAACAATCAATTATTCCGCAATAAACAAAGTACAGAACTGCAGATTTTATAATTATAATATGCACCATATGCCATGTAGATATTATAAATAATATGTCCATATGCTACCATCAACGATTGCATATTATGATTTATAGTTTTGGCTTATAGTGGCAACATCTGTCATGATAATCATGAATAAAATAACCCGTGTTTAAATGTTCTTTTCAAACAAGACACATTCTTTCTTTTATCCCTGTGGTTCATTTCTCTCTCTTGTTGACTGATCATTTCACATTTGGAATGATCCAATGAAATTGTCGATCTTCTCTTTTCTTCAAATGCAGCAGGAGGATTTATGGCTGTCGATAAGCAGCCATTTGCTATCATTACTGTAATATTTATATGCTCTGAATGGTAGCTCTCGCAGTAAATGGAAACGTGCTTGTAGACATATGCACAGTAATGGCATTGGGTTTGAATTCTGCATCTGCCATTTTTAGTCTGTAAAGTGCTGAGTCTTAAAGATCCCCAAAATCCATTTAAACAAGATTCAGCATGCTTTTGGGTCATGTGTCTGTAATAGTTACACTATTGTTGAGTGTTTATGCTTAAGATGGAGGAGTTATTCTAATTTGTGTTGTTTAAAAAGATAATTAGGCAAATAATAGTGAAAACAGCACTGCAAAGTGGATATTTGGACACTTAAGTCACATTTAAAAACGTCATATCATTAGACAACAAACTAACAACACATTTGTAAGTTTGTCTTATAAACCTGCATGTCATACTGTATGTTTAAAGTTTCTAAGCAATATACTTTTCTAATCTTACAGTAACCAATGGAATCAATAATTAGAGTGAGATCTCCATTTATGTCAATAAAAGTTTGAGATTGTTTTAAAAACAAATGTAGTTGAATAAAAGTTTAATGAAGACAGAAGGTCAATATACAGGCTATAAAAGCTTAATTGCTGCTGAGAGGTTTTCTTTGAGTAATGCCTACAGTGCTTTCTTATCTCTTAAATGCCCTCAAAAGGTTTGCTAGTCTAGTAAACCAAACAGCCCTGAGCTTTCCCACACGTGTTTCCTCAAGTCATGCCCGTTTTAGATGTACACCACAACTGTATCTATACTAGCATCAGAAAAATTCAGAAATGATTCATTGAATCAAGCAGAAATCTTTGCTTGAGGACATTTTTCAAACAAAAGTCTATTTCTTTATTTTCAGAGTAGTTTTTATGTATTTTTGTAAAACATGCCCAGGCAGGGGAAATCAACGTATTTTCAGTTAAATAAAATAACACAGAAATTTCTCATGCAGTAATCTACTTTAAAAATCTCTCACCCAGGTAGGAATTTACCCCACGGGCAAAAAGACGCATGAAACAACTGGTAGAGAGAGAAAGAAAATCTGCCTTCATAGTGAGTGTGTTCAGTGCCAACAGAAAACATTGACACAGTATAGTTTATTAGAAATTATGCTGCCTTTAAAGAGTCATGAAACCCCCCTGTTATAGCACTGGTCGTTCACATCTCAGATTTGAAAAAGACTCAAGAAATGGGTGTGTAAAGCTATGGAAAAATGGGAGTGTTGAGGTCGGAAGAGGGGAGACAACAACCAATAAAACACAGACCTACAACACACTTATTATACAGACAAATGAATATTAAAATATGAGCGGAGGAAAAAAACAAACAAACAACAGAGTTGGGGGCACCTTGATGCATTTTAAAAAATATAACCCTATGACAACAAACTCACAAAAATCTTATCATTACAGACTACTAACAACTATTAAGATCAAATCAAATACGTTTTGATAAATCATTCAAATATCAGCTAATCAGCATTATAACTTACAAACAGAGTTATTGGTCTATAGGAAAAATTAGGAAGAACATTTAAATAGACGGAGTGAACTGCGACGCTAACAGAGTCACACAAACAAGTGCGTCGCATAGGCGTGCACTGAAGACCAACGGCCAAGGTCAGGACATTCGTTAAATAATACATTAAATTTCATATCATATACCCCCAGAACACTTGGAAAATATGGCATGTGTCACTTGAGATCATTCTGTGATACTTTTGCATCTTTTATAAAAAGTGTGATGCTGGTCGCTATTCAATGCCCTTATATGGACGAGCGTGAGCGGGACATTTTTTGTTTATTATTCTTTTGTGGTCCATAAAAGAAAGAAGGGCATACAGTATTAGAACAACACCAGGGTGAGTAAATGATGACTAACTTTTCATTTAAGGGTGACCTATCCCTTTAGTAATAAGTTAATACGTTTCCCCTTAATAATAAATTATAAGTGCTATCATTGTTTTCATTGACGTGCAAACTGTACATATCTGTTAACATCTCAAAAAATGTGTTTTAGGGTCTCATGACCCTTTAAGACCATTAAACATTTAAATTTAAATGACGTTTTATTAACAAAGTTCAGGAGGAACACGTTCAAATGATCTATCCAATCAGCACGAGAGGAGGCCTATATATATATACACACTATATTGCCAAAAGTTTTGGGACGCCTGCCTTTACATGCACATTAACTTTTAATGACATCCCATTCTTAATCCGTAGGGTTTAATATGGAGTGTTTTTATGGGTATTTTTGACCATTCTTCTAGAAGCGCATTTGTGAGGTCAGGCACTGATGTTGGACGAGAAGGCCTGGCTCGCAGTCTCCGCTCTAATTCATCCCAAAGGTGTTCTATCGGGTTGAGGTCAGGACTCTGCAGGCCAGTCCAGTTCCTTCACAGCAAAAAATCTCTTATCCATGTCTTTATGGACCTTGCTTTGTGCACTGGTGTGAAGTCATGTTGGAACAGGAAGGGGCCATCCCCAAACTGTTCCCACAAAGTTGGGAGCATGAAATTGTCCAAAATATCTTGGTATGCTGAAGCTTTAAGAGTTCTTTCACTGGAACTAAGGGGCCAAGCCCAACCCCTGAAAAACCCATACCATAATCCCCCCTCCACCAAACTTTACACTTGGCACAATGCAGTCAGGCAAGTACCGTTCTCCTGGCAACTGCCAAATCCAGACTCGTCCATCGGATTGCCAGACAGAGAAGTGTGACTGGTCGCTCCAGATAACACGTCTCCACTGCTCTAGAGTCCAGTGGCGGCGTGCTTTACACCACTGCATCCCACGCTTTGCATTGCACTTGGTGATGTAAGGCTTGGATGCAGCTGCTCGGCCATGGAAACCCATTCCATGAAGCTCTCTACGCACTGTTCTTGAGCTAATCTGAAGGCCACATGAAGTTTGGAGGTCTGCAGCTATTGACTCTGCAGAAAGTTGCCGACTTCTGCGCACTGTGCGCCTCAGCATGCGCTGATCCCACTCGTGGCCTACCACTTCATGGCTGAGTTACTGTTGTTCCCAATTGCTTCCACTTTGTTATAATACCACTAACAGTCGACCGTGGAATATTAGTAGTGAGGAAATTTCACGAATGGATTTATTGCACAGGAGGCAACCTATCACGGTACCACGCTTGAATTCACTGAGCTCCTGAGAGCGACCCATTCTTTCACAAATGTTTGTAGAAGCAGTCTGCATGCCTAGGTGCTTGATTTTATACACCTGTGGCCATGGAAGTGATTGGAACACCTAAATTCAATGATTTGGAGGGGTGTCCCAATACTTTTGGCAATATAGTGTACATAGCCGACTCACCTATGTTCCTTCACTCACTATTGGCTCCTATCCCAGCCAGGGATACGGGGGGAGTACTCTGGGTTCGGGCCAAATTTCGAGCTCGGAGCCCTCCCCTCGTACAGCACGCCAAATACGCATAATCCTTATCTGATTATTTGTAAGTGTGAACTGAAAGTAAACGTTTCAGTAGAAGTAAAAGTTGTTTGTGCTGGCTGCATCCCCGCATTCTTTTTCTGTGATGTTCGGTGTGATTGCATCTGATTTGCATGAGAGACGTTGAGGCACGTTGGATCTTTGTTGTAGTGGAGGACAAACTGAATGTTCTAGATCTTTCTGTCCTGGTGGTGGCCTGGAGGAACAGCCCGTTACTGAGGACAGATTTAGCCTTATTATTGTTTAGAGACCCTGTGGTCACCCTGATTTTGGACAGGGTTGTTGAACACAGCTCAGACATTGAGGAGGCTTGCCATAAATCGTGTAAATGCAACTTTTAGAGCTTGGTGTCCAGCTGGAAAATTTTAAAGGACACCATTGTCCTGACCCTCGATGGTTGTCAGAGGTCAGTCATATGTCAGTCACTTATCTTACATGCATTTCTAGTTATAACAAATGTAAAATTCAAACCTCTGTCCCATTCAAACTTTACCTGAACTTTAAGCGCACAGAACAACAATCTCAAAATGTACCTGTTTTTGACGAAAAATATCATTAAGTAATAAGACATGAGACTCCATATGATTTTACCCTGGTCTTTATAGGCATGCTGTGAATTGGAAAAACACCCTTACCATGGTAAAATTAGTGTAAATAAGTGGCATCTCATGGCTTGTTGTTTTTGTTGGCAATTTAGAAAAAAATTTGTATGATAAGGGACACAAATGTTCAATAAATAAGTGTTAATAATAAATGTTTTTATTAATAAATGCAATTAAGAATTAAAATAATAGACATAATACAAATACTTTAAAAAACATAACTTTAATCTTTATAGAATCTTTATAGCTTCTGCTTATAAGGTAAACAAACAAATAAATAAATAAATGGGCATTAAATATTGATTTGAAAATTCAAGAGACATGAGACTAGCACAGCTATGTGTGAAATTGGTTGCCCAAGAAAGTGGTCAAATATACAGTTTAGTTGAGAGTATACAAAAATATTTTACCAAATGATCAATCAGAGCTGTGTAATAAGTAAAAAGTTAATGAATATATTAATAAATTAATTAGTCTCTCTTAATTCATTCTTTGTCTTCTAGTGTGAATGCCTTTGTTCTCAATTGTACATCTCAGTGTCTCTTTGTCGCTCTGCTAATTGGCCGGGGACAGACTTATGACTGGACACTTTTGTCCGTGCTTATAAAACCAAGCTGTGCTTGTGGACATGTGCGGGAGAAAGGACATCTGTCCTTCTGCATGTAATAGGCGACATCTGCAAGTCAGGCTTAAATGGGAACAAAGCCAGCGTTATGACCCTACTTTAATTAACCAGCACTCATTAAAGCGAGTCTGAGCTATTTAGTAAATTATGAAAGTATAATGACTCTTACGCCTTTGGCTCAGTGTATGTATTACAGCACTTTGGACATCAGGAGAGTTTGTTGGGCCCAAGGGATTTGGGGTTGGTGAGTTGAGTTTAAAGGAAGTCCTCCAGACAGAAGGCCACGGCAATTGAGAAATTGATCTATGTCTCAATTGTTCTACAATGTTTGCCTGAACATAAACTAGCAGTTTTTTCTAAATCACATTTGAGTTTTAAAATGCACTTCACTAATGAGCTCTTTCATTAGCGTATGGTTAAAATCAAGGCTGTGTTTTACAGGACAACTTCAGAAGAATGGCCTCAACAGGTTTGGAATAGTTTGCCAGTACCTGTTGTACTAGCATCTCATAAATAACCAGCCAGGAGAGACCACACAAAGACCCTGTGGCCCCCTGTAGATCCAAAGCAAGATGGAACGTGCCGATTGCTTTTCCAGGACAATTTTGAGTCCATAAATATCTCATGCAGTACATCTTTCAGTGCTTCCAGAAAACTTCTTGTCAATGAATGCAAGTAGGTTCAGATGTGGTTGATCTGGATGTTAAAGATAACAGTTTGCCTTGTTGGCTTTCCAAATCATCGTAGTGTACATGATATTCGAATAATGTTTTGTGTTTTGGGAGATTTGTGTTACTGGAGATGATTGTTTTTATGGCCCTGTGTTCTTGTGGCCTTCACTTGCATGTGTCTGTATGGTCCACAA
This sequence comes from Coreius guichenoti, assembly GCA_039654105.1. Classification (NCBI taxonomy): domain Eukaryota; kingdom Metazoa; phylum Chordata; class Actinopteri; order Cypriniformes; family Gobionidae; genus Coreius; species Coreius guichenoti. The sequence continues at coordinate 25,279,287 of CM077191.1, forward strand.
GACGGTATCCCAAGATGTTGTCCCATTTGTAATTTTATGATTCAAATTGCTCCTGAACGCCCTTTTGCAAAGCTTGTACTGGTACAAACTTCGAAGTGGGCTACTACCCAACAGTCCATGTGGCATTATGTCGCCAAAGAGTGGACTCCACCAAAAAGGACAGCATGAACTGAGGTTGATATTTTGGATATGACCTAAGGTGCACACACTAATAGTTAGGTTTTCTATCTAGGTCAACTAAGGATTTTTCATCCTGGTCTAGTGTGCTGCCAAGCCTCAACGTCTGTCCACATTTGCATCTTGAATTCCCATTAAGCTAGATTGCAAGGTTGAAACAGATGGGAGTTAAAGGTCTACACTCTCCTGGGGTCTAGATCAAGACCATGCCTCATTAACAGTGGTTACATTTACTTTTAAGGGTCTCTAATTTGTCTTTAAAGAATTTGTTACTTTAAACAAAGTGTTGGTACAAAACATGTTAAGGGCATCTATTTTTCAAATTTTGTTCAGAAATACTAGTTGAGGTTGGGTTTTTGTAAACTCACTGGGTGTATTCCTAGTATTCTAAGATTATCAACCTTCAAAATGAGGACAGACTTGGCTCGTCTCACGTAGCCTGAAAGCGAGTCCAAGCCCTTCTCTCAATCATCTTTGGAAGCCCTGTTAGACCTCAGCCAGGTTCTTGCCAGGCAGAGTTGATGGAGTAACCACAAAGGGCTCATAACGTTATACTGAAACTCGTGGGAAAATGGAGAAAATCATTTTCAGAGGTTTCTTGGGAAAGATGGGGAAGGGAAAAAAAAAAAGAGTAGGGAAGCAGTTATTCAACAGTGAGACAAGAAAAGATTCACTGCCACATTTCCTGTTTAAGTGCCGGTATCTTCATAAATGAAGATACCGGCACTTTTTTTGTCTCTGTTTATCTTACATGTGCAAATGAGCAAGTGTGGAGCCTCTTGCTTTGTACTAACAGCGTTCCAAACACACATAGCTGTAGAAATCACCTGCTTTTATGTGAGGAACCGTGCTGCCTGTGAGAAACCATGCTGTTGGATCACAAGTCTGGCACAGTCGGTCTCCTAAAATAACAGAGAAGAGGTAATTAGCACTTCCTGCTTTCCAAACTCTACAAGACTATTATATGAACCATATGGAAAGGGAAGACTGGAATATAGGCCCTGTTTAGAGCTGGTATGAATATCCATCTCGGGTGATCAGATCAAAAGTTGTCAGCTGAGACTTTACACCTGCTACAAACACGCATCTCATTTACTCACAATGGATTTTATCGAAGAGGTGGTATCTGATTTTGTGACTATGTATCACCTAATAGGTCAGTGTTTCACTGTGCATGTAGAAAATATTTTCCAAACTTAAAGGGTTAGTTCACCCAAAAAAAAAAAATTCTGTCATTAATTACTCACCCTCATGTCGTTCCAAACCCGTAAGACCTTCGTTCATCTTCGGAACACAAATTAAGATATTTTTGATGAAATCCGAGAGCTCTCTGACCCCTCCATAGACAGCAATTTAATAAAAACAAATAAAAATAACGACTTTATTCAACAATTTCTTCTCGTCTGCGTTAGTCTCCTACGCAGTTTACGTTGTAAATACAGTGCACCACGACCCATGCGGACACAAAAGCTAGCCAATGGTGAGCCGCCGCTCTGCCGTAGAACCGCAGCTGCACTGTATTTACAATGTAAACTGCGTGGGAGACTGGCACAGATGAGAAGAAATTGTTGAACAAAGTCGTTATTTTTGTTTGTTTTTTGAGCACAAAAAGTATTCTTGTCGCTTCATAAAATTAAGATTGAACCACTGGAGTCACATGGACTATTTTAACGATCTCTTTACTACCTTTCTTGGCCTTGAAAGTGGTAATTACACTGCTGTCTATGGAGGGGTCAGAACGCTCTCGGATTTCATAGAAAATATCTTAATTTGTGTTCCGAAGATTAACGAAGGTCTTACGGGTTTGGAACGACATGAGGGTAATTAATGAAAGAATTTTCATTTTTGGGTGAACTAACCCTTTAAGTGCAGCAGAATTGACGTTAGCCAGAATTAAACAGCCCCATAAACATGCTGTCTTACTTTTACACTGCAAAACATTCCTCTAACCACACTATCAAAACATCGCACAAAAATTGTAACTTTAAGGGTACAACAGCTTGTTACTGGGCCAGTACCCTTAAAGACACACTAAAGGTGCATATTAGTACCTTAGAGTAGTAATACATACCCTCTATAAACCTTTTAGGAATAATAGGGTACAAAGATGTCTCTTTGAGGGTACTGCCCCAGTGAAAAGCTGTTGTACATCTAAAGGTAAAATTTTTGCACATTTCTCTTCTGAGAGTGCATCACTTGTCTTAAATCTTATCTTAAGTCTAAGATTAGCTTTCAGGATTTGTACCATCCCCCAATTCTACAGCATTCTGCTATTAGGACACACTAGAGCAGACTGATAATTACAGTGTCAAAGAAAGCATTAGACCAACTAGCACACAAGAAATAAAGCAGACTAATGTCCCATGAGACTATGCCACCGTCTAGCATGCAGTCAACCTAAAGCGCAACTTTTCATCCTATGCATGTTTGCTGTTTATTTAAGAACAACAGCTAAGAAGTATAATGGCAGAGGGCATCTGGGTAGGCTGTGCTATTAGCACTTTTTTTAGGCCTGAACAGAGGGGGAAATGAAGACAAATTTGGAGCTAGGGAGCTAGCTGTTTGTACAGACGCTAGCTGTGGTAATAAAAGAAGGATGCTAACCCTCCAGTCCTATTTTAGTGTTGTTTGGGTGGCTTGTATAACAAGTTGAGATGTTTAGGTAGTTTGTGTAAGCAATGCTTCATGTGGTAAGGCAATAGTAACTGTCTTATAGTCACTAAACCAAGCTAACTAAACTCATTTAGCCTACATAATAGCGCAACAATTTCAATAAAACACCCAAAAACTACTAACTACTAACAAACCTCACATTTCTTTTTTATGAAAAAGGGTGTCACATTTCTGAAATGGTTGTTTAATACTGTAATAATCCGTCAGTCATAATAGCAGATCTTAGACTGGGAAAATATTAAACAAAATGGTTTGACCTTTTCTTTACCCCTACAAGTCAGGAAACGCCTATAACATAACCATCTATGCTCCGAAAGGTCTATAGGAAGCAAACAGGATTTTGCAAGGGAGTATGTCTTGCCTCAAGGCCTTATTTTGAGTATTTTGTGGCAAAGGCAGATGGGTAGGTTTTAGAAGGAGCAGTCTTCCCCAAATGCTTTTTTCCCCATCTGGCTTGTGTGCCTGAATGGGGTTTCTGTGGGTGGTCCCACAGGCCTCTGGGCTATAGCTTTCCAGCTCTGAGCAAACGTGAAGTAGCCTTAGCCTCAGTGCTAAGATAAATTGAGTCAATTCTCTTTAAATTGCTGCATAATTTGGAAAGTAGTCTTAAGCCAATAAACATCTGCAACCTCTAACAAGACCTTCAGTACTGCTGATTTCCGATTCATGATTCTAAGGTACTTGGCTGCATCATTGGAAAGTTGATTAACAAACATACAACCTAATTTAAAAAAAATAATCTCAATTTAGAATCCTCCATGACAGTCCACAAGTTTTAAGTTATTTCCCCCCAACTAATCGGCCAGTCTGAGGGAAAAGCAGTGCAGATTCCCCTGAGACCAGAACATGTTTCCTTCCGTTCTGTCTTCTGTCCGAGAACGGGGGTGTGGTGACACGGTGGTATTTGAATGAGCACGTCTGTGTTTACCCTAGTGTGTTTGTTTGTAATGGTCAGGAATGACGAGAATATTTGGCATTTAGGAATGTCACAATAAGAGCCACTCCAAGAGGCACCTGTAGCAATGGCAGCTGGGTCCACATAATGGTGAGACTGTGGAATTCTGAAACAGGTGTATCCAAGACAAATATGACAGACATTTATTGGCATGCATGATATGTTTGCAGTGCCTGTCCAGTGCAAGTTTTGCAATAGCAGCATGCTCTCCTCAAAGCAGGCATGATCAGTGTGGCACCTGAACAATGTTCAGGAAGACAGAAGGCCCACCTATGGAGATAGAAGTCATTGTTTTTAATGTAGGATGCCAAACCAGAATTAGCATTATAAAACCCATGATAATCAGAATTTGTCTCAGTATGTCAGGATAGGTGCCAGCCAAATTTTGTGGCAGGTGGCTTTTTAGAAATACTGGATTCAATGTTCATAGGGAAGTCTTAAACTAGCACCTAAATTTACTCCAAGGTTTTAGAGACTTTCTTGGCTTTAAGGATGGATGCTTTGATTAATGTGTTTAGATGTTTCTGGAGACTGTGGTGGTGTCCACCTGCATCACCCTGAGTTGGAGATGTGTAGTGGGGTGGGGAGTTTGGGAGAGAGGCTGATGGGAGCTCACAGGGAGATCAAGAATTAGGGGAGGATGGGGGAGGGTACATAAGGGAGCAGAAACCCCCTAGGAAACCGAGATGGGGGGAGGGTTGGGCCAGGGATTGAGAGTCAGATCTGTTGAAGAACAGATTTATCTCATTAGCCCTGTCCAGGTTCTTCTGCACCACCAGGTTACCAGCCAGTTTCTTTCCACTTCAGAGTTCATTCATATTGTTCTTCTAAACTTGCTTGCTTGTTTATCAGTTGCTCTTCCTCTTTAGCTCCGTCTGGACTTGCTTTGGTTGCTTCCATTCAATGAAGACTGTCTTTTTCTTGTTTAGCAGGTCCATCTGGTTCTTTGTGATCCAAAAAAGTAATTGAGTCCCTCAAAGTCCACACCACATGACTAAACATGTCCCAATATGTCTCTTTCAATGCAACCCAAGAATCCACCCCATTATCCAGTTTCTCACAGTTCAAATGTTTGCAGGCAGGCACCGGATGACTGGTTTGTATGTTTGGATAATCTACCAAGTTGCGGTTCAGTCTGTCCATGGATGGCAAAGAGTTTTATGCCTTTTGACTTTGCTATACAACAGGTCTGGGTCTTGTTTTCTCTGGTTGTGCAAGCCACAAACTAAAAGAAAGTTGTTAGGGTGGAGAACGGTGAAAGTTTAAAACCCCAAAGATGGCAATGAGTGTGTTTGAATGATTTGTGGTGAGTACACAAACCACACTATTGCCTCTGTAGCAGGTCCACTCCCTATTTTTTGTCATTCTCTCTCAAGCTTCTGGCTGCTCACAGAAATTGATGTCCACGCAGCACAACCGCAAAGTTGGGAGTCTCAGCTCTTTGCCAGGTTTCTTTTAAGCACATGGAACTACATTTTAATTCTCAGTAGTTCCAAGTCAGCAGTATGGGCCTATAATGATATTGATAGTGATCAGGTATGGTCTGTATTTTGTCTGGGTGTTCTGTAACCAGATGGCAACTACCCTTCATTGGCATCAGCGTGTCAGCTGTACCTTCAACATGGGTGTGTGTATATACAAAGAACGCAGGTTAAGCAGCTGTTGTTTCTTATGCTAGGATATCTACCATTCTAGTCCCTTATTATTTTACATGTTTATTGTAAAATTATGTTTGCATAGCATTGCGGCACAAAAACTCTTGCATAAATAAAACACAATGAGGTAAGGTAATTGAAGACATATTAGGATTAAATTTTCAGCTTCAAATAACAAACCTTCTAAACCAAGATTTTTGCTATGTGAGTGTTTGGAGTTGAAACAATGATATCTTTATGAATGACATGTTTGGGTGAACTACCACAAAGAAACTTTGTTTCACTGCATGCAATGGGGGCTGCTTTTCGTGCTGATGGCTACACTGGAGAAAGAGAATGTTTGACTCATTTAGGTGTGAAGGTCAGAGGTCAGAGGCTTAGGGTGTCGGGATGATTTTTCACATCTGTGAGTTTCTGTCCCCTCAGGCCTAAAGAATCAAGATACACCCTCCTGTCATGGGTGTGGGGGATTCTGGTGGATTTTTGACTTTTTTTTAAAAATGGAAACCCCCTTTAATGAGCAGTACTTGTATGAAAAGTATGGTCTGTTAATATTTTACTTTTTTTGGTTTATTTTTCTCTCAAGAAGAGATCCAGTTACTCATTATTAATTATAAAATAAATGTTTCAATTACTTTTGCTGGAAATTTAATAAAATAGACTTAAAGCGGAGTGGTACTCATACTGGGGTGAACATAACTTTTGTAATTACAGGCAGTATATTAAATGCAGTGTAATTGGTTTGAATATCACTGATTTTGTGCCAGGAAAATGAGGTTTGGGTCTTTCCTTATATGAACCAGGTTTCCACTATAAAATGGTGGACAACAATTACAAGATCTGCCTGTGATGTTTCGACTAAGTACTACTAGTAATTTATATTGTAATATTTAAGATCTTAGGAGGTCCTTCATTGTTAAAAGGGGATTTTTTCCAGAACATATTCCTCTATACAAGTCAATATATGTTTTTATATATAAGAAAACAGATTGATACCTAGATTTTTTATTTTCTGTGCTTCTCCCGTTGAATGCTTTTTTTTAAATAATGCCTGTTGACTCGCCATGTCAAAGCATGACCTTTGAGTTCATCTGTGACACTGAAATAACAAAACAGACATATTCAATTACCTCTAGTTTAAACATTATGCAAACTTTAAATATACAGTACGCTGTGTTTTCATAAATGACACTAAAGGGCCCCAAAGAAGTCATATTCCTACTGAAACAGTTGTCTCGTGTCCAGCAAATGTGTTACTCCATAGATGTTCTTGTTTAATGAAGTGGCAGGCCTCGAAACCTGACATCTGAAGGAAGACATAAGAGGGAGTAAGCGTGTGTGAGGCAAAGAGGGGAAAATAAAATCAACATTTGACACTATGCTATATTTCCATTCATCCATGCTGACGTTCCGAGTCCATCAGATTTGCCATTGCTCCATCGCTCAGAGGCTGAACAGCAGGCCCATTGTGTTGGGTCTCTATTAATAGGGAAGTTGTGTTTCAGAGGCGACTACAGCACAGTTCTTAAAGTGTTGCTTTACATCTGATGGGTAAAGGGTGAAATCGGTGAGGCAAGTGTCACTATTGCTGTTCCTCTTGTAACTGGTCCTACTCAGATAGTCTCGAGCGTTATTCGAACCAGTGATCGTCAGCCGCTAGTGTCACTTGAAGGCCAGGGCAGTGAGGTTTACTCGCACAGCTCTTACTAGCTGGCCTCCGTTACAATCACCCCCTAAACCTCACTCCCATCAGGGTCACGAATTGGTCCTACTCACACCACTCAGAGTGGGATTCGAACCAGTGTTACCAGCACGGGAGGCGGACTCAATCGCTAGTGCGCTTCTTGAGGCCAGGGCAGTGAGGTTTACTTGCACAGCTCTTACTATTTGGCCTCCGTTACACTCACACCCCTAAACCTCACTCCCATCTGAGTCACAGCACCAATATTACTGGTCCTACTCACACCGCTTCGATCGGGATTTGAACCAGTGTCACCGGCAATCGCTAGTGTGCTTCTTGAGGCCAAGGGGGTGAGGTTTACTCGCACAGCTCTTACTATTTGGCCTTCGTTACACTCATACCCCAAACCTCACTCCCATCAGGGTCACGGCACCAATATTCCTGGTCCTACTCACACCGCTCCGATCATTATTTGAACCAGTATCACCGGCATGGGAGGTGGGCGCAATCACTAGTGTGCTTCTTGAGGCCAATGGGGTTAGGTTTACTCGCACAGCTCTTACTATTTGGCCTTCGTTACACTCACACCCCTAAACCTCACTCCCATCAGGGTCACAGCACCAATATTACTGCTCCTACTCACACCGCTCCGAGTGGGATTCAAACCAGTGTCACCGGCATGGGAGGCGGGCGCAATCGCTAGTGTGCTTCTTGAGGCCAAGGGGGTGAGGTTACTAGCTGGCCTCCGTTACTCTCTTAGTGGTTTGAACAGACTGCTGACCATTAATATTAAACTTTGCATAATATTGAAGGTGGGACCCAAGTCGTATCTAAAGACCAGAATTTTATAGAAATCTGAGGGCCTTTGAAAAAAAACCCTGTGGTCGAATGTTTTTCACAGGCAAGCGCCACGCATATTTTATTCAGAAAAAATAAATGATTTGAACAAGATGTGGAGTAAAATCTATTACCTGTAACATGAGAACAATGAAGAAATTTGTGGTAATTTCTTGTAAACATGAAAAGAAACCACTGGCTCCACAGTTGGAATGAATTCATAAAGCCAGATCTACATGAGGAATGAAGCCATATTGTAATAAATTTTAATATTTGTTCAGCTTATGATGGTAGATCTTTCAAAGCAAAGTCAGAGGATCATGGAAAGAGATCCCCTAATCTCGACAAAACTACAAATCCTCCTGGGAACTACTGCATATTGTCTGCTCCATCATTTTGGATATCCATGTAGCATGTTTTTTTCCCTTAGGGTTTTTGTTTTTATTATTTGTTTATCTTTAGAAAAAACACATCTGCTTGACTGACTGGATCAGTGTCACACGGCTGCTGAAAAGATTCCAAGCGTTTCTAAAAGCTCTCCTGAGGTGTGATGGGACGCAGGGCAGTCAGTCTTCCTCACTGTGATTAATTAGCCTGGCAAGCACGTGTGAAGTGATCAGTGCCTGCCGATATGGACTCTAATGATACAACCCAGAACACTCAGATGCAGATAAGACTCAATCTGAACTGGACATATGCTTAGTTATTTTTGCCTACTGTATAAATGACCAATCAGTCACACAGCTGACCACCAGTTGCTATAGCTAGCCTGTTAGGTTACTTTAAATACTTTTTTTTTTTTTTTTTACTTATTTTGAATAAACATTTGTATAATCATTACAATTTAATTTAATGTCATTTTTAAACCAACTTTATAGTGAAATTTACAAGGATGTTTTATCTAGTTTCTGTGTTTTCGTATCTGTTAGCTATTAGCTTGTATTTCTTAGTCACATTTTCTGCCACGGTTCTCTGATTCAGATCTCAGGTCAGGTCAATGCGTTAAATGCTGTATGAATTAGTGGAATATCAAACCTGTGAAACGGCAACATTGTCTTCATATGCATCAATATTGACTTATTTTGTATGAATTATGAATCATTTATATAGCACCACTGTTTCCATCCAAAGTTGTTTACTTATTACTTATGCGCAAAATGTAAATATCGTTTGCGAATAAAACCGTTTTCATCCCATGTGTTCAAGAGAACAAAGTCATCACATCCTGGAAAATTGACACAAAGTATCTGTAGTAAAGTTCTTTTTTCCAATATCATAAATGACTTGCGTCTCAGAGCGTGCAGATGAAACGCAATACACACTGTCATGTTATCTTGCATGTTTGGGAACACAATCATGTGAGACGCTTCTGGGAGGGAATTAAACCAAATAATTTTGATGACAGACTTTTTGCTCAGGCATTTCAGAACGACCAAACCAACATTTGAGATGCTGTGCGATGAAGCTGATCCGCTGGTTAGTCCAGTTATCCAGTCACATCCACTGTTGAGGCATAGTCACATGAGTTTTTTGTTGAGCACCGAGGGATTTATTCAGTTAATGTGTTTCCATTGTAGTTTATGTGCATGTCTTCTTATCAGATAAAAAAATGTATCCGCCTCAATTGAGAATGTATGTGCATCTTGGCATTTCATTTTCATGCGATATTCCAAAATGCGCATAAAAATGGGTGGATGGAAACATAGCTAATGTATTTTATCTCAATATTTCTTCATATTTAGGTTTATATAGCTTCTGTTTTTAGCTATGTGTTAACTACTTTTGTATTCTACAGCTCTTTTGTGGTGAAAGTTATTAAATATCGTCACTAAATGAATTACAGCAATATGGCTTCTATACAAGTCATTTTCACTCGTATTCATTTGTATATATTCAGCGTTTGTTTCAAGACTAAGTCATATTTAGTATTTCGTATTGTAATTGTTGTTAGAATCAGACGTAATACTGGTGACATTTACTGCATTTTTTATATTTACGTCAACTTTACTACCGTCTTCATCGTTAGCTTATCTGTTAGCACACTGTTTTGTGACAGATCTCAGGTCATGTTAACATATTAAGACAATTACTAAATGGATTAAAGACCCCTGACCTCCTGAACAGCTGTTTTTAGGTGCGGTTAACGTTAGCCATGTGCCAAAATTTACGGTCGACATCTGGATTCAGCAATTCCATTGTTTCTGTATGTGTGGGCAGCATGGACCAAAAACAGGTTGCACGTATTGCAACATTTGTGGCTTTTTTTATATATTGTGTTTTAATCTTCAATGACTATCATCACAAAGGCCACTTTATTTAGCCGGAAATGACTAAAGTGCTGACCAAGGCTGTTATGAAAGAAGAGCTTGTTTTTGAAGCAGGTGGCCTCTGTTGAATGGGAAAGGCCACTTAGACATCAGAGAATCAGGCCTATGGGCCCATAAAGGGAGAGACCTCGGCATTTAACACACTCGGATACACACACAGGAACAACCGACACGCGTTAGACCAAACACATCTATATTTCCAGACCAATTATCCATCAGGAATGCACTCTATACTGACACCGCTGCTGTTACTGAGAGAGTGGAATGGGCTTCCTCAAGAAAAAAAGACTTGATCAAGAATTTCAGTAAATACACCCAAATAAAGAGGTTTGTTGGTCTAGTTCCTGGTGTGAGGAAACTCTAAAATTGATTTTCACCGAAGTTATAGTGAAATAGCATCTCGCTATCTTTCTTTCTCTATCAGGTCACACTTTTCTCCCAGAAGTGATGATCTAAGGCAAACGAGGGAAGGAGATTCTTTGTGTGTGAGTGTGTGTTGGGATGGGCTGTGGGAAAGGCAGGCGGGTGTTCAGACGAGGCGTGTACTCATGGGAGATTTCTCGTTTGTACTGCCAGTTTCTAAACTTACAGAAGCTCGACTAGCCGTGCTCTCATGGTGCAAGAGCGAAAATTATGTGTGAAGTGCTAAGAATACTTGGAAATAGAGTAGATCGGATGCTTACCTAATGTCAATCATTCATAGCACAAAATATTGAGTAAACATTAGTGAGACACCCAATCTGTATGGTGCGATTTCCTTTTTAAGCTACACTTGGAGAAATCTTGTAAGAATGAGTCTGTATGTTTGACTGACAGCAGAAAATGAATGGTCAATGGTTTATCTTTTTTGACTTACAGTACTTTGGTTTCCTTTCCAAAAAAATATACAGTGGAATATTTTCATTTTTTCACTTTTTTTGTAACACCAAATCTAATTTGTCCAAAAATCCTGTTCCCATGTATGCTATACTCCTCCGTATTAAACGTGAAATGTTAATATGTTATGCCTGGCTCTAAAACTAAAAATTCATTTATTTCGCTTTTCTAAAATGTTAATTTGAAATATATATATATATTAGAAACATTATTTTGCTATTTAAGTATAGTCACCTTTATTTCTATAGCACTTTATACAATAAAGATTGTTTTAAAACAGGAAAATGATTCAATGTTGCAAACAGAATTCAGTCCTGCTGTAAAGCAGCTCTAAAAAGACGATAGTAAAACTGTCATTATTCAGTTGAAATTAGTTCAGTGTTGATTCAGTTTGGTTTAATAACTGTGTAAAGCAGGGCTGGACTGGGGATAAAATTTGGCCCTGGACAAAACCAACCATCCGGCCCACGAGTTCACACGTGAATGTTTTGCTGGGGTTAGGGCCTTAAATTGGAGTAAATACTTTCAGAAATAAAATAGGACAGAAACAAATAATGATATATATTATTGAATCTACTGCAAATAAGTAATATTTAATTAATACTTAATTTTTGCACTTGACAGTAAAGCACTGATTTTGAGCTAGTATGCCCTAAAGTAAATTTACTGCTCACCCTAATGCCATTCCAAACCTGTATGACTTTCTTTCTGTAGAACATAAAAGAAGATCATTTGAGAAATGTCTGTTTTTTTTTTGTTTTTTTTAAATAGAAGTCAAGGGTAACCAAAATGGTTTGGTTACCAACATTCTTCAAAATATATTTTTTGTGTTTCACAGAAGAGATAAAGACATACAGGTTTGGAATGACATAAGGGAGAGTAAATTATGATATTTTGGGGTGATCTATGCCTTTAACCACAGTAACATTGGTAAAGAGTTAACTCCTAATTTATGTAAGATAGTGATATTTATATTTCATCGAGCTCTAATTGAATTAACATTTACTTCCATTAAGATTCATTAGAACGAGAAAGTTCAACTATTAGTATGATCATGGTAGTCACATGTAAAACCATGCTCCTCGTTACCATGGATATGGTTTCTAAAATAAATAAATAATAATAAACGATAGAATCTGTAATAAAAAATAGTGTAAACATGTAGAAACTACGAAAACAATAAATACATTTTCAATAAATACATTTATGCCTAAACACAATATTTCTACAGTGTTCGTAGCTGCAAGGTAAATTATAATAAGGGCGCTGGATTGAAAATTTACCTCGTCGTGCAGTTTACATGGTGATGACTGTTTTCAGCTAGATTCACCACACGACTGTATAACACAAAATTCTGAGTCAAATCTGAATGGATCAAGCGACTTGCACAGTTTATCACTTGATAGAGAGGCAGAAGCGTAGCGCACGTTCACTTTGCTTTCGTGCGCGGCTTGCGGCTGCACGGTTTGGGTAGCGCCATTTCTTCACACGTCTGGAGTATTTGCCTTTTGCAGCTACACATGCGCTGCATTTTAAAAACGGCACCTAATATGGTGAAGGGGGGAGATCTCCCTTGCTTCACCAATCGGCCCACTACTCGACCGGCCCACCGGTAAAGTCCCAGTGCTCCCTATGGCCAGTACATGCCTGATGTACATCAATTATGAAATTAGTTCATTTAATCTATAAAGCCGCTCTGTAGAAAACAGTGATGTCATTGTCCAGCTCAGTTCAGTTCTCATCAAATAGTGTCAGTGCAGTCAACTTAATAATATTGCCAAATATTAAGTGCCCCCAGCTAAGCAAGCTAAAAGGTGACATTGGCAACAACAACAAAAAAACTCCATTGCCAACAGAAATGGAGAAAAAAAAAACCTTGGGAGAAGGTTCAGGCTCAGTCGGGGGGCCAGTTCTCCTCTGGCCAAACTAAAAATCTATAAACCATTTCAGAAAGAATATTCTAAAATTCAAGTTTAAACTTTTTTTAAAGACAGTTTTCACAATACTCATTTGTGCTTGTCTAACTAGACACCAGCACCTTCTGATGAAACCTATAAATGGAAATACATCATAGGCTAGTCAAATGACGTCCTTTATGACCCTTGTGAGTAAACGGTAACCGGATTGCAGTGCTGCAGTAGAGAGCGTGTTCAGTGTAGTTGCAGGCATGTGTGCTTATTGTAAAGCCGATTCCATTGTAAGGAACGGCCAGCATCAGCAAATACTCCAGGCTTTGTCCTGCCCTATGTACAGAGAACCAGACTCTACAGGCGCTTTACCCACTGCAGCTGGACAAATTTGTTGTGGGCTGGATTTTCATGGAGGGGTTTAGAATACCATTTGATGAAACCTAAAGCTTCTCATAAACAGCGGTTTCTCATGCCGCATCCAGCCACATCTTATGTTTGTGGACAGATATGTGCATGCATCTGAATTTGTGCATAGTCATATAAAGCATGCTATCTGATCCATGATATAACAATCGTCATAAAGAAATTGGAGCCACAAAACAATCCTGAAATGGGAAGTCCAGTAATCATTTACTCACATGTGCGTTCTCTCTGAGTTCCCTGAAATCCTGGCCCACAATTAATTGGACAGTCATGGAGAACTAACCAAGCAATATATTTTTATACCTAGCCATATGTTTTATATTTACAGTCATGTACCACAGGAGAGGAAATCAGGCCCTCTTGAAATCTCTGCATCCTGTCAGACGTATTTAGTGGTGCATGCTGTAGCAAATATCACTATCACTTACACTCTTCTCTCTTATTCTTAGTATTCTTCCATCCAAAACTTTGGTGCATCCGCATAGACAGATACAACTTTCTAGTGTGCATATGTCAAGCGCCTGTGTTCACGCATGCTATCAAATAGAGCGTATTTTGAAAGGCTTTGTGTTCAGCTGTATGCTAAGCGTTCCTGTCAAAATTTCAGTATATTTTGGCTTTACTATAAAACTGCCTTGTAACCACTTTAGCAAGTAAACTTTAGCAAACACAGCAGCCAACAGAACCAGAATCAACCACCTAGAAACACCCTTACAACTAGATATAACACCATAGAAACCACCTTAGCTACCCCCCAGAAGCCTTTAGCATTTAGTTTTGCTAAGGTGGTATGGTTGGAAGTGTAAAAAAGGTTATTTCCCTCTTTGTGATCTGATATCATGTCACATTTAAGAGTGTTGTTTTGGTACTCAGCCACCCTGAAGTTGTAAATATACCGTAAATCACAGACACCATTATGAGGGTGTTTACTGTAAACAAACATTTAGCTTTGTCTACTGGAATTTATGATCCCTGTGTTATTGAGTAGTCTGAGGAGTCATTCCCATAGTGCTTTACTGTTACCACACTGTGGTATTATAAATAGGCTGTATTCATGAAACCTGGAGCCACCCTCATCTGTAAATGTCTTGAATCTTTGGCAGAACCACAAACCATTGGCATATCTCGAATCTGGCCCCGTGGGTAGTATGGAAAGGCACTTATCAGCATTTTTGATGGATCCTGTAAGTCCGTTTAAAGTACAAGTTATGCTCAGTCGATTGCATTTATGGTGTATTGATTACCACAATAAATTATTTCAAATTTGTTAAAAGAGGCACCTACAATGGAAGTAAATGTGTCAAATTTTAGGAGGATTTTACAGCAGAAAAGCACTTACATTTATTCTTCTTTTAATACTTGTGTATTATTTGAGCTTTTATGGTTTACAGTGTTATGTTCTCAAGACAACAAAATTGTACAATTGGATAGAAAAAGGTTTGTAAGCAACTGTTTTTATTAACTAGCATATTGTTAATGTCTTTTGGCTATACTACTAAAACAGTCGCTGTCAGAATATGCCAACTTCCTTACTATAAAGTATGCAGAAAAACATTACACCAAAAGAGGAATATGTCCAAATGCATAGTGTTCAAAAACCAGTGGGCATAACTGACCCGGATGACCTACTACTTCCTCCAAGATTCGATGGACACTTTCTAATCCCATACCTACTCATACTGTATGCGATTTTGAACACAGGCACTATTTTACAGGGTTTCCGCAGGTCTTAAAAAAGTCTTAATTTGACATTCCACAATTTAAGGCCTTAAAAAATGTCTTAAATTGGATCAGAAAGTCTTAAATTCAATATCATGGCATTAAATTAGGGCCCTATGATTTCTGCGATGCAGAAAACATGGACGGAATTGCAGAATCCATTCATAAAAATGGAATTTACTGTATAATGCAGAATGTCACAGAATTTGTCAAATTTTGGATGAATAAATCAAAAGTAGGTCAGTACACTTAAAGGGACAGTTCACCCAAAAATCTAATTCTGTCATCATTTACTCACCCTCACGTCGTTCCAAATCCGTAAGACTTTCGTTCATCATATTAAGCGATCGAGTCTCTTCAGAAAATTTGGAATAAACCGCTTGATTCGTATGGATTCGTTTTAAGGATCACTTTATGAACTTTTTGAAGCATCAAAGTGGTAGTAGACTGTCAATGGAGGGACAGAAATCTCTCAGATTTCATTACAAAATATCTTCATTTGTGTTCCGAAGATGAATGAAAGTCAGTAAAATTTAATTTAACCATTAAAGCGGAGTCCAGAAAAATGAAAACAGAATAAACTATAAAACAAAAAAATAAATAGAACACATTTAATTGCAAAATTAAATTGCATGCACTGCAAAAAATTAATATGTTCCTCAGGATTTTTGTTTTCCAGTACAAATTCAAAACATCCTTAAATCAAGATACATTTACATGACATGCACAATGAAGAAATTAAGTGAGTTTATGCTTAAAACAAGAGCAAATATCTGTCATTGGGTATGAAAATTACTTACATTGGAATTGTTAATTTTTATGAACACTTTGGCAGATATTTGTTCTTGTTTTAATCAAAAAAGATTTCCCAAGATTTCTTATATCAAACTTTAATCTATTTTTTGTAAAATGAATTAAAAAGTTATGGAAATCTGTTGGAAATTGTATTCTCAAACTTTGAAGTGTCACTAATACAACTCATTGTGTGCTTAGACATTTACATTTAGACAACATATTGATGTGTTATGTTTTCTTTATTCCTTAAATTTTCTTTAATTGGTCTTAAAAAGGTCTTAAATTTACCTTCATAAAACCTGCAGAAACCATGTTTTATGATAAATAATTTGATAAATAATTTTAATATAATGATAAATGCCCTGTTCACTTCCATTGCAACAGCCTCACTGTAAAGGAAAGGAGGGAGGAGTAGAAATGAATGTTTGTTTGTTATGCCACAAATCTTGTCAGCTGAGCTTAACTTGTACTGAACCCAGAATATTCATTTAAAGTTCACAGATGGGATAGAGATCCGTCTTTCCTGTGAAGCTCCATTCATAAATCAGAAACAGGACCAACAATATTGCTTTGTTTTTGCTTCTCTGGTAGGGTTCCTTGCTTGTTTCCTTTTCCTTGGCAGGACTCTCACCCCTAAAGGCCAAAGCAAAGCTTTGTCCAGAACTACAAAGAACCAGTGAGAAACGTAACTGCACAAGTTTCCCCTTCCTTGATCGCTCTGTTTTTCCTGATCCTTCCATGTGGACAGGATGTCACTACTGGAGACAACTCAACTAAATCAACCAATGATGGCTCAGAAAAACACAAATTTAAAGAAGGAAACTGTAGCATGAAGCTATGACTGTCTCATAAACCAAACTCTGACTCACTAAGTCCGAAACATCCCAACAAGACTGGAAATAAAAAGAGGTTGAAGGATCCGAGCAGATCGTTTCATGTTATGTAACTGTAACAGTTGCCATAAGTCATTGCTTTAATAAAGCCATCCTGATCTTATGCAATAGTTTAATTGGGCAGGTGATCAGATTAAAGTGTAGAAGATGCTGCATTGCTCTGAGAACCTTGAGTTGACTCATTCCAGTCAGATTATACTGGGAAAGTCCCGTTAACTCATCAACACAACACCAGGTTGTTCTAGAAAACAGCACTGTGTCTGCAAGAGAAGATGTTTACAGAGGAAGTGACTGTCCTGACCTTGTGCAACCTTTGTTATCTAAGACAACACCTTGGAGACAAAAAGACAGTTCTAGTCAGCATTGGTTGTCATTCTCGTGATTTATGGTCAAATGTTACTCAGTGGAGAGTGACGTTTATTAGTAATGCTGTTTGGATTTAAGTGTTTCACAATCCCAGAATCTACTGATACTTGCTAATTCTTGCATTTGTTTTTGTATTCCTCCCTGAAAACTTACAATTAGTTTGTTTGTAATTGAAATGTGTGGTTTTTAAGGTTATGGATCATAATGCTACCTTTGTTTTTCTAATCTCTCTTGCTGTTTTGAAAGTAGTAAATACTGCAAATGAAAAACTGATTTTGTGTAGAACAAGTTTCTTTTGCATCTAAATCTGGAAAAAACATGGCAAGATCCATGTTTAAATTTAAATTTAGTTTAATTATATGCCCGTAAACGACAATTTCTTTTATTTTGTGCCAAGGAGATTTATTTTCAGGGGCTTCATTTATAAAATGTGCATATGCACATATTTGAACAGAGTGTGTGTACGCTAAAATCCATGCCAACGTCCATATTTATAAGAACAGTCTTTGATGCAGAAAAATGCTTAGCGCCACGTCAAGGTCTAAGCAGACGTTCGCACTTTTCCTTGTGGCAGAGAGTCGGAGAACTGCAGGAATTTGGAAATGTAAGCAATTCTTGCTACTCGCCGTTCTCAAGTAAAGGATTTGGACGTTGACTGGTGCTCTTTTATATGTTAATGACATTAATTAGGTGGCATTTACAAGGCGGAGATCTGAAGAGAATCACATCTCGAAGAGTGGCGTATGTTTTTTGTGCTACGTTCATTCTCTGAATCACATGTACGCACATTAGCGAAATTATCGTAAGATCAAATGTAGGATGGTTTCTACGCAGCATTTTATAAATGAAGCCCCAGAGTGCTCAAATTCCTATTACAATAAATGAGTTTTGCCTGAAAGATTACGCCAAGCAACTGCATTTTAAGTGTCATTTACATTTACAATTTGTCTTGATTAGTTTCCTTTCTTTGTATTCCAGGCGTTCTGTCCCTTCCGGCTCATTTCAGTCCGTACACAGAGGGATGTCAGACGGGATTGGAGAGCAGGGAGGATGCGTACGCTGAACTGGAGCTGCGGACACTCGAGCAGGCCTTACTGGCCACATGTGTGGGCAGCATCTCAGAACTGAGTGAGTGTCTTGACTTCCTTCCTGTCTGCTATGTCTGATACTCTTGGTTTTATCTGTTTCTCTTTCTCTCTCCTGTCCATTATGTCCATTATGAAACATACTGAATCATTTACAACTCAGAAAGGTCACATTTAAGCTATAGCCTACGAGAAGGTTATACACGCTGGAGTTTTTCAGTATGGCTCTTATTGCAAATGTAATGTTAAATTGCTTTTTATATTTGGATAACTATATTTGTATTGGAGTTATAATAGTGCAAAAAAAAAGTAAAATAAAAAGAAAAATTGCAAATGGAATAAAAATATATAATATGAGTATATGCATATTATAATTATATGCATAATGAATACATGAAAATAAAGGGAAAATAATTGTTTTAAATTAATCACTTGAAAAAATATTTTATTTTGCATTTTTTATATACCACTCATCGTGGTGTGACCAACAATAGCAATAATTGTATTCAATTAAAAATAAAATATCTTATTTCTGTGGCTGAAATATGAATCACTGATACAGTATGCTTAAGTGAAGGGTATTTTTAAATTTTTTTTTATCAGTTTTATGCGATTTACAAAAAAAAAAAAGTATGTTAACTACATTTAAGAAGGCAGCTTTGAAATTACAAAACAAAAATATGAGATCATTATTTGAAAAAACTCAAAAGAAATGAAAGTACTATGTCTCAACACTTTAATTACTGAGAACTTATAAAAATAATGTTAAGGATGTTAAGGAAATTAATTAATTTTAAGATAAATCACGGTCGCACCACATGACATTTTTGAAGGCTACGTCCAATTCAACTAGATGAAAAAACACTAAAATCCACTTAATTTAACATTTTAATATGAATTTAGGTGTACACAACATTCTTAATGTTTGAACAGTTGCAATAGATATTATTATATTTTGTATTTTAAAATTGGCCTGTCGAAAATTCTTATACGTCATTGACCCATAAATAAAATTATATTAAATTATAAAAGTATATAAAAGGAAAAAATCCTTGTGGTTAATGTCTCTACCTGTCATAGTGCTTGCATTGACACTCAACAGAGTAAAGATTGTAGCAAGTATCGTATAGAGGCACAATTGCTTGGTGTTATCCCTGCAAACACAACATGGAAAAGGAGATAATGTGGATGCTGTTTATCTTTCTGGCCTGATTAGCCTATTATTTTATGCTCTGGATAAACCGCCATGTTGTTACCAAAGGGCAGGCATGTTTGCTTTCTAAACAGAATGTTCTGCGACGGAAATAAAGAAAAAACAGACAAAAAGAGGCTTGAAGTCAGCTTGTGTATCTGTTATTCTAGTTAATTCCTGCAGGATGTTATGGCGTTAATAGACACTCCTATAAGGATTCGGTGAAGATGAAACGCTTTACCAGTCTCTCCTCTGACTTCATGATGCCTGACTCATCTGCACTGAAATGAAGCATGTCTGTCTCAACACGGTTCCCTTGATAAAAGCAACATCTGGTTTGGCATTTATTGTTTGGTCTGGATTTTATACAAGTGGAAAGCTGAACAAATGTAAAGTACAAAGATTACAGTACCTTATTCAGCAGAGTCTGACTGTCGGTTCATTATGCAGTGTTTCGGTTCCCTCCTCACACAAGTTTACATTTGAAAATGGGATATTTCCCCTGCAGTGAAGGAGTTCTTTGTTGGCATGGGCTGTCTTTCTCTAAACTGTTTTACCTGTGTTTACCCATCATGCCACAGGCCCAGCGGTGGCAGAGTTGGCGGCTTACTGATGGAAGGCACGAATTTCCTACTGCAAAAGCCCAAACACTTCGCTGCTTGTCTCCCACAGCACAAGGGCACGTTCATGCAGACCAAACGTTTAGTAGGGCATTAGCGATCGCACACAAACTCAATGAATTCAGTGAGAGCTCTCTTTGTGCACTGCCTGTGAGGTTGGCACCTCCCCATGAGTTCTCATGAAGGTTTGATCCAGCTGTACCCAGGAGATCCAGCGGACAGTGGGGCATCTGTACATCTTCAGCTGGACGCACATGGGGCATCTACACAACCTAAAATGGCGGATTTGGGCCCATAAAACAAATCTGGGATGTGAAAAATTTGCTGTTGTTTGTAGCCCTTTCTGACAGAATTTGGAGGGATGGTTGAAAGGGAAGAGCCCTGATATACTACAAGCAAAATCGAAGAACGAACTGATGTGTAGTCGTTTTAAACAAAATCAGGCCAAAACGAGATTTGTTTGGAGTTCGTTTCGGAAGCTTGAAACATTGACACTACAATTGGTCCATGTCAATTATGTAATAGGTGGGTGTGGCTCTGAGGCTCCACCTTCTTTGACATGGAAATCTTCTCCGGTTCATTTCTTCTGTTCAGTTTGTTGAGATAAAATGCGAGTAGAAACATGAACACACTGGGGAGCTGCTTCAGAGTAGAAATTGAAGTTGCAATTCTAATCGAAAGTGACACTGACACTGTTTTTGCTGTAAAGCTGCTTGCTTTAAAGCAATCTATTGTATAACGTGCTATACACCAATCAGGCGTAACATTATGACCTAATATTGTGTTGGTCCCCCTTTTGCTGCCAAAACAGCCCTGACCCGTCGAGGCATGGACTCCACTAGACCCCTGAAGGTGTGCTGTGGTATCTGGCACCAAGATGTTAGCAGCAGATCCTTTAAGTCCTGTAAGTTGCGAGGTGGGGCCTCCATGAATCGGACTTGTTTGTTCAGCACATCCCACAGATGCTCGATTGGATTGAGATTTGGGGAATTTGGAGGTCAAGTCAACACCTCAAACTCGTTGCTGTGCTCCTCAAACCATTCCTGAACCATTTTTGCTTTGTGGCAAGGCGCATTATCCTGCTGAAAGAGGCCACAGCCACCAGGGAATACCGTTCCCCTGAAAGGGTGTACATGGTCTGCAACAATGCTTAGGTAGGTGGTACGTGTCAAAGTAACATCCA
The DNA here is from genome assembly GCA_039654105.1 of Coreius guichenoti. NCBI lineage: Eukaryota > Metazoa > Chordata > Actinopteri > Cypriniformes > Gobionidae > Coreius > Coreius guichenoti. Next base: position 25,300,654 of record CM077191.1, read on the forward strand.
CATGGATGGCAGGACCCAAGGTTTCCCAGCAGAACATTGCCCAAAGCATCACACTGCCTCTGCCGGCTTGCCTTCTTCCCATAGTGCATCCTGGTGCTTCTTCCATTGCTCCGTGGTCCAGTTCTGACGCTCACGTGCCCACTGTTGGCACTTTCGGTGGTGGACAGGGGTCAGCATGGGCACCCTGACTGGTCTGCAGCTATGCAGCCCCATACGCAACAAACTGCGATGCTCTGTGTATTCTGACACCTTTCTATCAGAACCAGCATTAACTTCTTGAGCAATCTGAGCTACAGTAGCTTGTCTGTTTGATCGGACCACACGGGCCAGCCTTCGCTCCCCACGTGCATCAATGAGCCCATGACCATGTCGCCGGTTCACCACTGTTCCTTCCTTGGACCACTTTTGATAGATACTGACCACTGCAGACCGGGAACACCCCACAAGAGCTGCAGTTTTGGAGATGCTCTGACCCAGTCGTCTAGCCATCACAATTTGGCCCTTGTCAAACTCGCTCAAATCCTTATGCTTGCCCATTTTTCCTGCTTCTAACACATCAACTTTGAGGACAAAATGTTCACTTGCTGCCTAATATACCCAATAACAGGTGCCGTGATGAAGAGATAATCAGTGTTTATTCACTTCACCTGTCAGTGGTCATAATGTTATGCCTGATCTGTGTATAAATAAACGTGACGCAACTTGACGAGTGCTTAATTGCAGAGCTTGTGCAAACATCCAGATCGCTATAATCAAATGCTTTCTTAACAGCTATTTTCTCAGCGCGGTCATTTTTGTTGTGTGTTTGTTGTATTATTGAGAGGAAAGTGTACAGCACTTAAGCACTAAATGCTGCTTCCAGTGTAGTTTCAGTGTCAGGATGTTCACTTACAGTATACCGCTGCTCAGGTTTTTCGAACTTCTTACCGCTAAGCAAACAACAAAATGATCTTTGCTGTGAGTATATCAGGGCCTTTAAATTGCAACAAGTATTACCATGAGCTTTAAGGATATTGTATTTAATATCCCCAGTCCAATCGCACTGATCTCAGCCTTCAGGGCAGGCATTAGTTGCAAAGCCCCAAACTTCCTGATTGTTTCATAAATTCTCTTAAGACCCTTTGTAGGGCCTGGCAGGACACAATAGGGCCCCTATTGCTACAAGTTTGGCATCTTTCAGATAATGACAGGAATTCTTCCGACTCACAAACCACTCTGTGGTTTGAAAATGAACCCAAGGGGTGATTACCACAAATGAAGTCTACATGTTCCCACAAATGGAGAGACCAGCCCACTACTTTGCTTCTCAAGTTAGCGTAGACTATAAGACATGCATTGAATGCTAATCTGTGTATCCATATGTAGTTTAGATAGTACTAGGACTGTTTCCTACCACATGTTGAGAATCCCATTTTCATCTGACTCATTGGTGCAATCTTATGGATGTTCATATGTTGTGGAACTGTGAGATCCATGAGGAAAAGACATCAGCAGGTGGGCGTTTTGTCCTCAAAGAAACATGTTTTATCTCTTTCACATAGCTACTGTATGAAGGCCAACTTGTGGTTTTTGGTTTCAATTAGTGTCCAAGGTCTTGTTGAGCTTCTGCTTGAGCTTTGCTGATAATTTGATATCTGGGTCAATGACAAATAAGAAAAAGAAAAATCTTTGAAAAATCGAGTGTACTTTTTGTGTTCATGTTGGTTTTTGTGGTGTTTTTTTTTTTTTTTTTCTTTTTTAAATATTCAGTTAAAATTGAATTATTCTAAAATCATTTTATCTGTTCTGATTCATTCTTATTATTTTCATTAATATAATTTTATCCATTATTTTTATATTTTGTGTGTCTTGGTGCAAGCATTCATAATCATATCTCAGCTCGATTTCTCGCTTAATGGTTGAAACAAATGTTATATTGTTTTTTTTTTTCTTTTTGTATGTCTTGGATTGAACAGCATCAATAAAAAAGTTAAGCTATATCATTTTTTTCAAGATAAATTATATTTGATTTATTGTGAATTATTATTAATTCATAAATATAATTATGTTTTTGTAAGGTTGTACCATGTGACATTTTACAACCTGAACTAAACTGACCATGTCATAAGAGTCAAATTATGAATTAATGAATATTTATGTATTTATTTATTTTTTTATTATAAATAAATACTTTTTCTTCATGGTGGTTGCACCACATGACTTGGATTTGTGTAATGGGTTAACAAAAATTCTCATTGCTCCAACCAATAATGCTAATACTGCTAATAACAATAAAATATTGTGCCAAACTATTAAGTTTTTCTTTTTTTTTAAAAAAATAATTTCATTTTATTAATAAGGCCTTTTCTTCATTATGATATCAGGTCAGTTGTACCACCCTGACATTTTTGACCTTATGCTCATGAAAAAAGTAAATAATAAAAAATAAAAACATATTAATCATAGGAGAGGGATATTCAAGTGATTTTATGTACAAAGTGCATTTTTAATGCATTTTTTTAATTGAATTAAATTAACCTTTATTTTCCTGCTCTGAAGTTTCTGATTTGTCCATTGTTTGTCAACATCAGGTGACCTGGTGTCACGGGCCATGCACCATATGCAGCGCCTCAGTTCTGTCCGGCACGGGCTCAGTCCGGCACGTCATGCCCGCCAGCAGCAAGTCTCCTGGTCTCCGGATGCACTCCACACTCTCTACTACTTCCTGCGATGCCCTCAGATGGAGTCCATGGAGAACCCCAACCTGGATCCACCCAGGATGGCTCTGAGCAAAGAAAGGTGAGCCTCATTACTATTCCCCTCCCTTTAATCCAGTCTCCAATTCACACAATGGGTGCTGAGCTAATTAACACCCTAAACCCCTAATGGCCCATTGATATGTAAGTAAACTCTGTGAAATCCAACAGCCTGAAGGTACTTTAAAGCTGTTAATGATATAGTAGAAATGTGAGGAGCCAGCTGCTGTTTCCTGGATGGTCATTATATTTTGTTCTTAAAGAGAGGTTTGTTTTAAGACTGGGTCATTAGCTGTTCCGTCTTGCTTCAAGGATGTCCTCAGGATATTACCTGCTTGCTAAAGGTAAATAAGAAGGTTTATATTATGCAGGGTTCAGTTACATGTGTACTGTAAATATTAGCTCTTCACTGAGGTACTCTTGGAAGGATGCCTGTTTGTAGGATGCAAAAATGCTGAGAAAGATTGGTATCAAAGAGCACACCCAGGTTCTTAACTGATGACGAAGACTTGACAGAGCAGCCATCAAGTGTTAGACAGTATTCTAGGTTATTACATGCAGTGGTTTTTGGTCCAATAATTAGAATTAAGTAATAGGAAATTACTAGTCATCCAAAGAAATATAGAGCTGAGTATCATCAAGTGAAAACTAACGGCATGCTTCCTAATGATATCTCCCAAGGGTAGCCATGTACAGGGTGAAAAGCAACTGTCCTAGTACTGAGCCTTGTGGTACTCCATACTGAACTTGTGATCGGTATGACGCCTCTTCAAATACAAATTACAAATTTTTAACGGTGAAGTATGATTTGAACCATGCCAATGCAATTCCACTAATGCCAACATCATTTTCGAGTCGATTCAAAATAATGTTGTGGTCGACAGTATGGCAGTACATCAGCTCTAGAAAAAAGTTATTGTCCAGCTAAAGGAAGTTTTTGATTGATTCATTTCCGTTGTAAATAATCATTATTTATTTACTTTGGGGCCACTTACACGTCATCATTTTCATACGAATACGTATGTGCGCAGGCGTGTAGTTTTACTTTACAAAATGACTGCCAAATTACTTGTCTGCATTACGTAATACAGCGTTTTTAGTAATTTCCGATAATTCCGATAACGGAAAGTGAAGTGAAGGAGGCCTTCACAGGGGAGAGTCTAATTGACACAATCTTTGCTGACACTTCAGGGCTGCGTTGTGGTCGTGTCTGGGCGCAGGTCCACCATCTGGTCTGGATACGGCCTGGATCCGGCAGACTACAGTAAACCTTGGGATAAAGAGACTAATATTAGAGTAGATGCCATTTTTCTTATGATGTAATGAGTACATCAGGTGATATAGGAAGTGTTCCTGGTTCCGGCTGATCTAGTTAATGCAGCCTAACAATAATTTCACTGATTTGAATAATAGAAATTGATAAAGTTCTATGTGTATGCCATAGTAAAGAGATGTGTTTTTAGTCTAGATTTAAACTGACAGAGTGCGTCTGCTAGGAAGACTGTTCCAGAGTTTAGGTGCTAAATAGGAAAAGGATCGACCGCCTGCAGTTGATTTTGATATTCTAGGTATTATCAACTGGCCAGAGTTTTGAGATAGCAATAGACGTGATGGAGTATAATGCGTTAAGAGTTTGTTCAGGTACTGGGGAGCTAAACCATTTAGTGCTTTGTAAGTAATTACAAGATTTTAAAATGTATACAATGTTTAATAGGGAGCCAATGCAATGTTGACAGAACCGGGCTATTATGGTCATACTTCCTGGTTCTAGTAAGAACTCGAGCTGCTGCATTTTGGACCAGCTGGAGTTTATTTATTAAGCGTGCAGGGCAACCACCCAGTAGAGCATTACAATAATCTAGCCTTGAGGTCATGAACACATGAACTAACTGTTCTGCATTTTGCATTGAGAGCATATGTCGTAATTTAGATATATTTTTAAGATAGAAGAATGCGGTTTTTAAGGGGACAATGCACTGCCTCAACTCACTCAATGGGATAAATATTAGCGATGTAGCTACACAACGAGGGTTACCAAGCCGTCCTGTATTTAAGGCATCAATGAAGCGTTCCGTATCAAAGCCATACGGAATGCAGTTTGTCCCGTAAACGCAGACATATGCTCTAAATTGAAAATGAATAATTTCTTTTTGAGACAAATCATTGTTTGATTTACAAACACAGCCCTTCCCTAAAGGCTTTAAGACCCAGCAGAATCCTCTGTCGGCTGGTCGCTCCCAGCGAGCGGGACTCGCACTAATGGCAAATCCCTTTCACTGTCCGCGTTTTGATTTCTGCAAATCAGTTTGGGCGAATGCAAACAACGTACTTATTGTTCATAAGTACAGCATTCAGCCACGCAAGAAAACATGCAAAGTCTCAAGCACCAAAAGCAGCCCATAGTAATCCTATAAGTTCTCTTTAAATGAAAAATATGCATTTTCATTTACTCATACATGGTTGCAACAACGTTTAGTTAAATTTTTTTGTGCCACTGTTTAAAAAAAAAAAGTTTTATTGGATGAAATTTCAAAGACGTTCAGTTATTATGCTTTCAAATTGTATGCAAAAAAAAAAAAAAAAAACTCTTAAGTTTATTGTTTTGAAGAGGTTGATGATATTTAATATCTGTTGGTGTAGCTATATATAGAAAATGGGTAAAATTCAACAATTTGAACATGGAGCCACATTGAGATCCCTATAACTCTGGAAATTAACCATATTGGGCCTTAAAAATTAAGAAACCAAAAGAAAAGTTTAAGAATTAGAATCTAAAAGGATATTAAGATATCTTTAATAGGAGTTACAGGCATGCAAACTTGAGGCAAAAAACACAAGAAATGCTTTTTCTAGACTTACCAATCTATGTGTAAAAATAAAATGATGCTGTTCTAAAGTCATTTTACCCCCCTCTAATCTGTCATTTTGACCCTCCCTTTACAAAATGTCGAATTACTCAGTAAATATACATCCATCGCATTTAATATTTTGGCTTTCTTCTTCATTTATATGTGGAAAAATGAACAAAAAAAAAAAATTTGAGCCGGGAAAGTTTCTGAAATTTGGTTGATTTTGACACAGAATGACCCAAATGTGTGACCCAAGGGAACCTTTTATACACATACTTAACTGACATACATTGTGTGGTACAGTACAAATATTTTGAGTGTCCCTTATTCTGTCCTTTATTTTCCTATAAAGAACCATGATTGTCCCTTTTTTTCCTTTCCAGAAGTTGGCAACCCTATACACAACACATATCGAAAACATCTGAGTGGCTTTTATGCTACTGATAGCATTGCTACTCTTAACTAATGGAAGCCTAAGCTAACATTCTTGTTTGTGAACTCTTTGATGTTTCTTCTTTGACATGTAATACATCATGAAAACAAGCACCAACTTGTCAGCCTGAAAATTATTTACAGTATTTAATTAAAAATGGATGACACAGGTACAACAATTTCTGAAAGCTTTACTGCTGCATCCAAAAACAAAGTAAAGTCCTTCGTTTATGGGCTCAGATTCTTTGATGTTTGTTGTTGATTGCCAAGCACAGTTGTCCACATGTTGTGATCTTGATATTGGCTACAGCTGGATCACTTGTGCAAGACCTTCAACTAACAAACTTAAGTGGAAAACAACAATGGAGCCTTACTGCCAACTCCAGGACTCCAATCATGAATCTTCCTTAATGCGCGTGCCAGAAAAGATTTCCAGCAATATTGGTGCATTTGTGGACATGGTAGAAAGGCAAATGGGATACAGGTGGTGCTTCACTCCTGGCAGTAATTACGGTAAAGGGCTCAATCATTATTTAAGGTCTCCTCTCTGTGCCTTCTATTGAAATGTCTATAAAACCTTAGCTTGAAATGAAACCACAATGGCACACAGGCGTACTGTGTGGTCCTAACAGAGGACTGTAAACCAAAAGGGGGCGTTGCAGATCCAGTGAAGTCTGGATATGTGAGCTAGAGTTTAGTAATAGGAAGTGTTGATTTATGATGGCTGAGGACAGGCTATGTGTCTCTTATTGAGTGGGTGAAGAGAGAGGGAGGAAAGGGTCAGAAAGGTGAATGGGAGTGCTGGGTGGTAAGTGGTCGCACATCAAGGAGTCATTGTAAGATGAGAGGGGTGGAAGGTACGCTGACCCCAGATCAGGACAGAGAAGACAAGACCTATCCATACATACCAGCTAATTGGAGTATAGAAGTACCATCACCAATGCAATACATACACTGCCTTTCATACTAAGATGACATTTCTAAAATTAAGTTTACACTAGTTAATTATTCACTGAACTAGTTTGAAGCTCATTTTAGAAACTTCAACTACATCTATGAATACATATTATTATGAATGATAAATCAGTAAGTAAGTATGTCAGGTATCTTTGCACACTAAACAAAAACTGTTCACTAACATGTCTAAAGCCGCGTCACACTAGACTGAGCATGCAAAATTTCTTCGGACATGGCAACGGTCATGATATGACATCACTCTTTGAAGCATCTTTTTTATAAACATGAATTCAACATATAACAAATAGTAATACACTCAAAATGTAAAAAATATACAATCTACTCGACTTTACTGCAAAAATATTGTTCTTTTAATTCAGCCAAGAGGTCACGCTGTGACGTATTGATCTTCTACTGGTCACAGTAGCTCAGAGTTCACCAAGCTTGATCTTTGGAATGTAGCGAAATGCGAAACTTTTCGCATGAGCTTGTGTTTCCGGTCTGACGCATTCGAATGCGTTTGAATGAAAGTCAGTGGAACGAAAAGTGCAGTGTGATCGCCCCCTTAATACTAAGTTCTTAAAACACACACACATGCATGTTGTGTTTCCATGTTTTATGGGGATTTTCCATAGACATAATGATTTTTATACTGTACAAATTGTATATTCTGTCCCCTAACCCTAAGGCCGTGTGTCCACCAAAGCGTTTTTTCACGCGGCTGGCTGGCGTATTCAATTGTTTTCAATGGGAGCACCGCGTTTTTAGAACGCCATGCGCGTAACGAGGCGCTGAGCGAGTATTTCACGCTCAAGCGCAGAGCGAGAGTCGCCGAGAGTTGAAGTTGAATGTTCAACTTTGAGTAAAACGCAGCGCTCATCACTGTCACTTTTCACCCAGCCATCCAATTACAGTGCAGTGCGGGACAAATACAACACTGACCAACCGCCACATTCTGCTTGTACAACAGATGAAAACAACAAACATAATAACGGAACAAAATAATTTAAAACAAGAGCCAGAGCAAATACTTTACATTGTATCGGCAATTTTATATAGAATTAATACAGAAACAAACTATCTGTGAAATGAGATACTAGTAACACTTCTGCGGATATTCCGTATCATAACAAGCAAAGAGTCTCAACTGAAAAAAACGCTGCGCTGCCAAAACGCTCTCAAGCGCCTACAGCGAGGCGTTTTCAGCAGAGCGCCTGGCGTTTTCAGCTGGCTAAAAACACTTTCTGCATTATTACATTTTTAAAAAACATCACTTAGTATGATTTATAAGTTGTTTTCCCCATGGGGACCAAAAAATTGATATTTTTGGATATTGCTATCTTTGTGGGGACATTTTGTCCCCATAATTTAGGGTTTACCAGGACACACACACACATTCTGTTAGAAATTGTAGTAAATACACATTACGTGATGAAAACTGTAGTTAGTAAAGTCATATTTTACATTACACATTTTAGGTAATATAATCTGACTACTTTTTGATTACTTTTAGATTACTTTTACTTTTAGCCTTAACATATCACATAGATTTGAGTAGAATAATATTGTACTATAGTGATATAAAAATACATAGAGGGAAAAACATATATATAGAAAATTTGTCATCAACAAAATGAAGTGCATTAAACAAAGGATTTCCCAAACTGGGGTTTGTGAAGGAACTGCAGGGGTTCATAAGTTGATGAAAATGTAATAATTAATTAAACAATCAAAAATAATAATAATAATAATTTTTTTATATATATATATGGAAAAAATTAAGAGACCACTTAACATTGAGAAATCAATGCTGTTGGCTGCTAGTACCTGTCAAACAAATATTCATATAGTTATATACCTTGATACTGCATTAAAAAAATCACTGCAAATCAGTCCTCTCGGTGCAAGGTGTGACTGGTAATATCTACCCATTATATAAACCCCCAGCAGTGAGATGGAAACAATAATGAAAGAAAAACAGAAAAGGCAGCAATTTTAAATGAGCTGTAGAGCACTAATTAAACAATATAACATGGTATTATTTCTTTAAGCGAGGCCTCATTCAGTTATCAACTGATGTATAAAAGACTATTTATGAAAATCTCAATGGTGGGCTACAGTATACTATTTACACAGGATTTTTGAACTCAAACAAATATACAAAATAACGCTCCCATTTAAAGTGATGCTGGGATTAATCATCATCCGCTGCCAAACCGCTAGAAATTCCTGGCTTGAAAACCACAGCGTTTAATATGCAGTGGCCATAGAGTCGCCTGCCAGACGCTAGTGTTTGTATATGACTCAGAGACATACTTCAGCGTTATATACGTTTAAAGCGAGGGAAACAGCCGTGTGGTCTCAGTAGTGAACTTTTAATCACTGTTACACATCTCTGGTGTAATCTAGTCACGTTAGGGGCCTTAACACATATGTGTAAATGTCTGTGTGTGCTAGTCCACCAAATTAGCCCAAAGCGCTATAAGGTTTCCACAAGCCCTGATTAGCCAAGCTTTGATGTAGGCTGAAACTGAGCTCGGGTTTCGGGTCGAAGGCCACGGGTTGAACTTGAGCCCTTGATTCAGAAGCACGGGTCATTGTTGAAATGTGACCCAGAGGCCAAAATGAACAAGAGATGAAGGGAGGCAGAAAGACTTTTGCTTTTCACTAGCATAGACAACAGAACAAAGCAGAGTTGTAAAAATGTTGAAGAGCTTAAATTTCATGCTGGTTTTGTTTTCCATTTATAGGTCAGAGGAGACTATGCATCAGTAAGTTTACATTTGTGTGCATCCCTGAAAGTGTGGCTGGTAGTTGTAACATAGCGTGGTAACAGAGTTACTGTTTAATCATCTTTTGTTTGTTGGTCAAGCTTTGAGGAATCAATAATCCATTTAGCAAGGTAAAACAGCTGACAGGTACAGTGGGGAGAACAAGTATTTGATAAACTGCCGATTTTGCAGGTTTGACCACTTACAAAGCATGTAGAGGTCTGTAATTTTTATCATAGGTACTCTTCAACTGTGAGAGATGGAATCTAAAACAAAAATCCAGAAAATCACATTGTATGATTTTTAAGTAATTAATTTGCATTTTATTGCATGACATAAGTATTTGATACATCAGAAAGGCAGAACTTAATATTTTGTACAGAAACCTTTGTTTGCAATTACAGAGATCATACGTTTGCTGTAGTTCTTGACCAGGTTTGCACACACTGCAGCAGGGATTTTGGCCCACTCCTCCATACAGACCTTCTCCAGATCCTTCAGGTTTCGGGGCTGTCGCTGGGCAATACGGACTTTCAGCTCCCTCCAAAGATTTTCTATTGGGTTCAGGTCTGGAGACTGGCTAGGCCACTCCAGGACCTTGAGGTGCTTCTTACGGAGCCACTCCTTAGTTGCCCTGGCTGTGTGTTTCGGGTCGTTGTCATGCTGGAAGACCCAGCCACGACCCATCTTCAATGCTCTTACTGAGGGAAGGAGGTTGTTGGCCAAGATCTCACGATACATGGCCCCATCCATCCTCCCCTCAATACGGTGCAGTTGTCCTGTCCCCTTTGCAGAAAAGCATCCCCAAAGAATGATGTTTCCACCTCCATGCTTCACGGTTGGGATGGTGTTCTTGGGGTTGTACTCATCCTTCTTCTTCCTCCAAACACGGCGAGTGGAGTTTAGACCAAAAAGCTCTATTTTTGTCTCATCAGACCACATGACCTTCTCCCATTTCTCCTCTGGATCATCCAGATGGTCATTGGCAAACTTCAGACGGGCCTGGACATGCGCTGGCTTGAGCAGGGGGACCTTGCGTGCGCTGCAGGATTTTAATCCATGACGGCGTAGTGTGTTACTAATGGTTTTCTTTGAGACTGTGGTCCCAGCTCTCTTCAGGTCATTGACCAGATCCTGCCGTGTAGTTCTGGGCTGATCCCTCACCTTCCTCATGATCATTGATGCCCTACGAGGTGAGATCTTTCATGGTGCCCCAGACCGAGGGAGATTGACCGTCATTTTGAACTTCTTCCATTTTCTAATAATTGCGCCAACAGTTGTTGCCTTCTCACCAAGCTGCTTGCTTATTGTCCTGTAGCCCATCCCAGCCTTGTGCAGGTCTACAATTTTATTCCTGATGTCCTTACACAGCTCTCTGGTCTTGGCCATTGTGGAGAGGTTGGAGTCTGTTTGATTGCGTGTGTGGACAGGTGTCTTTTATACAGGTAACGAGTTCAAACAGGTGCAGTTAATACAGGTAATGAGTGGAGAACAGGAGGGGTTCTTAAAGAAAAACTAACAGGTCTGTGAGAGCCGGAATTCTTACTGGTTGGTAGGTGATCAAATACTTATGTCATGCAATAAAATGCAAATTAATTATTTAAAAATCATACAATGTGATTTTCTGGATTTTTGTTTTAGATTCCGTGTCTCACAGTTGAAGTGTACATATGATAAAATCAAATCAAATCACCTTTATTTATATAGCGCTTTTTACAATGCCAATTGTTTCAAAGCAGCTTCACAGTGGTAACAGGAAAATAATGCAACAGAATTTGATTCGGCTGTACAGCCGCTCTGGTGAAAACGGGGATGTCATCCAGCTCATTTCAATTATCATATAGTGTCAATGTGGGCAGATCAGTAATATAGTTGAAATTTAAGTGCCCCAACTGAGCAAGCCAAAAGCCAAAGGCGACGGTGGCAAGGAACCAAAACTCCTTCAGGGTCAGAATGGAGAAAAAAAACCTTGGCAGAAACCAGGCTCAGTCGGGGTGCCAGTTCTCCTCTGGCCGACGAACAAATAGTGTATGATTATGATTCTGGCAACATTACAGGTCAGAAGTCATATTAGATCAATAGATATTCGTAGGATTATTCGAAAGATTGGAGTCGTCACGCTGGGGACGGGTTTAATAAGGATGTCGTGTCGATGCAGCATTTACAGGGGGGAGTTTAATTGACACGGTCTCTACAGACACTTCAGGGATGCGTTCATCATGTCCAGGCTAAGGTCCACCATCTGGTCCGGATACGGCCCGGATCCGGCCGACTGCAGTAAACCTCGGGATAAACAGAGAGACTAACATTAGCGTAGATGCCATTCTTCTTTTGATGTAACGAGTACATCAGGTGTTATGGGAAGTGTTCCCGGTTCCGGCTGACCTAGTTAATGCAGCCTAAAACAATCATTTAACTGATTTGAATAATATAAATTAAAAATGTTTTATGTGTATGCCATAGTAAAGAGATGTGTTTTTAGTCTAGATTTAAACTGACAGAGTGTGTCTGCTTCCCGAACAATGCTAGGAAGAGTTCCAGAGTTTAGGTGCTAAATAGGAAAAGGATCGACCGCCTGCAGTTGATTTTGATATTCTAGGTATTATCAACTGGCCAGACTTTTGAGACCGTAATAGACGTGACGGAGTATAATGCGTTAAGAGCTCGCTCAAGTACTGGGGAGCTAAACCATTTAGTGCTTTGTAAGTAATCAGCAAGATTTTAAAATGTATACGATGTTTAATAGGGAGCCAGTGCAGTGTTGACAGAACCGGGCTAATATGGTCATACTTCCTGGTTCTAGTAAGAACTTTAGCTGCTGCGTTTTGGACAAGCTGCAATTTATTTATTAAGCGAGCAGGGCAACCACCCAGTAGAGCATTACAATAATCTAGCCTTGAGGTCATGAACGCATGAACTAACTGTTCAGGATTTTGCATTGAAAGCATGTGCCGTAATTTAGATATATTTTTAAGATGGTAGAAAGCAGTTTTACAGATGCTAGAAACGTGGGTTTCAAATGAGAGATTGGTATCAAAGAGCACACCCAGGTTCCTAACTGACGACGAGGACTTGACAGAGCAGCCATCGAGTGTTAGATAGTATTCTAGGTTTACTACTTGTGGAGTTTTTTTTGTCCAATGATTAAAAATTCATTAATAAAGTTGCAGGAAATTACTAGTCATCCAATTTTTTATATCAGCTATGCATTCCGTTAATCTTGTGAATTGGTAAATTTCGTCAGGGCGTGAAGAAATATAGAGCTGAGTATCGTCAGCATAACAATGAAAACTAACGCCATGCTTCCTAATGATATCTCCCAGTGGTAGCATGTAAAGGGAAAAAGCAACGGTCCTAGCACTGAGCCCTGCGGTACACCATACTGAACTTGTGATCGGTGTGACATCTCTTCATTTACTGCTACAAACTGATAACGGTCAGATAGGTGTGATTTAAACCATGCCAATGAAATTCCACTAATGCCAACATAATTTTCGAGTCTATTCAAAAGAATGTTGTGGTCGATAGTATCGAATGCAGCGCTAAGATCGAGTAACACTAACAGAGAGATACAACCACGATCGGATGATAAGAGTAAATCATTTGTAACTCTAATGAGAGCAGTCTCAGTACTATGATACAGTCTAAATCCTGACTGGAAATCCTCACAGATACCATTTCTTTCTAAAAAGGAGCATAATTGTGAGGACACTGCCTTTTCTAGTATTTTTGACAGAAAGGGTAGATTTGAGATTGGCCTGTAATTGACTAATTCTGTAGGATCAAGTTGCAGTTTTTTAATAAGTGGTTTAATAATAGCCAACTTAAAAGTTTTCAGTACATATCCTAATGTCAAGGATGAATTAATGATATTAAGAATAGGATCTATGACCTCTGGAAGCATCTCTTTTAGTAGCTTAGTCGGTATAGGGTCACTACAATGCACTGTCTGATGATAAATATTATAGACCTCTACATGCTTTGTAAGTAGGAAAACCTGCAAAATCGGCAGTGTATCAAATACTTGTTCTCCCCACTGTATAGTATCAAGTGTATATTCGAGTGCTGTACCAAAAGCTTACATTTTAAATGCTGTTGTTAGCAGCAGCCAGAAGCACCAAGCCCATTCAAACTAATGGTTCCTCTCAGATTTTTTGAAGAATGTGGATTTTAAAATGCAACTTAAAAAAAAAAAAACTGGTGTCCTACAAAGCTAAAATAAAATAAAATAGAAAACAAATAAATAAATAAAATAAATCCACTTCTATTAAAAAAACTTATTTATTTTTTAATTGTTTTATTTTCTTTTCTTTTTTATGTTAAGTGCTTCATAGGGCATCAGGTTTTCAAAATAAAAGCATAGTTATCAAAATATTTTTTTAGTTAAATAAAATCCACTTCTATTAAAAAAAAACTTTTTATTTTATTTATTTTTATTATATAAAAAATGTTTAGATAATTATGCTTTTATTTTGAAAACCTGGTGCCCTATGAAGCACTTAACATAAAAAATAAAAGAAAATAAAACAATAAAAGAAAATAAAAGAAAAAATATAAAAGTAAAAGAAAATAAAGTTTCTTAAAAGAAGTGGATTTCATAAAAAAAAAAAAAAAAAAAGGATAATTATGCTTTTTATTTTGAAAACCTGGTGCCCTATGAAGCACTTAACAAACAAACAAACGAAAAAAAAAAACCCCAATAAATAAATAAATTAATTAATTAAATTAAAAAAAAAAAAAAAATGTCATCTTTGATATTTAGGCTATGCTATGCTTTTTATTTAAAAAAATAATATAAAGCAGTGCTCTTGGTGGTTGCTTTCTATCCAACTTGTATTCATATGGGGAAAAATCCCCATAAACTTTTCCTGTTGCAGACTAATTTAGTGTACTGACTAATATCTTTTTCCACACAAACACAGACACACACTTAAAGATATACAATCATATCCTTATATGCTCTCACAGATATCAACTCCCCCAACACCATCCACCCCCTCCTTTGAGCGTCCAAAGTAAACATACTTAGCAGGCTGTAATCTATTAGTCTTGACAGTGGTTTTAAGAGCTTCGGCACTTGGAAAATTCCCTTGATCAATACAGTAGGCTACTAAAATGCTCTTCTAAACTATTTTAGGGAAAGTATGTGGTTATTAAGTGTGTTTCTTTTCGCCTCTTCCATCACTTTCCCATGAAGTTCTTTCCTTACACTTGGATTAAGGTTGAGCTGTTTTACAACCACAAGTCAAACAAATGTTACTTAACCTCATCTGTTTTTCTGGCTGTAGGCGTTATACAGCTCTTGGCTTGCAATACACAGCTTTTTTTTTTTTATTTTTGTTTGGTTTTGTTCAGACAGGCAGATAAAATCAGATTTTTTGCATGTCGTACCCAAATCTGTTGTTTGTAGCACACAAAAAGCATGATATTTTCCTGTTTTTTCTCCAATTATTGCCACAACAACCAATGTTAATAATATAAAAAGCTAGAAATATTATATACACTCACCTAAAGGATTATTAGGAACACCTGTTCAATTTCTCATTAATGCAATTATCTAATCAACCAATCACATGGCAGTTGCTTCAATGCATTTAGGGGTGTGGTCCTGGTCAAGACAATCTCCTGAACTCCAAACTGAATGTCAGAATGGGAAAGAAAGGTGATTTAAGCAATTTTGAGCGTGGCATGGTTGTTGGTGCCAGACGGGCCGGTCTGAGTATTTCACAATCTGCTCAGTTACTGGGATTTTCACGCACAACCATTTCTGGAGTTTACAAAGAATGGTGTGAAAAGGGAAAAACATCCAGTATGCGGCAGTCCTGTGGGCGAAAATGCCTTGTTGATGCTAGAGGTCAGAGGAGAATGGGCCGACTGATTCAAGCTGATAGAAGAGCAACTTTGACTGAAATAACCACTCGTTACAACCGAGGTATGCAGCAAAGCATTTGTGAAGCCACAACACGCACAACCTTGAGGCGGATGGGCTACAACAGCAGAAGACCCCACCGGGTACCACTCATCTCCACTACAAATAGGAAAAAGAGGCTACAATTTGCACGAGCTCACCAAAATTGGACAGTTGAAGACTGGAAAAATGTTGCCTGGTCTGATGAGTCTCGATTTCTGTTGAGACATTCAGATGGTAGAGTCAGAATTTGGCGTAAACAGAATGAGAACATGGATCCATCATGCCTTGTTACCACTGTGCAGGCTGGTGGTGGTGGTGTAATGGTGTGGGGGATGTTTTCTTGGCACACTTTAGGCCCCTTAGTGCCAATTGGGCATCGTTTAAATGCCACGGCCTACCTGAGCATTGTTTCTGACCATGTCCATCCCTTTATGACCACCATGTACCCATCCTCTGATGGCTACTTCCAGCAGGATAATGCACCATGTCACAAAGCTCGAATCATTTCAAATTGGTTTCTTGAACATGACAATGAGTTCACTGTACTAAAATGGCCCCCACAGTCACCAGATCTCAACCCAATAGAGCATCTTTGGGATGTGGTGGAACGGGAGCTTCGTGCCCTGGATGTGCATCCCACAAATCTCCATCAACTGCAAGATGCTATCCTATCAATATGGGCCAACATTTCTAAAGAATGCTTTCAGCACCTTGTTGAATCAATGCCACGTAGAATTAAGGCAGTTCTGAAGGCGAAAGGGGGTCAAACACAGTATTAGTATGGTGTTCCTAATAATCCTTTAGGTGAGTGTAAGTACACTGTAAAAAATTATATGATCAATAAGTTGACGTGTTTTTACATTGCTTTAACTCAAAATAAGGTAAGCAATTTTCAACTTTTTTTTATAAGTTATACAAGATTCAACTCATTTTTTTAAGTCAGTTTAATGTAATTTAGGTTAAAATGTTGATTGTACGTAAAAATTTAAGGCAGAAACGTAAATATGAATATTTGGCCAACGTATTGCAACTATACTGCCATGATGTTGACCATTTTACCGCACGTCTTGCGGGGTACAAACCTCAGTACTCAAGGGGGCGATAGAGTTCCTTTCAAATGTTTACGTCATTTCGCCAGACATGTTATTTCTCAAGAAGCTAGTTATAAACATGTCAACTTTAAAGGGGGGGGGGTCTAATGCTATTTCATGCAATCTGACTTATTTACACTGTGAAAGAGTTGGATTCTCATGCTAAACATGGCCAAAATTAAAAAAGAAAACAAAAAAAAAAACAAGTTGGACGTATGACGGAATATTTCTGTGCCAAATACACTCCTTCAGGATTCGAACAAGTTTCGGAAAGTTTTTTTCGAGTATGGCCCTGTATGACGTCATAAAGGGCGGAGTTCCTTGTATGGGCACTTCTCCCGGATGAGCGCACGCGCACATCAACCAGAGCGAGAGCAAGAGCACGTCCATCAACGAGCTATCTTCGGGTTACGGGAGCCATCGGCAGCGCTGTCATTTAGTTTTTAGACCACGAAATCAACAATGTCACTAAAGAAGTGTGTTTCTGGTTGTGAGGGAGAGATAACCTTGTTCAGCTTCCTAAATAACCCAGGAAACAATGGATGCAGTTTGTTTTTCCAGAGCAGCAACGGAGTTCTGCAAGTGTGTTTGTTTGTTCCCGGTCATGAGTCGAAACCGCAGGTGGTGAGTGAAACTGCATCAAATGTCTGTGTTTTGTTGGCAATCGGCGGCGTAAGTGCTTATAATGTCAACAACACGAACGTATAGTGAATCAAACGTTATCCAGGGATAATGCCATGATGTAGTGTGTGTGTGTGTGTGTGTGTCTGTGTGTGTGTGTGTGTGTTTGTGACTCTATAGCTCCGCCCACTGCACGCCTCCAGGAGCTCGGGTGTTTTCGGAAAGAATCGGTACAGCGTATCTGTCTTTTATAAATATGATAAAACTAAAGACTCTTCGGAGATATGAAGGATGCAATACTACTCTATAGGTACTCAAGATTAACATGAGATTGGCAGAAACTGTGTGTGTTATGTACCCTTTAACTCTGTAGAAGACGCTACTTTACGCTGATGTCCGTTATAGTGCCCATTGTGGCAACACTGAGAATACTATGCGAACTGAACAAACATCTGATTTAATCACCTGCAAAACAAATAATAATTTGATTCTGTCTTTTTGTATCTTCCCTCAAGATTTAAATTTAGCTTCTTTAAATTTAGCTTTGTCTTCAGATGTTTCACACTTGAAAGCTGACTTTAGAATTTTCATTGTCTTTTCTTTTTAACCAAAATGGCTCCCATCAAGTTGTCATCTTCAAAGTTGATCTATTTGTTGTGGTTGAGCGCGCCTGTAGGTCTCAGGAGATTAGTTTCTCTGTTGCGCATATCTTGTGTGTTTAATGAGCTTCACGCTCCTCTCAGTGCGTCTCATTTGCATGTCTTGCCGGGCTCACAGACTCTCAGCGGGACGACTTTGTTTCTTTGTTTGACGTCATTGTGTTCCTGCTGTGCATTGAGCGCTCTGGGGACAAACTTTCACTTTGGTATCTTCTGTAAATCTGATGTGAGGCCCACTTTCTCTGAGGGGATGGACGGCTGCGGAGACGTTACGAAAAACCAGCTGGAGGTATCCTCATCTTCTAGGTTTTACTTGGAGAAAGATTAGATTAGGGTTTGGGAAGGGGGGACCTGTATCAGTGCCTGATGATGATACTTCATGGTTCAGGTTGACTTGGATGCTAAATAAAGCTAACTGATGGTGGTGGTGCAACTGAACAGCGATAAATTGATCCTGGAACAACATTCCAATCAACCAATCAGATTTGAGGGACAAGTTTAGTTCAGGTTTACAACACTGTCAGACAAAAAGGTGTAAAAATGGTACCTTTAGGCGTACAACAGCTTGTTACTGGGGCAGTACCCTTAAAAGGACATCTTTGTACATTTTTTACCCCTTAAATTTTCATAGCAATACCTTAAGGTATGTACTGCTACTCTAAGGTACTAATATGCACCTTTTAAGGGTGAAAAGGTACAAAGATGTTCTTATAAGGCTGCCCCAGTGACAAGCTGTTGTACCCCTAAAGGTACCATTTTTACACATTTTTTCTGAGAGTGAACCAGGGTTAGGTGCTTCTACATCAGTGTTATTCACCATTTCCCTCTGATTTTAGGGAGACGTTATAGGTAGGGTTAGGTTTAGGGGTAGGGAATGGATTTTCGGATGGGAATGTTGTTCCTGGATCAATATGTTGACCCAGGAACACGTCTAACTCAGTAAAATCAGGACGTGCCGTCCAAGAGGGTCAGAATTTTAGAACCTGAAACACTTGAATATTGTATGATGATGACAATAATGATGATTATTATCAATAATAATAATACATTGATTAGTAGAATATTAATTTTAAGGCCCAAGACAATTTTTTAAATCCTCCAACCTTTATTTTCCAGATAAAACTCAAAAACCACTTTAATGTAAGCATTTTACTCTGTGCTTTTACCTTTACTTCACCTTTCAGAGGTGGAGATTTGTCAAAACTTAGAGTTATTATTGCGTAATATAGTCCTGATCTGGGTCCAGTAAACATCCCATATCTGTCCTCATGTGAAGTTTTTGTCAAGAAGCTCACATACATACAAACAACACATTCATGTCTGCAGGTTGTGGCAGTGAGCTGCTGAAAACAAGATGACTTTAGCAGCTGTATCTCATTCTCAGCGTGAATTCTTTGATATGACAGGCTGCTGAAAGACGCAGGCCGTGTCAGTGAAAGCTGTGCTTTCTCATTGCACAAGCCCTTCTTTACAAACACTGGCAGATTTAGTGCGCTGTGGCCCAATTTGTTTTACACAACTGAATTGTTACACACACACACGTTTCTAAATGAGGACCTACTATAGATATGTATATGTATTTATATAGTGCTGTCAAATCAATGAATCACCAAATAACCATATATATATATATTAGTATAAACATGCAATATGTATAAACATGCAATATATTTTATAAATATATACATGAATGAGTGTGTATTTATGTATACATAATTATACACATATATTATGGAAACATGAACTTTTATTTTGGACGCGATTAATCGATTTGACAGCACTAATATAAACACAATATTATATATTACTACAGATTTATTCTACTGATTTATTAAAACTTTTTACATTTTTAGAATTTAAACAAACAAGCACATTTTTTTTTCTCTATAAGGGCGTCCCCACATGAGGTTTTGTCAGATTTAGTTCACTATTTTTAGTTTTTTTTTTTATTTTACATTTTGAAAAAAATAAAAAAATAAATCAATTAATGTCTGTCTATCATCAAGAGCGTTCAAAAGACTGCACTTGTTTTTCTGCGATATATATTGCGGTATGAATACAGTTTCACCAGATGAATCGCTCTATTTAGAAAGAACTAATCATTCTAGAATGATTGAGGTGTTTTTTTAGGGGAGTGAATCTGCATAGAAAATAATAAACAAATTACAAGCATAGATAAAAATACAATAGAACAAAGATACAAATGAAATAAACAGTGCTTTATGTTTTTCAGGTAAGCCTAACAGTATTCAGGTACGGAGATTCAATAATCAAATGTAAAATAACACTGCATAGTCTTCACTGTATAAATTTAATATAATTAATCTTTGTTAAAGCTAAAAAAGTGATTTTCTTTTTGTATTTTGTTGTTTTATTAACATTAATGACAGTCAGCAGCAGGAATATTAGGCTGCTGTCACTTTAAGAGCAAATGCACAGATCCAATATAATGATTATATGCATCAGTTTTCTTTCTCAATTGTTTACGTTTACATAAGCGACTGTGTTTGCGAGAATGCTCACTGAAATTGACATTATTTTGCGTGTATGTGTCCATTCAAGCACAAGAGAACATAATTCGGCGTTCACGTGCATCTGCGTGGCTCTGTGTTTGTGTGCACAGAAAACAGCGTGCAAGTTCTGAATTGAGTTCTCTTTCGCTCAAATGGCTTAAAACAGCCTGAATGTTTAAACTGACATGACCTAAAACACGTGCAAATGATAAACTTTCACTCTTTGATAGTTAAACTTTACAATTTATCCGAGAATCAAGTGTTTCAACCTGTAGTGCCTTTTCTGAACGGATTGTGTATAAACAACGATCCTATACTTGACATCGCACATCCTGCGGTGACTATCGTGGATGTGCACATCGCAGTATTGATGCTAAAACAATATATCGTGCAGCCCTACTTACAACAATTAATACAATGAAAAATGGTTGTAATATAATAACAAAGGATTGGAAACAAACTAAAGTACATGTTCTTTTCTTCTGCAATCCCTAGACCGTTCCTCCTCCTCCCTCCGCTGATGGAGTGGATGCGTGTGGCCATCGTTCACGCCGAGCATCGCCGCAGCTTATTGGTGGACAGTGATGATGTCAGACAGACAGCACGGCTACTCCTGCCTGGGCTAGACTGCGAGCCCAGACTGCTAAAGTAAGATATTCAAATCATAAAACATATCCTGACTGACAATGAGTGAAGAAAAGCCTAGACTTGCACTGAGGAACATCAGCCAAATCTAGAGACCAGAATAACAGAGACATAAAGGGTGGGAATATGTGAACACCCATTCTGAATACCTTAGAAACCACACAGAAACACCCTAACAACATTCAAAATACCTTAGCTACTGTAAGGTATTGTGTGTGTATGTGCATATAAATAAATATATATATATATATATATATATATATATATATATATATATAGTACTGTGCACTGATGACTCATGTAAAGCAAGGGGCATCAAATTGCATGCTGATTTTAAAGGTACTTTGTCAAGTTCTCCAGTTGTGGTGACCTTGTTTTCCGAGTATATTTTTTTTATTGTATTTACCAAATGTTTCTATCACAACCTTGTAAGACTAATTAAATCTAATTTTTAAAATGTCAGCAGACTTTTAATCACTGAAAAAACACAGTCAGGCAGAGCTGAAGGTATCAGACATGATCTCATGCTGCCTCCTTATATGTGACTTTCCATCGGACTGTATTAAAACATTGGCAAAGAGCTGCCGCAAAGCCTCAGATTTTTACTGATCCTCATGCTGATGTCAAGGCGTATTCTTAATGATTTGAAAACACTTCAGGAAAATACAGCACTCCACCCATGAGAGCATGTAATGGCCAACACTATCCCTTTCCCCACTCACTAGCTCACTCTCTCTCACTTACTCACTCACTCACTCACTCCACTCCACTCCACTCACCCACCCACCCACTCCACTCCACTCCACTCCACTCACCCACCCACCCACCCACTCCACTCCACTCCACTCCACTCCACTCCACTCCACTCACTCCACTCCACTCCACTCAACTCACCCACCCACCCAATCCACCCACCCCACCCACCCACTCCACTCACCCCACCCACCCACTCCACTCACCCCACCCACCCACTCCACTCACCCCACCCACCCACTCACCCCACCCACCCACTCCACTCCACCCACCCCACTCCACCCACTCCACTCCACTCCACTCACTCCACTCCACTCCACTCACTCCACTCCACTCCACTCCACTCCACCCACTCCACTCCACTCCACTCACCCACTCCACTCCACTCACCCACTCCACTCCACTCCACTCCACTCCACTCCACTCCACTCCACTCCCCCACCCACCCACTCCACTCCACTCCCCCACCCACCCACTCCACTCCCCCACCCACCCCACTCACCCACCCACCCACCCACTCCACTCACCCACCCACCCACCCACTCCACTCACCCACCCACCCACCCACTCCACTCACCCACCCACCCACTCCACTCCACTCACTCACCCACCCACTCCACTCCACTCCACTCCACTCCACTCCACTCCACTCCACTCCACTCACTCACTCCACTCCACTCACTCACCCACTCCACTCCACTCCACTCCACTCCACTCCACTCACCCACCCAACTCACCCCACCCACCCACTCCACTCACCCCACCCACCCACCCACTCACCCACCCACTCACCCCACCCACCCACTCACCCACCCACTCACCCACCCACTCACCCACCCACTCCACTCCACTCCACTCCACTCACCCCACCCACCCACTCCACTCACCCCACCCACCCACTCCACTCCACCCACCCACTCACTCACTCCACTCCACTCCACTCACCCACTCACTCACTCACTCCACTCCACTCCACTCACCCACTCACTCACTCACTCCACTCACCCACCCACTCCACTCCACTCCACTCAACTCACCCACCCACCCCACCCACCCACTCCACTCACCCCACCCACCCACTCCACTCACCCCACCCACCCACTCCACTCCACTCACTCACCCACCCACCCACTCCACTCACTCACCCACCCACCCACTCCACTCCACTCCACTCCACTCCACTCCACTCACCCCACCCACCCACTCCACTCCACTCCACTCCACTCCACTCCACTCCACCCACCCACTCACTCACTCCACTCCACTCACCCACTCACCCACCCACCCACTCACTCCACTCACCCCACTCACCCACTCACTCCACTCACCCACCCACCCACTCCACTCACCCACCCACCCACTCCACTCCCCCACCCACCCACTCCACTCCACTCCACTCCCCCACCCACCCACTCCACTCCACTCCACTCCACTCACCCACCCACTCCACTCACCCAGAGCTGAAGGTATCAGACATGATCTCATGCTGCCTCCTTATATGTGACTTTCCATCGGACTGTATTAAAACATTGGCAAAGAGCTGCCGCAAAGCCTCAGATTTTTACTGATCCTCATGCTGATGTCAAGGCGTATTCTTAATGATTTGAAAACACTTCAGGAAAATACAGCACTCCACCCATGAGAGCATGTAATGGCCAACACTATCCCTTTCCCCACTCACTAGCTCACTCTCTCTCACTTACTCACTCACTCACTCACTCACTCCACTCCACTCCACTCCACTCCACTCCACTCACCCACCCACTCCACTCACCCACCCACTCCACTCCACTCCACTCACCCACCCACCCACCCACTCCACTCCACCCACCCACCCACCCCACTCCACCCACCCACCCCACTCCACCCACCCACCCACTCCACTCCACCCACCCACCCACCCACTCCACTCCACCCACCCACTCCACTCCACTCCACCCACCCACTCCACTCCACCCACCCACTCCACTCCACCCACTCCACTCCACTCCACTCCACTCCACTCCACTCCACTCCACTCCACCCACTCCACTCCACCCACTCCACTCCACTCCACCCACTCCACTCCACCCACTCCACTCCACTCCACCCACTCCACTCCACCCACCCACCCACTCCACTCCACCCACCCACTCCACTCCACCCACCCACTCCACTCCACCCACCCACTCCACTCCACTCCACTCCACTCCACTCCACTCACCCACCCACCCACTCCACTCCACTCCACTCCACTCACCCACCCACTCCACTCCACTCCACTCCACTCACCCACCCACCCACTCCACTCACCCACCCACCCACTCCACTCCACCACCCACCCACTCCACCACCCACCCACTCCACTCCACCACCCACCCACTCCACTCCACCACCCACCCACTCCACTCCACCACCCACCCACTCCACTCCACCACCCACTCCACTCCACCACCCACCCACTCCACTCACCCACCCACCCACTCCACTCACCCACCCACTCCACTCACCCACCCACCCACTCCACTCCACCACCCACTCCACTCCACTCCACTCACCCACCCACTCCACTCCACTCACCCACCCACTCCACTCCACTCCACTCCACTCCACTCACCCACCCACTCCACTCCACTCCACTCACTCCACTCCACTCACCCACTCCACTCCACTCCACTCCACTCCACTCCACTCCACTCCACTCCACTCCACTCACCCACCCACTCCACTCCACTCCACTCCACTCACCCACCCACTCCACTCACCCACCCACTCCACTCCACTCCACTCACCCACCCACTCCACTCCACTCCACTCACCCACCCACTCCACTCCACTCCACTCCACTCCACTCACCCACCCACTCCACTCCACTCCACTCCACTCACCCACCCACTCCACTCCACTCACCCACCCACCCACTCCACTCCACTCCACTCCCCCACCCACCCACTCCACTCACCCACCCACCCACTCCACTCACCCACCCACTCCACTCCACTCCACTCCACTCACCCACTCCACTCACCCACCCACCCACTCCACTCACCCACTCCACCCACCCACCCACTCCACTCACCCACCCACCCACCCACTCCACCCACCCACCCACTCCACTCACCCACCCACCCACTCACTCCACTCACCCACCCACCCACTCCACTCACCCACCCACCCACTCCACTCACCCACCCACCCACTCCACTCACCCACCCACCCACTCCACTCACCCACCCACTCCACTCACCCACCCACTCCACTCCACCCACCCACTCCACTCCACCCACTCCACTCCACCCACTCCACTCCACCCACTCCACTCCACCCACCCACTCCACTCCACTCCACCCACCCACCCACTCCACTCCACTCCACCCACCCACTCCACTCCACCCACCCACTCCACTCCACCCACTCCACCCACTCCACCCACTCACCCCACTCACCCCACCCACCCACTCCACTCACCCACTCCACCCACCCACTCCACTCACCCACTCCACCCACCCACTCCACTCACCCCACCCACCCACTCCACTCACCCCACCCACCCACTCCACTCCACCCCACTCCACCCACCCACTCCACCCACCCACTCCACTCCACTCCACCCACTCCACTCCACTCCACCCACTCCACTCCACTCCACCCACTCCACTCCACTCCACTCACTCCACTCCACTCCACCCACCCACTCCACTCCACTCCACTCACCCACCCACCCACTCCACCCACCCACCCACCCACTCCACCCACCCACTCCACTCCACCCACCCACTCCACTCCACCCACCCACCCACTCCACTCCACCCACCCACCCACCCCACTCACCCACTCCACTCCACTCACCCACTCCACTCCACTCACCCCACTCCACTCACCCCACTCCACTCACCCCACTCCACTCACCCACCCACTCACCTCATTCCACTCACCCACTCATTCATTCCACTCCACTCACCCACTCATTCATTCCACTCCACTCACCCACTCACTCACTCCCACTCACTCACTCCCACTCATTCATTCCACTCACTCACTCCCACTCATTCATTCCACTCCACTCACCCACTCATTCATTCCACTCACTCACTCACTCACTCCCACTCATTCATTCCACTCACCCACTCATTCATTCCATTCCACTCACTCACTCACTCCCACTCATTCCACTCATTCCACTCACCCACCCACTCATTCCACTCATTCGCTTATACCACTCACTCACTCGCTCATACCACTCACTCACTCACTCACTCACTCACTCACATTTACTCCACTCACTCACTCACATTTACTCCACTCACTCAACCACTCTCACATTTACTCCACCCATTCATTCCACTCACTCACTCACTGATTCAACTCACTCTTTCTCACTCATTCTCTTTCCTACTCGCTCGCTCGCTCACTCACTGTCCTCCTTTTGGTTTATGCATGTTTTCTAACTCTTCTTCTGTCTTTTATAGGCCCGAGTGCTGTTTTAGTTCCTTCAGGCGGCTGGATGCCAAAGCCGCCACAGATAAGTTCCAGCTGGACCTGGGCTTTCGCATGCTGAACTGCGGCCGCACCGATCTGATTGGCCAGGCCATCGAGCTGCTGGGGCCAGATGGTGTCAACAGCATGGATGACCAGGTACCGTAAGATCAGAACCGCAAGCCAGACGTTAACACCACTTGTCAGCACCCAAGACCAAACTATACATCACTCTGTTACACCGATATCATGTTTTGGATCCAGATGTCAAACTTTGCTCTCTCTGCATCTGTGGCAGGGTATGACCCCGCTGATGTACGCCTGCTCAGCTGGAGACGAAGCTTTAGTCCAGATGTTGATTGATGCTGGGGCCAATCTGGATGTAGCGGTATGTACCACCAGTTACTATATTAGTCGGTCACTATTTTTGGATGTTAAGGCCTGTTTATACCAAGTTAAATGGGATTAAATGTTGATAAAATATTTACCAAAAATTGCAAAACTGATGCCAAATTTTCAGCATTCTTTGACAAAATTAATTTTTCACAAGAAACAATATGCGTTTTTAAATCTTTTAATCTTTCAAAAATGTTTTAATAACCTGTTCTAATGTAGATATTTGTTTCTAAAAAAAAATAGAAAACTATCCATAAATTTATATCAAAAAGAAAAATTTGAATGAAAAACCCTTACTTAAATTAATTGTTTTGCATCCTTCCCCAAAAAATGAAAAATACCTTCATCATACCTTCGAAATTCTCCAAAAACAAAAACAAAAAAAAAAACTAATTGGACAAGGCAGCTGAACAATTAATAATAATAATAAAAAACTAGCCTATGATTATTTGTTAGATTGTTTTAATAGAATATTGTAATGTTGTGAATGTTTTTTTGTGAAGAAATGGAAAACAGCCCTGTATGAAAGCTGATAATCTTTTGTGTTCAGGTTCCCGTTTGCTCTCCCAAACACCCTTCAGTCCACCCAGACAGCCGCCACTGGGTGGCGCTCACATTTGCTGTGTTACATGGACATATATCAGTAGTGCAGGTAAAGAGCTGCTTATTTTGTGAATTTTTTTTTTTTTGGCCTAAACTAGTCACGCGTAAACCCCACAACCTATTCTAAAGATTTAATTGGTCATGATAGTCACAAGACTGAAACAAATGCTGACCCTAACCTTAGCATAGCACTGAATGTCGTGAATAGATCCATCCATATTTCTGACGAAATCCATGAAGTCTTTACAAGCTAAATTTCATTGGTCACATGATTGAGTTGATCGGCTGCAGGCCAGGGTTTGCACTTAACTAGTTGTTTTACTACTTTTGTTTTTGCACAATTGCTTATGTACGAGGATGATACTACTGACATCCATATGTCTTACAAAGAAGTATACTTCAAGGTCATTTTGAGTACATTTTTTTCCAAGTATACTTTATGTAGCAATAGCATACTAAAATCAATGTACTAGTAATATACTTGCAAGTGTACTATTTCAATACTTATTGGAACTAAACTGGCCCATTTGGTAGTTTATAAAAGTATACTTTTAACAGTGGAAAACTAATTACACAACTAGTTTACATCTAAGTTTTTGTTTTGTACTGCAACTATACTGTGAAGTATACCACAAGTGAACTTATAGGTGTACTGTTATTTTACTAGTTATAGACTTCTAGCCCACTTTTTAGTTTATGAAACTACAAGTATACTCTCAGTAACTATACATTTTAATAGTTTATATACTGCAAGTACACAATTTTGTGTGCTTATAGTTATAGCACTTTAATTATACTGTACGGTTTCTAAATTTGTATTAATTTTAAATAAACCTTTAACAGTACTTTGTTAACTCCTACTGTACACAAATATAGGCCAAATATACTTAGACCTTTCTGTGTATTTTTCAGTAGAAGCCAAGCATACTTAAGTTTAATTTTGTTTAGTGTATCTCTGATATACAAGATGCATAATTAATATCACACTTGAATAAACTTCTTTTTGTAAGGAACGTAATAGTATTCACTTAAGTTGTAGCCACACAATGTAAGCGTCATCCTTGTGTTCATTGTCAGCGGTAGTTTTTACTGTTACTTTCTTAACATACATGCTTGTCCATATCTTCAGCTTCTATTAGACGCCGGGGCAAATGTGGAAGGAGCAGCCGTCCGTAACGGACAGGAGAGCAACACAGAGACGCCTCTCCAGCTGGCATCTTCAGCAGGTGTGTGTGGCACAACTCCCTCACTCATATCAGCCTCTCACAACTTCCACCAGCTCAGATTTACAGCCTGCCAGGGAAGGCTGGTCACTCCCATCCCAAACAGGAATCCCTAAAAATACGGCCATGTGTTGGCAGACCAGAGCCAAACTGTAGAAGCCACAAACTGTTGACAGAATTGGGTCAGGGAGTGTTTTGCCACAGTTCAGAGCCTGTGTTTGCACTCACCCACTTTGAATGTGAGGACATTCAACAAGAGGTTCTGCAATATTCAAATGAGTCATATTTTGTTTTACCCTTAGCAAGTAACTTTACCACTGTCTGTCCTACTTTATCCTTACCTCACTGTGACTAGGCAGGCCAAGTTTCTGAACTTCAATAGGCAATCTTTATTATAAATGTGGGCGGTAATGTTAATATTTCACTTTTCTGGTGTCAGTAATCTTTAGAGAATAGAGTCAATTTTGGACAAGAAAGATGTTGTGAGTTCTTAAAGTTAGAGAGTATGTTTTTCATAGTACATTAAGCTCCTTTATCACAAAAGATCAAGGAAAAGTAGATTCCTCATGACATGACCCTTCCAAGATCATTACAGTAATGATCATGAATTGTGATCTTTTCTTTTATTGTGGTTCTCTTTCATTTACTCTACACATCTCTGCAATCTCACCATCTGTTTCTACTTCACTTCTCCTCTGGTCACTCTCCTGCTTTCGCAATCTCACAGGGAATTACGAGATGGTTAGTTTACTGCTGGCGCGGGGTGCGGATCCCCTGCTGAGGTCACAGGACGGTAACACACTGACATCATCGCTCTATGAGGACATGAACTGCTTCAGTCACGCTGCCGCACACGGCCATAGGTAATACCTCCCACCATCCTGGAACAGATCATACTAACACACAGCTCAAATACACACTCGCCCCTCGGGAAACTCTGAATATGATCGGTTATGGCAACAAATGCACAGCTGCATTACCACATAATGATTTCATATTTAGCAAATATGACACAGCACATCAACAGAATATCAATCTGTCAAATCATCCAGATTCTATCTAGCCAGTCATTCATCGTCTATCTATCCAGCACCTTTCTATATGAATCTATGTCCAATAATTCATTATCTATCTATCTGTCTGTCTGTCCGTCTGTCTGTCAAATAATTAATTATCCATTCATCCATCCATCCATCCATCTACCTTTCTCACCAATCATTCATCATATCTACCCAGTCAGCTATCTGTCTACCTATCTGTTTAATAATTCACAAGCTATCTATTCACCTAGCTTTCTATCAATCTTATGTCCAAGCATTCATTATCTCTCCAGCTATATCTCTTTCCAATCATCTACCTAGCCAGCTATCCTTGGGTATAAATTCAAAGCCAAAATTCAACTATCTACCTATCTAATCATTCACCAGCAATCCATCCATCTAGCTTTTTATCAATCTGTCTAGCCATATGCCAAACATTCATTATCTATCCAGACCATTTATCTACCTGTATATCCATCTAGCTTTCTGTCGATCTGTCTACCACCTGTCCATCACTAAACTAATTGAAAACTATGTTCTCCAGGAATGTTTTGAGGAAGCTGCTCTCTCAGCCTCAGAAGGTGAGGGAAGACGTGCTCTCGCTGGAGGAGATCCTGGCGGAGGGTGTGGAGGGCGAGACGCGGGCGTCTGGCCGGAACGGACATTCTCTACCCCCTCCTCCATCCCCTAACCTCAGCCTGGTGTCAGAAGATGCCCTGCCCAAGCTGTGTAAGGCCCGCTTGAAAGCTCTGCAAGAGGCATCATTCTATAGTGCAGAGCACGGCTACCTGGATGTCACCATGGAGCTCAGATCATTGGGTAGGTTAGACGCATATCTAACAAGTCATAATTTACAGAGAATACACATTGCAAAGATGTTATCATAGAGCAGGGTTCCTCAAATGCGGTTCTGGAGGAAACCATGATCAAATTCACCTACCTGTGATTTTCTAGTGATCCTGAAGACCTTGATTAGCTTGCTCAGGTGTGCTTGATCAGGGTTAAAGCTAAACTCTGCAGGGCACTGACCCTCCAGTGCAAGATTTGAGTAATAGAGTAACACATAATTTGTGATCAAATATAGATTTTATGTGATTCAGCATTTGATTATTTGCAAACAATTCTCCATGTATCGTCTGATCCTGCAGGAGTGCCGTGGAAGCTTCATGTATGGTTGGAGTCACTGCGGAGCGCTCAGCTAAAGTCCAGAGCCGGAGTCACGCTCTCCCTTTTACGAGACTTCAGTTCCATCAAAGAGGAGGACTACTGTGAGGAACTAGTCTGCGTTGGATTTCCTCTGATGTTTAACATCCTGAAAAATAGCAAGGTACTAAAAAAACTTGGATACTTCCTAGAAAGTCCAACGTAACAACAACAATCACAATTTGAGAACCTTACACACAGAATGAATTTGTGTCATTGTCAATGGATGGTGAACAATTAAAAATATAACTAGACTGTGAATTAAAAGACGACAGCTAATTGCAGTTCAAATTTTGCCATTTCGAGGATCTGAAATGGACATGCATTGTTCTAAAACATTTGTGCCAAAAATTTAGACGGTGCGAAGAGGTCTATAAATAATTCTTATGCTGCGTCTGAAATCAAACACTTCCCTACTACACTCTAAAAATGCTGGGTTGTTTCAACCCAAATTTGGGTACAATATGGACAAACCCTTTTAACCCAACTGTTGTATATAGTGTATATAGTACGCCAAAAGAGTAGTATGTCTGAATACAAACAGTAGGCAAAAAGTCCCCGGATGACCTACTGCTTCAGCCGAGATTATTAGGTGTGCATTTGATGGACACCAGCATTCATAAATCCTCTCCCATGGCCTCATGGGATAGTAAGGTATGCTGGTAACAACATGGTGGATATAGCACGTCCGAATTTCATTCATACTACCCATATTCATACTATATACAGCATACTTTTTTAGCGGTCACAAAGTACATTCAAATGTAGTACCTACTCAGTACGCAATTTCGGACGCAGCGGTAGTCTCTAGTAAAACTACCTTATGACTAAGTCTTTCTTTTCCTCTACAGAATGAGGCAATATTCCAACAGCTGGGCATCATTTTTAGTCACTGTTATGGTCCTGCTCCACTTCCTCCTATCCAAGAAAAGAAGTCCGCTCTCTCCGCTCAACTTGGTAATTCAGTCCATCTCAGTAGAGTTATATTTATGAATTAGCAACATTGGCTGGACCCTCCAACATTGATTTAAAATTCAGAAACTAAAGTATGCACATCATTGATTCTGGTAATTTCGTTTTTCATTGACATGGTAGTGCACATTATAGTTGTAGTTAATTTTTTTACATTTTGCAAATTCTTTCATTTGTTTTTTTGTCTGTAAATGATTACTCTGTTAAATTCTAATTTCTCCTCTTTCCGCAGACCCACACTTCCTGAACAACCCAGAGATGTCTGACGTGACGTTCCTAGTGGAGGGCAAAGCGTTCTATGCTCACGGGGTTCTGCTGCTCACAGCGTCCGATAGGTGAGCCTGTTACCTTAGTGACAGAATAATAGAAATGTGTTATCTTGTAGCATGGGTCTCTGAAGTAGATTATATTTTTTGACACAATTGAAGCATTATGAATAAAGAATGTTTGCTCTGGGATCAGGTTCAGAACTCTGTTGGCACTGAACGGGTCGGACAGCACTCAGCCCCGCAAAGACATTGAGATCAGCAACGTCAAGTACAACATCTTCAAGGTAACATCAGATGAACCCTCACTGAACCCATGCGATAACAGGGTGTTCCAAGATGTTATCAGGAGTTAATCACATATCTCGTTGTGTTTATCCAGATGATGATGTCATACCTGTACTGCGGGGGGACAGAGTCTCTGAAGATGGGCGTCTCAGAGTTGCTGGAGGTAAGACAAACAAGATAGTCAAACTCACGCAAAGTTAATATTCTTCATGCACTCTTGAGTTTACCTGCAATAATTTAAGATGAAACTTTATCTTTTCACATTTATTGAGATTCTTCTTGGACAGCAAAATATTTTTGTAGCTTGAAGCAAGTAATAAGACGAAAAAAAAACGTTGTTTCCCTTCTCTAGTTACTGTCAGCGGCCAGTTTGTTCCAGCTGGGGGCGCTACAGCGGCACTGTGAAATTCTCTGTGCTCAGAGCATTGACCTTGACAATGCTGTGAGCATCTACCACACTGCTAAGGTAAGAATAAAGAATTGTTTCTAATAATCATAAAAAAAATTATATAATTTATATAATTTTTTATACAGTAAATATATAAGTACAATTGTATAATTATAAAGAAACACATTCCATAAAAAAGAATCTGAATATTGTTGAAATGTAAAATAATAGTAACCGACCAAACATATTTCCTTTGTGATGAGTAAGAAGTATTTTGGTGGTATCATGATATTCTGCAATGTTGTACAATATTGTACCATAATAATGACAGAAATAAAACAACAAAAAAACAAGACAATATTATGGAAGCTTGTTTCCACCACAGAATGAAAAATAAAATTAATTGTGACTTTTTCATCTCACAGTTCTGACATTTTTTTTGCAATTCTGACTTTCTCAGAATTGCGTGATATAAACTTGAAGAAAAAAAGTCAATTGTGAGATAAAAAGTCGCAATTATATTTTTAATTGTTTTATTCCGTGGCGGAAACAAGCATCCATACAATATGGTACATTTTACTAATATTAACTTTACATTTTTTTACAGGATATGAACAATTTAAAGGCACAATATGTGAGATTTTTGGATTAAAATATCCAAAAACCACTACACCATTTTGTTGACTTGTGTACTTACATTATCCCAAATGTTTCCAAGAATGTTTAAATCCAGAGAAATAAGCAATTTTAACCAGGACACGGACCGTGCGTCGCCTATCAATGACATCATACCCGCTTTACCCTAGATTTACAAAACCATGGAAACACCAAAGACGCTTTAATATATTATGTGTTTTATTAGACAGGTGAGCAACTGTTTGGAGACATTTATAGACAGACAACTAATTATTGTACATTAATACAGCATTTTCTCCATCATACAATGTCTTAAAATGAATTGCATGCCATTTAGCAACACAAGCCATAATATGATATTCTAATATCGATCTAGCTTACTGCAGTGTGCAACAAGTGTCTCATAGCAGCCGCCAAGCGAACACACAGAGTAACGTTATAACATAATTTTCAACACTCTCAAATGTATCTAATATGATAAAACAGCCGTCTCAGTGTCTCTCCGTGCCTAATTTTTTTTTTCTTTTCCCCTAGGCTCATGGTGCGGTGGAGCTCAGTACATACTGTGAAGGTTTCTTCCTGCAGAACATGGCAGGTCTGTTGGAGAGGGAAGCCTTCCGGGCGCTGATCCTGGGGTCCGGGACACGAAGCGGGTCTGGAAAAGACTCTCTTCTGGAAGAGCTTGAGGCAACGTTAGCGCGCAGACTACGCTCACTGCTAGTGACTTCTCGTGTGTGAAAGGAAAAGATGGAAGGAAATACACAAAGAAGAAAGGACATGAATGTGTAGATGTTAGGACAATATGGAAAGACTGAGGAAATATGAAAAGGAAATGCTATTGAAAAAAAAAAAAGACGGACTGACTGAAGTTGAGCTTTGTGGACAGTTTCATGAATTCTAAAAATAATCATTTAATGGACACAAGCTTGACATTAAATGCTGCAGCGTTTGTGTGGCTATAGCTACGAACTAATGTATGTTAAGATTGTGTTAAATTGTGGACAACAGTTTTCCCACACTTCAACAGATGCCATTTTGTACAGAGTTTGGCTCAAGTGGGAGGCTAGAACGTATCTTTTTCCCCTTCATAATTTTTATTTTAAGCTATTATAGATGAATCTTATAATGGAGAAAAACAAGGACATGTTCTATTTAAAGATGTGAGATTATTTAAGTTGCTATTTTATCTTGTTTCATGCAAAGCAAATAAAGTTATATATAAACAAAACTTGTGTCTAAAATTATCCAAACAGCAACAGAAGACCACAATTAAGTATTTTCAGTGGTGACATTCTATCTTTTAAGTGTGCATGTTTATATATATATATATATATATATATATATATACCTGCAAAATACATAATCTGTGTCAAACAGCTTTAAATTTAAAAATATTTAAAAATGAGACTGTGCTGCCACCTTCTGGTTATTGAGAGCACTGTATGCTGTTAAGCTGTTTTCTAATTCATAACTCCAATCAATGAAAAAGAAAATAAAGGAGAAAAACAGTGAAGTCAACTTACCAGGCTTAAAAGAAACACCTACAAAGAAAATATACAAAAACACTGGTTTCCAAACTGGGAATTTGCAAACGCCTAATAAGGTAATAAAACTGCAGGGGTGCAGGAGTACCACACAATGAAATGAACAGTACCTTTTACATTCACTTGCATGAAGAGATGTAGACTCCCGTCCTATCAGTAGACTGTGTAAAAGGCTATAAATCAGTTTTTATTAGAGCGCGTCTTCTCATGTTATCACATAACAAGCGGTAGTATATGTTTCACATATTTCTAGCAACTGAAAACATTTCGAACGATGCTGCATCAGTATAAATCCAACACAACTGTCATAACGCAGCAAACAAAATATTACTACAATATACACCGATCAGGCATAACATTATGACCACTGACAGGTGAAGTGAATAACCCTGATTATCTCTTCATCACGGCACCTGTTAGTGGGTGGGATATATTAGGCAGCAAGTGAACATTTTGTCCTCAAAGTTGATGTGTTAGAAGCAGGAAAAATGGGCAAGCGTAAGGATTTGAGCGAGTTTGACAAGGCCCAAATTGGGTTGCCTAGATGACTGGGTCAGAGCATCTCCAAAACTGCAGCTCTTGTGGGGTGTTCCCGGTCTGCAGTGGTCAGCATCTAGCTAAAGTGGTCCAAGGAAGGAACAGTGGTGAACTGGTGACAGGGTCATGGGTGGCCAAGGCTCATTGATGCTGGCCCGTGTGGTCCAATCAAACAGACGAGCTACTGTAGTTCAAATTGTTAATGCTGGTTCTGATAGAAAGGTGTCAGAATACACAGTGCATCGCAGTTTGTTGTGTATGGGGCTGCATAGCAGCAGACCAGTCAGGGTGCCCATGCTGACCCCTGTCCACCACCAAAAGTATGGAGTGAAAACTGTATCAAAACCTCCCACAAATGCACGCTCGAGATCCACATGAGCGCGCACCAATCCACAAACGCACGTGAGAGTTCCAGACAAATATGGCAATCCACACATGCACGCCACAGATCCATACACACAGCAATCCACACATGCACGCCACAGATCCACACACACGGCAATGCTTTATCTGTACCTGTAATTTTATGCACAACAAATCACGAGTCTTTTGCATTGGTGTCGTGCCTTAAAGGATTAATTCACTTCAAAATGAAAATTTCCTGATATTTACTCACCCCCATCTCATCCAAGATGTTCGTGTCTTTCTTTCTTCAGTCGAAAATAAATCAAGTTTTTTGAGGAAAACATTCCAGGATTTTTCTTCACATAATGGACTTCAATGGCAACCAGCGGTTGAAGGTCCAAATCAATACAGTTTCAATGGGCTTCAGAGGCTCTGCATGATCCCAGCCGAGGAATAGGGTCTTATCAAGCCAAAAAAAAAAAAAGAAAAAACTCCATCTCATGTTCTCCTCCAACTTTAAAATTGTCTGACATCGTTGTTTTACCTTTATTTTTGTAAAGGGCGTTTGATTTAGTCTTTGCGCGTTCGTTTTAACACTGGGTCGGTACTTCCATGTATGTCATAAGTGTGACCTTTCCGACGTGATGACATCATACGTCATGCAACAGCAGAACACCGAAGTCGCGCATTTGAGGTTAAAAAGTATATAAATGTTTATTTTTTTTAGAAAATGACCTATGGTTTGGCTTGATAAGACCCTATTCCTCGGCTGGGATCGTGCAGAGCCTCTGAAGCCTTTCCTTTGAAACTGCATTGATTTGGACCTTCAACCGTTGGTTGCCATTGAAGTCCATTATGTGAAGAAAAATCCTGGAATGTTTTCCTCAAAAAACAATTTATTTTCGACTGAAGAAAGACATGAACATCTTGGATGAGATGGGGGGTGAGTAAATTATCAGGAAATTTTCATTTTGAAGTGAACTAATCCTTTAAGAATGTCCGTGAATATACGTTTTGTATTTGTGGAATCTTTTGAGACTGTCCTTCCGCGGCCTTGATTCACAAATGCACACAAGCCTATCTGTCCCCATTACCTGTAAAGATGCGATATGGTGTCTTCCTCCAGAGGGCGCTAACCGGCCTTCAAGCTGAATCTTCCAAAGGGCTTTTGATTTAGTGAGATAACTAAACTCTAAACATTATCTCATAAACATTTCACTAAATATCATATATACATCAATGTGTGATACATACATACAACTGTGGCGTGAATGTATGGAATGCTAAGTGTGTGTGTGGATCTGTGGCGTGAATGTGTGGATTGCCGTGTGTGTGTGTGTGTGTGTGTGTGTGTGTGTGTGTATGTGTGTGTATGTGGATCTTTGGCATGCATGTGTGGATTTGCCATGTGTGTGTGGATCTCTTGCGTGCATTTGTGGATCTGTGGCGTGCATGTGTGGATTGCCATATGTGTGTGGATCTTTCCCGTGCATTTGTGGATTGGTGCGTGCGTGTGTGGATCTCTCACGTGCATTTGTGGATTGCTTTGTGTGGGTGTGGATCTATCGAGTGCATTTGTGGATTGGTGCGTGCACGCGTGGATCTGGTGCGTGCATTTATGGGAGGTTTTGATACCATTTTCACTCCATACAAAAGCACCAACACGTGAGCATCAGAACTGGACCATGGAGCAATGGAAGAAGGTGGCCTGGTCTGATGAATCACATTGTCTTTTACATCACGTGGATGGCCGGTGCGTGTGCGTCGCTTACCTGGGGAACACATGGCACCAGGATGCACTATGGGAAGAAGGCAAGCCGGTGGAGGCAGTGTGATGCTTTGGGCAATGTTCTGCTGGGAAACCTTGGGTCCTGCCATCCATGTGCATGTTACTTTGACACATACCACCTATCTAAGCATTGTTGCAGACCATGTACACCCTTTAATGGAAACGGTATTCCCTGGTGGCTGTGGCCTCTTTCAGCAGGATAATGCGCCCTGCCACAAAGCAAAAATGGTTCAGGAATGGTTTGAGGAGCACAACAACGAGTTTGAGTGTTGACTTGACCTCCAAATTCCCCAGATCTCAATCCAATCGAGCATCTGTGGGATGTGCTGAACAAACAAGTCCATGGAGGCTCCACCACGCAACTTACAGGACTTAAAGGATCTGCTGCTAACATCTTGGTGCCAGATACCACAGCACACCTTCAGGGGTCTAGTGGAGTCCATGCCTCGACGGGTCAGGGCTGTTTTGGCAGCAAAAGGGGGAACAACACAATATTAGGTCATAATGTTATGCCTGATCGGTGTATTAGCTTTAAGGAGATCATTTTTAACATAAAATTAAGTCAAAATATAACCTGATAAAATCTGATACAAAAGTTATTCATTAAAGTTCAACTTTTTGTTACACTGGTTGAAACTCTCTTCACATTCTGATGGCAATCAATAATATAAGTGGTCTAAATATAAAAAAAAAAGTACATGTATCTCAGGAAGTCTCAGGACCAAAAAAAAGTCAATAAAATCCTTGCATTTGGTTCGAATGCAATGATAGGATGTCTTACCTGCCTGTTAACCTGTGAATGTATTTCCATTCCTCCGCGCACCTGCTTATGCAGACCTCACATATCAGCGCGTTCAATGAGGCTATGCAGAGCCTTTTACAGTTCCTCCTGAACCAAAACAATGAGCTTACTCTGTGTTCACGGCATGCCGTAAAAACCGTAATTACGAGATGACAACTCGTGACGTTTTACCTGGAGTCACATCCTCAGACTTGTATTTATGCGTTTCTATGTCAACACTATCAACGCCGAAATGAATCTGCAGCAGTCAGGTGGTACAAGCCAGAGCTCTGTAAGTTGTTTACGCTCATTATTATTGTAATGTTATGTGCTTTGAGACACAAGGTAGTTTAACGCCTTCTCTCGTGACGCTTTGCAGACTCTGCTCTGGCTGTGTGCGATGTGTTTTGGAGGAGGCGTGGCGTTGTATAAGAAATAAACAAATTTAACATTATTCAAAATACATAATTAGTGTCTGATGAAGTCAGTGTGCATCATAGAATAGCTACACATGTTTGTTTACATAGTGTTCACAGTTTGAACGTATTATTTCCTTTCTTTTCAGGGTCTGAGGTAAATTATCACTTTCATTATGGCTATTAAAGTACCGTACCCAGTAAAAATTCCGGGGGCTAAAATCTGTGTTTTTCAGGTGGGGTTCCCCTGCTTAAATTCGCATTCCCAGGGCTAAATATCACATTATTGGGGTCGCTTCAACCCACGGACATGAAAAACAGCCCGCGGCAACAGTGGTAAAGTAGCCCAATTCACCCTTCGCCTGGAGTTTGATTGACAGGTGATCTGACCAAACGTAATCCGCCATCCGCCATTTTGCAGTCAGGAGAGTCAGGAGACAAAGCAGTCAGGAGAGTTCGTAGATTAACTTCGTTGGATTTGAACTTGTATACTTATGTCTTTCTGCGGTTAAAACAACATTCCTTCTGATGTTCATTCATGTTTATCTGATGCTATAAATTAACTATAAGGAAGAGATGATCAGTTCACGAGCAGCTTTAACCGAGGCGCTACAGCGATCTGTCATGACACATTAAAGAGCCACAAAACGGTATTTATTGTTTACATTTCTTTAAAAAAAAAAAAAGACAAAATTAGAACGTTGAGACTTTGTTTCATATTAAAAGTAACCTGTTCTGTCCTGTCTGTCGGCGCGTTGTCAGTGTCCTCTTTGCTCCGCGATGTAATTTTAACTACATGAGAACATGATGTGTGGCGTGAGAGCGACATGGCTTGTTGGACATAGCAACAGTAACTAAAGGGAATGGTCAATTCCGCGGGAAAACTGCAGACTTGCCAACAGTCTTGAACGCAAACAGAGTCACAGGCGGAGTGATACAAACAGTGAAAAGTCCCTGCGCTGCTATCAGCACTTGTGGAACGCACTCGCTCGGCCAATCGAATTTGAGGACTAACTGTTGTATAAAAGTAAATAT
Organism: Coreius guichenoti; assembly: GCA_039654105.1. Taxonomy (NCBI): domain Eukaryota; kingdom Metazoa; phylum Chordata; class Actinopteri; order Cypriniformes; family Gobionidae; genus Coreius; species Coreius guichenoti. The sequence continues at coordinate 25,340,508 of CM077191.1, forward strand.
AGCAAAACAATATTCATGTAATTGCAAAGTTATTAAACATATAACTATAATGACAGACTGAACATTTGTATTTCACTTAATTTGCATATCACAATAAAAAAATAACATTATGACCACTGACAGGTGAAGTGAATAACACTGATTATCTCTTCATCACGGAAAAATGGGCAAGCGTAAGGATTTGAGCAAGTTTGACAAGGGCCAAATTGTGATGGCTAGACGACTGGGCCAGAGCATCTCCAAAACTGCAGCTCTTGTGGGGTGTTCCCGGTCTGCAGTGGTCAGTGTCTATCAAAAGTGGTCCAAGGAAGGAACAGTGGTGAACCGGCGACAGGGTCATGGGCGGCCAAGGCTCATTGATGCACGTGGGGAGTGAAGGCTGGCCCATGTGGTCTGAGCAAACAGATGAGCTACTGTAGCTCAAATTGCTCAAGAAGTTAATGCTGGTTCTGATAGAAAGGTGTCAGAATACACAGTGCATCGCAGTTTGTAAAAATAACATTAAAATAGGGCTGCATAGCCGCAGACCAGTTACAGGACTTAAAGGATCTGCTGCTAACATCTTGGTGCCAGATACCACAGCACACCTTCAGGGGTCTAGTGGAGTCCATGCCTCGACATGTCAGGGCTGTTTTGGCAGCAAAAGGGGGACCAACACAATATTAGGAAGGTGGTCATAACGTTATGCCTGTAGATGCATGGCTTAATCCGAAAGTAAATTTCTTAAATCATAAAAGCTCATTTCAGCAAATTCACATGTATGCAAAATAATTTTGGCCTATATCAGTCATGGACATCATATATCTTTGATCATTGTTTGACTGAACACACGCCCACTCAGTGACATACAATCATGAACACTCACTACTATCATCCTATTAAGTGAATGAGTTTATTGTTTCATTTTTCTCTCTGAAATTGCTCACAGTTATGATACAAGGGGATTTTTACAACTTTAAATGCATGTTCCTGCTCTGCATGGACATTTTTTTTTTGTCATTGAAGTTTTGCTTTATAACTGTATAAAATAGGAAAGTTCACAACAGGTATTGCTTCATTATTGTTTCATTTAAACAAGCTGTCTGTAAAAAGGGGGCTGTGAACATCCGAATCTTTCCTGGTCGAGGTACATACAGACAAAAGGAAGCATTTCATAAAAAGATACCACATAGACACCGCAAGCGAGCAAAAGCTGCGTTGCGTCGCTCGCTTACAGCGTACATAGTAGAAAACATGACAGGAAAACAAAGAGAACGAAAAATCGCAGAGACTAACAGAGGTTAAAGGTGATGGCAGGTGTTTCTCTTTTTTCCATTAAAAGATGTAAGGAAAGCAGATCTGAGAAAATAGCGCGGTTTTTGAGAATAGTTACGTTAAAGCCATGCAAAGAAAAAGCGTGCATGCACACAGCAATACAAGTCAAAAGCAAAGAGCAGGAACGGCCTTCGAGTTTCCCTTAGGCCACAACATCATATTTACAGTAGAACTGATCCAAGAACAGCTTTTTTGTCATCCATTGTACACACACAATGATATGAAGCTGACATTGATATTGAGAAGTTCGTTTCCTCTCCATAGAGGCTAAACTACATTCTTAAATTAATGTTAAATTAGCTTTTTTGTGGTTTGTTTGTTTTTACATACTATTTTGTTCTCTTTTGAAGCTAGCAAAGAAAGATTCGTAAAGTCCACAGTACTTTTACAAATCAAGACATTAGAAAGTTTCCTTAAACGAACAAAATTGTGTTGCCCTGATACAAACAAACACATTATTGTCATAAATAAATAAATAACATTCAAGTTCTCATATATATATATATATATATATATATATATATATATATATATATATATACACATACATATACACATATATATATATATATATATATATATATACACATACATATACATACATACATATATATATATATATATAACTGGATGATAATAAATAAGGACAAAGATAAAACAGAAGAAATATACAAAAATATCCACAATGTATTCAACATTTTTTTTCTTCGTATCTGCTGGTAGCGAACATGAGAAATGATCAGAGAAAAAAGACAAAAAATAAAATAAATAATTAAACACTGTATTTCAGTGTCTAACCAAGTCGATTAAATGAAACAAACTGTTCCATCATGTAATAAATACAGAAATACAAGGGTTAAATAATAATTTAAGACTAGCAACACAAGATTTCAAATCTGAATCTACAACAGAACTAAAGCTAGTGTCACATCTAGACATTTTATTTGTACATAATTATGTTAAATCTGTACAACAGAGATTCATTCATTAGGATAAATTCATTCAGTACTATTCCCCCCCACCCCATCCCGAGTCCCAAACTCACTGAAAACCATGTTTCAGTCCTTTTGCAGCAATGATTTAAGATCAAGTGATGTTCTTCAAACATAAATTCTTAAACAAATAAAAGCGAGCGCAAATGAAACGATATAATTTGAAAAATCCACATCCCCAGGACAAGCTCTTCAAAGTCATCTTTTCCTTCTTGCCGTGCATTTAGTTTTTTTTCCTATGGTCTTTATGAATCTGAGTGCAAATATCCTAGAGTTGTGTGAGTGTGTGTTCATGTCTAGTATTTTGAGTGTGAATTTGTTCCAAACCTAGTGAGCTGCCTTGCTGTCTACTGCCTTCTAAAGCAAGATACACACATTATTTTTTTTTTGTCTGATGATTTTCCAAATTTCTACCATGAAATAACTCTTTTACAACTCCTGGAAATGTGTCTTAGACGGCAATATCATGGCCAAAATGTTCACCGGGCTTATGATGGTTTCCTGAATCGTAATCGTAAGTGAACAAGTTAAAACACTTAATACAACTCTGCGTGACATACAAACAGCACTCCTCACGCAATGTGCACTGGAGACTCGATTCTCTATTGATTTAGTAAAGTTTGCCATTAGCATGTTGCTAAGCTAACAACTTATTAGAAACGTTTTCATAGGCAGCAACTCTGTGAGACATATAAATGAGCACCTTACACTGTGCGCACTGGAGACTCCATTCATAATTGACTTCAGTGGCATTAGCATGTTGCTAAGCTAACAAATTATTTGAAATGTTTTTCATAGGCAGCAACTCTGTGAGACATATAAATGAGCACCTTACACTGTGCGCGCTGGAGACTCCATTCATAATTGACTTCAGTGGCATTAGCATGTTGCTAAGTTAACAACTTATTAGAAACGTTTTCATAGGCAGCAACTCCGTCCCTGTTGAAAAAAACAGCATATGCTGGTTAGGTATGTTTTGAAGCATGGCAGCTGGTTTGAGCTGGTTTATGCTGGCCCTTAGTTGGTCCTGAGATGGTTATAAGCTGGTCCTGAGCTGGAGCTAGTTTCTTAAGACCAGCTTAGGACCAGCACTTGACCAGCTTAAACCAGCTCAAACCAGCTGCCATGCTTCAAAACATACCTAACCAGCATATGCTATTGTTTTCAACAGGGGTGTGACATATAAACGAGCACCTTACACTGTGCGCACTGGAGACTATATTCATAAGTTCACTTCAGTGCCATTAGCATGTTGCTAAGCTAACAACATATATGAAATGTTTTTCATTGGCAGCAACTCTGTGACATACAAACAGCACTCCTCACGCCATGCGCACATGAGACTCGAACTGACTTCAATACAGTTAATATGATGCTAAGCTAACAACTGCAGTTCAATTGATTTCAACAGAGTTTGACATTAGCATGTTGTTATATGCTAACAGCCTCATTCTCTAATGTGCATAAAAATATATAAAAAACAAATTTTGGGTAAAATAGTCCTTATTTTAATTAGACTGATTAAAGTGCTTAGCCTGCTATGTTGAATTTTTTACAAAGTTTATTGCATTGCATTAAGGGATCCAGACATCCCACTCTGCAAAAACTAATTTCCAAGAGATGGTACAACACCCCCAGCCCCCACCATATTATAAAAAAATTATATTACACTATTATATTCATTAGCGGAAGCTGCCTAACGTGGGTTCGTTCATTCAATAGTATTTGTGCGCCGAAAGTGATGTTGCGTGTGACGAAAAAAGAGGCGAGACGAAAATCCAAACGCAAGAGGTAATAGAAGACACGTGTGATAATACCAGGGGTAAAGGTAATGCGTCTTGGCTGACCACTTGTGATCAGATCACCGAAAACGCATCGTAATAACAGGTGGAAACAGGCTCTCTCTCACTTGATCGATTTCCAGGATATTCTATATAATTTTCACGCGTCAGGGACCAGCTATCAGTATTCGGGAGATTTCCTTCTGGGAAAAGTGGGGTGTCTGGGTATCTTAGAGGCAGCTCACTAAGTTTTTGGAACAGAGTCTGTTGGTGCAGCCGGTTCCCACCAGCTGGTCAACCATTTTAACAGGTTAGGATGCTGGTAGGGCAAGTAGTGTGTGTATTTGTATTTTACTCCATGTCAAGCGTGGTGAGACCGGAGAGTGGGAAGGGAAGAGTATGACGAAGGATGAAGTGTCCATCTCCTTGGTAACCTGCTTGTTCGCCATGAAAAGTGCCGTCTGTCAATAAATGTCCGTCACAGGATGTGCAGGGAAGTGGGGCAGCGTTTTAATACGTTTTCTGGATAATTCCTAGCAGCAAAGACAAGCCGTCACAAAGGTGAGGAAAACGGGAAGGCAGACGTAAAGACATGAAAACTGGGGGTAGAAACAACAGGGGTTCGGGAAGGGGCTGGCAAACTGACATGGCAAAGACGATGAAAGAGGGAATGTGCCTGGATTTGTGTCATAACTTGTTTTTAAACAGTCATTCCATCATACAAAAGATTGTCCAAATATAAATTCCATCACCTCTAAGATTATGCACATTTTTGAGTGCTTGTACGTTTGAAAAAGCTTGATTGGTAAAGTTTTAGGGCTGCTCCTGTATCCCAATGGATGCCACCAGCTTGGCATTGTCCCTGGGATTGCCCGCTGGGCATTTAGAGTCACTAGGCTGAGGGTCGTAGCGATGGGCGTTAGATGGGTGTCTGTTGGGCGTGCCAGGTGGAAGAGGCACCTGGCCATTCTTCTCGTCTGAAAAAAGTTGTTTAATTACGTCAAAGAAGTTACTCAATGGGCTGCCTAGGTACACAGATAGGAAGAAAAGGAAAAAAGAGAGAACAAAGAAATGAACAATGGGTTCACATGAAGAGAAGTGGACAGAAAGGGGAAAAGAGATAGGAGAGGGAAAAATGTGAAGACTACGACTTGGAGAAGCTTTAAGGGCCACACTAACATTTGAAATTCTAGCACAAGATATGAGGCTTCCCTGGTTAAACCAGTTAAAACCAGTTTAAGGTTGTACCTTAGCTGGTCCAAGCTGGTTAGTACATTCAAGTTACAATATTTGATCAGTTCGTGTGTTCCCTGGAAATGGAACCCATGACAATGGGGTTGCTATAGCGTTATACTCTACAAGCTGAGCAACAGCAACATAACTAGTTGTAGTTTAGATGGTTGATAAGCTGGACTACCAGATGGTGGGCACCTAGCTGAGCTGGTAGACCATCTTGGATGAGATAAATCGTCAAATATGCATAACATTTTTTTCTAGCCCAAATTCAACTAGGTTCCCACTGGCTGGTCAACCAAATTAACCATCTTGGAACAGCTTACCTGACCATCTTAAGCTGGTATGACTTGGTTTTTCCAGTAACAACCTTGACCAAGATGGCGTAACTTCTCAGCCAGTTCCTCTAACAGCTGGTCAACCATCTAAATCAACTTGGACCAGTTAGAAACAAGCTACCGTGTTCCAAAATCAGAGCTACCACCTTAAAGTCAATGTGAATCAGCATTTGCAACCCATTTTAATTCTGCCACGACATAGTTCCAAGTGATTAGAATATTCAACCAAAAAAATAAGCCAATTTTTTGGGAGAACAAAATGCAGGGAATTACTTGTTGAGGTTTAGGATGGAGTCTAGTTGCAGTTGATTGTTGAAGACTACTTTTGAGGAGCCCTTTTCACCTTGAGGTGGAGGCTGGAGGTCAAGCTCACCCCAAGAGCATCTTTATGGTAATATTTATTTTTCATTGTTACGAGCCCCTGCTCTTTTCCCTGTTTTTTCTTTTTTTCTGAGTATAGTTGCCAATTAGATGGGAGCTCAGCCTGATTATTCTAACACACGATTTAAAGGGTTAGTTCACCCAAAAATGAAAATTCTGTCATTAATCACTCACCCTCATGTCGTTCCAAACCCGTAAGACCTTCGTTCATATTCAGAAACACAAATGAAGATATTTTTGATTAAATCTGAGAGCTTTCTGACCCCTCCATAGACAGCAGTGTAATTAACACTTTCAAGGCCCAGAAAGGTAGGAAAAACATTGTTAAAATAGTCCATGTGACTCTAGTGGTTCAACCTTAATTTTATGAAGTGACGAGAATACTTTTTGTGCGCAAACCCAAGCCCCCCCTCTCGGAAAGCTCTCGGATTTCATCAAAAATATCTTAATTTGTGTTCCAAAGGTGAATGAAGGGTTTGGAACGACATGAGGGTGAGTAATTAATGACAGAATTTTCTTTTTTGGGTGAACTAACCCTTTAAGAGCTGCTGATGGCACTTCACCTTGGCCTACAGTACCTAAGGAAACCTGTTGTTGGTGGTTAGGGAGTTTGTTTTTCTTTTCTTTTGTACAGGATGGTGAGTTTTTATTTGTTTAGTTATGTTAGAATAGAGGGAAAGCATAGGTAAGTAAGCTGACCCAGAAGATTTTTTTGTGTTTGTTATTTTTCTCGGGAGTTAGGAAAGTTTTAACTCTGAGTTGTAGTTTAGATTAGTTAGCTCGCCAGTCCATGTTTAAATTTTCCTTGCTTGTTTGTTTTGTTACTTTTTGCTGCCAATAAATTTGCTCTTTTTTTCTTGCCCTGGCCATTGCAATTTGTTTTGCTATTTTTCTGAACGGCTTTTTATGTTGGTGCCGAATCTGGGTCGTAACATAAATTGGAGGCTCGTCCGGGATATGAATCTGGGACCTCTCGCATATGCTGTAATTTGCTATTATTGAAGTACCCTACTTTAATATCAAGTGCAATTAATTTACTCATTAACTATTGGTCAGATGAGACAACAGTATCTAAAACAGATAAACTGCTTTGGCAACACTATTTTTGGCTTAGGTGAAGGCAGTTGAAAAGGAAAGTTGCTTAAGCAAGTTATTACACTTTTCCAAAAAGACAAACGTTTGTTTTTTTCTTTGCAGTAATGTGCACTGAAAATCATTCGCAATAAGACCATGAACATGTACTATGACATTAAATAGGGTTGGGTTCAATTTCATGTTGACTTTAAAGATGGTTTTAGCTGGATTTTTTGGTAGGGGTGAGGCACATAGGCTCACACGGCTTTATACAGTGGAGAGAACAAGTATTTGATACACTGCCAATTTTGCAGGTTTGACCACTTACAAAGCATGTAGAAGTCTGTAATTTTTATCATAGGTACACTTCAACTGTGAGTGACGGAATCTAAAACAAAAATCCAGAAAATCACATTGTATGATTTTTAAGTAATTAATTTGCATTTTATTGCATGACATAAGTATTTGATACATCAGAAAAGCAGAACTTAATATTTGGTACAGAAACCTTTGTTTGCAATTACAGAGATCATACGTTTCCTGTAGTTCTTGACCAGGTTTGCACACACTGCAGCAGGGATTTTGGCCCACTCCTCCATACAGACCTTCTCCAGATCCTTCAGGTTTCGGGGCTGTCGCTAGGCAATACGGACTTTCAGCTCCCTCCAAAGATTTTCTATTGGGTTTAGGTCTGGAGACTGGCTAGGCCACTCCAGGATCTTGAGATGCTTCTTACGGATCCACTCCTTAGTTGCCCTGGCTGTGTGTTTTGGGTCGTTGTCATGCTGGAAGACCCAGCCACGACCCATCTTCAATGCTCTTACTGAGGGAAGGAGGTTGTTGGCCAAGATCTCACGATACATGGCCCCATCCATCCTCCCCTCAATACGGTGCAGTCGTCCTGTCCCCTTTGCAGAAAAGCATCCCCAAAGAATGATGTTTCCACCTCCATGCTTCACGGTTGGGATGGTGTTCTTGGGGTTGTACTCATCCTTCTTCCTCCAAACACGGCAAGTGGAGTTTAGACCAAAAAGCTCTAATTTTGTCTCATCAGACCACATGACCTTCTCCCATTTCTCCTCTGGATCATCCAGATGGTCATTGGCAAACTTCAGATGGGCCTGGACATGCGCTGGCTTGAGCAGGGGGACCTTGCGTGCGCTGCAGGATTTTAATCCATGACGGCGTAGTGTGTTACTAATGGTTTTCTTTGAGACTGTGGTCCCAGCTCTCTTCAGGTCATTGACCAGGTCCTGCCGTGTAGTTCTGGGCTGATCCCTCACCTTCCTCATGATCATTGATGCCCCACGAGGTGAGATCTTGCATGGTGCCCCAGACCGAGGGAGATTGACCGTCATCTTGAACTTCTTCCATTTTCTAATAATTGCGCCAACAGTTGTTGCCTTCTCACCAAGCTGCTTGCCTATTGTCCTGTAGCCCATCCCAGCCTTGTGCAGGTCTACAATTTTATCCCTGATGTCCTTACACAGCTCTCTGGTCTTGGCCATTGTGGAGAGGTTGGAGTCTGTTTGATTGAGTGTGTGGACAGGTATCTTTTATACAGGTAACGAGTTCAAACAGGTGCAGTTAATACAGGTAATGAGCGGAGAACAGGAGGGCTTCTTAAAGAAAAACTAACAGGTCTGTGAGAGCCGGAATTCTTACTGGTTGGTGGGTGATCAAATACTTATGTCATGCAATAAAATGCAAATTAATTATTTAAAAATCATACAATGTGATTTTCTGGATTTTTGTTTTAGATTCCGTCTCTTACAGTTGAAGAGTACCTATGATAAAAATTACAGACCTCTACATGCTTTGTAAGTTGGAAAACCTGCAAAATCGGCAGTGTATCAAATACTTGTTCTCCCCACTGTATATAGAAAGGCTAGATCATTAGAAAAGGCTCTAATGTAATGAGCGAAGCGATGTGGCATCTGTACACTCTGTCACTGCAGAAAGAATGACACATAGATCAGTCAGAAAACCCACACATGCATCCTTTAATCTTCATTCTGCTCACTTCTCAAAGTCATATAATCCTATGAAGTGTTATCTGTCCAGTTCAATTATACACTATATTCCACAGGCGGAATATACAAGATATCATCAAGCACCAGTGTATATTCTGTAATTATGTTAATGAAAAATCTTTTTTGATGGATGGAAAGACTACAATGTCAACAAACATTTTCCATAAATGTATTCACCAATACCTGTACACACAGAGACTGCGGAGCAATTATTTAAACAAGCTATTAACTGACTAACAACAAAGACTAAATTACAAAAACTTCACAAACTTTGGCAAATGCAGTAACTACTTCTTTCACTTCTTCTAGCAGACTTTATGTAAACTTTTTGTTTCTCAACAGGCTATTAAAAACCTGTGCATCCTAGTTCCTGGAACTGGCGACTGGAAATGGCAATTTTCAAAAGTTCTTGGCATTTGTGTGTAATATGCACCAGACGGTCTGGTCCATCTGAGGCTCAGACTAGCCTTCAACCATATCTGACTGCATGAGAAAACCCCCTTTAGTGTACTTGATTTAGAATACTTCCAAACTCATAACTACACAACTCGTAACCAATTACACAAACTTCACTTGAACATTTGGGGGCACATCAGAGCCTCTGGTGTAGATATGTATAGCCTCATCTGTTTGGCATACGTAGCCAAAAAACTAAGGTTTGTAAGCCATACACACTAATATGTAACAGCCAGTTTCTGTTTTGCACATCTTAGTGTTTTAGTGCACACAAAACTTAAAACAAAATTAAATTGTGCCACACTTACATATTCAATTACATTACATGTGAAATGGTATTTATGCAGAGATGGGTAGTAACTAAGTACATTTACTTCGTTACATTTACTTTTAAGAGTAGATTTAAATGTGGTTACTTTAACTCGAGTACATTTATAATGAAAAAACTGTACTTTTACTCCGTTACACTGGGCGACGTTCCTCTCGTTACTTTAGTTTAATGCAATACATGTTAAGAAATACGTAGTTTTTTCCAAGCGCGCGCTGTCTCTTTTTCTGGGGAAAGAGCGTTGGATGAAGTGTCTGTGGACCTAACGTTACAGTCAATTAAAAGCAAATATGCAAATGCATCCTATTATTTGCCAGCGATGAACATCTTTATTGGTTGAACATCTGTGTATGCTGTTTGTGAACGAGCTACCTTCGATTTCAATTCATTCAGGTAATACATTTTACAACCAAACATATTATTACGCCACGATATACCACTACTACAAAGTATGACATTACCAGTAATATTTGGTAATATATTAGTATAACATATACCTCAATTTATACATTAGATGAATGAACACCCGCCTTCCCGCGGTAATTTGTGAGTATTGCACAGTGGCAGCGATCTGTGCGTCTTGAAAACAAATGTCTTTGCTTAGACACAGTTAAAGGAATAGTTCACCCAAAAATGAAAATTACCCCATGATTTACTCACCCTCAAGCCATCCTAGGTGTATATGACATTCTTCTTTCAGAATACAATCAGAGTTATATTAAAAAATGTCCTGACTAATCCAAGCATTATAACGGCCCAAAATTTGAAGCCCAAAAAAGTGTATGCATCCATTATAAAAGTACTCCACACAGCTCCGGGGGGTGAATAAAGGCCTTCTGAAGTGAATCGGGTTTGTGTAAGAAAAATATCCATATTTCACACGTTATAAAGTATAACGTTATAAAGTATAACTTCCATATTCAGCTTAAGTAAAAAGCTTTTAATACTGTTCAAATAACACAAATAGGAGTCGGGACAATGATGTTCTTCTTTTGGTTTACTGCACAATATTAATTACCAAACTACTCTATGAACACAGGTCTTTTGGACAATGAACTGGCCCACCAAAAACTAACCCAGAGTTAATCTCTAGAGTGACCAAACAGTGCTTATTCCTGAGTTTACATACAACCCAAAACACTACAGTTCCTTTTACGTGCCTTTGAACACAAAACTCTGCAGGTTCACTTTATTTCGACATTGTCTAATAATCCAAAATGTTAATATTATACAAAGCAAAGGATGTGCAATGATTTTTGGGCTACAGATGCCAAAAATAATGCTTGTCTCTTCTGTGTTTGTTGCAAAGATATCTAATTATGATAATAATAACAATTTAAATTCAATATCTATCTAAATATTAACATGCTATTGTATTGTTATATAGGCTATATATGATACAAAGTAACTAGTAACTAGCTACTTGAGTAGTTTTTTTATTGGATACTTTTTTACTCTTAATCAAGTAACTATTCAGATTAGTACTTTTACTTTGAGTAAATATTTCTATAAGTACTTGTACTTTTACTTGAGTACAGTTTTTGGATACTCTACCCACCTCTGTATTTATGGGGCTGAGTGCACTTTAAATTGGATGTAATACACGACATGCGTGATTACAAGTGTTGTGATTATAACAGGTTTATATAAGGAAAAGGGCAGTGTGCATAATAAAGTAATTCAGTGGCCCCAAAAACCTTTTGGATACTTAAAGGGATAGTTCACCCAAACATGACAATTCTGCCTTCATTTACTCACCATCATGTCTACAGAAAAAATAGTTATACAGCTTTGGAATGATACGAGGGTAGTAAATAGTGTGCATCCACCTATTTTTATGCGCATTTTGGGATATGGAAACACTAAGATGCACATAAATTCTAAAAATGTGCATTCAATTGAGGAGAAAATTCGGTAACATTTTAGTTGAGGGTCCAATTCTCACTATTAACTATTTGCATATTACTAGGATATTGGCTGTTTATTAGTACTTATAAAGCACATATTAATGCCTTATTCTGCATGACCATATTTTACATCCCTTAACCCTACCCAATACCTAAACTTAACAACTACCTTACTAACTATTAATAAGCAGTAAGCGTTTATTGAGGCAAACGTTGTAGTTAGTAGTTAATAGTTAGTTAATAGTGAGAATTGGACCCTAAACTAAAGTGTGACCATAAATTCTTATCTGATAAGAAGTCACATGCATAAAATACAATGAATTTTCCAAATAAATCCCTTGATGTTCAACAAAAAAACTCGTGTGACTTTTCCTCAACAGAGGAGGGGATTGGATATCTAGATTACAGTATCCAATCACTAGTGCACAGCATCTCAAATGTTGGTTTGATCCTTCTGAAATGCCTGAGCCAACATCCGAATGCAAGATAACATGACAGTGACAGTAACACAACAGCAACTTCCATTTTTATTACAGATATTTTGTGCCAATTTCCCAGGAAGTGACAGTTTTGTTCTCTTGAACACATAGGATGGAAACGCTGCTTTATTCACAAATTTGGATGGAAACTTTGGTGACAGAATCTTAATTTTTGAGTGAACTACCCTTTAAGTCTTACTAAAAATGTCTGAATGTCATTGTATTAAACCGAAGGTTCTCAACCAGGAGGCCTCAGCAAACTTCGAGGGGGCTTGCAAGATGACTTAAAAGCATTTAAATTAATAAATTGAAAGCAAGTGGCTTTTATTTTAGCACAAACATGCTTTTCAAGCAAAACATTTCACAAAAAAAAAAGTTTTTTTTTTTGTTGCAAATGCCAATTGGATTGATTTGTTAGCTAATGCAAAGACATGCAGACATTTTTAAGTGTTACTTAAGTGTTTCAATACTTTTTTGGTCCACTGTAATTGTGGTGCAACTTGGTATATTTAACACACAAGCCGTAAGAGTCTTACCGCACTTTGACTTTGCGACTTTACCGTTTTTTGCAGCACACTGAGAGTTCTCTGGATACATATGAGAGAGAGAAACGTGTGTTGACACCAGACAAAACTTTCACAAATAACAGCAAAAAATTCCCTAAATCTTTTTTTTTTTTTTGGTTTATAAATTGGATCATCGCATTAGCTCATTAGATTTGCTGCGTGCGCTCTTCATCATGCCCAAGTGAAGCAAATGAGCAATTCCCCATTAACAAGCATGGGGCACAGATGTCTCCATCTAGACTACATTAGGGGTGAGAAGACTTCGGTTGGGTGGTTATTAGACAAGTTTGTGTGGATAATTATGCTTGTTTGTAATAAAAATAGTTTTATGAATCTAAAGAACATTAGGAGGTTAGTTATTTGCATTGACACAGAAAACCACAACCTCCTCCACAAAACAACGATTAAATCTGTGATTTTTGTTTATTTATTAATGTCTATTATTGGAACGGTACGTGTAATCTGACTGCTGTGAGTATGTGCCATTCATCTGTGCAGTGCTGTAGTGTGTTCACAGTGAGTCATACAGCGCTCAGTGAGACATGGAGTGCAATGAATGTGACATGTTTGAGTGAAAGGGAAGGAGAAAGAGAGATAGACAGTGAAAGGGAAACAGAGAAGGACGACAGGAGGAGAAAAACGGAGGATCTACTCTCTTGAGATGGTCTGGAATGTCTTTCTGTTGCCCAACACTCCCTGAAATCTCCCCAAAGTAGCAGTAACAAACACTGTTGATGACTACTTCACCTTGATATACTACTTAATGATAGGAAGTAGAAGTACTAATATTTGTACATATAAAGTGGGGTCCAAAATAACATTAGCAAAAATGCTTAAATATTTTTAGATCAGCATCTGAAGGATCATGTCACAGGAATAAATTACATTTCAAAATATATTAAAACAGAAATTAATTATTTTAAATTGTAATATTACCAGGGGGTTTTAATGTTTTTGATCAAATAAATGCAGCCTTGGACAACATAAACTTCTTTCAAAAGTTTTATATACAGTCAAACCAAAAAATATTCAGACACCAGATATAATTTTTTACTAGTGGGTGCAGGACACTATAGTTCATTTATGTAAGTGAGGATAGCAAAATAAAGTAAACTTTGACATATTATACCCAAAAAATACTTCATACAGTGACTACCAGTAAAATTGACAAAATTTGGGACCAAAATGATTCATCTATTCACTTTGACCTGACCATGTCTTGCTTAAGTGTTTTTTCTTTAATTGCTAATGCGACCTTTTACACCACAGACTGAACAAAATGAAGCATTGCTTGGTCATTGGTTGACCTAAATTGGTATTATTTAATTGTGTACTTAAATTTAACATCTGACAGCTGATTGGTTGATTGTAATCCATTACATTCCTTTCTATCAAAGTTATCTGACATTATCAAGATGAATTTGTTCTAACACAGTTTAACTCGTCATTTTTTATTTTCTAAACTATAAACTGTGATAATGTGAGAAAATGTTGAAGGTGTCTGAATAAATTTTGGTTTGACTGTATATATAAAATTATTTTTTTCAGCCATGTACAGAACCTTTGAGTGTTGAACAAATAACAGAAAAAGCATCAAAGTTGCTAAATATACAGTAACAAAATATCCATATTATATCCTAATATCCTAAATATTCCATTGCCAGTAATTACTGAAACAATCTGTGTTAGTGTGCATTTTATAAAACCACAAAAGTTGGCTTATATGTATTGGTTTTGTCTATAAGATGTTCACAGTGAGTCATACAGCGCTCAGTGAGACATGGAGTGCAATGAATGTGACATGTTTGAGTGAAAGGGAAGGAGAAAGAGAGATAGACAGTGAAAGGGAAACAGAGAAGGACGACAGGAGGAGAAAAACGGAGGATCTACTCTCTTGAGATGGTCTGGAATGTCTTTCTGTTGCCCAACACTCCCTGAAATCTCCCCAAAGTAGCAGTAACAAACACTGTTGATGACTACTTCACCTTGATATACTACTTAATGATAGGAAGTAGAAGTACTAATATTTGTACATATAAAGTGGGGTCCAAAATAACATTAGCAAAAATGCTTAAATATTTTTAGATCAGCATCTGAAGGATCATGTCACAGGAATAAATTACATTTCAAAATATATTAAAACAGAAATTAATTATTTTAAATTGTAATATTACCAGGGGGTTTTAATGTTTTTGATCAAATAAATGCAGCCTTGGACAACATAAACTTCTTTCAAAAGTTTTATATACAGTCAAACCAAAAAATATTCAGACACCAGATATAATTTTTTACTAGTGGGTGCAGGACACTATAGTTCATTTATGTAAGTGAGGATAGCAAAATAAAGTAAACTTTGACATATTATACCCAAAAAATACTTCATACAGTGACTACCAGTAAAATTGACAAAATTTGGGACCAAAATGATTCATCTATTCACTTTGACCTGACCATGTCTTGCTTAAGTGTTTTTTCTTTAATTGCTAATGCGACCTTTTACACCACAGACTGAACAAAATGAAGCATTGCTTGGTCATTGGTTGACCTAAATTGGTATTATTTAATTGTGTACTTAAATTTAACATCTGACAGCTGATTGGTTGATTGTAATCCATTACATTCCTTTCTATCAAAGTTATCTGACATTATCAAGATGAATTTGTTCTAACACAGTTTAACTCGTCATTTTTTATTTTCTAAACTATAAACTGTGATAATGTGAGAAAATGTTGAAGGTGTCTGAATAAATTTTGGTTTGACTGTATATATAAAATTATTTTTTTCAGCCATGTACAGAACCTTTGAGTGTTGAACAAATAACAGAAAAAGCATCAAAGTTGCTAAATATACAGTAACAAAATATCCATATTATATCCTAATATCCTAAATATTCCATTGCCAGTAATTACTGAAACAATCTGTGTTAGTGTGCATTTTATAAAACCACAAAAGTTGGCTTATATGTATTGGTTTTGTCTATAAGATGCTGTTATTCATCTATCAGACCAGTAGGTGGAGCTGTTATCAAGGGAGATGATTGGGTCAAATATCATCATGTGTCGACTGTCGAGAAGAGAGGACGTGCACGGGGTAAACGAATAAAAGGATGAAAAAAGTGGCTTTTCTTTTCTTTTCTCCCCTGATGAACCACATAATAAGCTGTTCATCCTTGAAACTCTGAATAGTTAGAGGTATTAGAAGGTATACGCTGAAAAATATTCCCCCAAAACTTGATATTTTATTGTAATGTCCCTAATTTGTGTCTTTTGTGTTCTGTTTGATTTAGCACAATTGCTGCCTGATCAAACTGATGGTGACAGAGCAAGACTTCAGTTTTGGGGTTTTTCTGAAACTGTACCAGAAACCTTTACATTACCAGCCCAGATCCATCACCCCAAAAAGACACAGTCTCCCAAAACCAGAAATCATGAAGCTGAGGTGCTCACGTTTGGAGAACTGTCAGGGAATTCTACCGTTAATGCCGTCTGAGAAATGGGAGCAGCGGTGTGGCCGAAGGGAATCACCACGAATTGGAAAACTCCCCATCTCTTCTACCGTCTGCAGGGGATTGCTTTAGGGTGGGACCATGTGGAGAATATTGTGATGCTGTGCTGCGGTGTGCTGTGGACGAGGGGTGGGGGGACATGCATGATGGAGGAGAGGTATAAACAGGCATGAGAGGGAACGTGGGGCTCGGGTCGGAGTGGGGGAAGGGACAGGGGATTTATACTCACCAGACAGCTGTTGGACCCCTGGCTGGTCGTGTGTGCTTAACAATTGCGCCTGAATCGTCTCTACCACCCGCTTAAAACGCCGACTTGGACCTACAATAAAGTGTAACAGGTCATATGTAAATAGAAAAGAGCCTGTTGACATTTTCTTATTGAAACTGGGAGTTGGGGCGGGGGTTTCTTTAAGACCGATTCATTGACTACTCATTCAAGCCACTTGGTTTGCACCATAGTAAAAAGAGAAATGCATCCACAGACAGAAAAATCTAAATTAAGACCATGAGCCCTTGAAGCCTTTTAGGAATCTGTCAGGAATTTATAAAACTACTTGTAACTTCTTATCTCAGCTATGTGGACAACAACATGGGCTGTAATACACACTGCAGTGGAAAAGAGCTGCTATTGATGCTATTATGTGGAGACAATGAATACTAATGGAAGAAAATAAAGGAGAATGATGCATTAGCCAATACTTCTACAACGTATTTTTAGGTGTTCTATTTATCTTACATTATTATTGCAACTTCTGCAATATACTGATGGTATAATTGGTGTGTGTAAGAGGCTTTTTGGCTCAATCTGAGAATTAAATGGAAATGCTTCTAAAGCTGTCACATTGGCTCAGTTTACACCTGGTATTAAGTTTTGGTCGATCGGATCACAAGTAGACGAGGGAGACACAATCCCGTTTACACCTGGTGTTTTAATCGGTCTCTTTTGTCCACTTTTAAACACTTCTGTCCTGATTTCTTCGAGGGGAGGGTCTATGGGCGGGTAAATGTATGGGTTTTTTGGACGAAATAAGCTTGCACAATTTTCATATGAATGTGCCTAGAGACAACGAAAAAACATACAGAGAGCAGCAGCTTTCGTTTCTGCTCTGATAGCAGAAATTAGAAATCAGGAATGGTGAGAGAACATTGTGCTTGGTAAGTTTTTCGTCTACAAACCAAACTTGGATCTTTAGCTGACAAAGTTTAAATCCCGTCTGGCTAGCGCGCTTCCCTTAATGTTTCCGCATTAGGTCATTAGGCGGAGAGTAGGCAGTCTTTTGTGGCTGTTTGAACACATTCGACCACATGAGCATTTACACTACAAAAGCAATCCGGTCGAATGCGTTTTCGACTACCTCTGGAAGTGGTCGAAAGTGAACAAGCTCAAAACGTTTTAGACCCCGTTTATACCTGTATTTAGCTTTGTCTAAGTTAGCCAAGACTAAGTGTACACTGTCAGGAATGGGCTTTACATTAAATATTCACAATATATTTGTGATGATTTTTGCTGGTGGTACACACATATCTCTAACCTTTATTTGTCCAAGTTTTCTCAAGACAATAGGTCTCATTCACTAAACATGCATATGCACCAATTTGTGCGTGAAATCATACGAACCCTTTCACAAACAAATCATAATTGATCTATAACTTCTCATACTGAAATGTACTCTAAATTTACAAAAAAATGAAGGAGCAACTGAAACCACATATGCGAATATCACATACTCTAGGTGGCCTCATAAATGTGTTATCAATTATATTTCATCATATACTATATATCTATATATATCTATATATATATATATATTAGTGCTGTCAAATCGATTAATCGTGATTAATCACATCCAAAATAAAAGTTTGTGTTTACATAATATATGTGTGTGTACTGTGTATAATTAGTATATATAAATACACACACATGTGTGTATATATTTAAGAAATATTTGCATGTATATACTGTATATATAATTTATCTTATATATAAATATATTTTTTTATAAAAATATAACATTTTTCTTAAATATATACATGCATGTGTGTGTATTTATATATACATCATAATTATACACAGTACACACACATATATTATGTAAACACAAACTTTTATTTTGGATGCGATTAATCACAATTAATTTTTCCCCAGCACTAAGATATATACATTTTTTATCATCCAGTCATACTGCTAACTTGACCCAATCTCTGCTCTACCTTGGATTGTTTTCCTTTTAAAAATACTGTTGCAGGTTATTCCTACAAATTTAATGTAATTATCCCAAATAAGATTCAACAAGGTAAAAATAATTCACTTGTACCCACAGCTATTTTGTATTCTCAAACCACACTCGTGCTCTACGGGCCTGATGATTGGTGGTGTAATGTGGGGTTGATTGCGGTCGCTGTGGTTACCTGAGAGCAGAGTAAAGGTGACTGAATAGATGCCGTTCTCCTTGGTGGCCGCGGTGCTCTCGGTGTACGTGATGTCTACCTGGAACTTAACAGGCTTTTGGAAGACGGTGGGGCCGGCTGTAGATTTGTACTCGGCCCGAAAACTCGTCTGCGAGACGACGCTGTGACTGAGGCTGGGTATCTGAGGAAGGAGAAAGGCAAGGCTCGATTCACTCTTACATTGGAAGCACCTACGAGGAACCTCTTCATACCTCAAAAGTGTGGCTATTTATAACTTTCATGTAGCTGAAGGTGAGGAAAACCTCACTAATCATGACAAGCAACTTTTTAAGCAGACATTTAAACCACTTGCAGGTCTAAACGACACACTAAACTCTCTTCCCTTCGCCACAAACCTCTCGAGGCACAACATCTATATGCTAATGATTCAAGCCCTGCGTTGATTTTCCATTGACCTCTAATGAAAGAGGCAGCCACGGGGAGGATGGAAACATCACAGACTAGCATTTTACAAAAATGAAACACAAATCAGAAAGGTGTTTGCCAATGTAAAAACACAGGCTTCCGGCCAAGCCTATCAAAACTGCTGCGGTGAGGAAAGTCTTTCGATCTGATAGGGAGAACGTAGAAGCATATATTCAAATATTCATAGCTGTCGTTCACAACAGAGGAATGAAACGGGATTGGAGCCATGCAAAATAGATTGCTTACCGAGAGAAAGGCGTGGACGATGTCGGCTTTTATAGAGCTCAGTGGCTTGTCCTTAATAACCACGAAGATCTGTTCCTCTTTCTCTAGGTTGATGAAGTTACCAAACCAAGATTTTTTGGCAAGTCTGCAGAGCGAGAGAAATACAAACCATGAACTTTTTATGAAGTCTTCAGGGGATACAAGATCAGTCCTTATCAGAGCTGAGAATAAGATAGATCCTGTGGTGCTTATGCAAAATAAATTGATATTGAATAATTCATAAAAGGGACTATATGAAAGATCAGCACACAGCAGAGCAGCCACCACAAATTAACACAATGAACTTAGCATGAAGTCATATTGACAGTTGGGAAAAATTTTTTAATGAAGTCGTACAAAAATCCATAAGATGCTTCTGTCGCACAGCTAAAAAGATGCTTGTACATATTCACCCTGGTTGGTTTTTTGCTCCTAAAATGCATTTTATTGTTATAAGTCAATTGTTATAAAATCTAAAATATGAATGCATAATTTGTTGTGCTATAAATTTAAGAAGACTTGAAAAATTGGATCACATATTTAGTGGCGTACAAATTGCTTTGATCTCTATAAAGTATTTCCAGGCAGATAATGGTGCAACTTTAGTGTGTTCTACTCAGAGCAGCCCTTTCAGTTTCATTTGGCTATGTATTGTTAACCATTAACACCCATTAACTGTTGCATTTCTGTAAATGCACAGGTTTAAATATCTTTGGAATGCTGCTATGTTTAAAAACTAAAAATGTAACTGTGAACAAAAATATACTTAGCTGTACATCTGTTTGAATAAAACGTTCTATATATATATTTTTTTTTTAATAAATTTTTATTAAAATTTTATAATTTCTTTGCACAAAAAAGGTCAAGGTGCTAAGAATATATGAATATATGGATAAAAATCTTAATGTTCAAAGGGGTTTTATTTATATATATATATATATATATACACACTCACCTAAAGGATTATTAGGAACACCATACTAATACTGTGTTTGACCCCCTTTCGCCTTCAGAACTGCTTTAATTCTACGTGGCATTGATTCAACAAGGTGCTGAAAGCATTCTTTAGAAATGTTGGCCCATATTGATAGGATAGCATCTTGCAGTTGATGAAGATTTGTGGGATGCACATCCAGGGCACGAAGCTCCCGTTCCACCACATCCCAAAGATGCTCTATTGGGTTGAGATCTGGTGACTGTGGGGGCCATTTTAGTACAGTGAACTCATTGTCATGTTCAAGAAACCAATTTGAAATGATTCGAGCTTTGTGACATGGTGCATTATCCTGCTGCAAGTAGCCATCAGAGGATGGGTACATGGTGGTCATAAAGGGATGGACATGGTCAGAAACAATGCTCAGGTAGGCCGTGGCATTTAAACGATGCCCAATTGGCACTAAGGGGCCTAAAGTGTGCCAAGAAAACATCCCCCACACCATTACACCACCACCACCAGCCTGCACAGTGGTAACAAGGCATGATGGATCCATGTTCTCATTCTGTTTACGCCAAATTCTGACTCTACCATCTGAATGTCTCAACAGAAATCGAGACTCATCAGACCAGGCAACATTTTTCCAGTCTTCAACTGTCCAATTTTGGTGAGCTCATGCAAATTGTAGCCTCTTTTTCCTATTTGTAGTGGAGATGAGTGGTACCCGGTGGGGTCTTCTGCTGTTGTAGCCCATCCGCCTCAAGGTTGTGCGTGTTGTGGCTTCACAAATGCTTTGCTGCATACCTCGGTTGTAACGAGTGGTTATTTCAGTCAAAGTTGCTCTTCTATCAGCTTGAATCAGTCGGCCCATTCTCCTCTGACCTCTAGCATCAACAAGGCATTTTCGCCCACAGGACTGCCGCATACTGGATGTTTTTCCCTTTTCACACCATTCTTTGTAAACTCTAGAAATGGTTGTGCGTGAAAATCCCAGTAACTGAGCAGATTGTGAAATACTCAGACCGGCCCGTCTGGCACCAACAACCATGCCACGCTCAAAATTGCTTAAATCACCTTTCTTTCCCATTCTGACATTCAGTTTGGAGTTCAGGAGATTGTCTTGACCAGGACCACACCCCTAAATGCATTGAAGCAACTGCCATGTGATTGGTTGATTAGATAATTGCATTAATGAGAAATTGAACAGGTGTTCCTAATAATCCTTTAGGTGAGTGTATATATATATATATATATATATATATATATATATATATATAAATAAGCATATTAGTGCTGTCAATCGACTAATTAATCACATTTTTTTCTGTAATTAATCACGATTAAAAACATTGGAGTTTTTAATATTTTAAAATTGTAATAATTTCACAGTTACTCTCCAAATTAATGTAGGAACAAATTAAAGACAGTATATTTTAAATATTTGTTGTAATGGCATCTTTTTATGAATGAAGGCCAGTGTCAATGATACTAATACGACTGATGTCTCTATGAAATAGATTTTTTTAAAACATTAATGATAGACATTTAACATTACAGTATAATTGAAAGCTATCAATTTCAACATTTATTAGGTTTTAAAAAATAGCTTTTAATTTAAGTGAACCTAAAACAATCTTCACATAAACCCATTATAATAAATGTCAAATTTACCTGTGGCCTTCATATATAATCAATATACAGAAATTGAATAAAGTTATCAAACACATTTCTTAACTGCAAAAATTATAAATTAAATATAGATTAATCCTTATTAAAGCTTCAATTTTCTCTGTTAGCTTTGTTCTTTGATTAACATTAATGACAGACAGTATCAGTCGCTGCTGTCACTTTAAGATCTGCCACTGCCGAACATGACGCGGATCTCATCTCACTTTCTCACAACTCTTTAAGTTCATTTAAGACGTTATTTAACTCATTTAAGATTATTTTTGAGAATGAGAATTCTCTTATGAGAATACTCGACAAAACGGGCATTTTGGCATTATTCTGTGTGTTGTTTGTTGAAGCGCGAAAGAGAACGAGATTCTGATGCACTGTCTTTCTGTGCGTTGCGTGTGTGTCACATAGACAGGACATTCACAGACAGCGCGTTCTCGTTTGTCTTGTTGCGCTTGAATGTTTTAAAATCATTTGCGTGAATAAGAGCGTGATATCATATAATGTCATGTTAATTTTGACAGCCCTAATATATATATATACACACACCCATACATATCAACTAGTCAAACCAAAAATTATGCAGGACACTATAGTTCATTTATGTAACTGAGGATAGTAAAATAAAGTAAACTGTGACATATTATACCCTAAAAAATTTCATACAGTGACTACCAGTAAAACTGATAAAAATTTGGGACCAAAATTATTCATCTATTCACTTTGACCTGACCATGTTTTGCTTAAGTGTTTTTTCTTTAATTGCTAATGCAACCTTTTACACCACAGACTGAACAAAATGAAGCATTGCTTGGTCATTGGTTTACCTAAATTGGCATTTTTTAATTGTGTACTTAAATTTAACAGCTGACAGCTGATCGGTTGATTGTAATCATTACATTCCTTTCTATCAAAGTTATCTGACATTATCAAGATGAATTTGTTCTGACACAGTTTAACTCTTGTCATATTTTATTACCATTTTCTAAACTATAGCGAATAAACTGATAATGTGAGGAAATGTTGAAGGCGTCTGAATAAATTTTGGTTTGACATACATACATATATATATACATATATATATATATATATATATATATATATATATATATATATATATATATATATATATATACACATATATACACACACACATATATATATATATATATACACACACATACATATATATATATATATATATATACACTCACCTAAAGGATTATTAGGAACACCATACTAATACTGTGTTTGACCCCCTTTCGCCTTCAGAACTGCCTTAATTCTACGTGGCATTGATTCAACAAGGTGCTGAAAGCATTCTTTAGAAATGTTGGCCCATATTGATAGGATAGCATCTTGCAGTTGATGGAGATTTGTGGGATGCACATCCAGGGCACGAAGCTCCCGTTCCACCACATCCCAAAGATGCTCTATTGGGTTGAGATCTGGTGACTGTGGGGGCCATTTTAGTACAGTGAACTCATTGTCATGTTCAAGAAACCAATTTGAAATGATTCGAGCTTTGTGACATGGTGCATTATCCTGCTGGAAGTAGCCATCAGAGGATGGGTACATGGTGGTCATAAAGGGATGGACATGGTCAGAAACAATGCTCAGGTAGGCCGTGGCATTTAAACGATGCCCAATTGGCACTAAGGGGCCTAAAGTGTGCCAAGAAAACATCCCCCACACCATTACACCACCACCACCAGCCTGCACAGTGGTAACAAGGCATGATGGGTCCATGTTCTCATTCTGTTTACGCCAAATTCTGACTCTACCATCTGAATGTCTCAACAGAAATCGAGACTCATCAGACCAGGCAATATTTTTCCAGTCTTCAACTGTCCAATTTTGGTGAGCTCGTGCAAATTGTAGCCTCTTTTTCCTATTTGTAGTGGAGATGAGTGGTACCCGGTGGGGTCTTCTGCTGTTGTAGCCCATCCGCCTCAAGGTTGTGCGTGTTGTGGCTTCACAAATGCTTTGCTGCATACCTCGGTTGTAACGAGTGGTTATTTCAGTCAAAGTTGCTCTTCTATCAGCTTGAATCAGTCGGCCCATTCTCCTCTGACCTCTAGCATCAACAAGGCATTTTCGCCCACAGGACTGCCGCATACTGGATGTTTTTCCCTTTTCACACCATTCTTTGTAAACTCTAGAAATGGTTGTGCGTGAAAATCCCAGTAACTGAGCAGATTGTGAAATACTCAGACCGGCCCGTCTGGCACCAACAACCATGCCACGCTCAAAATTGCTTAAATCACCTTTCTTTCCCATTCTGACATTCAGTTTGGAGTTCAGGAGATTGTCTTGACCAGGACCACACCCCTAAATGCATTGAAGCAACTGCCATGTGATTGGTTGATTAGATAATTGCATTAATGAGAAATTAAACAGGTGTTCCTAATAATCCTTTAGGTGAGTGTATATATACACACATACATATATATATATATACACACATACATCTAAGGTCACTGGTTCATTTCTGAGGAAGAACAGGGTAAAAGTGATTCAGTAGCCAAGCATGTCACCAGACTTCAACCCAATAGAACATTTGTGGGGAGTTCTGAAAAGACAAGTTAAATGTCATTCTCCATCCAGAATCTGAAAGAGTTCATTCTTCAAGAATGGAGAAAGATAGATGTAGCTGTATGTCGCCAACTTGTTCATTCAATGTCTGAAAGAATTGGTGCTGTTCTTAAAAATCAAGGGGGCCATACAAAATATTAGATTTAGTTGAATTTGATGTAGGGTGTAATAATTTTTGCAACACCTCAATTGAATTAAA
This sequence comes from Coreius guichenoti, assembly GCA_039654105.1. Taxonomy (NCBI): domain Eukaryota; kingdom Metazoa; phylum Chordata; class Actinopteri; order Cypriniformes; family Gobionidae; genus Coreius; species Coreius guichenoti. The sequence goes on from CM077191.1 coordinate 25,365,438, forward strand.
TGTATTATTTTTCTTATCCCAGGTGACCACACTCTTAATAAAAATAAATGTTGCATAAAATTGTTTTGTAAAAATGAAGCAAATTAATCTCATATTCACAGAGAAATGGATAAAAATCCAAATTTTCAAAGAGGGTGCACAATATATATATATATGTGCACCCCCTTTGAAAATTAGGATTTTTATCCATTTCTCTGTGAATATGAGACCAATATATACATACATACATACATACATACATACATACATACATACATACATACATACAACATACATACAACATACATACAACATACATATATACATACATACAAAGTATCAGTAAAGACATTTATAATGTTACAAAAGCTTTCTTTTCAAATAAATGCTGTTATTTTAAACTCTCTGTTCGTCAAAGAATTCTGAAAAATTGTATCAGTTTCCACAAAATATTTTTGAATTTGTTTTGAACATTGATGATAATAAGAAATGCTTCTTGATATTTTGTGTCAGTGACCATGCTGCTTTGCATTGCTGGGAAATTGAAATAAATAACTTCTAAAAATATTTCTGCATATTGCTATGATACATATCAGAGTATAAGCTGCATTTATATGCATTTGTAACCCTTATTTAGTGAAAGTACAGTGGCAAGAAAAAGTATGTGAACCCCTTGCAGAATCTGTGAAAATGTGAATGATTTGAAGAAAATAAGAGAGATCATACAAAATGTATGTTATGTTTTATTTAGTACTGTCCTGAATAATATATTTTACATAAAAGATGTTTACATATAGTCCACAAGACAAAGAAATAACTGTATTTATTAAAATGACCCCGTTCAAAAGTTTATGAACCATTGATTCTTAATACTGTGTGTCATTCCCTGGATGATCCACGGCTGTTTTTATGTTTTGTGATGGTTGTTCCCTTTTAAAAAAAAGGTTGAAACATTCACTGATGCTCCAGAAGGAAACACGACGCATTAAGAGCCGGGGGGTGAAAACTTTTTGAATTTGAAGATCAAGGTAAATTGTACTTAATTTGTCTTCCAGGAAACATGTAAGTATCTTCTGTTGCTTCCGAAGGACAGTACTAAATGAGAATTTTTTTTTTTTTTTTTAACAAAATAAGAAAAATATTGACATCTTGGACAAAGTTTTCACCCCTCCCCCCGGCTCTTAATGCGTCGTGTTTCCTTCTGGAGCATCAGTGAATGTTTCAACCTTTTTTAATAGTTGTGTTTGAGTCCCTCAATTGTCCTCAGTGTGAAAAGATGGATCTCAAAATTATACAGTCACTGCTGGAAAGGGTTCAAATATGCAAAAGATGCTGGAAAACTGAAGAATTTGCAGGACCTGGAGGATTTTTCTGAAGGACGTTGGACAGTTTAACTGCTCAGGACAAACAAGGGACTCGAAAATAACCATCACAAAACACAAAAACAGCCGTGGATCATCACGACACACAGTGTTAAGAATCAAGGGTTCATAAACTTTTGAACGGGGTCATTTTTATAAATGCAGCTATTTTTGTCTTGTGGACTATATGTAAAACAAATGTATGTAAAATATCTTATTCAGGACAGTACTAAATAAAAAATAACGCATTTTGTATGATTTTGTTAAAATTATTCACATTTTCACCGATTCTGCAAGCGGTTCCCATACTTTTTCTGTATTGTTAAACAACTATTGCAATTTTGTTGCAGTAGGAGAATTAAAGCATCTCTGTTGATGGAAAATCAACCAAAGCCCCTGGTGTTTAAACTAGCAGCTGTAATTTGGTCTTGTTTTAGCATATAAAGGAATAACTGTCTGTCTAAACATCATTCTAGCTCTAAAAAGCTTCAGTCCGCCGCTGTTGTGTATCAACAAAGCACAGTCGCTCACAACTTCCAGAAACTGATTTATGGCAGAGGATGACAAAAGAAAGCAGAGAGTGCCGCGGCTTATCCAGCTGCCGAGGAAAGCGAGAGAGAGGCGGATAAGTTATGGAAGACAAAATAGAAAACAAAAGAGGATGAGGCATCACTCCGTGTGGGGGAGAGAGTTTGTGACTGCTGTCTGCTGTGCGGTGAGACCCGCCTCAGTGGGAGAAAGATATGACTGAGCTTCCATTAGACTGGAAAAAAGACTAAATGGTTTAACAGAGGCAAACATAACTCACAATGATTTCTGAAGTGCTGAGGGGGTTTTACATCAACACTGTTGTTGGGTAAGTATTGTTCAAGGTCTACAATTCGTCTTTTTCAGAGGATGTTTCTTGGCGGCTGTATTTTGTGGCGTTTCCAGCACAATACTGACTTAATGGTAAGCTGGAAAAGCACTATGGCATGTTCATGGAAACCAAATGTCCAGATAATGATATTCAATTAAAAGCAGGGTACAACAGGGCTAAAGACACACCCTAAGAAAAATGTGTTTTCATTACTCCCATAGTGTATGATTGCAGAAAAAATATGTTTGTATTGAGCACTGATGGAGCAACAGATTTTGTTAATAAATCATAAAAGTGGTTTGTTTTGTTTAAAAATCTTATAAATGTATGAGGTGGTGAGGTGTGCCTTTTACCCCACACATGGGGTAAAACCAGCATGGGGCAAAAGACAAGTATTGATACAAATACTTTAGTTTAAATACAGTAATCATCCGGTTTCACAGACAGATCTTAGATTAAGCCAGGATTAGGGGTTAGTTAAATCAAGACATTCAAGCATCTTTTATATACATGACTTAAAAACATTACTGGTGTGCATCTTGAGACAAAACAATGGCACTGACATATTTTAAGAAATGTAGGTGAAAGTTGCGTTCAGTTAAAACAGCTCAAACATGCATTTTAGTCTGAGACTAGACTTGAGCCTTGTCTGTGAAATCTGGCCGATATGTTTTTAATAATGTCTAAGTTAATACTTGCTCAAAACAATCACATTAGCAACGTTTGTACTGTTTTCTGTTAATTTTGATAAATAAAATAATTCATTTTTGTTCAATAAATATACTGCCATTGAAATATGTTCATATAAAAAAATATTTTAAAACTACAAACTAAATTATTTTAAAAAGTAAAGATTCTGAAAGCACTGAAGGAGATTCCATAATAATTTAAAATATATTTACAGTAGTAACAAATTATATTTTATTATATGATATGATTAATACCTACATATCATATATTTTTAAATATGATGGTTTCATTATAAATATGGGTATTATCTCTAAGGTGGACACCCAACTTAATACATGATATTTACCATCTTAATCTAACCATGTCATGTCAACAAATTATCATCATTATTTGATGAGCTTGAACCACTGAAGTCACATGGACTATTTTAACGACGAGAATACTTTTTGTGCGCAAAAAAAATGTATAAAAATAATGACTTTATTCAACAATCTCTTCTCTTCAACGTCATTCAGCGCTTCCAGGTTCTACGTCAGAACACCAGCTCATTATTGGCCAGCTCCTGTGTTTTGCGCACAAAAAGTATTCTTGTCGCTTCATAACATTGAGCTTGAACCACTGAAGTCACATGGACTGTTTTAACGACGTCTTTACTACCTTTCTGGGCCTTGAAAGTTGCAATAACGTTGCTGCCTGTGGCTGGTTCAGAAAGCTCTCGGATTTCATCAAAAATAAAAAAAATTTTGGAACGAAGGTCTTGAACGACATGAGGGTGAGTAAATGATGACAGAATTTTCATATTTGGGTGAACTAACCCTTTAAATCCACAACATTTTCAAAAACATCAAATATTAGATCAAATTAGCACAGAATCAACTTTGCGCTGCTGCCCACGATACCGTCAAGGATCAGTCAAATTTCCACGTGCATCTTGAAATGTGGATGTTTTGGAAAGTGCTGCTGCAATTTTTTTGTGCCATCTAGTGGTTTAGAGGAAAATACAATCAAAGGCGCCTTTTACCCCGGTGCACCTTTAGCCCCGTTGTACCCAACTCTACACTATTATCATGCGTAGCAAAACACTAAATACAATAAAGTAAAAAATAGGTTCATGATGCTCCTGAAAACAAGTATAATTAGCTTGATAAAAAGACAATAGAAGTCAAAGGGAAATCCATAACAATATAAAAAGGTGTGTACTCACTCTGGGGAAGACTCTGGCGTGAGACTGGACATTTCCTCTTGAGTGGGAACTGTTCAGAATAAAGCAAGGATGTTAGCGTGTTCCATTTTTGTCATTCATCAAGGTCATATGACTTTCAAATAGTTCTTTAACTAATTCAACATCTCACTATGTAGGACACACATAATTAGAGCCTATAGTTGCATGCAAAGGAGCATCGTTTGTGAGTATTTGTCTCAGGTTGCTCATTCAGCTTGGGATTAAAAATTATGCCAACAATAAGACTGGATCATTAAGGGGTCACATGCAGTAAAAGGTATTTAGAAATGCAAACTGATGCTACTGAAACAACATGAGGTGGTAACTATGGCAGCAGGCTTAATATTAGTTTACAGTCAGTATACTGTATGTAAATGAGACAATTTAGCCACAACAAGCCATGAAACAGATCCAGTCAATCTGGAGGAGGTAAGAGCTTTATTTTAAGTCTATAATGACTCAATGTAGAGTGACTCCATTTACTAGGGATTTGAAAGAACTAATTTTCTTTGTGGCCGCCCAAACAATGTGTTTGCGACCTATTACTGAGCCAGTGGCAAAGCAAGTTTATTAAAGACCCCTATGAGATAGTTAGAAAAAAATCTTTCTTTTGACAACATATTTCCATCTGAAACAGCATGAATAATCATTTTCACACATGAATTGGCAGCTCTGAGTCCAGACCTTAAATTAATTGAAAGTCTTTGGGATGTGCTGGAGGAGATTTTACAGAGTGCTGGACTCAATACAAGATCTTGACCAAAAATTGATGCACCTCTTGATGGAAATAATATCACAACATTTATTTGCATCAAGAGATGCCTAAATTTTTGGTCAAGATCTTGGACTCAGAGGAGCCAATTCATCTGTGAAAATGATTCTTCATGCTCCCTCCCAACCATTCTTTCACAATTTGAGCCTGATGAATCTTGACATCCTGGAACATGGCCATAATGTGTCTTCCTACATGGTTGTTTAAGAAATGAAAAGCTACACACTCCATCAATTGGGATTAGAAGAACTGTTGCCAAACATATAACATGCTAGAAACATACTAATCACTGCAATAATGATCCAGTCATAGATTCTTAAGCATTTGCCTATTTAAATCTAAAAAGCAACTTTTTTTGGCCGGGCAGTGTAGATTAGCCTCAAATGTAAAAGATGGAATAAATGCCACACAAATCTAATTTTGATTTCATGGCATCATGAATTGTAGCCTCGCTATCCACCCAGGTTGTTTCCCTGCCTTTGGTCTGAGACGCTGGGATAGGTCCCAGCATCCCCGTGACCTTACATAGGATAAGCGATCTGGAGAATGAATAGATGGATGAATTGTAGATTGGTGACTATATCCACCAATTTGTCACGATACCTTGCAGTTTCCTGCGGTGAAAGCGTGGCGAGCCTAGGAAGCTGTTCCTGATGGAGTTTAGGCGAGTCTTCCAGGGCATTCCCCCGATGGAGGGACTGGGGGGTGGCGTAGGGGTCGGCGTTCCCGCTGGGCTGTCCTTAGGCGTGTGGACGGGCGTTCCTTTGGGGGTAGGGATAGGGCTGCCCCTTGGAGAGGGGTGGGGGGTCACCTGTATGGTAGGGATAGATTTGGCGGTGTGGTCAGAGCCGGGCACAGGATGGAAGTGGTGTAGACGGATAGGGGAAAGAGGGACAACAGGCCTAAAAGGGACTGAGAGCTGAGGGGGAGTGATGGAGGCTGGGGTCGCCCGCCGCACCAATGGGCTGCCCGGTATACAGGGAGCTTGAGGCTGACACGGAGTCGAAGGTTCTGACTTGGCTGTCGAAATGTGTTCAGCCTCGGCTTCAGGTAAAGGGTTTGATCGGGCGGACTGTAAGGGTTTGTCTTTGGGTTTGGCTGGAAGAGTCTGGGTCTTTGGGCAGGGCAAGAGAGACTCAGATATAGAGTTTGGTCTTAGGGAGTTAGAAGTTGGGGGTTTTGCCCCACTTTGATCTGAGTTTGGTTTTAGGGAGTTAGAAGTTGGGGGTTTTGCCCCACATTGATCTGAGATTGGTTTTAGGGAGTTAGAAGTTGGGGGTTTTGCCCCACTTTGATCTGAATTTGGTTTTAGGGAGTCAGTGATACTAGAACTGGGGGACAAGAGCAGCTCAGTGGACTGAGGCGGGACACAGAACTTTCGGACGGGCTTTAGGGGAAGTTGAGAACCAGAGCAGAACACATCAAGATATACAGGCACGAGTCACAAAACAGCAAGGGTAAAACACACAAAAGGGAAGGAATAATTTAGGGATAAAAAGGATCCATGGTGATGCAGAAGAAACAAAAGAATTGTGCAGTTAGCCAAGACCGGTGAGTGAAAGATGCAACAAGACCATTGTGAAGAGCAAATCAAGAGTATTTTCAGGCATACAAACGAAAGCTGCCAATGGGAAAATAAAAAGGGATTAAACAGCAAATTTTATTTTGTGAAATGTGCAACTTGGATATCAAAGCATGTATGAGAGGTGTGGGCAATGTAATTTGCAGTACCGGTCAATGACATACAAAAACATCCATGATAAAGAAAAGGAAAAATCTTTTAAAAATCTAGCATGTGCCAAGTTCTTATATAAATGCACTCATATGGTTTTGAAAAATGCCATTTTCAACAAAGGTTTAAATGTAATAACCCTAAAAATATCATGCGGCGTAGCCATTAAGCAGATAATAATCATTATTTCAGTGTAAAAAGTGTTAGTGACCTCGACACACAGTCATAAAAGAGATTACTGGTGTCCTTTCTATGATATCATTTCCTGTTGTAGGTTTCGGCATGTTGGTTGCACCACATGACTTTAATTTGGAGGACAAAAGTTTTTCAATGCTAGTAAGCACTGAAGCAGTTTTGTTAAAATATTATAATGATATGGTAAATCTTAGAATATAAGATAATACCATATTATATCTAAGACATAATTCTTTTGATTCATTTTTCCCCTTTCATTATGATATCAGGACAGTTGTATCGCCCTGACATTTTTCACTTTATGTCCAAAAAAATCATAGAGATTCATCATAGAAGTGGTGTATTTAAGTCACTGTATTTACAAATTACATTTCAATGTATTTTTAAATAAATTAATATATGGGACAAAAGATGCCATTGACCCATTTGAATTTGGACTTTGCACTCAGAATCATCTGCTAACAAACTAACGTCAAAGAAATGCAAGGCCTGAATCATTCGTAAACCTTCAAAGCTTCTGAGCGTCTGAATATGAATGTCTCAAATCTCAAAACACAAAAGCTACAAAGTTGCAGAAATATTGCAAGCACTTTTGTCTCTTCACAGTTGGAATCCAGCAAAGTAATCAAAGCAAACAAATTCACAAAAGTAACAAGCAGTACATTAACCTAATTTATGTCAAACATAACAAAAAGACTGTCTTTAAAATCCTCAATTTTCATGTGACATACATTTTTAGAATGAACTTCTAAATCAATTTCCACTTGGAAACGGCAGTATACGTTGCCAAGCTTTAGGGTAAGGCCTCTGTAATCTGTGAGCTGTCTTAAACAAGTCAACTGGAAAAGTTTAGCCAAGAGCTTCTGTGCTAATCAGAGGAGTGGGATTTTCTACAGCCTTCCCTGAGCTGGATTTCCACTTGGGGAAAGACACGGAGAGCAGCAGATAGGATGAAAGAATATATCTCCATGAAACAAAAACTGCTTTCTTCTATGACTCACTCTTGCATGCTTTCCTTTCTAGTCTTGTTTATTTTGCTTGCTAGAGGCCAGAATGCTATTTCCAGGGGCCATACACCTTATGACCAATTTTCATGAGCTTTCCAGTCATTCGTGACTGCTGGATAAGGGTTTTTAAAAATAATTTTGCACGTCTCAATTGTCAATGATCACCAAAATGCTCACCTACAAACATGGTAAAGAGTTTGCGTCAAGAGCACTTTGCTTACTAATATCATCTGACATATATTTATAGACCAAATTTGAAATGTCACAGCCAAGAAAACAATCCAAATTAGTTTTTTATAGAAATGATTACAATGTCACTAATCACAGCCGAGTAGTACGTACAGTGTAACGGAGTGTGTGATGGTTGCCATGAAGGTGATTGAGTAAATGTGTGCTGATTGGTGGACAGACAGAAGCAGGCGTGCTGGGGGCGGAGTTTACTCACCCGTGGGCTGCTGAGAGGGCTGGTGGAGAGACCCGAGGACGCGCCGCTGATGGACCGTGACCTGTGTAGACACAGACCATAAAACACACACGGTGAGATGCTGCTTACAGCTGAGAAGGGACAGGACAAGGGAACAGGGAGCATATGTGAGTGCTGACGTACACAATATTATACGGGGGGGGGGGCGGTGGGATGGGGGGGCAAAACTGATCTCTAATTCCCAGAGATTAAGCAAATCAAGCTTTATATGTCTATATATATACAGTGGGGAGAACAAGTATTTGATACATTGCCGATTTTGCAGGTTTTCCTACTTACAAAGCATGTAGAGGTCTGTAATTTTTATCATAGGTACGCTTCAACTGTGAGAGACGGAATCTAAAACAAAAATCCAGAAAATCACATTGTATGATTTTTAAATAATTAATTTGCATTTTATTGCATGACATAAGTATTTGATACATCAGAAAAGCAGAACTTAATATTTGGTACAGAAACCTTTGTTTGCAATTACAGAGATCATACGTTTCCTGTAGTTCTTGACCAGGTTTGCACACACTGCAGCAGGGATTTTGGCCCACTCCTCCATACAGACCATCTCCAGATCCTTCAGGTTTCGGGGCTGTCGCTGGGCAATACAGACTTTCAGCTCCCTCCAAAGATTTTCTATTGGGTTCAGGTCTGGAGACTGGCTAGGCCACTCCAGGACCTTGAGATGCTTCTTACGGAGCCACTCCTTAGTTGCCCTGGCTGTGTGTTTCGGGTCGTTGTCATGCTGGAAGACTCAGCCACGACCCATCTTCAATGCTCTTACTGAGGGAAGGAGGTTGTTGGCCAAGATCTCACGATACATGGCCCCATCCATCCTCCCCTCAGTACGGTGCAGTCGTCCTGTCCCCTTTGCAGAAAAGCATCCCCAAAGAATGATGTTTCCACCTCCATGCTTCACGGTTGGGATGGTGTTCTTGGGGTTGTACTCATCCTCCTCCTTCCTCCAAACACGGCAAGTGGAGTTTAGACCAAAAAGCTCTATTTTTGTCTCATCAGACCACATGACCTTCTCCCATTCCTCCTCTGGATTATCCAGATGGTCACTGGCAAACTTCAGACGGGCCTGGACATGCGCTGGCTTGAGCAGGGGGACCTTGCGTGCGCTGCAGGATTTTAATCCATGACGGCGTAGTGTTACTAATGGTTTTCTTTGAGACTGTGGTCCCAGCTCTCTTCAGGTCATTGACCAGGTCCTGTCGTGTAGTTCTGGGCTGATCCCTCACCTTCCTCATGATCGTTGATGCCTCACAAGGTGAGATCTTGCATGGTGCCCCAGACCGAGGGAGATTGACCGTCATCTTGAACTTCTTCCATTTTCTAATAATTGCGCCAACAGTTGTTGCTTGCCTATTGTCCTGTAGCCCATCCCAGCCTTGTGCAGGTCTACAATTTTATCCCTGATGTCCTTACACAGCTCTCTGGTCTTGGCCATTGTGGAGAGGTTGGAGTCTGTTTGATTGAGTGTGTGGACAGGTGTCTTTTATACAGGTAACGAGTTCAAACAGGTGCAGTTAATACAGGTAATGAGTGGAGAACAGGAGGGCTTCTTAAAGAAAAACTAACAGCTCTGTGAGAGCCGGAATTCTTACTGGTTGGTGGGTGATCAAATACTTATGTCATGCAATAAAATGCTAATTAATTATTTAAAAATCATACAATGTGATTTTCTGGAGTTTTGTTTTAGATTCCGTCTCTCACAGTTGAAGTGTACCTATGATAAAAATTACAGACCTCTACATGCTTTGTAAGTAGGAAAACCTGCAAAATCGGCAATGTATCAAATACTTGTTCTCCCCACTGTATATAACAGTTTATGTAACTTTTTTTTTTAATTTGGCAATGTCAGGCCATAAATATTTTTATTACTAGCTATAAAAGCATATTTTACATTATGATTTTTATTATTATTATTATTGTATTGTGTTGTGGATTTTTTTTTTATATACTATATATACAGTGCATTTGGAAAGTATTCACAGCGCTTCACTTTTTCCACATTTTGTTATGTTACAGCCTTATTCCAAAATGGATTAAATTCATTATTTTCCTCAAAATTCTACAAACAATACCCCATAATGAAAATGTGAAAGAAGTTTGTTTGAAATCTTTGCAATTTATTTTTAATAAATAACGAAAAAAATCACATGTAAGTATTCACAGCCTTTGCCATGACACTCAAAATTGAGCTCAGGTGCATCCTGTTTCCACTGATCATCCTTGAGATGTTTCTAAATTTTGAGCGATCGGGGAAGAAGGGCCTTAGTCAGGGAGGTAACCAAGAACCCGATGGTCACTCTGACAGAGCTCCAGCGTTTCTCTGTGGAGAGAGGAGAACCTTCCAGAAGAACAACCATCTCTGCAGCACTCCATCAATCAGGCCTGTATGGTAGAGTGGCCAGACGGCACATGACAGCCTGTCTGGAGTTTGCCAAAAGGCACCTGAAGGACTCTCAGACCATGAGAAACAAAATTCTCTGGTCTGATGAAACAAAGAGTGAACTCTTTGGCATGAATGGCAAGCGTCATGTCTGGAGGAAACCAGGCACTGCTCATCATCTGGCCAATACCATCCCTACAGTGAAGCATGGTGGAGGCAGCATCATGCTGTGGGGATGTTTTTGTGACGTATGTGTGATTTTTTTTTTTTTAATAAATTGGCAAAGATTTCAAACAAACTTCTTTCACACTGTCATTATGGGGTATTGTTTGAAGAATTTTGAGGAAAATAATGAATTTAATCCTTTTTGGAATAAGGCTGTAACATGAAAAAAAAAAAAGTGAAAAGTTAAGCGCTGTGAATACTTTCTGGATGCACTACTGTTCGAAAGTTTGGGGTCAGTAGTTAATTAATACTTCTATTCAGCAAGGATGCATTAATACAATATAATCAATTAATCAAACGACATTTAAAAAAACATTTTTAACGCTACAAAAGATTTCTATTTCAGATAAATGCTGTTCTTTTGAACTTTCTATTCAAAAAATCCTGAAAAAAATGTATCACGTTTCCACAGAAATATTAAGCAGCACAACTGCTTTCAACATTGATAATAATAATAAAAAATGTTTCTTGAGTGCCAGCTTATTAGAATGATTTCTGAAGGATCATGTGACACTGAAGACTGGAGTAATGATGCTGAAAATTCATGCTTTGCTAACACAGGAATAAATTACTTTATAAATAATAAAATGCAATTCTATCTTCAGGCATTGTTGCGTCATTCTGAGCTGTAACTGTTCCCAACTGTGTCCATCTTTCCCCTTATAAAGAATGCAGCATTATACTTTCATATATCAGATGAAAGATATATCCCTTTATTTTCAGGTTTTCATTAACAAAATTAATTTAAGTGGTCTCGGACTTCTGCACCACATTTCATCTTTGTCTTTTACTTTTGCCACTCTGAATCTTGATTTCTGTCCTTCTGTCTCTCTGGATCTCTAATCCAGGTCAGTTGTCAGGTCTGTTAAAATATCCTGCAAGTTCCATAGCTTATCACGTCGTCCTCATTATAAACAAAGCATTTATTTAATCAAGCTCCAAAAACAGCTCATTTGGATGATGAGGGATTTGTGACATCATACGAGCAAATACATTTGCATATGACTGCCTCCAGAGCAAGGCATTGATGAATAGTTACATCATCACACCATAGGCCCCGCCCACTGACGTTCAGATATTTAATGGCCGACACTTGCCTACACTGGATGCGCGCGTCGCGACCAATTAAAGCAGCACAACTGCTTTCAAAGTCAAGTCCTGAAAAGTGAAGTCAAAATGCTTCAATCGTCCCCAGGTGGCTGGTCCCAGTATAGGCCACAAACCCCGCCCTCTCCATGTAATCTAATGGGACGTGAGAAAAACTAAACAATCAAATTACACTTCAAATAAATTTTTTCCAAAGATGGTTTCTGTCATTTTAGGTAGTTTTTATCACGCTGATGTAAGTTCAAGTGTTCGTTCTTTAAATAAGTTTGGTTTTAGTTAGTTATTTGATGCTATAAAAATGGGGGGGTGACGTCATGACAGCTGAAATTGACAGCTTCTCTGAGCAAAGTAGCTTTAACTTTAATTTCCACATTTCCATAACTGTTTATTTCACACCAACATAAGTTGTTCTGCAGTGTACTGTACAAATCGATTCTGCGGGAGTGTGGGCGGGGCCTTGATACCGCGGCTCCACTTCATGCTCCCGAATCAGCGCAAGATGTCAGCACCATATTAGGACATTGGAGGCTTTTCTATAATGGAAGAGAGTGAAGGTGCATTGTCCATATTTTTACAGTCTATTGTCACGACGCATCAAAAGCAAAAAGAAGCCATTATAATCAAAGACGCTGTCTACACTGGATACAGGATACAGATGTGCGTTCAGTTTCTGACATGCTTTACACACTTGAGTCTGCCGACAACAGGACAAATGGAAGAGTGAAAGAATATTCACTTTGACACGTCCAGTTTAAACAGCGCATGTGTCTCTGTACAGACTTCAGAAGGACCTCAGTGTCAGAAACAAGTGGATGGTTTTATACGTTTGAATTATATGTTTGTTCTGAGCATTTGACTGCAGGTTGTTTTATAATCGAGGCACAATGCAATGGAGCGTTTGAAAAGAAACTTTTGTTGACAGATGAAGCAGCCGGCTGTATTGGATCTGACAGCAGCTGCATCACAAACCATAAGCAAACGACTTCAAAATGCTCAGATCTGGGGAATTTGGAGGGCAAGTCAACACCTCAAACTCATTGTTGTGCTCCTCAAACCATTCCTGAATGGAATGCAACAATGCTTAGGTGTCAAAGAAACATCCACATGGATGGCAGGACCCAAGGTTTCCCAGCAGAACATTGCCCAAAGCATCACACTGCCTCCGTCGGCTTGCCTTCTTCCCATAGTGCATCCTGGTGCCATGTGTTCCCCAGGTAAGCGACGCACACGCACCCGGCCATCCACGTGATGTAAAAGAAAATGTGATTCATCAGACCAGGCCACCTTCTTCCATTGCTCGGTCCAGTTCTAATGCTCACGTGCCCACTGTTGTTGCTTTCGGCGGTGGACAGGGGTCAGCATGGCCACCCTGACTGGTCTGCGGCTATGCAGACCCATACACAACAAACTGCGATGCACTGTGTATTCTGACTCCTTTCTATCAGAACCAGCATTAACTTCTTAAGCAATTTGAGCTACAGTAGTTCATCTGTTTGATCGGACCACATGGGCCAGCCTTCGCTCCCCACATGCATCAATGAGCCTTGGCCGCCCATGACCCTGTCATCGGTTCACCTCTGTTCCTTCCTCGGACCACTTTAGATAGATGCTGACCACTGCAGGCCGGGAACACCCCACAAGAGCTGCAGTTTTGGAGATGCTCTGACCGAGTCATCTAGCTATCACAATTTGGCCCTTGTAAAAAAAAGCTCAAATCCTTACGCTTGCCCAACTTTGAGGACATAATGTTCACTTGCTGCCTAATATATCCCACCCACTAACAGGTGCCGTGATGAAGAGATAATCGGTGTTATTCACTTCTCCTGTCAGTGGTTATAATGTTATACCTAATCGGTGTATACCTCAAGGAACATATAAAATAATAATAATAAAAAAAAATGCATATCATGACCCCTTTAAAGGAATAGATCACCAAAAATGAAATTTTATTTTTGGGTGAACTATCCCTTTTAGACAAAATGATAAAATTTATGTTTATATTTAAAACAATAGGCTAAGCTGAAACCTTCTAATGAGTGTCATCTCTCTGTGTGTGGGTGTCTAGAGGAAGTGAATAGAGATGTCTATGATAACTGTCAAATGGGTAGACAGAACCCAGCTGATGATAAAGATAGTCATTTTAATCTAGAGTTATAAAGGGGTGAGTGGAGACCTACAGCACGTGACTTGATATTAATATACACAGAACAGCATATGAAACCTCACTCCTTCACACATGCTTCATCACAGATCTAGCTTTCAAAAATTACATTTTAAAGTCTCTTTTTTCTCTGACACACACTGATCTCAATAAACAGCACAAAAACACAAATGATGCTTTAAGAGGTAGTAAATTATGGTTCTATGGAAGCTTGTTTCCACCACAGAATAAAACAATTTAAAAGGTAATTGCTACTTTTTATCTCGCAATTCTGACTTTTTTTTCACAATTGTGTGATCTAAACTCACAATTGCGAATTATAAAGACAGAATTGCGAAATATAAACTCACAATTGCGAGTTGTACAGTCAAAATTGCGGGATATAAACTAACCTTTTTTCACAATCGCGAGTTTATATCTCGCAATTCTGACTTTTTTTCAAACAATTCTGGCTTTTTTCTCAGAATTGCGGGATATAAACTACATTTTTTCACATTTGCGAGTTTAAATCTCACAATTCTGATATTCTTTCTTGCAATTCTGACATTTTTGTTCTCAGAATTGCGAGATGTAAACTCGCAATTGCGAGAAAAAACCCCCATCAGAACTGTGAAATAAAAAGTTCCAATTACCTTTTTTATTTTTTATTCAGTGGTGGAAACAAGCTTCCATATGAGAAAGTTGGACAACAACAAAAAAACAAACAAATTTAAAATGTCAAAAAGACTCCCAAGATCTACACTGAAGATGAGTTGTCTATAACTAAGGTGATGCAACGCCATCTAAAATCATAGCTAAAAACTGGATCTAAATATATACTTGATTTACTCCGCGTTCACACTTGTAATTTGGTTCTTTTGGTCCAAAGCAAAAAAGAAAATGATACATTCAGTCCTGGTTCGCTTAGCGTTTACACTGTGTCATTTTTAAGACAAAACCATTCCTCATAACACACACAAACGATGATCTGCTGCAAGGAGACTGCGTTTCCAGCGCTTGTATCGAACTTTAATGGGCATCATTGCGACTATGACGAGAAGAACCAGCTATGCTTGAACATTTTGTTCTTTTTAGAGTCGCATCTTGTGACCCCACGTCCTGTTTTTAATTTGTTTAGATGTCTTTGGTCCGTGTTGAGTTTATATTTCAGTCGATCCACACAAGAGTTCCTTTTTCAGGGGTCTCGGTCCGCTTATTTGGTGTGCACACTTATTCAAACGAACCGCCCTAACAGAGCAATGGCACTATAGTTCGTTTTAATCGAACCAAACCTGCCAAGTGTGAACACACCCTAAATATCTAGTCCAAATAGAAATAAAGATGCAGAGAGGTTTCTTTTGTCATTTTAAAACACCTTCCCCTGAACATCTCAAGCTTGGCAAATAAATCAGAATTCAACATTATATCTTGACTTCCACTTATTCCACCACTGCCAATTGAAAAATGCAAAATAACAGTTTTTATTTGACGATAAAATTCAATAACCAGATGCCACTGGAATTAAAGGGATGTAATGAGGTCATGGGACAAATGTAGTTTGACAAAAATCCATCATAGTTCTGTTTGACATTTTACTGTTTTAAGAGTACTATTTCACATTATTATTATAATTTTTAAATAAGGAGTATTGGGTGTAGACCAGGCCAGAGCTAGACTCTAGACTCTTTCTTTAGGTATGCGGCTGCTTCCTTTTGAAACGCAATCATTTTGAAATTCTCAGGTGGCGTATATGTCAGTCTCAGGTCATCTTCTGTCAATTCCCCATTTCAATCCTGCCATCAGATACGTCTGGCCATTTGAGTGGGAATGAAAAGAGTGTAATGAAATTGGGTTTTGAAATGAATTGGAGGAATGAGACCTACTTTGTTATTATACAGTGGAAGGTGAGGGTTCAAAGTTTATGTGGAAAAATGGTAGTGAGGAAAAAGATAGCGGAGGCTAAAATAAATAGAGGAGTTCATTTTTGGTCTGGCTGCAGGATGAATGGCACAACACTGGATATACCGAACGTTTTTTTTTGTTTTTTTATACTGTAAGCTACTTGGTTTCATGATATACATCTGTGAAATTGTGTGAGAAGTCTGTGAGAATTCCTGGAGGGCCCTTGACAGAGTCTCAATCTGCATACTGTAGGTCATGTATAAAAATGTATTCTGTCACATTTACAATTTAAATGGATTTAAGTATATTTATAAGGGAAATGCTAAGCAGGTGTAGCCTTTAGCATTGTATAACATGCTACAAATAATATATTTTCAGCTTGGTTCTATGACAGTAACCCACATACAATCAAAAAAGTTATTTTATCCACTAAATGAGGTTTTGAATTAAGTTTTGAGCAGCAGAAATATACCTTGTGTACTGTCACGTGACCATTTAGCTAAAAAAAAAAGAAGCTATTTCTTATGGAAGCTTATTTCCACCAAGGAATAAAACAATTTAAAAGATAATTGCGACTTTTTATCTCACAGTTTAAATCACGCAATTCTGACTTTATATCTCACAATTGTGAGTTATAAAGTCAGAATTGCGTGATATAAAGTCAGAATTGCGAGTTATAAAGTCAGAATTGCGTGATATAAAGTCAGAATTGCGTAATATAAAGTCAGAATTGTGAGAAAAAATGTCACAATTGTGAGATAAAAAGTCGCAATGACCTTTTAATTTTTTATTCTGTGGCGGAAACAAGCTTCCATAATTTCTAGACCTTACATGAAACAATTATATTTTATGTTGCATTCTATGGAAAACAATCCATGTCAGAATGTTAAGATATTTTTTAAAAAATGTTTTCAGTAACTGAAATAAAGCTGAATTAAAATAAAACATAAATATTAGATGAAAAAAAACAAACGTAATAAATTAAAACATAATTAAAAAAAATGCTGCCTTGGCAACAAACTGGAATTGAAGTACTGAAATTAATGAAAATAAAACAAATAAAAATAAATAAAAGTAAAATAGAAAAATTAGAAAAAAGTAACATTGAGAAAAGCACAACAAAATTACTAAAACTTAAAAAAATAAAATGAAACCTAAAAATATAAAAACTAAAGCTAATTCAAAATATTAATAAATAATATAATAGTATATAAATAATACTAAAATATCACTGTCTCAGATCATAAAACCAATTTCTTATAGTAAAACACCTGATAATAGTGTAAAGGTGTACTGCAAAACAATTATAGCAGATTTTGTATTGTTTTCCAGTTAAAATATCTAAAAAAACTCAAATAAACTTGCAACACTGTATTAGATATTAAAGTTCAGAATGTGTTTAATATACACCAATCAGGCATAACACTATGACCACTGACAGGTGAAGTGAATAACACTGATTATCTGAAGTCTGGCCCGTGTGGTCTGAGCAAACAGATGAGCTACTGTAGCTCAAATTGCTCAACAAGTTAATGCTGGTTCTGATTGAAAGGTGTCAGAATACACAGTGCATCGCAGTTTGTTGTGTATGGGTCTGCATAGCCACAGACCAGTCAGGGTGCCCATGCTGACTCCTGTCCACCGCCGAAAGCAACAACAGTGGGCACGTGAGCATCAGAACTGGACCACAACTGGCCTGGTCTGATGAATCGCGTTTTCTTTTACATCACGTGAATGGCCGGGTGTGTGTGCGTCGCTTACCTGGGGAACACATGGCACCAGGATGCACTATGGGAAGAAGGCAAGCCGGTGGAGGAAGTGTGATGCTTTGGGCAATGTTCTGCTGGGAAACCTTGGGTCCTGCCATCCATGTGGATGTTACTTTGACACATACCACCTACCTAAGCATTGTTGCAGACCATGTACTCCCTTTCATGGAAACGGTATTCCCTGGTGGCTGTGGCCTCTTTCAGCAGGATAATGCGCCCTGCCACAAAGCAAAAATGGTTCAGGAATGGTTTGAGGAGCACAACAACGAGTTTAAGGTGTTGACTTGGCCCCCAAATTCCCCAGATCTCAATACAATCGAGAATCTGTGGGATGTGCTGAACAAACAAGTCCGATCCATGGAGGCCCCACCTCGCAACTTACAGGACTTAAAGGATCTGCTGCTAACATCTTGGTGCCAGATACGACAGCACACCTTCAGGGGTCTAGTGGAGTAAATGCCTCGACGGGTCAGGGCTGTTTTGGCAGCAAAAGGGGGACCAACACAATATTAGGTCATAATGTTATGCTGGATCGGTGTATGTAGATTTTGTCTTAATACATTGGAAGGTTTTTTCCACTTTTTTCAGTCGTTTATACTTAAAGTGAAAAATTAACATTTAATTTCTTTATCCTTACATTTCGAGAGACTGTTTTTGCGAAAGTACTCTGACATGGTATCAAGACGCACTCCTTCTAATACTGAAGAATAGGCTTCACTTCACACTGAAAAAAAATCATACTTTACCATCATGACTTTTTATATTTAGTATTCAGAAAGTCCTTTTGTTCAAACTCCAGACTCACCAATCGCAACACTAACCAACCCTAAAGTGCGTCGAAATCGCTTTTACAATATCATTCTTTCAGCATATTATTATTGAAGACAGAAGCCAGGAACCTCTAATGTAGCGCAGGTCAGTAAAAGGGTCTTGTTGGAAAGCTCTGGACAGGAAAAACATCTCTGCATCTTTGATGACTAAAGCTCTGTGAACTATCCGAAGGTCAGAGGGTCAGCTAGTACCTTTCCTCTTTGCTCTTTGCTCTGCGTTTGCCGTCCGAGATATCCAAGCTTTTACTGAACACGCTCTTACTGCAGCGGGAGACAAAGTGAGCAACAGTGAGTCTCTGAACAAAACAACAAAGAACCGAACTAACCGGCTATAAAGAATAAAAGACAGGGAGGTATTTGCTTTTTCAGTGGTGTTGGTGTATTTTTCTCATTTGGTTTTATTTCAGATAGCTTTTTAGAAGGATTTCCAAGTCCAAAATTTGAAGCGTCACATGAAAAATGGAGTTTAAAAAGGTAGAGTCGAGAAAAAAAGGAGTGAAATCCAGGATGAAGGTGAATGACAGGAATAATTTCTCAAGCCTCTGACAGTATTTGCCTCACAGTGGCGTTTCTCAAACCAAACGCAATGACAAATAGCCAGAGGAGCCATGAAAAATTCCTGAAGTGTGAATTAGTTGAGAATCTCACTCGAAAACTCGTTCTGCCCTCGGTGCGCCATCACATACATAAAACAAAAAAAAAAATGTTTTTGATTTCTCTGTATTTTGAGATTTTGTTGAGTATTGAGTAAGACACTAGAAAGCCTGAAGCTGCAAATCCTGAATTATTCATAAAATTTAGGATAGGTAGAAAAAAAGCTGTAGTCTTGCTCATAGACTCTAGTTAAGACATCAAATGCTTCAAATGGTACAGTACAGGCTTTTATAATGATTTTTTTTTTTTGTGAAAATATGTATTTAAATGAATGTTCTGGTTCACTTAAAGCTCTACTGACACTGTAAAAAATGATTGTAATTTTAACGGCAAAAGACAGTAAAAATGCTACTGTAAAAAACTGTTAACTGTTAACTGGCTTGCTCAGTTGGGGACACCTAAATTTCAATTATATTACTGATCCGCCCGCATTGACACTATATGATAATTGAAATGAGCTGGATGACATCACCGTTTTCTCCAGAGCGGCTGTACAGCCGAATCAAATTCCGTTGCATTATTTTCCTGTTATCACTGTGAAGCTGCTTTGAAACAATTGCCATTGTAAAAAGCGCTATATAAATAAAGGTGATTTGATTTAATTTGATTTAAAGGGATAGTTCACCCTAAAATGAAAATTTAGTCAACTGACTCGCCTTGGTGTTGTTCTAATGCCGTATGCCCTTCTTTCTTTCTCAGACCACAAAAGGACCGCTTGCGCTCGTCCATATCATGGCAGTGAATAGAGACCAGAATCAAGCTTTTTAAAAAGATGCAAAAGTATCACAGAATGATCCCATGTGATCCCATGTGTCGTATATTCCGACATAAGTGTTTTGGGGGTATACGATACATTAAAATTTTATGTATTATTTAACGAAAATCCTGACCTTGCACCACTACACGTTCATGAGACTCTACACAGCAAAAACCCCAGTGTTAAATTAACTCTCCTCAGAGTTTATTTGAGTCCACACTCAAGAGAGTTAAAAGTAACACTGAAGCAGTGTTAAAGTTAATGAGATAATTAAGTGATTAATTAAGTGATGATTGAGCATTAGTGATGAATCACTGAAGGAAAGAGTCACCATTTTTGGTCACCATTATGGTGATCATTGTTTGCTTTAGTTGGGGTCTTGACCCTTGGCTTTATAAACGTTATAAACATCTGGCTGCTTTAACTGTGTGTTTATAAAACACATATTATGGCAAAGAAAGCACAGAGAAAATGTGTTCAGGTGTTGGTTATATTTTGATAGTGATATAATCACTATGCAGTGGCCTAAATAAATGATATATGGCTAAATAAATGATTGCAAAATAAGTTATCGCGTTCACATCTCTCAACTGTCATTCTGACGATCATCTGACAGCTGGAGTTCCAGTCCGGACATGTTCAACTCAGTGAAGAATTTGTAGGTGTTGTATTTCATGTCGCGTTTTTATTCATCTTGATTTCTGGGCGAGTCGGCGTGAACTGCGGCGCTAATCGAGTCTGACGAACACGGAAGCATGGAAGACCAGCGGCCAAGGTCAGTATTTACGTCAAATAACACATTACCGCAATACGGCCGGGTGTATGAGTGTTTTTTGCTAGTTTCAGCCCGACGCAGTTATCATTTTCATGTCCTGCATCACGTTGTTTAAATAGATAATGCATTTGCGCCCATTTGTGCACCCATGGGCGTGCTGGTCTGAAAACGAGGTGTGTTCAGGGGCATTGTTGGCGCGTTGCTATTTTGCTGAAAACGACTGCGCCATTGACCAAACAAAGTATTTTTTGTGTTATTTAAAGTGCACGTTAGTAATATGCGCCTATAGGCGGGGTGCACAAAAGCGCGTACACTCTGCTTATTACACACACAGGGATGCGCAGCAGCACACAAACATTTTTAAATATGAAAAATTAAAGGATTAAAATGTAAAAGATTATTATTGTGTACATGAATATAAAAATGCCTACATGTCATAACAGATAGTCATTGCATGTATCAGAATTAGCCTACCTATTTGCAGTAACGATGAGCAATCAGGCATCGTTGGACGAGCAGATCCGTTTCCTCGCTAGCTAGAGAAGCATTCAGTTTTTCCCCTTGCAAATTCCGCCATGGTGCAAGCGCAACTGGCTTTTAAAGCGAATGGGAGATGAGACTCTGATTGGTTTATTGCATGTTATGCCCAAAAACACACCCATTACTCATTAAGAAAATAGGGACAACCCTTTTGGACTGTGCCCTGGGTGCGCCGACCGTTTTTTTTTCCATCATTAAACTAGCAAAAGTGGATTTGGACACACCCTCAGTGCACTTAAAGTGGATTTGGACACGCCCTGAGTGCACTTGCGCCGTGCGCTTCAGACCATGCGCTCAGATCGTTAAAATAGGGCCCTTGGAATGTATGACACGTGTCGCATGGGATCATTCTGTGATCTTTTTGCTTTTTTTAAAAAGCCTGATGCTGATCGATATTCACTGCCATTATATGGACAAGTGCGAACGGGACATTTTTTAATCCAGACTCAAATCCAGATTCAAAACACATCTGTTTAGCTGTGCATTTACTGAATGAGCACTGCTACATGCAACTGATTGCACTCTATCTTATCTATGTATCCTCTTTTTATTCTTTTTATTACTCTTTTAATACATTTTAAATCAATTTCTAATCAATGTCTTGTTCTTTGCTTTTATTGACATTCTTATTTCTTAGGCACTTGTTGTGATTATTGTATGATTTTTAAAATCCTTTTAATGTAAAGCACTTTGAATTGAAATGTGCTATAGGGCATATGGCATATGGGCATACAACACCAGGGTGAGTAAATAGTCTTAATTTTCAAGAATGAACTATCCCTGAAACGGTGGGACATTTCATGTAATTTTGCAGTAAAATTCTGTTAAATGTACAGTTTTTGGAAATTAAAAAGATCTTATAATTTACAGCGAAAAAAACAGAGAATTCTCTGTGACACCTTACATTTGATGGTTTTTCACTAATATAATTGTTTCTTTTTAGTTTTTTTCTTATCAGTTTTATGTTACATGTTATGTTGTTAAATGTAATATAAATGTAACTTTCTGTGACGCTGTTGTTTAACACAAAACATAATTTGGACTCGTCCCTTAGTTTGTGAATAAAAATAAATTATTTACGAACAATGGAAGTCATCATGAAAAGTGCAATGTATAGAGATGGATGTATGGAAAGTTGAATATAAGTATTATGTATGTTTTCTGCACCTCTGTCCGTGCTGTGTCATGTCGATGGCTCTTCGTGCCGGTACAGGTGAACCTCCATCTGTAACGCTTAACACCTCCATAGACTTCCTCTCCGGCCTCCTCTTCCCATGTCTGTTCAGCATGGGCGAGTCTACGCGCTTCCGTGGTGGATCTGCACACACACACACACGAACATATGATACTAACTCACCAGTTCACACCAACGGCAGAGTTCATCTTTAAAATAAAGTGGTCTGTAAAGCCGCTCTCAGCAGCGCTTGTGATTGAGCGCCTGCTGCAATTAATGCATTTGTTTAAGCACTGAGAGCCATTCATTGAACCACATTTGCATAGACTCTTGGCCTGGAAAAAGCCAACTTTGATGAATAAATAAAATATAATTAATATAAAATAAATAAAATAAAATCAAATAATTTATTCATTTTTTGATCCATTATTCAAAAGTTAATTAGTTATATAAAAATATAAAGTTATATAAAAATTATGGCTGTTAAGCGATTCAATTTTTAAAATTTAATTAATTACGTGATGTGCCGATTAATTGATAGAATTAAATAAATTACCCCCAAAAGATCATTTAGGGCCAGATTTACTAAACAGGGCAAATTAGCATGAAAGCACAATTTGGGGAAAAAAGTGCCGATGTGAGTGGAAAGTTCTGCGTGTTATCTACTGACGGCGCACAAATTAAAGAACACAGACGCACCCGGATCATTTTCATAATGACCTACACAATCTGCCAGTTAGCATCTGGTTTAAGACGTGCTTTTTTGGGGGGGCAGTAAATAATGCCGCAAACACCAGTGAATTGACGAGCACAAACCTTAGTAAATCACCTTGCATGATTCATTTAAATACTCTTCTGCCATAAATTTAGCGTCTGAAAGGGAAACTCCTACAAATGCATATGCAGTACGGTCAGCAGCAAAAACAACCCTGTCCACGCATTTTCAGCGCAAATTTTTCTTTAGTAAATCCTGACAGTAGTCTTTTAACGCCAAGGAGGGTTTGCGCTGGTGCAAGCTGTTAGTAAATCTGCCCCTTAAAGTCATTATTGTGTTAAATGAGAAAAGCATCAAATAGACATTACAATAAGTAGCTTTAGAAATTAACATTTTATTTGATTCAACATTGAATTTATTACACATAAATGTTTAGGCTACAGTGGCAATGATTTTTTTTTTTTTTTCTGAATTGGTATTTAGATATATTTACAGACCAAAACAGTTTGGTTACCAACATTCTGCCAATGTTCCATAAAAGAAAGAAAGTCGTACGGGTTTGAAACGACCTGAGGGTGAATACTTGTAAATAAACAGAATTTTCATTTTTGGGCAAACTATCCCCCAAATATGAAATAATTTTTTAATGAAATTATACTCTAAATAAGAAACTAAAACTGCCAGTAGGTGGCGGTAAATGTCTAAATGAGTAAGCCATTGAGTCATTCATTCGACTCGTTCAAACGGCTGATTCATTCAGGCGAGGTGGGTGTTATTTTTCCATAACTAATTAATTAAAGCTGCAGTCCGTAAGTTCTGCCTCTTTGTCGCCATCTCTGTTTGAAACCTGCAATTGCAGTTATTTGTGGAATTATCATCTTCATTGTCTATCATCATCTACGTGGGTTGTGCATCGACACGGCTCCTCTGCGCGGATGAATCTAATGTTTTGAGGAGTTTGTGTGGCTGTCATTCATTCACCGCACCGGTGTGGATACTGTACTTTGGAATTACAGATTCTACCTCTTGAAAGTATGACCAAAATAAGAATTTTCACCGCAAAATGTCAAAAAAGTTCTGACCAACTGAGAAAAAAAAAGGCATTACAATAAATCGCGCTACCAATGGTGATTAAATCTAATGATGGCTTAGCTCTTATCACATCAAACTGTGCAAATTATTATTATTGTTATACTGTGTTCTCAAATTGTTAATGTTAACAACATCAGCATTGCGTGACTACGTGTATTTAGTGTGTATTAGCGTTACCTGTAGAAGTGTAGATTTCAAATTCTGTACAGTCTAATCTTTTGCTTTTGACTACTGGGGAATCTCCAGTTGTCACTGATGATTGTCGTTTGGACATTTCTGGATTACAATCCGCCTTCAAAATGATATGTTTAATTATACCAGCTGCTGTGAGAAAAGACTATAAAAGATGCGCCACCTGCAGCATCCTCACATGCGATATAGCCTACTAGCCGGACTCCTCCTTTATGTTTACAGACATGACGTAATGACGCATAGACGAACGGTGGCATGCTTGAATTTCCAGTGGAAACCTACCAGTACTACTCAAATTATAACACATTATTACAAGCTTACCATTGTGAATCGGGCTAAGGTAAGGATATAGTTTTGAACACTGGCTGGTTATGTACTTGCTCAAAAATTGATTTTGGAAAAAAAAAAAAGTTACGGACTGCAGCTTTAAATGAATGTGTTAAACCGACAGCACTAATAAAAATATAAATAATGTATGACAAGTGTATATATTATACACTGATCAGGCATAAAATTATGACCACTGACAGGTGAAGTGAATAACACTGATTATCTCTTCATCACGGCACCTGTTAGTGGGTGGGATATATTAGGCAGCAAGTGAACATTTTGTCCTCAAAGTTGATGTGTTAGAAGCAGGAAAAATGGGCAAGCATAAGGATTTGAACGAGTTTGACAAGGGCCAAATTGCAATGGCTAGACGACTGGGTCAGAGCATCTCCAAAACTGCAGCTCTTGTGGGGTGTTCCCGGTCTGCAGTGGTCAGTATCTATCAAAAGTGGTCCAAGGAAGGAACAGCGGTGAACCAACGACAGGGTCATGGGCGGCCAAGGCTTATTGATGCACGTGGGCAGCGATGGCTGGCCCGTGTGGTCCGATCAAACAGACGAGCTACTGTAGCTCAAATTGCTCAACAAGTTAATGCTGATTCTGATAGAAAGGTGTCAGAATACACAGTGCATCGCAGTTTGTTGTGTATGGGGCTGCATAGCTGCAGACCAGTCAGGGTGCCCATGCTGACCCCTGTCCACTGCCGAAAGCATCAACAGTGAGCATCAGAACTGGACCATGGAGCAATGGAAGAAGGTGGCCTGGTCTGATGAAACACATTTTCTTTTATATCACGTGGATGGACAGGTGCGTGTGCGTCGCTTACCTGGGGAACACATGGCAGCAGGATGCACTATGGAAAGAAGGCAAGCCAGCGGAGGCAGTGTGATGCTGTGGGCAATGGTCTGCTGGGAAACCTTGGGTCCTGCTATCCATGTGGATGTTACTTTAACACGTACCACCTACCTAAGCATTGTTGCAGACCATGTACACCCTTTCATGGAAACGGTATTCCCTGGTGGCTGTGGCCTCTTTCAGCAGGATAATGCGCCCTGCCACAAAGCAAAAATGGTTCAGGAATGGTTTGAGGAGCACAACAACGAGTTTGAGATGTTGATTTGGCCTCCAAATTCCCCAGATCTCAATCCAATCGAACATCTTGCTAACATCTTGGTGCCAGATACCACAGCACACCTTCAGGGGTCTAGTGGAGTCCATGCCTCGACGGGTCAGGGCTGTTTTGGCAGCAAAAGGGGAACCAACACAATATTAGGAAGGTGGTCATAATGTTATGCCTGATCAGTCTATATATGTACACTTGTTATACATATATATATATATATTTCATCTTAACTTTAATTGTACTTCTCTGAATTTATTAGCTCCGTTTTGGTCTGATCTGAGATCTGAATGCTTATTTCTTACCGATATCATTGCGAGGTGGAAGGTTCTGGTCTTCATGGCTGGGGTATCTCTCCTTACGATCCAACAGAAGGAAATAGATCATCTTCTCCTGATTTTCACTGATAAAACAGGAGACAAGAAATAGCCATGTATCAGATTTGTAAATAATCACATTAGAAAATGAAATTAAATGGCTAAATTGCTGTTTGCTGCCTTTTAGATTGAACAAACTGTCTTTATACAGCCATAAGATATAAAGATAAAACTAATATCAGGAAAAGGTAAAAGAAAAAATTAAAATAATAAAAAAATAAGTCCTAATTTAGTAAGACTTTGGATTGTGGAGAAGAGGTTGGGTCATTTAATTTTATATATTAACTTTTTAATCCTAAACAACAAGATCTTTATCCATTTATATAATATGATCACTTTTTTCCCATATGAGGGCCATTGGGTTTTCTTCACTCCAGATGTGAGATCTGATCCTAGATCAGAGTGTGATTACTCACTCCTCAGATAACAGGTCCTTCATCAGCTTATTCTTGTCACGGAAGCACCCTAGCGAGTGCATGCTCTCCAGAACGTCGGGGTCGATGTCGTCGCCTGAAGGGATACTGCGGATCGCCACCTTCCGGGGTACAGGCTGCTCCGGTTCCGGTTCATTCTTCCCCCCTCTGAAGAGAGCAAAAGCCAATCAGTGACATGAAACCCTCCCACACTGAGATTATCAGCAGCTCAAAGAGACAAAGACATCCAAAGACAAGAGATTTTCATCTATCATCAGCCGCTAGTGAAAATATACGCGAAAAATTTACAATATACTGCGTGAACATTCTGTTAACTTTTTCCTGTTGTGTTCCACATAATAAAGAAAGTCATATGGATTTGGAACGGCAGGAGGGGCGAGCAGCCATTTTTGGACAATTTCTTTTATTTGATGTGAATGAAAAAGAGGGACCGAAATGTTGTAGTGGGTGACATTCATTCAGCCAAAAATATAAAAAAATGAACCTTTACAAATGTCTTATGTCTTCATGTTTGTTCACGTCAAATTAAATATGCTATCTATCCTATATTAAAGCTATGTTGTTGTGGAAAACTTGATTTATAGTGGCAAATGGCAAATTTTACTTCTGTAGTGCAACATATTTCAGTGTGAAACTTTTTTTTTTTTTTAACTTTTAAACATTTTATCCATTGGAAATTGATTATATTGTAAAAAAGAAAAAAAAAAAAGTGGGTATTCCATGGCAGAATAGAGCTAGGCTTGTTTGTACGGTAGCCTAAATCAATGCCTACATATCTGTTTAGCTACTGGATAAGATTCATATTAATATGAACATAACATATATTATTAACGTGGAATATATATATAGTGAGCGTTTATTAAATTAATTGTAAATAAATAGCTATAAATTAGTGCTGTCAAATCGATTAATCGCATCCAAAATAAAAGTTTGTGTTTACATAATATATTTGTGTGTACTGTGTACAATTATTATGTATATATAAATACGCACACATGCATGTATACATTTAAGAAAAAATTGCTATATTTATATATAAAATATTTATATTTATATAATATAAATTATATAAATATATATACAGTATATACATGCAAATATTTCTTAAATATATACATTAATGAGTGTGTATTTATATATACTTAATAATTATACACAGTACACACACATATATTATATATATTTATATATTAACTTTTATTTTGGATGCGATTAATCACGATTAATCGATTTGACAGCATTACTATAAATATAAATAGCTATTTGGCCATTTAATTATATATCATATATATATATATATATATATACACACAGTGATATTAAATTAATTAAATTGAATATTATTTTTTATTTTAATATTTTCAAAAAGAATAATAAAAAGCTTAATAGAATTGCAAATTTGCACATTTTCTCCACACATTAAACCTTTCCGCCAACTAAAAATTAATATGCAATTACTTAATATTAACCAGTGGCCTCAGAGGCTTTTTAATGAAAGAATATGAAGAAATAATCATTGGAATAACATGCACTAATAAATTGTACACAATAAATCCCAAAACATAATCTACATAAGAATGTGAACAGAAACGCATACTCTATTTCATCTGTCGTCTGGTCCTGAAAAGTGTCAGAGCGCAATTAATAAGGCATCACAAGCATGTGTTTCATTCTCAGCGTTGCTAAAGCACAATCTTAACAACTACAGCTTGTTATGACCCTAAATCCATGACAAGCGTCTTCATAACCTCCTTTCTCAGACCTATTCTAAATATTTGCTGTTGCCATCTGTTAGAAAAGATGGTGGTGAATATGAGAGCAGCTAAAAACATAAGTATTCAGCTTAAAAACGCTGGCGCTGAACAGGAAGTGTGCCTGCCATGTCTTTGACCCGAGAGAGGCAGTCAGACAGGAGGCCACGGTGCGAGCATGTCAGGCCGACCTTCGCCTGCTGTCTGCCCACTCTCTCTCTCTCCTGAGGAAGCCAGACGACGACGCCGAGAGCATGCGAGTGGACAGCAAATCCCTGTCGGGGCTCTGGAAATTTGTCCTTGTTGCTGACATGTGGGGTCTGTGCCATTTATCACACATACCCGCACACACACACAGAATGATGCTCGCTCTCAGAAGCAGACGCACATTTGATCCCCATCTATCGCTCCGTCCCTAATGCCCATCCCGTTTATAGTCATTCTGTTTCTGTATGACACAAGTATTGTTTCCAGCCCTAAGAAATCATGGGAGTTCAGTACTTACATGTACCACGTGTGTTTCTGGATCAGCTCTAACTGTAAGAGAACGACATTGAGACTGTTAGATGCACATCAGAAAAACAGCAGCAATTAATCAAACAACAAGAGAACATATATTGTCTATGATGAGTCTGAATGAATCACTCTAAATGGTATTTATAGAATTAAATTCGAAAATAATAAAATAAAAACAATTTGGAAAAGCATGGATTTGCCATGTATAGTGCCATGAGAAATAAACCCTTAATCTTGAATATTCAAAATTTGTTTATATTTTAATTTTATTTTAAATCAGGGCTGCCAAATAATAAAACTAATTTAGTGTGATTAAATATAAAAAATAAAAATAAAAAATAATTTAAATTTATTAGTGAATATTTTTTTATTTTAATAATTCAAACATTTTAAATTAGGGCTGTCAATTTATAACATTCATTTAGTGTGATTAAATATTTAAAAAAAAAAATCAAATTTGATTTTAATTTATTAGTAAACTAGTTTTTATTTTAATAATATTTTCAAACATTTTAAATTAGGCTGTCAATTTATAACATTCATTTAATGTGATTAAATATTTTTTTAAAAAAATCCAATTTGATTTTAATTTATTAGTAAACTATTTTTTATTTTAATAATATTTTCCAACATATTTTAAATTAGGGCTGTCAATTTATAACATTCATTTAGTGTGATTAAATATTTTAAAAAAATTTAATTTGATTTTAATTTATTAGTAAACTAGTTTTTAATTTTAATAATATTTTCAAACATATTTTAAGTTAGAGCTGTCAATTTATACTATAAATTTAGTGTGATTAAACATTATATAAATCAAATCTGATTTTAATTTAATAGTAAATTTGTTTTTATTTTAATAATATTTTCAAACATATTTTAAATTAAGGCTGTCAATATAAAACAATACTGTCAATGAGGGAAAATAAATAAATAAATAAAAACAATGTAGGGTTGCCTCTGGCCTGTATGTAAAAGTCATAATAAGAGATTGTTCATATTAGTTTTTCATATTAATATTATACTTTTTATATTAACATTATACTTAATATTAAATAATAAAATACATTTTCTATATTTAATTTCATTTTAATGAATGAAAATGCTACGATATATAGCATTATATATATATATGTTGATGTAGTTTGATGTATGACTGACTGATTGTGTAAAGTTTGTGAGGTTCACTAAATCAAAACTCTGAAAGATTTCAAGAATTCACATTTACCTGCCCCTAAGTGGCACATAAAAGCAAAACAAACACAGCTGGTCGTTTTACATGTCATTCAGACAGTCTCTTCCACAATGAGTGGGCGTTTCTTGGCCAAAATACGCTGATAGAGCACCAGCCTTTAAAGTGCCTATCATCTGCTGTGAAGTCTAGTGTTGCAGACTTGGCAAAAGAGCCACTGAGGGTGCACACATGAGCAAACCTTCTGAAAAATGACAAATGGGACACCCTATAGTCTCGTGACCTTCATAGACGTGCAAGCGAAGGCCATGAGAACGCAAATCCACATCAAGCGCACCAAAGTCTGGCTGCACAAGATTAATACCGGAGTGAGTCCAGGGCTGCAGGTAATCTAGACATACAGATCACCGTTCACTTTTAATATGAAAGAAGATGCATCGCCATGTGATGACAAATTACTGGGTGTGTAGAGATGAGAGGTGCAGCGACATCCAATTATTATTTGCATATCTATGCTTGAGGGGGTCATAACTGCTGTCTACTGTTACCCTCAATCATCTATTTCTATGATATGTATTGTACAGTACATATGCTTATGTTACACACTCAGACACATACATTTGTTTACATGCAAAACCCTTCAATGAAAAAGATTTTCATTCAAGAAATATAATTAACTAAGAAAATAGTGCACTCAGTAGAAAATAATTAACACTCAGTAGTGTTTTTATGCATTATGCAAATTTGTGTAAAAACATTCATGTGCAAATTTCGCTTTGAACGTTGTGTGACAATGTTAAGGTGGCGAAAATATATCTACTTTCATTTGTGCCGAACGTGTGACAGTGCTTCAGTTTGGTTCTTTAATAAATTATCCAATGCAATTTGGTCAGAACAGGTCAGAGATCGCAGATTCTACCCATCCATCTAAACAGCTCTATGTCCAGAGGCATATTAAAATGTGGATTAATCACCTCATCATTTTACAGTGTAAAGCCCCATTCACACAACCAGTGACTTTGTCGCTAGTCCATGTACTGTGTCCCTAGAAATCACTTGTGGGCATTCCCAGTGCTGTCGCTCTAATGTTATTGGTAGACTGCACGTCTGGCCATATCTTAAGAAAATGCAATCACAAATGATATATAAAACTAAGATGTCATTCTAATTTGACTAATTAGACTTAAAAGAATTAAAAGTAGCATTCTGCTGTTGGAGAGTGTTGTGATATAAACTACAGTAGTGCTCAGTGCATTAAATCATTAACCAGATTAATGATCGATCAATCAACGAATTAAACTGACTCATACTGTTCATAATGACTAAAACATCATTCGAATTTGACAAATATTCAATTTCTTGTCCCTAATAATAAATATAATGCAGGATAAACTGTAATATGAACTGCAGCAGTGCTAAACTGCTCATTGCATCATATAATTAACAAAATGAAATATCAATGTATGAATCAAACTCACTAAAACTGCCGACAATTTCTTTTCCACACATCATTTTATTATATCCATGTATGTGGCTACAGTCAAATCATATAAAACAGTGAAATCATTCCGGAACTCTGTCCTGTCTTGCCTGCACTTGAGACGGTGACGTGAGCTCCACTGACTGTCTTCACTCCTATTGGTTGTCGCTCGTGAAATTTGCTGCTCATTTGCATAAAGTAGAAATTTCTGAACTTTTGCCGCTTGTCTCCCGTCGCTTGACACGCCTACATTCTGTCGCCAACAGTCACTGTCGCTCGTGTCGCCGGAAGTCGCCAGCCATCCATTGAAAATGAATCGTGAGCAATTTGAGCTACAGTAGCTCGTCTGTTTGATCGGACCACACGGGCCAGCCTTCGCTCCCCACGTGCATCAATGAGCCTTGGCCGCCCAAGACCCTGTCGCCGGTTCACCACTGTTCCTTCCTTGGACCACTTTTGATAGATACTGACCACTGCAGACCGGGAACACCCCACAAGAGCTGCAGTTTTGGAGATGCTCTGACCCAGTCGTCTAGCCATCACAATTTGGCCCTTGTCAAACTCGCTCAAATCCTTACGCTTGCCCATTTTTCCTGCTTCTAACACATCAACTTTGAGGACAAAATGTTCACTTGCTGCCTAATATATCCCACCCACTAACAGGTGCCGTGATGGAGAGATAATCAGTGTTATTCACTTCACCTGTCAGTGGTCATAATGCTATGTCTGATCGGTGTATGACTTCGCTGCTCATTTGCATAGTTGAAATTTCTGAACTTTTGTCGCTTGCCTCCCGTCGCTTGACACGCCTACATTCTGTCTCCAATGGTCACTGTCACTGTTGTCGCCGGAAGTCACCAGCTCTCCATTGAAAATTAATGGGACCATGACGCTTTGTCGCTGCGTGTCGCTGGCGGTGTGAATGGGGCTTAAGGCTCAATTGCCTTCCATTGTTCATTGCTCTCATTCCTGTTACGTGTTCTCAAACTGGCAACCAGCGTGAGCGTTGAGTCTGAGGAGGAGGGGGCGGAAGAAACAATCCTCTCCTTTTTCCGTAAGTTGAATAAGGAAGGTGCTCTGGCAAAAGCGATATATTTTCATTTTAAAGTGAACTAATCCTTTAAATATGGGTCAACAATAAGGAATTTTCACTGCCTTGGACAATATTTATCTTTGTCAATATCCATATTTTCACTGGCCCCATCACCAGTAGTAGACTTCACCTGATTCTCTCATCCGTTTGTGCTCAAAAAAGAGACCCCCCCCCCCCCCCCATGCCACCCAAAAAAACAAGGTAAAAATATGAGTTCTTGAACTGTATGAGTTCTTGTTTTTAATATTTATAACAGGATATAGAGTGCTGTTTTCCCGAATATCAGCATGATTGCAAATGTGACAGCCTATTGATTTGATAGTTTTATAGCACAGAGAGGACTCACGCTGGGGACTCAGCTTGAACACAGAGCCCTAGAATATATAATATAGACCTCTCTTCCCAGCTGCATAAGACACTGTCTGGTATTTTCAAGAATGTCTGTTGTGAATTTTGCATTGATAAAGTGAATCATTACATTGTCCATTGTGAACATGCATTGTTAAATGGCTTTCTCAGATACATACTATCAAACTCCATCAGTGACTTAAAGACGTGTGTTTCCTGCTTGTCCTTGAAAGCCATTCTGACTCATTAAAATGCCACGCTCGTAAAAGGTAACGAGAACAAGGTAACGAGACGTGGGATGTGATAAGACAATGTTCTGCAAGAGTACAGCGAGATCGCTGTAGGCCATTGTGTCATGAGTTTTTCTGTCTTTTTCAGACATTACTCCTAAAACTCTCAAGGAGAAAGAAAAAAAAAAGAAACTAGTGAGAAAGTTATTAACAATTGTTAAGATCTCTTCTGAGTTCTGAGAACCAGGAGACCTTAGCAAGTCTCCATTTGTAGTCTAGAAGAAATTATTGGACATATTATTTCAGAAATTTCATGCAGACCCAGAGTTTGAGTTGTGCTTCCATGGAAAGTCTTGAAACGCTCTGCCTGCTGAGCGCATGAATGCTTTGACTGTGTCTGTAAAGAAGAGTGAGGTAATCGTGGCAGAGGTGGTCGACGGCCCGTCGCCAAGTGAAGAGAACAGATTTCTTATGAACTGTGAAAACTAAACGTCCTCAAGGTCACTCTGACATTTCAGGCCAAAATCAAAAGGAAAATATATATATTTTACCTAATGAAAATGAAGCATTTTTTCATTATACTATTATTTTCATGACAATTAAACATTTTTCTCTGCAGATTCTCATTATTATAATGTCAAGACCTTTTTTCAACTGTATTACAGTAAAGAAAAACTGCATAAACAAAATAAATTAAACACAAGACCACAAATACTATAAATAGAAATCTTTGTAACATTATAAATGTTTTTACTGACACTTTTGATAAATTTAATTCATCCTTGCTGAATGGAAGTATAAATTTCTTTAATTTCTTTCCAAAAATAAATAAAAAATAAATTCTTACTGACTCCAAACTTTGAACGGCAGTGTATAATTTTACAAAAGCTTTCTATTTCAGATAAATACTGTTCTTTTGAACTTTCTATTCATCAAAAAAAATCCTGAAAAAAATTGTACACAACTGTTTTCAACATTCATAAATCAAATCAAATCAAATCACCTTTATTTATATAGCGCTTTTTACAATGCCAATTGTTTCAAAGCAGCTTCACAGTGGTAACAGGAAAATAATGCAACGGAATTTGATTCGGCTGTACAGCCGCTCTGGTGAAAACGGTGATGTCATCCAGCTCATTTCAATTATCATATAGTGTCAATGCGGGCAGATCAGTAATATAGTTGAAATTTAAGTGTCCCCAACTGAGCAAGCCAAAAGCCAAAGGCGACGGTGGCAAGGAACCAAAACTCCTTCAGGGCCAGAATGGAGAAAAAAACCTTGGGAGAAACCAGGCTCAGTCGGGGTGCCAGTTCTCCTCTGGCCGACGAACAAATAGTGTATGATTATGATTCTGGCAACATTACAGGTCAGAAGTCATATTAGATCAATAGATATTCGTAGGATTATTCGAAAGATTGGAGCCGTCACGCCGGGGACGGGTTTAATGAGGATGTCGTGTCGATGCGGCATTTACAGGGGGGAGTTTAATTGACACGGTCTCTACAGACACTTCAGGGATGCGTTCGTCATGTCCATAATAATAATAAAAGTTTCTTGAGCAGCAAATCATCATATTAGAATGATTTCTCAAGGATCATGTGACACTGAAGACAGGGGTAATGATGCTGAACAGTTATTTTAAATTGTAATATTTCACAATATTACTGTTTAACTGTATTTTTGATCAAATAAATGCAGCCTTGTTGAGCAAAAGAGATTTTAAAAACATAAACAATACACTATCAATCGTAGTGTGTGTGTGTGTATATATATATTATTTTTTTATGTTCTAATTAATAATGAGAATTTTTTTTTCACAATTTCACAAATCAATCAAAAAAAAGCAATAAGCAATTTTTTGTGTTATTTATGCTAAATATATTTGTTCATTTTTCATTTTTTATTATTATTATTATTTTTTTATTATTATTATTATGGGGCGAAAAACAAGCCAGATATGTTCTTTACAGGTTTCAAGAGATTCATCCAAGACAAGGACAGAGAAGCAAAGAATACCCTTGACCCTTTGCACCAAGAAAAAAGACCGTTTGACCCTAGATATGTTCATGATTTGGATTCAATGGCGTTCTATAGCATCTCAGCAAATATTCAGTCCCTTCTTTCTCTTGTCAAAGTGTTTAACACAGCCGTCCGACAAACTGACAGATAGAAGTTCCAGAAGGACTCTGATTTTAGCATTTATTCAAGTCAAAAGCAGCTTTTTATTGGTCAGAATATGCGTCCTCTGTGAAGAGAGAAAGGTCAGTGTGATAGCAGATGTGTCTGGGCATGCTGAGGAAATCTCCAAACACACAACCTCACCGCTGATAAACAATACCTTTGAACCGTCCGACTAGCTTTACTATCTGCACATCAAACTTCAAACCCCACTTTCTCTTTATAGAGAACAGTGTTACAGTGTTAAGGTTCTCCACTAAATCTAAGGCAAGAGAGTCAGGAAACGGCAGAGAAACTCATATTCAAGAATACAAATGTAATTTCTGTACTAAAATCCCACCTTTCTCTGACTGTTAGCTGTGTGTATTTATCATACATGAAAAACACGTAGAGGACATTTGCAACCAAAGGAATATTATCTGCAGCTTATTACACGCCTCTGTAGAATACTTGATTCTGATTGGTCAATTGCGCCATCCAGCGGTGTGTTATTTCCCGATAACAACCAGTAAAAGCTGATAACACAGGCTCATCCAAGTCGGCGCTATAGACGTTATATACCTGGTAGGAAATGTAACTTTGCTTTTCATTTATTACTTGAAGCTCACTTTAAGTACTTTGATATCACAGCAACAACTACTAGCCTAACTAATAAAGTTAGGCTAACAAACACTATTAAAGACAAGTGAACAGTCAGTAATAAAATAAGAACAAATACACAAATTACAAGCATAGATGATTACTAGGCCTATAAAGGTACAAAGTCTAACACTAGTGGGCTATTTAGGTACAGAAATGTAATAATTAGGCCTAAATGTAAAATAACACTTTTGTGTTCACTATAGAAATTAAATATAGATTAGGCTAATCTTTGTTAAAGCTGTATTTTGTTGTTTGATTAATATTAATGACAGACAGCAGCAGGAATATTAGGCTGCTGTCACTTTAAGACTGAATGCACGGACCGAATATACTGACACACACCCTGTTTCTTTCTCAGCTGTTTACGTTCACTTAAGACGTAACCGTTATACACCATTATTTTGTGTGTATGTGTCCATTAAAAGCGCAAGGAAAGCGAAAGAGGACTCAATTCGGAAACGCGTATCTCTCGCTCTCTCTGGGTTTGGGTGTGTGCAGCTCTGCGGACAGATAACAGCGTGAGTCCCGATTTTCACCTCTTCTTCCGCAATTAAAATCGCTCGAATGTGTACATTGGCAAGACAAAATACGTGCAAATGATAAACTTTCACTCATTCACTTTCAACCATTCATGATGGTTAAACTTAGCAATTAATGTGGCCTCGTGGTTAGCGCACCGACATATAGCGCAACTGCGGCGACCCGAGTTCGATTCCCAACTCAAGGTCCTTTGCCGATTCCATTCCCCTCTCTCTCTACCCCATGCTTTCCTGTCAAAATCTCTACTGTCCTATCCAAAAAAAAGGCCAAAAACATAACTTAAAAAAAAATAAAATTAGCAATTAATCTGCAAATCACATGCGTGGCGAACCATGGGGCCTAGTCCGTACGGATCACGGATCAACTGTGATCCATTGCCCCCCAACTACCCACCCCAAATGCACTTGACTCCTTTTTATCTTTTGCGACTCAACACACAGAGACAGTACAACAACTACTGCGCTCATCTCTATGTTCATCCATGTTTGTTTCAACTGCCATGCGTTCCCTAGGTGCGTGTTTCTGTGTGAGTTTGTTGTGTTCGGAACGATTTGAAAGTCTGGTAGTGTATGATCTTCAGTCATTTAGGCCGTGTGTCCACCAAAGCATTTCATTCCGAGGCTAGCGTATTTATCCAATTGTTTTGAATTGGATACGCCGCGTTTTTAAAACGCCAGCAGCATGGCGAGGGGCTGAGCGTCTATTTCTCGCTGAGTGTTATCTACCGGTCACCATGAGTTGAAGAATGTTCAACTTTGAGTAAAATGCAGAGCTCATCACTGTCAGTTTTTACTCAGCTGTATAATCATAGTGGAGGAGGGGCGGGACAAAGACCACACCGACCAACCGTCACATTCTGCTTGTACAACGATAACAAACGACAACAAGCACATCTCTTCATCCAAAACTACTGCTAGAGCAAGTGCGTTACCTTGTATCAACATTTTTATATTCAGAAACAAACTATTTGCGATATCAGATACTAGTAACAGTTCCACAGATATTCCATATCATAAAGCACATATAACGTCTCAACCACTGATCTATATAGATGACTGGATTGCTCATTGTGTTCTGTGTCCTTTTTTAAGATTTACGCATTTTAAATAATAGTAAAATTCCATCAAATTGAATTGAATAATCTTTATACATTTTAACTGAATAACTGATTAAGGATTGTTCAATTATCAATTAAAACGTGTAAGGATTATTCAATTCAATTTGATGGAATTTTACTATTAATTGAATTGTGTAAATCTTAAAAAAAGGCTTAAAAAGTTGAGTGTACGATTCCCTACCGACAGAGGGCATCATTGACTTACAGCCAAAACACTGACCTAAAATCACCCGATTTGCAGCATATAAGTTGCACATGAATTTGTGAGTTGAGTTTTTAAGATATACACTGATCAGGCATAATATTATGACCACTGACAGGTGAAGTGAATAACACTGATTATCTCTTTATCACGGCACCTGTTAGTGGGTGGGATATATTAGGCAGCAAGTGAACAATTTGTCCTCAAAGTTGATGTGTTAGAAGCAGGAAAAATGGGCAAGCGTAAGGATTTGAGTGAGTTTGACAAGGGCCAAATTGTGATGGCTAGACAACTGGGTATGAGCATCTCTAAAACTGCAGCTCTTGTGGGGTGTTCCCGGTCTGCAGTGGTCAGTATCTATCAAAAGTAATTCAAGGAAGGAACAGTGGTGAACCGGCGACAGGGTCATGGGCGGCCAAGGCTCATTGATGGTGAGACGGCATAGTCGCGGATCAAAAAACCACTCTTCCGTTCCGATTAGAACATCAAACAGGTTCTCCCCACTCAGTGACGCACCCACTGAGAATCCTGTTGAAAGTGCCCTAGTTATTGGCGATTCTATTACACGGAAC
Source organism: Coreius guichenoti (assembly GCA_039654105.1). Taxonomy (NCBI): domain Eukaryota; kingdom Metazoa; phylum Chordata; class Actinopteri; order Cypriniformes; family Gobionidae; genus Coreius; species Coreius guichenoti. Next base: position 25,404,123 of record CM077191.1, read on the forward strand.
GTGAAAATAGAGACACCAGCCACCATAATCACATGTTTACCGGGAGCCAGAGTGCCTGACATCAAAGCAAATTTAAAAGTGCTGGCTAATGCTAATCGTAAATTCTCTAAGATTATTATTCACGTCGGCACAAATGATGTTCAACTTCGCCAGTCGGAGATCACCAAAATTAACATTAAAGAGGTGTGTAAACTCGCAAGTACGATGGCAGATGTCGTTTTTTGCTCTGGTCCCCTCCCCGTTAAAAGGAGTGATGAGATACTTAGCAGACTATCATCACTCAATGGCTGGTTGTCTAAGTGGTGTCCGCAAAATAACACAGGGTTCATAGACAATTGGAAAAGCTTTTGGGGCAGACCTGACCTGTTGAAAAAAGATGGTATTCATCCTTCCTGGGATGGTGCCGCTCTTCTCTCTAGTAATTTGGCACATAGTCTTAGAGCTAAACATTGACTAACTGGGGCCCAGGTCAGGAAGCAGACGGACTGGCTTACCCGACCGCCTGCTAGCTGTCTCACGTCACAGAAGTCAGATAAATCCCAGCACATAGAGACTCTTTCACCTAGATATTATCACATAGAGACTGTGTCTGTTCCACGAATTATTAAATACAAAAAAACATCAAAACCATTCAACGGTAAAAATTTAATTGATGTCCAACAAATAAACAACAGATATAATACAGATGATCAAATGATAAAGCTCGGGCTGCTGAATATTCGATCCCTTTCCTCAAAAGCGCTTATTGTTAATGATATGATTACAGATCATAACCTAGATGTGCTGTGTTTGACAGAAACCTGGCTAAAATCTGACGATTGCATTACTTTAAACGAGTCCACCCCCCAAGATTATTGTTATAAACACGAGCCGCGTCTGAAAGGTAAAGGGGGAGGTGTTGCTGTAATTTATAATAATATCTTCGGTATTACTCAGAAGTCTAGTTTCAAATATAATTCCTTTGAAGTTTTGGTGCTTTATGTAACGTTATGTAGTGAAATTGATAAATCCCGTTTGACATTTTTGCTGGCTACTGTATACAGGCCACCAGGGCACCATACAGACTTTACCAGAGAATTTGCTGATTTTCTATCAGAGTTAGTACTGGCTGCAGATAAAGTCCTAATTGTTCGTGATTTTAATATCCATGTAGACAATGAAAAAGACTCATTGGGATTGGCATTTAGAGACATTCTAAACTCTATAGGAGTAAGGCAACACGTGTCAGGACCCACTCATCGCCGTAATCATACGTTAGACCTAATACTGTCACATGGAATAAATGTTGATACCATTGAAATTCTGCAGCAGAGCAATGACATCTCAGATCATTACCTAGTATCATGTACACTTAATTTAGCAAAGGCTGCAAAGCCGTCCCCTCGCTTCAAATATGGCAGGACTATCACTGCTGCGACTAAAGATTTCTTTGTAAATAATCTTCCTCATCAGTTTCATCTCCTCAGCATCCCAGATAGCCTAGAGGAACTCGATGTTGCAACAGAAACTATTGACTCTCTCTTTTCCAGCACTTTAGACACAGTTGCTCCCTGGCGCTTAAAGAAGATTAAAGAAAATAGTCCAATGCCGTGGTACAACGAGCACACCCGGGCTTAAAACAGCAGCCAGAAAAATGGAGCGCAGCTGGAAGAAGTTTTTCGCATTCCGTGGAAAGAGAGCATGATTGCATACAGAAAGGCCCTAAAAACTGCTAGATCTGCTTATTTCTCGACTCTCTTAGAAGAAAACAAACACAACCCTAGGTATTTATTCGATACAGTGGCTAAATTAACCAAAGATAATGCTTCACCTTCTGATGTTTGTAAACAGCACAGCAGTAATGAGTTCTTTACTTGTAAGATTGATAATATTAGGAAAAAAATTATAACCATGCAGCCGTCTACTACAGTATCACATCAGACAGTGCACTGTAGTGTCACTGAGGAAAAATTACATTCATTCACTGCTATAGGAGAAGAAGAATTGGCTAAGCTCGTTAAATCATCAAAATCAACAACATGTATGCTCGACCCCATACCGACTAAACTACTAAAAGAGATGCTTCCAGAGGTCATAGATCCTCTTCTTAATATCATTAATTCATCCTTGACATTAGGATATGTACCGAAAACTTTTAAGTTGGCTATTATTAAACCACTTATTAAAAAAACGCAACTTGATCCTACAAAATTAGTCAATTACAGGCCAATCTCAAATCTACCCTTTCTGTCAAAAATACTAGAAAAGGTAGTGTCCTCACAATTATGCTCCTTTTTAGAAAGAAATTGTATCTGTGAGGATTTCCAGTCAGGATTTAGACCGTATCATAGTACTGAGACTGCTCTCATTAGAGTTACAAATGATTTACTCTTATCATCCGATCGTGGTTGAATCTCTCTGTTAGTGTTACTCGATCTTAGCGCTGCATTCGATACTATCGACCACAACATTCTTTTGAATAGACTTGAAAATTATGTTGGCATTAGTGGAATTTCATTGGCATGGTTTAAATCATACTTATCTGACCGTTATCAGTTTGTAGCAGTAAATGAAGAGATGTCACACCGAACACAAGTTCAGTATGGAGTACCGCAGGGCTCAGTGCTAGGACCGTTGCTTTTCACCCTGTACATGCTACCACTGGGAGATATTATTAGGAAGCATGGTGTTAATTTTCATTGTTATGCTGACGATACTCAGCTCTATATTTCTTCACGCCCTGACGAAACTTACCAATTCACAAGATTAACGGAATGCATAGCTGATATAAAAAATTGGATGACTAGTAATTTCCTGCAACTTAATTCAGAAAAAACTGAATTTTTAATCATTGGACAAAAAAACTCCACAAGTAGTAACCTAGAATACTGTCTAACAAATCAAATCAAATCACCTTTATTTATATAGCGCTTTTTACAATGGCAATTGTTTCAAAGCAGCTTCACAGTGGTAACAGGAAAATAATGCAACAGAATTTGATTCGGCTGTACAGTCATACAGCCGAATGGCTGCTCTGTCAAGTCCTCGTCGTCAGTTAGGAACCTGGGTGTGCTCTTTGATACCAATCTCTCATTTGAAAGCCACGTTTCTAGCATCTGTAAAACTGCATTCTACCATCTTAAAAATATATCAAAATTACGGCACATGCTTTCAATGCAAAATGCTGAACAGTTAGTCCATGCATTCATGACCTCAAGGCTAGATTATTGTAATGCTCTACTGGGTGGTTGCCCTGCTCGCTTAATAAATAAACTGCAGCTTGTCCAAAACGCAGCAGCTAGAGTTCTTACTAGAACCAGGAAGTATGACCATATTAGCCCGGTTCTGGCAACACTGCATTGGCTCCCTATTAAACATCGTATACATTTTAAAATCTTGCTGATTACTTACAAAGCACTAAATGGTTTATCTCCCCAGTACTTGAGCGAGCTCTTAAAGCATTATACTCCGTCACGTCTATTGCGGTCTCAAAATTCTGGCCAGTTGATAATACCTAGAATATCAAAATCAACTGCAGGCGGTCGATCCTTTCCTATTTAGCACCTAAACTCTGGAACAGTCTTCCTAGCATTGTTCGGGAAGCAGACACACTCTGTCAGTTTAAATCTAGACTAAAAACACATCTCTTTACTATGGCATACACATAAAACATTTTTAATTTCTATTATTCAAATCAGTTAAATGATTGTTTTAGGCTGCATTAACTAGGTCAGCCGGAACCGGAAACACTTCCCATAACACCTGATGTACTCGTTACATCATAAGAAGAATGGCATCTACGCTAATGTTAGTCTCTCTGTTTATCCCGAGGTTTACTGCAGTCGGCCGGATCCGGGCCGTATCCAGACCAGATGGTGGACCTTAGCCTGGACATGACGACCATATCCCTGAAGTGTCTGTAGAGACCGTGTCAATTAAACTCCCCCCTGTAAATGCCGCATCGACACGACATCCTCATTAAACCCGTTCCCGGCGTGACGACTACAATCTTTCAAATAATCCTACGAATATCTATTGATCTAATATGACTTCTGACTTGTAATGTTGCCAGAATCATAATCATACACTATTTGTTCGTCGGCCAGAGGAGAACTGGCACTCCGACTGAGCCTGGTTTCTCCCAAGGTTTTTTTCTCCATTCTTTTCACCGTTTTGGCTTGCTCAGTTGGGGACACTTAAATTTCAACTATATTACTGATCTGCCCGCATTGACACTATATGATAATTGAAATGAGCTGGATGACATCACTGTTTTCATCAGAGTGGCTTTACAGCCGAATCAAATTCTGTTGCATTATTTTCCTGTTACCACTGTGAAGCTGCTTTGAAACAATTGCCATTGTAAAAAGCGCTATATAAATAAAGGTGATTTGATTTGATTTAATTTGATTGATGCACGTGGGGTGCGAAAGCTGGCCCGTGTGGTCCGATCAAACAGACGAGCTACTCAAATTATTCCTGATGTCTCTTGGAGATCTTGGAAACTGTTAAAAAGCCACAGGTCAGCATTCTCAGCATGACAGATTGCATATAAATTAAGTGTTAATTGTAAATATTGTTGAGCTAATTATCCACTTAACCAGCGTTTAAGTCGCTATCTATACTGCTTGGAAATACATGCTGTTAAAAACACTACTGAATCATTTACAGTTACCGTAGTTACTTGTGCAAGCCTTGCAAAGCATAAATCTGTATTCATATTTCAGAAGAATCGTTGTGACATTTGTAATACAAACACTGAGGTGTCTCGTTCGTCCGCTGATCTGATATTTGCTACTGTAATTAAGATGAATGTAACTTTTAATAATCACTTTTAATAAACCATAACCATTTAAATGTTTAGGATGTTAGCATTGTAAGAATGTACTGGGAGACTTAAGATAAAAATGCTGACTCGATAGGTAATGTTTTCTCATTAAAATCAGTTGATTTCCTATTAATTCAATAGAATGTGAGGGAACACTAGGGAATACCAATATGGCGGCGTGGTGGCTTCACTTTATGACTTTATGACGTCATGAGCAATCCTGTCATTTATATAGATCAGGGCCCGTATTCATGAAAAAACTTAATGCAAAGAGACAAATTTCTAAGAAAATTCTTAGAAAGGTGGGCGTTTCCTCTTAAAATTAAAGAAAAAATCCTAGTAAAGAAGAAAGTAATTCAGAAAGCTTTTTAACCCTTAAAAGAACTCTTAAGGTCCAAAAGTGTTAGGAATACGGACGAGGAATTTTAAGAGGCTTAAGAGTTTCTTTAGCAGCGGAGAACATGGACGAAATGCGAAGAGGGAGAAGAAATGTGTTGCACACAATGCATGAGTGAGGTAATAAGACACTACACATCAGATCATGCAGGGATCATGTCTGTGACCGATCTTATCAGAGACGTGCTAACATCTCGGACACAGTGCAGAAATGCCATAGCGCCAGAAATGTAAGTAATCTCTACATTAACATGTTTGGCAACTGGAAAAATGCAACTATGCAGCAGTGATGATTTGGGTCTGTCACAACCTTCTATAAGCAAAGTGATCACACAACAGCAATTTCAGAACCTTATTGTGTCGCTGTTCATTTCCTATCAAATACATTAAGTACAACATTAACAGCATGGTAAATAAAAAATTAAGAATATATATATATATTTATTTATTTATTATGTGAGAGAGAGAGAGAGAGAGAGAGAGTATGGTAAAACAGGAAAAATGACGCCTGTAGTCTTTTAAAGTGAAGGTTTATATAGACCCTATACTTAAAAGCGCTCTTTTTTCCTTCTTGGACAACCAACCAATCACAGTCTTCAAAAGACTGTGTCATACGTAGTAACGGGGTCAGCCCCGCTTCTCACTAAGATAAAAGTTTTTGTATTTTCCTCGCTCAGAGTTGTTGCTCTCAGATCGGTCCTGAATCACTCTTAAGCTAAGACTCCTACGTAGAAGTTTTTAAGGTAAATTAGGAGCTTTCTGAGAGGGTTCTTAGAAGCTTTAAGAATACAGGCCCAGGTCTCAACTGAAAAAAAACAAAAAACACTGTGCCACCGAAGGGTTCTCAAGCGCCCGCAGTAAGGCGTTTTCAGAAGAGCGCTGCCGTTTTCAGCTGGCTAAAAACACTCTGGTGGACACATGGCCTTAATATATGAGGCCCAGTTTTTCCTCTGTATCCATTTACAAAGTCGGCAAGTGTGTGATACCTAGTGATTTAAAATTTGTTCAGATTTTAAGTCGCATAGTGCATTCAAGCCTTTAGAATTGTGAGTTCTTATGAGTCCTTACATATTGCACACAAAAATGCATTTTTCATGCCTCACATAAAAACTTACAAGCATAGATGATTACTAGGCCTATAAAGGTACAAAGTCTAACACTAGTGGGCTATTTAGGTACAGAAATTTAATAATTAGGCCTAAATGTAAAATAACACTTTTGTGTTCACTGTAGAAATTAAATATAGATTAGGTTAATCTTTGTTAAAGCTGTATTTTGTTGTTTGATTAATATTAATGACAGACAGCAGCAGGAATATTAGGCTGCTGTCACTTTAAGACTGAATGCACGGACCGAATATACTGACACACATCCTGTTTCTTTCTCAGCTGTTTACGTTCACTTAAGACGTAACCGAGAGAATACTTGCTGAGACTGGTATTTTGACATTATTTTGTGTGTATGTGTCCGTTAAAAGCGCAAGGAAAGGACTTAATTCGGAAACGTGTATCTCTTGCTCTTGCTCTCTCTCTGTGCGGTTTGGGTGTGTGCAGCTCTGCGCACAGATAACAGCGTGAGTCCCGATTTTCACCTCTTCTTCCGCAATTAAAATCACTTGAATGTGTACATTGGCAAGACAAAATACGTGCAAATGATAAACTTTCACTCCATGGTGGTTAAACTTAGCAATTAATGTCGTCGCCAATGGCCTCGTGGTTAGCGCACCGACATATAGCGCAACTGCGGCGACCAGAGTTCGAGTTGTCACATAAAAAAAACACTTTAGTCACTTTATATGTCAGTTAAACCATCTCTGCCTGTCTTAGTGGGCATTTCTAGCCCAGTGTCAAGTGGACCAGACTTTATGGTGATACTAAAATGACTACTTAGTTTATCGTGATTAAAATTAAATTAAAATTGAGTTTTTGTATATGAAACTGATGTTATGTAACTAAACCAATGAAAACATCTGACATGATCCCATCAGTTCAAACTCAGTAGATTGCCAGAACTTACCGTTAACCGTTTGCCGGCTTCGACCTCGATCATTCCTCGCAGAAGGTTCTGGCAGTCCGGTGGAATAAAATGAGGCATGTGAAACACGCCCAGCTTCACTTTTTCTAACAAGTTTCGTAAATTATCATCGTCAAACGGCAGAGCGCCCTGAAAGAAAGACACAGAAAGCAAAAGAAAGAAAATGCATCAGTCTGAGGAGAAATTCAGAGTAAATGAGGACTGTTGGAAAATAGAACAAATTAGAAGAAAAGCGCTCAGAGGATTGACCCATAAATGCTAAGTTTTCGTTTATTAAATCTTGCTTCGCAACTTTTTCATGTGTGTAGTGCTGACATGCTATAGATGAGGATGATGAGGTTTCATTTTCATTTCTGATGAAAAAACAAAACAGAGCAATAACAAAAAAACTAGAGAGACATAAATGCACTCCAATCACTTTGGATCTGAGAGGATTTTGTGTATTCAGCATAGAGTCAGTCTGCCATAGCACAGTCTGTCAGCAGACAATTTTATTTTTGGTTTTGGTACAGTCTGCCTTTCTACAGCAGGTCAACATATATATTTCATGAAGGGACGAACGAGTAAACTTCAGCAGAACATGAAGTGAAAAAGAACAGAAAAGAAATGTGAGACAAGACAAAACAAGACGTAATGAGTTATGAAGACAGACAAGATGAGACAAAAACAAATGCAAATGAAAGATTGATGAGGTGATGAGACAAAGTGAGACAAAATGGCATGAGATGCAGTAAGATGAGAGACAGTGAACAAAGAAAACAGACAAAAAAAAGACAACATGAGAAGACACAAAATGAGATGCCATAAGAATAGACAAAACAAGACAAGATGAGAGAAAATTAAACAAGATGAGGTGAAATGAGACAAGACAAAAAGAGACTCAATATGATGACAAAATGAAAGAAGAGAACTGGCAAAAATGAGACAATGAGACGAGAGAAGTAAACTCGACAGAAGAAAACAGAAGAGAAAAGACAAGACCAAATGAAATGCAACGCAATGAGACAAAATAAAAGAGACAAAAATGATAAGAGATAAGGAGACATGAGACGAGATGCAATGAGATGAAAGGAAAACAGAAGAGAAGAGACAAAACAATATGGCACGAGACCAAACAAAACAAGACGAAATGAAATGCAACAAGATGAGACAAAATAAAAGAGTCAAGGTGACATGAGACGAGATAAAATGAGATGCAGTGGGATGAAATGAGACAAAAACTGAAGAGAAGAGACAAAACAACTTAAAACGAGACAAAATGAAAGAAGAGAACAAAAACAAGACAACAAGACGAGGTGACATGACCTGAAACGAAATGAGATAAGACCAGAGGAAAACGAAACGAGACAAAATGAAAGAAGGGACAAAAATGAGGCAACACAAGAAGAGTCAAAATGGGATGCGATGAGTAAAGAAAAGAGACAAAACAAGACAAGATCAAATGAAACAAAACGAGACAAGGCGAAATGAGATGAGATAAAAGACAAAAGAGGACAGAAGAGACAAGACGAGGTGAAGAGAAAAAAGAAAAGTGGTTGTTTGAATGTAATATGAATGTGCAGCTCTAGTCTGTTCTGAAGTTACACAAGCACACTGAATGATCTCTGAAGAAAGAACTCAGTCATCATTTCTAGAACGTCAAAAACAATCCAGCTCGGGTTTAAAATGCAGGCCAGTGGCTCTGCGTGGAGAGATAAACCTCTCAGATTCAAGGGTCTCAATTTTACTCTCCAAACTGAACAATAGCATTTGAAATGAGCTGGAACTCTTGGGATATCGCTGCGGCTCAAATGCGCAGGTAAAACGTTTCAAATAAAATCTGCTAATAATGCAGTGCCGAGGTGCAGAGGCCCAACACTTGCTCAACATTTTATTGTCTTTGGGACTTAGAAACATCAATTCCCAGCCTTCATTCACAGCATGTTCATTTGCACAAAATAGCATTTCTGATGAAAAAGGCTTGATGATAACATTCTGAAAACATGACTTTATCTTGAAGATCAAGGTAAATTGTATTTAATTTGTCTTCCGGGAAACATGTACGTATCTTCTGTTGCTTCTAAAGGGCAGTACTAAATGAAAAACATCGCTCTTTTTAAATCAGCAACATAGTGAAATGTGTTTGAATGTTGTTTGTGTGTTTCTACATAATTTGACTGAACTAAAGAGAAATAGGGCCCTATCATAGACCCGGCGCAATGTGTTTTTTGCTAGTTTCAGCCCGACGCAGTTGTCATTTTCACGTCCAGCGCCACGTTGTTTAAATAGCAAATGCACTCGTGCCCATCTGTTCGCCCATGGGCGTGCTGGTCTGAAAACGAAGTGTGTTCAGGCACATTGTTGGCGCGTTGCTATTTTGAGGAACTGAAAACGACTGCGCCATTGACCAACAAAAACCTGGTCTAAAGTCAATAACAGTATTTTTTGTGTTATTTAAAGAGCGTGTTAGTAATATGTGCCTATAGGTGGGTGCACAACGCGCGTACACTCTGCTTATTACACACACATTTTTAAATATTACAAATAAAAGGATTCCTCTCTGGAGAAGCGTTCAGTCTTTCCACTCACAAATTCTGCCATGTAAATAGCGAATCCGCCATGGTGCGAGCGCAACTGGCTTTTAAAGGGAATGGGAGATGAGACTCTGATTGGTTTATTGCACGTTACGCCCAAAACACACACATGAATCATTAAGAGACTAGGGACATGCCTTTTGGGCCATGCACCGAGTGCGGCGACCATTTTTCCCGTCGTTAAACTAGCAAAAGTGGATTCGGCACCTGTGCCATGCGCTTCAGATCGTTAAAATATGGCCCAATATCTGACATAATCTAAGACATAAGTGCATGCAAAAATGCCAGTTCATGAGTCTTTCATCTTTGTTCCATACACTGGATGCAAACATATTGAAGAAATAAATTATTATGGGTTTAGAACAGGATGAAGGTGAGTAATTGTTGACTGAATGTTATATTTGGCTGAATATTCCTGTGAGGTAAAGTCTTGAATGACTCACCACCAACAGAGCGAACAGAATGACCCCACAGCTCCAAACGTCTGCTTTCCTTCCGTCATACTTCTCTCCCTAACAGAGAGAAGACACAGTACAAATGCAATAACTCTCATTTGAGATCAGGTCTTCCTTTCATAATTCTCTTTTTTCTTCCACAAAGTAAAAGTAATACTCACCCGGATCACTTCAGGACACGCATAATGAGGAGATCTGTGAAAAGACATCAACTGGAGTTACTGGCAGTAATAACTGTGTACAATAATCTCTCAATTAATCTCTCTTAATTTTTATTATTTTATATTTCAAATAATTTTTACTATATAGTTTTATTTTGTATTATATTTAGCCTTCATTAATTTTGTTTTTAAAATAAAATAAACATTGGTAGTTTAGAACGCAACATCACACTAAATGATCACAAACAATAATTCGATGTGATGTTGTGTTCTAAACTGCCAAGTATATATATACACAGTGGCAAGAAAAACTATGTGAACCCCTTGCAGAATCTGTGAAAATGTGAATAATTTTAACAAAATAAGAGAGATCATACAAAATGCATGTTATTTTTTATTTAGTACTGCCCTGAATAATATATTTTACATAAAAGATGTTTACATATAGTCCACAAGACAAAGAAATAACTGCATTTATAAAAAATGACCCCGTTCAAAAGTTTATGAACCATTGATTCTTAATACTGTGTGTCATTCCCTGGATGATCCACGGCTGTTTTTATGTTTTGTGATGGTTGTTCCCTTTTAAAAAAAAAAGGTTGAAACATTCACTGATGCTCCAGAAGGAAACACGACGCATTAAGAGCCGGGGGGTGAAAACTTTTTGAATTTGAAGATCAAGGTAAATTGTATTTAATTTGTCTTCCGGGAAACATGTAAGTATCTTCTGTTGCTTCTGAAGGACAGTACTAAATGAAAAACAATTATATTTAAACAAAACAAAAAAAAAAACTATACATCCTGTTCAAAAGTTGTCTTCCTCAGTGTGAAAAGATGGATCTCAAAATCATAAAGTCACTGCTGGAAAGGGTTCAAATATGCAAAAGATGCTGGAAAACTGAAGAATTTGCAGGACCTGGAGGATTTTCTGAGGAACGCTGGACAGTTTAACTGATCAGGACAAACAAGGGACTCAAGAATAACCATCACAAAACACAAAAACAGCCGTGGATCATCCAGGGAATGACACACAGTATTAAGAATCAATGGTTCATAAACTTTTGAACGGGGTCATTTTTATAAATGCAGCTATTTTTTTGTCTTGTGGACTATGTAAAATATCTTATTCAGGACAGTACTAAATAAAAAATAACATGCATTTTGTATGATCTCTCATATTTTGTTAAAATTATTCTCATTTTCACAGATTCTGCAAGGGGTTCACATACTTTTTCTTGCCACTGTATATTAGAGCTGCAAGATTAATTGTTAAAAGGCCGCAGTCATTTCAACCGCACAGTATCTTTATTTCTTTGTTACATTCATTCACAGTTTTTAGTTAAGAAATAAACACAGATCAAAAATAGATAGCTTAATGCTTCAAATAACGATCGTATTAAAGTGACTCTTAAAAATGTATTTGTCATTGAGTCATTCAAGAGATTCGTTCAAAAACACTAATGAAACAAGTGAAGTCTTTATGAGTGAGTCATTGAATCATTCATTCAACCCGATTTAAAAAAAATTGATGAAATTACATAAATAAAAATAAAAATATACATTTTTAAATATACGGCAGCAATTAATATTTTGTCAGAACCTCTAGTGAATTACATGTTATTTTGTTTAGTAGTCTATTCAGAATCGTGGGAGAATCTCTATTTTTTTAAAAATGTTCTTAATTTATCCAGATTCGTGCAGCTCTAATATTTATTTATTAACCCGTTTAATCCCACCGGTCACGATTGTGACCGTGTCTTTTTTCTTAATTCTGAAAGCTCTAAAAGTGGTGTTGTTGGCTTTGGGCAAGAAATTCAACTTTTAAATCAAAAAATAGATTGTCTTGATTAAAATGTATCAATGTAATGTGACTAGTGTGAGAGAGGTCACATGACCAGATCAGTTTAATTCCTGCTTGCACATCTAGACGAAGATGTCCTCCCCAGACTACTACAAAAACAGATAGAACTATCATATTTTGTACATATATTCTTTAAAGGGTATACTACTGATATATTTTGAGAATTATACTCCTGCATATATATTTTACTCGTAAGAGGTGTAAATTTGTTAACGGTCACAATTGTGACCGGTAGTATAACACAGTTGTTTCAATTGAAAACACAGGTCCCGGCTGCCAATCCCAGCCATCATCCGTCCACTTCCACACAGTTCAAAACTACCAGATGTGTTGGACTTCCCAGACGTGCGTGACCCCCCAAGTGCTGTGTGTAGCATCACCACCCTTCCCACACTTGAAAAAGAGGCAACCGAAAGTGGCCGCAACAGTGATGGCCCAGATAGGGAGCATCTGCGGGAAACGGCCCACCCACCTGCCAGGCAGACCACGAAATGGTGATGCATGTAGTCAATTTGCAAGAAAAAAATTTGGGATTAAATGGGTTAATATGCACCACTGCAACATATATTTTAACTAAAACATGAAAATGCTGTATGGGGCCTTCAATGAATATTTCATCTTTTGAACTGATTCACTAAATCAAACATTTCAAAAATACTGATTTTCAGAGCACAGAAATACTAATGATTTCTGAAGGATCATGTGACACTGAAGACTGAAAATTTGGCTTACCCTCATTGGAGTACATTACATTTTAAATTGTATTAAAGTAGAAAAAAATTGTAATTGTTTAAATTGTAATAATATTTCACAATATTTATTTTTTACTGTATTTTTGATAAATGCAGCCTTGGTGAACTTAAGAAACTTTTTTCAAAAACTGATCTGCAACACTCTCTCCAAAATCTCCAAAAATTATTTCTGTCAAACAAACAATATAAATTCATGGAAGGCAACTCTCAGATCACTACAAAAGCTGTAATCCCCTGAAGCAAAAGCACTATGAATTTTAGACGTTTCCCATAGGCACTGATCCGTGACGTCTAATACTGTTTGCTTAGAATGATTAATATCAAGATGGTTGGAGGGACACAAAGACACACTAAAGAAGAAGATAACATCTTCCCAGAGTAATTAGGGTCAGAACATGTTGACAGTACTTCCTGTTTCACCAGCTGACATCCTGTCTCCATTAATCTTTTTTGACAAATCCTATTCTACAACAAAGGTGTGCATCGACGCATAATACTCTTCCCATGTTTTTTTCCCTTTTCAGAGATAAACAGGCACGTTCAGAGTTAATCATATTATTGGGAGAGGTTCTCAGCAAGCTGTAAACATCTCCCATGATCCCTCAAACACCTTTACAAGCGTGCAGCTATGCAAATATGAATCCTGTTAGTGAGAGCTTTTTCTTAACTAAATGTATTCAACTTGAAGTACTCCAGCTGCATACAGAAACACTACAAACGCCAACTGAAAAGCTGCCGTTTGGGTTTAACAAGAGCAGATCTGGTGGCGTCGAAAGAACATCTTCATGGACAACTCTGAAGTGTAGCCGATCTGTCAAAGGTAATTTAGACTTTACCTCAGATAAAACTGTTAAAGCACATGGTCTCTTATAATATTCTACAAATATACACTATTGCAAAAAGTATTGGGACACCCCTCCAAATCATTCAAGCGTGAATTCAAGCGTGGTACCGTGATAGGTTGCCACCTGTGCAATAAGTCCATTCGTGAAATTTCCTCTACTAAATATTCCACGATCAACTGTTAGTGGTATTATAACAAAGTGGAAGCAATTGGGAACAACAGCAACTCAGCCACAAAGTGGTAGGCCACGTAAAATCACAGAGCGGCGTCAGCGCATGCCAACTTTCTGCAGTCGCCAACTTTCTGCAGAGTCAATAGCTACAGACCTCCAAACTTCATGTGGCCTTCAGATTAGCTCAAGAACAGTGCGTAGAGAGCTTCATGGAATGGGTTTCCATTGCCGAGCAGCTGCATCCAAGCCTTACATCACCAAGTGCAATGCAATGCGTCGGATGCAGTGGTGTAAAGCACACCGCCACTGGACTCTAGAGCAGTGGAGACGTGTTCTCTGGAGTGACCAATCACGCTTCTCTGTCTGGCAATCCGATGGACAAGTCTGGGTTTGGCGGTTGCCAGGAGAACGGTACTTGCCTGACTGCATTGTGCCAAGTGTAAAGTTTGGTGGAAGGGGGATTATGGTGTGGGTTTGTTTTTCAGGGGTTGGGCTTGGCCCCTTAGTTCCAGTGAAAGAACTCTTAAAGCTTCAGCATACCAAGATATTTTGGACAATTTCATGCTCCCAACTTTGTGGGAACAGTTTGGGGATGGCCCCTTCCTATTCCAACATGACTGTGCACCAGTGCACAAAGCAAGGTCCATAAAGACATGAATGAGCGAGTTTGGTGTGGAGGAACTTGACTGGCCTGCACAGAGTCCTGACCTCAACCCGATAGAACACCTTTGGGATGAATTAGAGCGGAGACTGCGAGCCAGGCCTTCTCGTCCAACATCAGTGCCTGACCTCACAAATGCGCTTCTAGAAGAATGGTCAAAAATTCCCATAAACACACTCCTAAACCTTGTGGAAAGCCTTCCCAGAAGAGTTGAAGCTGTTATAGCTGCAAAGGGCGGGCCAACTCCATATTAAACCCTACGGATTAAGAATGGGAGGTCATTAAAGTTCATGAGCATGTAAAGGCAGACGTCCCAAAACTTTTGGCAATATAGTGTATGTCACAATTTTTACGACATATATTTGTAGAATATTCTAAGAGTAATTTATATTGCAACAGAAGTCGGTTCTTGGACAGGTGAATTTATTGGTCCTAATCAAGTGCGCCGCACACGTCCTGAAACGTGAAGCCACAGCATTTCGATTGCCCCCCTGGTGGCTGGCTGCAGTATAAGTCATAAACCCTGCCCTCACCATGTCGCCTTTTTAGAAAGAAATAGTATCTGCAAGGTTTTCCAGTCAGGATTTAGACCGTATCATAGTACTGAGTCTGCTCTCATTAGAGTGACAAATGATTTGCTCTTATCATCCGATCGTTGTTGTATCTCTCTATTATTGTTAGATATTGATACTGTTAGTGGTGCATTTGATACTATAGACCACGACATTCTTTTGAATAGACTCAAGAATTACATTGGCATTAGTGGAATTGCATTGGCATGGTTCAAATCATACTTATCTGACCATTATCAGTTTGTAGCAGTAAATGAAGAGGTGTCAATCACAAGTTGATAAAAAAAAAAACTGATAAAAATTCAGTATGGAGAACCTCAAGGCTCAGTGCTAGGACCGTTGCTTTTCACCCTGTACATGCTACCACTGGGAGATATTATTAGGAAGCATGGCGTTAGTTTTCATTGTTATGCTGACGATACTCAGCTCTATATTTCTTCATGCCTTGACTAAACTTAATTCGCAAAATTAACAGAACGCACAGCTGATATAAAAAATTAGATGACTAGAAAAAACAGAGATTCTAATTATTGGACCAAAAACCCCTGCACGGATGAGCGGGAGTGTAGGCGGGACCTTGATACAGAGGCTCCAATACTGCACAGACTCGGGCTCTGGGCGACGTAATCTGCAACAACCGTTTCTGGGTAATTTTGGCTTCATTTTGCTTCAGTGGAATGATGTGGAGACGCGCTGTCCATCTTTTTTACAGTCTATGATCCTAACAACAAGCTGCATTACATTTTCATAAAACATTGCTAAAGCTGTTCAGTACACATCAACCTCTAAAACAGACTGCAGTTTTACTCCAGACTTATTGCCTTCAACACATTAGCCTAGACAGGCCTGCTTGCTTCTGATGGCGTAACTGCACCATTTCAGTTGTTTTCCTCCGAAGCAGGTGCGTGTACATCTGAGAGATCAAAACGAATCGGATGTTTTAAGGTCGTAAAATGTTTCCATTGTTTATGTTGATGAGGAAGGCAAATTAGAGCTAAAAATACACCCATTAACAGATGAGTTTATGGAGGAACCCCTGCAGTACGTGGTGCCAGATCATTTATCTACTCCAAGCTGTTTGCTAGAGCTCATTTCCTCTCTCATTTCTGCAAAACTCCTCAACCAATGACAGGCAGATATTAGCTGCCTCATAACTGATGTGGGTGTGCAAATGATGAGACATATGGGTTCAAATGTGTCTTTTTGCTGCAATGTACAATGATCATTAAGCCAAAATGGTGCATGGTAATAGCGATACAAAAATAAACACCATAAAGACTAGTGGAAGGCATCCATGAAGCTCAGAATCAATAATGCGCATACTATTTTGAGTGTGTAGGTCTCAGAGCCAAAGTGGGGCTGTTGTAGGTTGAGTCATGCTGAGGATCTGCATACATGAAAAAATTGGATAAAAAGGCATTCATTGGTGTGAGCCAAATCAAATGTTACACAAATAAGGAAAGCTTCTGGATAGAACTATAAATCAAGTTTATAAAAGATAAGTTAAATCTTAAATAAATACATGTTAAACAAATGAATGGATTAATGAATGAATAAAAAATGAATTGAACAAATATTTTTAAAATAATGAAATTAGTTAATAAATATTTTAAAAAATAATAAATTAATGAATGATGTTTTTAAATAAATGAATTAATGAATATATGGAGAAATGATTTAAAAGAATGAATGATTAAATAGATAAAAATTGAATGAATTAATAAATTGATTGATTAAATTAATAAACAAATATATTTAAGTGATGAAAAAAGAAAGGATGAATGAATATCTTTAAAATAATTTTTAAATGAATGAATGCTATTTTGGAATGAATGAATGAATGAAGCAAGCTTTGTTTTAAAAGAATGAATGATTAAATGGATAAAATATTTTTAAATGAATTGATAAATGAATAAATTGAATTAAAAAGTTTTAAATGATGGACAGATAAAATGTTTTTAAAAGAAGGAATTACTGAAGAGATTTTTTTTAATTAATGAATGAATAAAATTAATGAACAATTACAAACAACCAAACAAACAAATAGATATTTTTTAAATAATTAATAAATGAATGAATGAATGAATGACGTTTTTAAATGAATGAATGGATGAATATATGGAGAAATGATTTAAAAGAATAAATGATTAAATAGATAAAATATTTTAAATGAATAAACAAATATGTTTAAATGATGAAAAAAGAAAGGATGGATGAATTAATAAATAAATATTGAAATAATGAAAGAAATGTTTTTAGAAGAAGGAATTACTGAAGAGATACAATTGTTTTTAAATTAATGAACAAATTAATTAATACAATTAATGGGGAAAAAAACACAAACAAACAAACAAAAAATATATTTTTTAAAAGTTTTAAAATCTCAGATACGCTGTGCCACACACCAATTTTCTTAAAAGAGTCCCAGTACTCAGACACATGTCATTTAAAGTCTGGAAAACTGCTAACAGCCAGGATAAATTTTTCCTTCATATTTCCATCATCACAGTAGCTGAGAGGACAGGGATCACATGATCTCTGCCATCTTTTCATAATGACTGTCTCTCCCTAAAGTTGCTCTTCTTTTGCATAAAAGTTCAACTTTTCTTGACTTTCTCAAATCTACAAATAAAAAGAAAACATTTTTTTACTTAAATTAATTAATATTGTATGTCCATGTACAGTATGTATTTATTTATTTACTAAGAATCCATGTAACAAGTAGGATAATATACTGATACCCCCTTTCAGGCGGGTTTAAAATTGTTATGGGGTCACTGAAAACGTTAAGGACATTCGGCCCAGAATCAACACAAAGCTGCTTTGGAGATCATTTTTAGGATGATGGGACCCGTATAGATTCATTCCGATAGCCGATGTTGAGTCACGGCGCTGGGAGGCTACTGTGACTTCCTGTGTTACACAAAGTCCTGTAGTTCCCGACCCACAGTGGCCGTGACGTCAGCGCACACAAAGGTACACGAAGGTCCGGTTTGACCTCTGCAAAGCTATAATTATGTAACATCAGGTGACTCTTTGTGCAGTGATTTATTGCACTGGGCTTTAATCTATGGCCATGTCTGAGTGTAATCCTAAAGGTCGGGCAAACATGGCAAAGTTAATCTACTGACAAAAGGCAAAATGTTTTATAGCATATGTGGGGCAAAGTCGCTTATTGAAAGGAGAAATGATTACATTAAGAAAGAAATAAAGGGCAATAAATGAGTCGGGCTCCTATCTCTTCACACCAGGCCTCGACCAAACAACAGAAGAAAAGAAAGCTCTGGGTTTTCATGACAGCTAATCACACTAATTATGTCAGAGGGGGCGTGTCATAAAATACAGCTGAGCGTTCATTGGTTGCCTACACATTGTCTGACATTTTTTAAACACAACTGGCAAATGTATTAATAATTGATTTATTTAGCAAGGATGCAATTGTTCAAAAGTGAAATTATACGTATTTACAATGTTTTTTTTGTTTTTTTTCTCAAATAAATGGTATTTTTAACTTTCTATCAAATATGATTTTAGAATCATTGGGATTATTATTTGTTTTAAAATTTACATTTTTAAAAAATTTTAAGTTTAAAGATTTAGTAATTGTGTTGTGTTTTATCTTTGTATTAGACAAAAAAAAAAAAAAAAAAAAAAAACTATATAGTTTTTATTAATTTTAGTTTAGAGTTATTTTAGCACATCAAGTTAAACTAAATTGCCTTGGCAACTAAATGTAATAAAATAAGAATAATTTAAAAAATATCTAATTTCAGTTAAAGTTTATTTTACTTCAAGCAATGTTTTTATGGTTTTAGTTTTAGTTAACTATAATAACCCTGCTTAGTCATTGAAGAATCCTGAAAATATTCAAAGAATTTCCACAAAAATATGAAGCAGCACAACTGTTTTCAACATTGATAATAATCAGAATTGTTTCTTGAGCAGCAAATCATAATATTAGAATGATTTCTGAAGGATCATGTGACACTGAAGACTGGAGTAATTATGCTGAAAATTCAGCTTTGATCACAGGAATAAGTTACACACATATACATACACACACCGATCAAGCATAACATTCCTAATATTGTGTTGGTCCCCCTTTTGCTGCCAAAACAGCCCTGACCCGTTGAGGCATGGACTCCATGGATCCCATGGATGCTCGATTGGATTGAGATCTGGGGAATTTGGAGGCCAAGTGAACATCTCAAACTCGTTGTTGTGCTCCTCAAACCATTCCTGAACCATTGTTGCTTTGTGGCAGGGCGCATTATCCTGCTGAAAGAGGCCACAGCCACCAGGGAATACCGTTTCCATGAAAGGGTGTACATGGTCTGCAACAATGCTTAGATAGGTGGTACATGTCAAAGTAACATCCACATGGATGGCAGGACCCAAGGTTTCCCAGCAGAACATTGCCCAAAGCATCACACTGCCTCCGCCGGCTTGCCTTCTTCCCATAGTGCATCCTGGTGCCATGTGTTCCCCAGGTAAGCGAAGCACACGCACCCGGCCATTCGCGTGATGTAAAAGAAAACGCGATTCATCAGACCAGGCCACCTTCTTCCATATTTGGTCCAGTTCTGATGTTCACATGCCCACTGTTGGTGCTTTCGGTGGTGGACAGGGGTCAGCATGGGCACCCTGACTGGTCTGTGGCCATGCAGCCCCATACACAACAAACTGCGATGCACTGTGTATTCTGACTCCTTTTTATCAGAACCAGCATTAACTTAAGCAATTTGAGCTACAGTAGCTCATCTGTTTGATCGGACCACACGGGCCAGCCTTCGCTCCCCACGTGCATTAATGAGCCTTGGCCGCCCATGACCCTGTCGCTGGTTCACCACTGTTCCTTCCTTGGACCACTTTTGATAGATACTGACCACTGCAGACACAAGAGCTGCAGTTTTGGAGATGCTCTGACCAAGTCGTCTAGCCATCACAATTTGGCCCTTGTCAAACTCGCTCAAATCCTTACGCTTGCCCATTTTTCCTGCTTCTAACACATCAACTTTGAGGTCAAAATATTCACTTGCTGCCTAATATATCCCACCCACTAACAGGTGCCGTGATGAAGAGATAATCAGTGTTATTCACTTCACCTGTCATAATGTTATGCCTGATCGGTGTATATATATATATAAAAAAAATATTTCCTAATATTACTGTTTTTTTTCTGTATTTTTGATCACATAACTGCAGCCTTGTTGAGCATGAGAGACCTCTTTACAAAATATCTAACCAGCCCCAAAATTTTAAATGGTAGTGTATGTTTTTGAAAAGACTAATAATTTATTTTAATGTCTATTTTTGAATTAATAATTGATTCGTTATTTCACTGTGTTGCAGTGTAATGTGTGTGATTCAAGGTCGTACAAAACGTGAATTTGTGACTTTACTCCTGAGTGAGCAAGTCTAAAGTTACAGACAAGCGAAGGAAGAATGACCTCTCTCTTTCTCTCTCTCTCTCTCTCTCATGATGTTTGTGTCCCAGAGATCTGTGTGGACACTGTGAGACTGACAAGGATCTGAAGGCAGCGAACAAGGATACATTTGGACGAATCTGAGGGTACGTTCACACAACAGCGATGTACTAAAAACGTCAATGTTATCATAATGATCCCCGTTCACAGGGATCCGCAAAAACGACTAAAAACGCTTTATTATGCAGGTCAGGCCATAGATGGCCATGTCACTATATTGGTTTGGTTGTCAAGTACTCGCGCATGCCTATAGACTGAACACGTAATACACATGCGCGTCACGGTTTTCACAAATTCACGTTTTGTAGTTTACGATGATAGACGGTATAGTTTTCAAAACATGCACTTTGAAACTCTTTTTCAAAAGTTTGCATTTTCAGGCCCCAAAATGCCATTGTTGTGTAAATGAATGACCAAAACAAATAAAAGGTTTTTTGTTTTTATTTGCAAACTTATAAGAGATTAGGTCCAGGTCATTTATCACTCAAATACCAAAAGAAAAACAAGAAATCATATTTTATATAAAGAAGCCTAGATGAAATTATTATGCATTTTCTTCTTTTCTTTCTTCATCTTTTACAAATTTTGAGAACACTGAAAAAACTTCCTGCTACTAAAATAGGCTGCATTTTCAGTATGCAAGACATAATTTATTCGTTTTTTTTCTATTGATTTTGTGATGAAATATGTACCAGACATTTCAAGACATTTTCATGAGAGTCACCTAATTAGTAACAACTTCTGACAGTTACAGAGTAAAATAAGAAGATGATATGTGATGCAGATTGACATTTTTATGAGCTAAAGTTGTACATTTAAAATGATGAAAAACAGGATATTTTTTAAAAAATATTCACAACTCAAAGCCCCTTCCCAGTCTGTCAGAAACTTGGCAAAGATGTTACTCATTTCAGATGCATAAAAAGTTAGCCAATCATAACAGACATTTATACTGAAGTCTTAAAGGTACAGAAGTAAAACACGCCAATTTATCGACCGAAGGCAGTCCATGACGTCATAAGTGGAGTACACTCAAAAAATGGTTTTGTGGCACTATTTGTTTTACTCAAATATCTTTGGTTAAGATAACACACATATATTTAGTTTTCCACCAAAACACTGTTGTACTCTGCTTAATTAACTTAAACCATTTGAGTCTTCACTATACTTAATTATTAGTCTTTAAACTAACCTAATGTGTTTTATTTCGCCACTCAAAAAAACAGATGTGACGATTTCCAACGCATTTTTATTAAGACGGCATGAAAGAGACACAAGTGCTTATACTACTGACCTTCATAAATTTAAACTCTGTAAAGCCTGACATAATAGTCAGAAAAATCTAATTTTCTGAACAGTTTATGGAGCCTTTAGGTGGGAAAAAAAGCATGTGTTTTTGTTGAGTATCATATTGGACACATCAGGCTTTTATGGCTCATACAGTATGATATAAGCACATATGAAGCTCATACCCAATGAGAGAGGGGAAATATAGAACAAAACTGAGCAAAAATATGCAATTTGGTGCAGTTTCTGATATATATACAGTGGGGAGAACAAGTATTTGATACACTGACAATTTTGCAGGTTTTCCTACTTACAAAGCATGTAGAGGTCTGTAATTTTTATCATAGGTACGCTTCAACTGTAAGAGACGGAATCTAAAACAACAATCCAGAAAATCACATTGTATGATTTTTAAATAATTAATTAGCATTTTATTGCATGACATAAGTATTTGATCACCTACCAACCAGTAAGAATTCCGCTTCTCACAGACATGTTAGTTTTTCTTTAAGAAGCCCTCCTGTTCTCCACTCATTACCTGTATTAACTGCACCTGTTTGAACTCGTTACCTGTATAAAAGACACCTGTCCACACACTCAATCAAACAGACTCCAACCTCTCCACAATGGCCAAGACCAGAGAGCTGTGTAAGGACATCAGGGATAAAATTGTAGACCTGCACAAGGCTGGGATGGGCTACAGGACAATAGGCAAGCAGCTTGGTGAGAAGGCAACAACTGTTGGCGCAATTATTAGAAAATGGAAGAAGTTCAAGATGACGGTCAATCTCCCTCGGTCTGGGGCACCATGCAAGATCTCACCTCGTGGGGCATCAATGATCATGAGGAAGGTAAGGGATCAGCCCAGAACTACACGGCAGGACCTGGTCAATGACCTGAAGAGAGCTGGGACCACAGTCTCAAAGAAAACCATTAGTAACACACTACTAGCTTTTTGGTCTAAACTCCACTTGCCGTGTTTGGAGGAAGAAGAAGGATGAGTACAACCCCAAGAACACCATCCCAACCGTGGAGCATGGAGGTGGAAACATCATTCTTTGGGGATGCTTTTCTGCAAAGGGGACAGGACGACTGCACCGTATTGAGGGGAGGATGGATGGGGCCATGTATCGCGAGATCTTGGCCAACAACCTCCTTCCCTCAGTAAGAGCATTGAAGATGGGTCGTAGCTGGGTCTTCCAGCATGACAACGACCCGAAACACACGGCCAGGGCAACTAAGGAGTGGCTCTGTAAGAAGCATCTCAAGCTCCTGGAGTGGCCTAGCCAGTCTCCAGACCTGAACCCAATAGAAAATCTTTGGAGGGAGCTGAAAGTCCGTATTGCCCAGCGACAGCCCCGAAATCTGAAGGATCTGGAGAAGGTCTGTATGGAGGAGTGGGCCAAAATCCCTGCTGCAGTGTGTGCAAACCTGGTCAAGAACTACAGGAAACGTATGATCTCTGTAATTGCAAACAAAGGTTTCTGTACCAAATATTAAGTTCTGATGTATCAAATACTTATGTCATGCAAATTAATTACTTAAAAATCATACAATGTGATTTTCTGGATTTTTGTTTTAGATTCCGTCTCTCACAGTTGAAGTGTACCTATGATAAAAATTACAGACTTCTACATGCTTTGTAAGTGGGCAAACCTGCAAAATCGGCAGTGTATCAAATACTTGTTCTCCCCACTGTATGGCCAAAAAGTAAGATGAAATTCTGATCACATTATTTAGCTTATAATGTAGATCAATGAGATCTTTATAACAGTATAACAGACTACTTACATAAAATTCATATAAACATCAGTTGTCACTCTATTTCTCAGAATAATATGTCTTAGTAAGATGATATTTAAAAGCTTGGTTATATAATCAAAGCTCTGTAGTTTTTATTGTGGGGGCAAAACTTATAATGCAATGCAATACAATGATGATTGACAGATGTACAAATTAATGTTCCTCAAAAGCCTGATGCATCATATTTAATACATTTTTCCTAAAAAAAACGATAATCAAGTAAACATAAGTTGCCTAAGTCCAATAAGTGTTCATGTTAGAATGTTAATAATGATATAAAAGTTATTATGTTTGCTTTATTAAAATTATACTAATTTGGAGGTCTTAGAATTGTGCGTATCATATGATACAGTAGGCTATATAGGGTTAAGCAACTACTGAGCACATGAAAAAAATATAAATATTTAGTGTGATTTGCACACGCAAAGAGAGAATGACTGACATCCTATACGGTCTGACCTGAAGGCAGTGCTTGTCCTGACCATTAGTGTCATAATGATGCTCAGGTTCACTCACCCACAGCTGGTTTCCAGAAGACTGTCCCCCACCTGCAGAGACGCCATGCCGAAGTCTGCTATCCTGATGTTATTCTTCTCATCCAGCAGCAGGTTCTCCGGCTTCAGGTCCCTGTGGCTGTTCGAGAGGAAAATGAAGGAGAAGACAAAGAAACATTGAAATGAGATGTGAAAACTGTGGCATGACACGATTTTTTTTTTGTAACACTTTATATTTCAGTATATTTGGCCTTGTATCAGTGGTTCTTTTTTCAATAATCTCTGTTTCTTCTATTTCTTTCTTTCAGCACCACTAGTCTACAAGACCCTGTGGGAGGTGATGACAGATGCCCGCTGTGTCAGTGCCTGATTTTTAAGCACTCATCTGACCCCGGGTCCCCATCAGCTAGCTTCTTCCAACCGTCAAAATGAATCTAAAACTTTCTCTTAATTTGTTGCCCCACTTTTTACTGTGTGACTCAAGATGACACAGTTTACAAGCTTTTTGTGCAAAGGAAACAAAGGTATTGTGGACAAAAAATATGAGACGAAATAAAAGAGAAATGAAAACAAAACAAAAAAACAAGAGACGAGACGAAAACAAAACAAAACAACAAAAAAAGATGAGATAAGATGAAAAGAAAAACAAAATGAAAAACAAAAAGCAAAGCAAAACAAAACAAAACGAAAAACAAAAAACAAGAGATGAAACAAAAAAGATGAGTTGAGACAAAAAGAAAAATGAAATGAAAAACAAAACACAAAACAAAACAAAAGATGAGACTAAACAAAACAAAGGAAAAAAACTGAACAAGAGATGAGATGAAAGACAAAACAAAATAAAACAAAAAACAAGAGATGAGACCAAAACAAAACAAAAAACGAGACGAAATGAAAACAAAACAAAACAAAAAACCGAGACAAGATGAAAACAAAACACACATTAGAATTAGAAATTAGAAATCAGAAATAGGTTAAGATAGACTTTAAAGAGTTTTGAATGATTAAAGGTTAAAAAAAAAAAATAGTACAGATTTGGCTAATTTCAAAACGCTTTCATAAATCTACCAATAATAGTATAATATTATCAGCTCAGATTAACGCATGTTTAGAAAATCTGAATCCAGGTCCACCAGAGGTGGGTAGTAATGCGCTATATTTTGGAAAATATGTACATTTAAAGGTGGGTACTTTCACTTTTTTTCATTTTATCCATCACAGGGCTTGTGAGTCACAGATAAAAATATTAAATGATAATATGATAAAAATATAATGAATCTACATACAGAAATAGACATAAAATTTAGTTCAAACAACAATATTCTCTTCAAATGTTGTCCCAAATAGCGTAAAGTTGTCTGAACAAACAATTTCATAATAAAATATGCATTGCAGCATGAAAAAGGTATGTGATTAGGATTTTTGTTTGTTTGCTGTTTTTATGATTTTATTTTTTTGTCAACCTTATTTGTAAGTGTTTGTTACTTGATGTTTGTTGATTCTTAATACCGATGATTGTTGAGTTATAATTGTTCATGTGTGTCTATATTAATACTTTGCAAGATGCTCATCAAATAAAAAGTTAGCAGAGTTGTCTACTAAAAATGTAACTTTTAGTTTGTGGAAATTTAAAGTGACAGTGACACTCAAAGTGAACATAAAAAAAACACACAAACACATTTATGGAGTCTCACATGGGCTAATAAAACTAAATATGAAAAGATTTATACCTCAACGATGTTCATGGGACAAATTGTAGAGGTGAGGTTTATTAGCTTTCACACCGGTAACATCCATAACGGCTCTTTAAAGTCACTTCCTGACACATTAACGTGACCCAGATGCCATAATCTCTCCTGAACAGAAACCGTTTGTTGATATGATCAGCGACTGACTATATATTTTCCTAATCGAACAGCTGTGAGGTTAATTTCAACCCCTCTGGTCCGCAGGTTAATGGAGAAACGTGGGAAAGCGAACATGTTAGTTTGGTTGTGGTAATAAAACGTCCCATGATGCTTTTGATAGTATTATGTTGTTATTGGCCACTGAGGGCGCAGAGGCACCAAATGTTTCCTCCAGTCTGCCGTGAGATCTTAAATTACATATTTATTGGCCCAGTGATAGTTTAAAAGTTTTACACACACGGTGTTGTGTTGTTTGGTGATAGAGATCAGCATTTAAATGTTGCTTAATATATTTTTTATGGCGACCATGAAAACGGCAGTTCTGGCTGAAGTATTCCTGCCTATAAAAACCTAATAAATAGTATCTGTTTAACATCTGCATGCTTAAAGATGTCTCTTCATAGATTTCAAGAAGGCATTTGATTCCATTTGGCATAAAGGATTGTTTTATAATATCATTCAAAGTGGTATTGGGGGTAAAACATACGACTTAATTAAAAACATGTATAACCAAAATAAATGCGCAGTAAAAATTGGTCAACAAAGAACAGAAAATATTTCCCAACAGCAAGGGGTCAGACAGGGCTGCTGCCTCAGCCCGACTTTATTTAACATTTATATTAATGAATTGGCAGATCTACTGGACCAATCAGAGAGTCAAGGACTACAACTGTTCGACACAGAAGTCAAATATTTACTGTATGCAGACGACTTACTAATTCTGTCTACAAACCCGATTCCAAAAAAGTTGGGACACTGTACAAATTGTGAATAAAAAAGGAATGCAATGATGTGGAAGTTTCAAATTTCAATATTTTATTCAGAATACAACAGATGACATATCAAATGATTAAACTGAGAAAATGTATCATTTTAAGGGAAAAATAAGTTGATTTTAAATTTCATGGCATCAACACATCTCAAAAAAGTTGGGACAAGGCCATGTTTACCACTGTGTGGCATCCCCTCTTCTTTTTATAACAGTCTGCAAACGTCTGGGGACTGAGGAGACAAGTTGCTCAAGTTTAGGAATAGGAATGTTGTCCCATTCTTGTCTAATACAGGCTTCTAGTTGCTCAACTGTCTTAGGTCTTCTTTGTCGCATCTTCCTCTTTATGATGCACCAAATGTTTTCTATGGGTGAAAGATCTGGACTGCAGGCTGGCCATTTCAGTACCCGGATCCTTCTTCTACGCAGCCATGATGTTGTAATTGATGCAGTATGTGGTCTGGCATTGTCATGTTGGAAAATGCAAGGTCTTCCCTGAAAGAGACGACGTCTGGATGGGAGCATATGTTGTTCTAGAACTTGGATAGACCTTTCAGCATTGATGGTGCCTTTCCAGATGTGTAAGCTGCCCATGCCACACGCACTCATGCAACCCCATACCATCAGAGATGCAGGCTTCTAAACTGAGTGCTGATAACAACTTGGGTTGTCCTTGTCCTCTTTAGTCCGGATGACATGGCGTCCCAGTTTTCCAAAAAGAACTTCAAATTTTGATTCGTCTGACCACAGAACAGTTTTCCACTTTGCCACAGTCCATTTTAAATGAGCCTTGGCCCAGAGAAAACGCCTGCGCTTCTGGGTCATGTTTAGATATGGCTTCTTTTTTGACCTATAGAGTTTTAGCCGGCAATGGCGAATGGCACGGTGGATTGTGTTCACCAACACAAGTGTTTTCTGGAAGTATTCCTGAGCCCATGTTGTGATTTCCATTACAGTAGCATTCCTGTATGTGATGCAGTGCCGTCTAAGGGCCCGAAGATCACGGGCATCCAGTATGGTTTTCCGGCCTTGACCCTTACGCACAGAGATTGTTCCATATTCTCTGAATCTTTGGATGATATTATGCACTGTAGATGATGATAACTTCAAACTCTTTGCAATTTTTCTCTGAGAAACTCCTTTCTGATATTGCTCCACTATTTTTCGCCGCAGCATTGGGGGAATTGGTGATCCTCTGCCCATCTTGACTTCTGAGAGACACTGCCACTCTGAGAGGCTCTTTTTATACCCAATCATGTTGCCAATTGACCTAATAAGTTGCAAATTGGTCCTCCAGCTGTTCCTTATATGTACATTTAACTTTTCCGGCCTCTTATTGCTACCTGTCCCAACTTTTTTGGAATGTGTAGCTCTCATGAAATCCAAAATGAGCCAATATTTGGCATGACATTTCAAAATGTCTCACTTTCAACATTTGATATGTTATCTATATTCTATTGTGAATAAAATATAAGTTTATGAGATTTGTAAATTATTGCATTCCTTTTTTATTCACAATTTGTAGAGTGTCCCAACTTTTTTGGAATCGGGTTTGTAAAACACCACAAGGTCTCCAGAACAACCTAGACATTTTAACTAAATACTGCCATGACTGGACCTTAGAAGTAAACATCCAAAAAACTAAGATCATGATATTTCAGAAGAAACTCAGAAATCTGGAACATAAACATGTATTTACAGTAAACAACACCACACTTCAACATGCCTTACAATATAATTATCTTGGTCTGGTTTTAACACCCACTGGAAATTTCAAATTGGCTATTAAAGCATTGCTTCTAAAAGCCTGCAGAGCACTGCACACGATACGTATGAAATTATTAAAAATAAACATTCCCATCAAAATTTGGACAAAGATCTTTGATAGTGTGATACTGCCTATTGCGTTATATGGAAGTGAGTTCAGCGGGAAACTACAGCCATAAGGTCTGGGGCAAACATCCTGTAGAAGGTCTACATGTAGAGTTCAGAAACATCCTTCATGTCCACAGAAACACACCTAACAACGCATGTAGGGCGGAACTAGGCCGTCTTCCCCTCAATTTAATGATTAAAAAAAAGAGCTTTAAAGTTCTGGATTCACTTAAAATCTAGCTCTGAAGACGATCTTCATTTTAAAGCACTAAAAACACAAGAATTGAGTGCTCAGAAGAGTCATCTTTGTGCAATGGTGTCAGAAACGAACAAATCGTTCAATATCACTGCTCCTGAAAAACCTGCAAGAATTAAAGAAACGATGAATAAAGAGAAAGAGACATCTATGCAGCATTGGAAAGAACAAACCAAAGAGCAAAGTCGTCTCCAGTGTTATCTGGGACTAAACAGAGATAACAGTCTGGCTGACTATCTCATCTCACACAGACATTTATTAACCAAGTACAGATTGTGACCACACGCTGGCCATAGAAAGAGGGCGACATAAGAAGACATGGTTACCTAAAGAAGAGTGAATCTGTAATGAAAGTAGATCAGGAGCAGTTGAGACGGAGGCACACTTCCTCCTCCACTGTGACAAATACACACCCTTAAGAGACTCACTGTACAGGCAAATACAGCAGATTATTCCTGAGTTCCAGTCACTACATGAACCTGACAAACTATAGATCTTACTTGGTGAAGAACCTACTTCCTCTTTAGTCATATTTATAAATGCCACAAACTAAGATGTACTGAGTGAACACATCCACATTAGTAATACTATTAATATGTGTGTATATACACTCACCTAAAGGATTATTAGGAACACCATACTAATACTGTGTTTGACCCCCTTTCGCCTTCAGAACTGCCTTAATTCTACGTGGCATTGATTCAACAAGGTGCTGAAAGCATTCTTTAGAAATGTTGGCCCATATTGATAGGATAGCATCTTGCAGTTGATGGAGATTTGTGGGATGCACATCCAGGGCACGAAGCTCCCGTTCCACCACATCCCAAAGATGCTCTATTGGGTTGAGATCTGGTGACTGTGGGGGCCATTTTAGTACAGTGAACTCATTGTCATGTTCAAGAAACCAATTTGAAATGATTCGAGCTTTGTGACATGGTGCATTATCCTGCTGGAAGTAGCCATCAGAGGATGGGTACATGGTGGTCATAAAGGGATGGACATGGTCAGAAACAATGCTCAGGTAGGCCGTGGCATTTAAACGATGCCCAATTGGCACTAAGGGGCCTAAAGTGTGCCAAGAAAACATCCCCCACACCATTACACCACCACCACCAGCCTGCACAGTGGTAACAAGGCATGATGGATCCATGTTCTCATTCTGTTTACGCCAAATTCTGACTCTACCATCTGAATGTCTCAACAGAAATCGAGACTCATCAGACCAGGCAACATTTTTCCAGTCTTCAACTGTCCAATTTTGGTGAGCTCGTGCAAATTGTAGCCTCTTTTTCCTATTTGTAGTGGAGATGAGTGGTACCCGGTGGGGTCTTCTGCTGTTGTAGCCCATCCGCCTCAAGGTTGTGCGTGTTGTGGCTTCACAAATGCTTTGCTGCATACCTTGGTTGTAACGAGTGGTTATTTCAGTCAAAGTTGCTCTTCTATCAGCTTGAATCAGTCAGCCCATTCTCCTCTGACCTCTAGCATCAACAAGGCATTTTCACCCACAGGACTGCCGCATACTGGATGTTTTTCCCTTTTCACACCATTCTTTGTAAACTCTAGAAATGGTTGTGCGTGAAAATCCCAGTAACTGAGCAGATTGTGAAATACTCAGACCGGCCCGTCTGGCACCAACAACCATGCCACGCTCAAAATTGCTTAAATCACCTTTCTTTCCCATTCTGACATTCAGTTTGGAGTTCAGGAGATTGTCTTGACCAGGACCACACCCCTAAATGCATTGAAGCAACTGCCATGTGATTGGTTGATTAGATAATTGCATTAATGAGAAATTGAACAGGTGTTCCTAATAATCCTTTAGGTGAGTGTATATATATATATATATATATATATATGAATGAATGTATTTTATGTATGTTTTTGTTTTGCATTGTGCAATGCTTTGGCAATATATACACAAAGTATGTCATGCCAATAAAGCAATATGAATTTAATTTAATTTAATAAATGAGTGAATGAATAATAAGTGAATGAATGAATGAATATATTTATGAATAAATAAAATTTGTGAAATAAATTCATATTTTAAATTAATTGATAAATAAAATTATCAAAAGTTTTAAAAAATGAATGATTAAATAAAATATTTTAAATGAATTAATGAATGAAATGAATGAACAATATTCAATATTCTTGAATGAATTAATTCTTTGAATAAATTAGCATTTTTAAAACAAATTAATGAATAAATAAAATGAATTAAATAAATGAATATTTTAAATTAATTGATAAATAAAATGAACAAACATTTAAAAAAAGAACGATTACATAAACATTTATAATGAATGAATGAAAATAATATTCTTGAATGAACAAATTAATGAATAAATAAAATGAATGAAAAAATGTTAAATGAATGATTAAAAAAATGAATGAATGAATGAAATAAAATGAATGGGCAAATATATTTAAAGTACGAATGAATAAATAAATAAAGTAATGTTAAATTAATTAATACAATTAATGAACAATAATTTGAAATGAATAAACAAATATTATTGACTATAGCATTTTTTGTTTTAATTTCCACCATATTTTAAGGGCCCAATTAGCACTCAAACAAGCTTTACATTATAGTAATGTAAAGAGCAGCAGGCGGCAAATGTGATATAGTACATCAGCAATCCTAATCGCATGCTGTTCACAGCGGTCTAATTATGAGAGAGTTTAATTACAAAACATGTATGGCTACACGTTAAGTAGTGCTTTGGCTTTTCTGCATGCTGGCTATCTGATGTTGGCCAATTTACTTTCTTAATGCACATTCCTGGTATTATTACACACAATTTATCAGTCCATATTGGCGTCAGGAAAAATACCAAAATACGTCCAGTGGCATACCACAAAATTTGGCAGGCCTCCTGTGACTATGCATTTGTATCAAGTGTGAAATAGCAAGTTTTAACCAACAGGTGCCAATGGTGTAATCATTTTAATGATCCAATCAATTCCTAATGGATAAAATTAAATCCAGTACTATTTTTTTCCCTGTTTAACTCAAAAATACATGTTATTTTTTGCTTTGCGTTTTGACAACAAAACAAAAGTGATCCTATTTTTCCACCAAAAGCCAAACATGATGATTATCACCTATTACCACTGACGGTTTTCCACACAAAACGTTAGGCTCCCTGAATTGACAACTTGGGATATCACAGCGGGATCCAGCACAGTGGTAACCCTATTACAAGAGCCGAGATCTCATCCAAAACATTCCCTAGTGGCACATAAAAACCTTATAACACAGTGGTGCACTCAGAAAGTCAAATAAAGAAGCACAGAAAGTGCATTTGTGCTGATTTCAGATTTCTTAAATGATCTCCTCGTGACTCTTATTACCACCGAGGGGTTGAAGGAGGTGTTACTGTACAGATCTTTATATCTGGCCGTTATTTCTGGAGCAGTGGGTGTCAAGTGAGTCAATATAGTCTTGGAGATATCAGTAAAAATAGGTTGGGTGAGTTATTCCTTTCAGCTAGGGTGTTTATATGTATACTCTGTCTGACAGGCGTTGTCATACACAGATTAGTAGCTATATTTGGAGAATTATTCATGTCTAGAAGCTCCAGAAAGATGATCTCGTAGGTGGACAGAAAGACGTGGAATGAGCAGTCGGCCTTCAGCTATTAAAACGTCTGAAGAACACCACTCATGCTTCAAATAGCCAAGCCAATCTGTCCATCACAATAAAAATTTTTTTTAAAAACATTAAAAAAAATTAAATGTGTGGATGCCCAACAGTATAACATGAGCTCTGTTCGGACACTGTAACCATATACGTGAGTGATTTGAAAGGCAGCAACTTTATAGACCACTAAAGAGCCCTCGACTCAATTGATTCCAATGGTTTGACGTTAGCATGCTATGCTAACAACATTAATTTTATTTTAACATGCTATTAGTGGTTAAAATGTGTTACTTTATAAAGTTTATAAAGTAAAATATCTAGCTTCAGCCAGACCGCCTTATATATTCAACTTACGCAGAAAGTGTAGTGCCTCTCGCAGTTCAAAACGCTTATGCTACGTCCGACGTCATAGTTACGCCAGTTATGCTTTTTCCGTATGTTGAATACAGAAGGCGGTCTGGCGGAAGCTAGATATTTTACTTTATAACGTGTTAAATATGGATATTTTTCTTACACAAAAGTTTTGCAGAAATGTTGCAACAGGCACATTTTTCCAATGTGCTTATGTTGCACAATTCATATTTGTATCACCTTAAAGTATCAGTTAACCCAAAAAGGTGAAAATGTAGATGCAGATCATTGTAATTATGCATTGTGTTTAATTAGCATAATTATTGCACATACTTAAGTATAATTATGCTGCCTACCTTTTGGAACAGCTGTCATACGATGCCTTAAAATGCTGTCTAAGCAGGTTTTGGAAATGATAATATGTAAGTTATATTTGTAGGCAAAGAGAACGACAGAGAAAAGACGAGCAAAAAGACAAAAAGACTACCAGACAAATCGCAAGAGCAGGACGAATACTGAAATAGAAAAGGACGGCAGTGGAAAAAGAGAATATTGGGTAGGTAGTTCTCCCATCATCCCCTGCTGACTGTCCCAGCATGAGATCAGAGGAAACAGGCGTCTCTCAGACACATATGAAGTAAGCAAACAGCCGGGGAAGTGTGACAGCATGGCAGGGACATTTCTCATCCCTGGAGCAGCATACTGCCCCTACTGCTACTCTGCGTGAGGCCTGCGGCTCTGAGAAATGATGCACGGATGAGACACGGCAAGACACTGAGGCCGTTGGGCTCAGCAGACACACAAAGGTACTGTTCACACCTGGTATGAAGATGCGTTTTGGTCGATCGGATCACAAGTGGACAAGGGAGACACATTCTCATTTTCACCTGGTGTTTTAATCCGTCTCTTTTGTCCACTTTCAAACACTTCTGTCCTGATTTCTTCGAGGTGAGGGTCTATAGGCGGGTACATGTATGGGCTTTTTCAGATCTTCCGATCTAATGGACTAAATGAACTCAGAAAATTTACATATAAACGCACCCAGAGATGACGGAAAAACATACGGAGAGCAGCAGCTTTCATTTCTGCTCTGAGCCTCAAGACCAGCCGAACTCTGTGAGTGTGTGTTAGAAATCAGGAATGGAGAGTGAACATTGTGCTTGGTACGTTTTCGTCTTCAAACCAAACTGTCAGCTGACAAAGTTTAAA
The DNA here is from genome assembly GCA_039654105.1 of Coreius guichenoti. Taxonomy (NCBI): domain Eukaryota; kingdom Metazoa; phylum Chordata; class Actinopteri; order Cypriniformes; family Gobionidae; genus Coreius; species Coreius guichenoti. Next base: position 25,438,497 of record CM077191.1, read on the forward strand.
TCCCGTCTGGCTAGCACGCTTCCCATAATATTTACGCATTAGGTCAGTAGGTGGAGAGTAGGCGGTCTTTTGTGGCTGTTCGAATCAGGGGCGCAGTTTGCCGGGGGCGCAGTTTGAGGTAACCCACAAAAAAAAAAAACAAGCAAATACAACCCTTCCCCCCAATATTTATAGCCTACCATGGTTAATGGAAACACAGAATCAGGCTTCTAATTAATTATATAGGCTACATCACACGTCCTTTATAAGCACTAAGTTCCTGTGCGAACTGAACAAACCAATTATCTGTGCAATGCGACTGAAGCCCGGTTTATTTAACCTGAGTGTCTATTTACACCAAGTGCATATAGCGTGCCTTGTTGGCAAGCGCTATTCACACTAGCTCCGCCCAACAATGCCTGGTTGGGCCACACAAGATTAAAAAAGACACGCATGTTTCAACATCTTCAGTGGTGTAGTCAGTAGAGCGTAAGGCTCATGGAACAAGGTTTTGACGCTATCGACCCGGGTTCAACTCCGCCTTTTGCCGAGCTCGCTCTTCTCCCTTTTCCAATCACATATCACATCGGAAAGGCATTTACTTTCAATAAAAAAAGAAGAAAATGTGGAAATAAAGTGCCTAACTAAATGTTTAATAATAATAAAAGTATTTATTGGGTAGGGTTAGGTGTAGGTGTAGGGAGGGCTTTTATTGTCCCATTAAGGCGGCATCAATTTAATAAATATAATCATTTACACTATGTTATTATTGCATCCTGTTAAATGTACAACAATACTGAGGTGCAAATAGTATGTATCTTCCAAAAAAGTATAAATAGCATCTAATTACTATTTACACATATTGCAAAGAACTGTTACTTTTACATGGTGTAAATACAATATATCACTATTTTCACTTAGTACAAATAGCCACTGCCTTATTTAATTGTGCATGCGTGTCGTGCGACACATTATACTCTGCGCACGTTCATCAGCGCTCCAAAAATGTGATAAGATTTGCACGAGCCGTTCCTATCGCAATGCTGATAAAATGTGCAACTCATTTGAATTCTATTGAGAATTTATGACTTCAAAACGCCATGGAGAAAGTCAAACATGATCTAAAACAGCCACATAAACTAAAAACACTGATGAATAGGAGAAAACATCATCCTCCACCAATATAAATTAAAAAGCTTTTGACCACTTTTACTAGAATTTATCAAGTTCTACTGAATTTATTGTGGTAAATTTTGACTTTATAATAGATAATCTATTAAAGGATTAGTTCACTTCAAAATGAACATTTCCTGATAATTTAGTCACCCCCATGCCATCCAAGATGTTCATGTCTTTCTTTCTTCAGTGGAAAACAGGAAAACATCAGCGCAGTTTCAAAGGGCTTCAGAGGCTCTGCACAATCCCAGCCGAGGAATAGGGTCTTATTTAGCGAAACCATCGGTCATTTTCTAAAATAAAAATAAAAATGTATGTTCTTTTTAACCTAAATTGCTCATCTTGTGCTGCTCTGCGACACATCACGGATTGCGCAATCACGTCGGAAAGGTCACGCTAGACGTAGGCAGAAGTACTGCCCCCGTGTTTACAAAGCGCTCGTGCGAAGACTAATACAAACATCCTTTAGCAAAAAAAGGTTAAACAACGATGTCGAACGATTTTCAAGTTGGAGATGGAGTTTTTTTTTTTGTAAAGGGCGTTTGTATTAGTCTTCACATGTTCGCTTGGGGCGGTACTTCAGCCTATGTCTGGCGTGACCTTTCCGACGTGATTGCGCAATCCGTGGCAAGATGAGTAATTTAGGTTAAAAAGTATATAAATGTTTATTTTTTCTTAAAAATGACCGAAGGTTTCGCTAGATAAGACCCTATTCCTCAGCTGGGGTCACGCAGAGCCTCTGAAGCCCTTCGAAGCCCTTTGAAACTACATTGATTTGGACCTTCAACATTTTGGTTGCCATTGAAGTCCATTATGTGAAGAAAAATCCTGGAACGTTTTCCTCAAAAACTTAATTTCTTTTTGACTGAAGAAAGAAAGACACGAACATCTTGGATGAGATGGGGGTTAGTAAATTATCAGGAAATCTTCATTTTAAAGTGAACTAATCCTTAAGAAGGGAATAGATTTTTCACTATAAATTTAGATTACAACTGTGGCATGTTTTAGCTATAGTTTCTAAATGTGTATGTTGCTATTATAAGAAAAAAAGTTAACAGTTGCCCAAGCACGGTAATGAGGAGCCATTAATGGTCTACTTATATCCTTATTGTAACAAATGCTATAGTTAAACAATTACAAGAACTTTTACTACTTTTCATGGGGCCAAGTGCAAGTTAGAATCAAGAGCTTGAAAGTCTGGAACTTCTTGAATTATTGACTAAACATGTGTAAACATGTGTAAAATGTGTTTTGCTAATAATGACAGGTATTAGAAAAAAAAAATGGCTTTCAGATATTCCAAGAGATGACAGGATTTTCATTTGAGTAATTTTAAGTAAAGTTAATTTGACCTACCATGGCACTTTGATTTAGAAAATTCAGTCAAACTGATAAGGTTTTAGGTGCTTAAATAATATAAAATACATCATACCCTATGTAAACAGGTAATTGTTAACTAGGCTATTACTTTATTGCAGTTATGTTATCAATGCATGTGTGGATGATACCACAAAATACTATTTTGCAAAAATAAATAAACAAACAAACAAATAAATAAACCTCACGAGGGAGCATGCCTAAACAGATTTACACTTCAACCCCCTCAATGTTCAAACCAAAACTACGCCCTTGGTTCGAACACATTCAACCACATGAGCGTTTACACTACGAAAGCAAAAGCAATCCAGTTGAATGTGTTTTCGACTACCTCTGGACGAAAGTGGACAACCTCAAAACGTTTTAGACCCCTTTATTTAGCGTCGGCCACTTGTGATCTGATCGACCAAAACGCCATCTTAATTCCAGGTGTAAACAGGGCCTATAGCTTCACAAAAAAGAGGTTTATTACAGATTTTTAAGATTACTTGATCCTTTAATCTAAGACTTTATCCTTTTAAGATCAATTCAACACCATGAAAATTGTAAGTACCATGATATTACCATCTGATAGCATCCCTGTGCCACAGTACTTTGTTGTGAGGGAATTCTTTCATCTTGTCAACAAATGCAAATGTGTATGTGTGTGGTGTAAAAGACTCACACTGATTACCCATAATACCTCCCTTTTATCTCTAATACATCAGCTTGATAACACTCTTATGTGTTAAATGAGAGGATTTGCTCGTTTATCCAGGTGTCTGTTTTTCTTCTCTCAGTGTTTCAGAGGTGCAGCTCAAAGTAAAGATTCTGCCTTCAAGTCACCACTGTCAGAATGATCATATGTTGAGATGAGAGCACATGATCGGCACCATAACCATTGGAAAATGCATTTGTGCCACTTAATTGGCAGTAGGGAAACTCTAGATTGGATTTTCAAAAACCTCAAAATCATGCCAGAACCTAATTGGTACTGATGATAATTAAGTTGTAAATGTGACTGAATTAATAAAACTTGGCAATAAAACCTGAAATTCCTTCTCTAATGATCATCTTAGCTCTTCATTTTGCATTTTGTCTCACTAGCACTAAAAAGTCCTTATAGCAGTAGGTGGAAAAACAGAGAAAGCCATACATGGTTGCCCAACATTTTCATTTGGATTTGACCACAATTATTTTAACACACATAGGGCCCTATCATACACCCAGCGCAATGCGACGTCAGGCGTGACGCAAGTGTTTTTTGCTAGTTTCAGCCCGATGCAGTTATCATTTCCACGTCCAGCGCCACGTTGTTTAAACAATAAATGCACTCGCGCCCATCTGTTCGCCCATGGGCGTGCTGGTCTGAAAACAAGGTGTGTTCAGGCACATTGTTGACGCGTTGCTATTTTGAGGAACTGAAATCGACTGCCATTGACCAACAAAAACCTGGTCTAAAGCCAATAGCGCAGTATTTTTTGTGTTAGTCAATAATGTTATTTTTCGTGCTATAGGCGGGTGCACAACGCGTGTACACTCTGCTTATTACACACACGGGGAAGCACAGCAGCACACAAACATTTTTAAATATTAAAAATAAAAGGATTCCTCTCTGGAGAAACGTTCAGTCTTTCTGCTCGCAAATTCCGCCATGTAAATAGCGAATCCGCCATGATGCAAGCGCAACTGGCTTTTAAAGGGAATGGGAGATGAGACTCTGATTCATGACTCATTCATGATTCATGAGATGACACCCATGACTCATTAAGAGACTACGTACAACCCTTTTGGACCATGCGCCTGGCGCTGTAAGGGAAATTTTGAACATAGCAAACTATATCAAACCATATAAGGCGTTTTTAATTATATTAAACTTATATAAGATGTTTTTGTTAAATATAAGGGGAATTCTAGTTTTCTGTAGTAAACACATTTTTGTTTGATAAAGCTTTGATACTTTTCTCAATAGAACTAGTGTGTTCGTTGTCTGTAGCCTTGAACAAGTTCTCGGAAACTTCAAGGTGGGACAGCTGCAGATAACACCAACTAAGGAGTTTGTTATTGTGTTTTTGTGTTATTGGCCCTCACCCATTAAAAATGAGAGTATAAAAGAATGAGGGAGGGGCTTTGGTTTTTGTCTTTTCTAACTGCACAACCCGCATGTCCGAATTGACCTTCTTGGCAAGAATAAAAGCTTTTAAAGACACTTTGCTTGTGTTTTTCAATTGCAGCTTCACCATGATAATTATTAAAGTTTCTTTTTTCCACGACAGCGTTAAACTAGCAAAAGTGGATTCAGACACACCCTAAGTGCACCTGCGCCATGAGCTTCAGATCATTAAAATAGGGCCCATGATGTCAATTTATCTTAAGTAGGAACTTCCTAGAAAGACTAAAAAGCAGCATAAGTGCATTTATGAGGATTAAACACCATTTGTCCAAAGTTTCCTTCAGCCAACAAGGTATTTGTAAAACAAAAGCCCCGATTAAAACTGATGATGTGGTTCAAAAGTCAATATCTGCTAATGATGTTTGTAAAAGAACATGATCATTATACATCGTTGGTTAAGCCCTCACCTTTTCCAATTTTCATAACCCGACTTTCTGCTTCAGTGAACCAAACAGGACCAATTATCAAAAACAAACAAAATTACCAGCTTACAGAAATAACAGCTTCCGATATTTAGTCAAATGAAACATGCCTACAAATTTGGCTACACTGCGGTTTTATTGTGATGGCAAACTGTAATCAATTGAATAAAGAGTTTCTGGTTTAAAAGTGCAAACGCCACTGATGTGTGAAAATCTATCAAGAAGCTCATGAACTTTGTTTTATTTCCCTTTTTTGAGTCAAAAAACATTCAATTGATGTGGTTATTCTTTTCAGCATATATATAATAAACAACATGTAAACAAAGGATGGGTCACTCAATCACCATTTGGACATGCAATATGATTTTAAAAAGGGGAATAATCACATGATTTGATTCATGATGGTGAATCCTCCCTCAGACCATCCGATCCCTCCAAAAAAGCAGTTGGGATGACGGCTCTGATCATAAATCAAGAAGAAAAACTATGACAGGCAACGTGCCCCGCTTTGGCTTGCCTCAAATGTCTTTTGAGAGAAAAAAAGAGCTTGAGTCTGATATCTTGATATGGTTATAATCGAAAGCCCCAGGGTATGAATATGAATTTAACGAGCACAAGAGGGAAGAGTTTTCTGCGAGCTCGCCGGTCGCCTCTAATCTATTAAGTGTGAAAAAGGTGGGAAAGACTTGGCTGGACTGGCTTTTAAGACGCATTGCTGAGGCTTTGGGTTAGGATAAGCTTTTATTTTGTGTTTTCTATCTGCTTTGGAGCATTTGAACCCTAATAATGTTCACATTTACGGCTTGTTTGAGGTTGGAGACCAAATGTTCTAAAAAAAAAAAAAAAAAATGCTTTAATTTGTCTCAACCCAAGAACACAGTCATTATAATTTCCATAAAAACAGACCGACATGTTCAGGAATGGCTGGTCACACTCACCATATTGAGTGACTGTGGCAGAAGTCCAGAGCTGAGATGATCTGTCTGAAGAACTTTCGAGCTTCTTTGGGTGTTAATCTGCCCTTCTTTACCAGATAGTCAAACAGCTCGCCGCCAGACACGTGCTCTAAAACCAAATATCTGCAAAAAGAAACAAGAGAGATAAATAACATTATAGACCCCAACATACTTCTTACTGAAACAGGAAGTTTGAGCGGGACATATCGAAGGGGCTGGATAACTTCTGAACCTGTAAAATCCCCCTGCAGTCAGTAAATTTATCCCTTAAAACACATAATCCAATTGCCATATTTAAACTGTGAAAATAATTTCTTCATGCCTTAAAATAGCTTGAATGTAACTCTACACCCTTGCTTTATGTAGTATATGCGGACCCATGAATATGCAGATTATCCCCGCCTCCACTCACTCAGACCAGCTCAGAATAGCTGATCTACTCAGTCAACTTTACTGTAGTAAATGTTTTTTGCTAGTTTCAGCCAACGTAGTTATCATTTTCACGTCCTGCGCCACGTTGTTTAAATAACAAATGCACTCGCGCCCATCTGTTCGCCCGTGGCCATGCTGGTCTGAAAACGAGATGTGTTCAGTCACATTGTTGACGCGTTGCTATTTTGAGGAACTGAAAACGCCTGCGCTATTGAACAACAAAAACCTGGTCTAAAGTCAATAGCGCAGTATTTTTTGTGTTATTTAAAGGGGCACGTTAGTAATACGCGCCTATAGGCGGGTGCACAACGCGCGTACACTCTGCTTATTACACACACAGGGATGCGCAGCAGCATACAAACATGCCAAATATTAAAAATAAAAGGATTACAATGTAAAAGATTATTATTGTGTACATAAAGATAAAAATGCCTACATGTCATAATGGATAGTCATTGCATGTATCAGAATTACCTATTTGCAGTAATGACGAATTAAATTGGATACTTATTTAACCAATCGTGGCAATACACACGTATTTAAACTGACTCGTCAGGTTGAGGGTGTCTATAATCCGCCATGGTGCAAGCGCAACTGGCTTTTAAAGGGAATGGGAGATGAGACTCTGATTGGTTTATTGCACGTTATGCCCAAAACACACCCATGACTCATTAAGAGAATAGGGACAACCCTTTTAGACCATGCACCTGGCGCACCGACCATTTTTCTCGTCGTTAAACTTGCAAAAGTGGATTCGGACACGCTCTAAGTGCACCTGCGCCATGCACTTTAGACTATGCACTTAGATCGTTAAAATAGGGCCCAAGGAGTCCATATAATTCATAAATGTATGCACACCAAAGCACACACACAAAACATTACAGAACAAATCTTTTCAGAACAGCAAAGAGCTTGTTTAGAGCTTGTGTACGTTTTAGACATGTCAAGTTGCGATACTGAACAAGACCACATGGAGAGGCCAAAAAAAAAAAAAAAAACTAAACCAACCGCCTTGACCTGATTGCATTATATGCCTACTACAGTACACGGATGCATTCAGAATTATTAAACACAGCAACATACATCTGGCAGATAAAAACATTATCCTGAATGTGTGTGGAAACAATGTGAATCTACTGAAATGTGTGTTTGCATAAATATAATGTGCGATTTGTGCGTCGAGAGTGCACATACACGGTTTGTTTGCGCATCAATAATAATGGACTCACACGTGCTTACTGTACGACTCCTGAACATCAATGCAATAGTCTTTACCTTGATTACAATTCATATTCATCAAAACTTTACTAGCGAGACGCTGGTTTGCTTTTTCCAGCCGAGAAACGTAGTTTGCGTATTAGGGCTGGGACAATAAATCGATGCATCACTCAGATTTTCAGAATGCATCGCGATTCTCTCTCGAATTGATTCTGAGCTTAGTTTTTAACAGCAGACGCCGCTCTAGGCTAGTTTTTAACAGCACGCTCAAATGCTCACGAAGAAGAGTCTGAGAATCTGAGAAGAGTCTGAGAATGTACTTGCACCTCAGAATGCTTTTATGATGCAAGATTAAATTTGTCAACCTTTTTGAACTTTATGAATGATTATTTCATAGAAGGTTCAAGTGGTGTGTAAGGAATTGGAAGCAATCAGAGCCAATACGACAGTTTCTAAAGCACTCAGTGCCATCTGGTGTTAAAAACTAAGCTCAGAATCGATTCGAGAGAGAATCACAATGCATTTGGAAGATCTCAGAATCGACCCAGAATCATTTCTCGATTCCCGATGCATCGATTCATTGTCCCAGCCCTATTGCGCATCATCTGGCCATACAGCGGTGGGATGTTTTGACGTTCCGTTCTGTCTGTATTTCACACAGCGTGATGCATGAGGGCTCATCACAGAATATGACAGAGCTCATGTTTTAAACCTAAACACTGGAATGAACAATTCACTGAAAACTGGCTGCGAGTCACTGTTCCCTCTGCCATCTCTAATGTAATAAGCCTGCCGCTGTTTTGGAGTGATTGTTTGAATGCATTCCCTTACTGGATAATTGGACTAAAAACTTTCCCGGAGTTTAGCAGGAAATGATCTGATCGCAAACTGAGAAGCAAAATCAGGTTAAAGGGTTAGAATAGAAATTTCCAACAACCACAGGTGCTTATTGTAGATGCTCAGTGTGATAAACTCCTGACTCCCAAGATCATCTAACTGTGTGACGTAAATTATTTTAATGCGTTAAGGCTTTTGAATTAATCGCATGCGTTAACGTGTTAATGTGTTAACGTTGACAGCCCTAATTAGAATGGTAATGCATTTTATATATTGCTCTCTACAATGTCGGACACGTAACGGTAATTGATATGATTAGCCTTTGGCTTGACTACATTATCAAACAGCTAATAATGTGTTGCTAATGTTACACAAAACATGTTCCTGTTCGCCATCTAATCTTAGAGACAGACAGCTGCTAAAAGACAGCTTAAAATCAGCATCTTTAAAAAAGGCTTTGAATGTTATAGAAAGTTGACAGGATTTACATGTTTGTAACGGTATGAAACGAGCGGTTTGAAACCACGTTTTTGAGTCTGTCTTTGGTACACTGCAGTTTTTAAGGAGAAAATACTTAAATTTGGAATACTTGGAATATTTGGAACAGTCAAGTCAAGTCAAGTCACCTTTATTTATATAGCGCTTTTTACAATGCCAATTGTTTCAAAGCAGCTTCACAGTGTTAAACAGGAAAATAATGCAACAGAATTTTATTCGGCTGTACAGCCGCACTGGAGAAAACGGTGATGTCATCCAGCTCATTTCAATTATCATATAGTGACCATGCGAGCAGATTAGTAATTTAGTTGAAAATTTATTTGAATATTTAGTTGAAAATTTTAGTGTCCCCAACTGAGCAAGCCAAGCCAAAGGCGACAGTGGCAAGGAACCAAAACTCCATCAGGTGGCATAATGGAGAAAAATAAACCTTGGGAGAAACCAGGCTCAGTCGGGGTGCCAGTTCTCCTCTGGCCATCATGCCGTGTCGATGAGGCAATTATTAGATAGGAATATTCGAAAGACCGGAGTCATCACGCCGGGGACGGGTTTATTGAGGATGCTGTGTCGATGAGGCAGTTTCAAGGGGAGTCTAATTGACACGGTCTCTGCAGACACTTCAGGGATGCGTTGGTCATGTCTGGGCGCAGGTCCACCATCTGATCTGGATACGGCCCGGATCCGGCTGACTGCAGTAAACCTCGGGATAAACAGAGAGACTAACATTAGCGTAGATGCCATTCTTCTTATGATGTAACGAGTACATCAGGTGTTCCCGGTTCCGGCTGACCTAGTTAATGCAGCCTAAAAATAATTTAACTGATTTGAATAGTATAAATTAAAAATGTTTTATGTGTATGCCATAGTAAAGAGATGTGTTTTTAGTCTAGATTTAAACTGACAGAGTGTGTCTGCTTCCCGAACAATGCTAGGAAGACTGTTCCAGAGTTTAGGTGCTAAATAGGAAAAGGATCGACCACCTGCAGTTGATTTTGATATTCTAGGTATTATCAACTGGCCAGAATTTTGAGACCGCAATAGACGTAATGGAGTACAATGCGTTAAGAGCTCAGTCAAGTACTGGGGAGCTAAACCATTTAGTGCTTTGTAAGTAATAAGCAAGATTTTAAAATGTATGCAATGTTTAATAGGGAAGCCAGTGCAGTGTTGACAGAACCGGCCTAATATGGTCGTACTTCCTGGTTCTAGTAAGAACTTGAGCTGCTGCATTTTGGACCAGCTGCAATTTATTTATTAAGCGAGCAGGGCAACCACCCAGTAGAGCATTACAATAATCTAGCCTTGAGGTCATGAACGCATGAACTAACTGTTCAGCATTTTGCATTGAAAGCATGTGTCGTAATTTAGATATATTTTTAAGATGGTAGAATGCAGTTTTACAGATGCTAGAAACGTGGCTTTCAAATGAAAGATTGGTATCAAAGAGCACACCCAGGTTCCTAACTGACGAAGAGGACTTGACAGAGCAGCCATCAAGTGTTAGATAGTATTCTACGTTACTTGTGGAGTCAGGTCAGAGAACATCACAGGTTGTCATCTCATAATTACAACATGGTGTGTGCAAGATGAGTCATCAATATTTTAGGTCCATTTTGAAATTTGTAAACATTTAGGAGAACACAAGCATATAAAGTCGAAAGCTAAGCATATCAAAGCTAACAGACATGGATTTAGATTTAATAAAATGAAAACTCATTAAAAGAACTAACATTTTCCTTAAGATGCTTTTCAAAGAACCGTGTTGAAGTCTCAAAGAGAATAGATAATTCTAAGAATGGAGAATATTCATTTAAACAAGCTTTGGTTGGAGGTTGTACGAGGCAGAGAAATACATGGCTGACAGCTTCCGTGTTTGCACCAAGAGCGCACAATGGAAGGTGAGAGTTAAGATAAAAGGGATACCAAGAAAGTAAACACGATAAAACTTTTAGTGGGTTTTAGTTTTGTTAAGTCTCCTTGACGATAACATGCTGTTATGGTTTGAAATTAGGCTGTTTTTGAAAGATTGTCAGGAAAAGTTTGGAGGACTAGACAGCCTGAACGAACAGCCAATTTTTAAGTTTCTGTGGAGAAACTGTCTTCAAATACACTCACACTACAGTCAAAAAAGTGAGTCTAGTGGCATAAACAATTCATAATTAAACAACATTTGTGAATGAGTGAGTTTCTCTTCCAAGCCAAATGAGTGGTATGAATCTGTGGTAGATGCCGGCAGCTTGGTGTCATAGTCAGTTATTTTAACCTCCACTCAATTCTTTATTTTTTACCCAGTAAACTAAAAGTCAAGCCATTCAAATTATTGCTCTGTTCCCATTACTGTCATTGCATTTTCTAACGCTCAACCAACAGCACAATAGCGAGATGTGAGATTGTTTTATACAACAGCTCAATGCACAAGCACTTAATGCTGAAAAACTTACATTTTAGACAGAGTATATTGCCATTTATTTTGACCTATTTGCTCCATTAGCCAAAATAGGTCGAAACAAAGTCATAACAAATAAATTCAGCATTTCCAAGCGTGTTTCATCTCTGAATGAATCAGTGTTTAACGCCACCTACTGGTGTAACCTGGCAGTGGTACTAAAAAAATGTGATAATACCATGACACTGTGATATATAGCGTAGAATAATAATCGCTAATCGCTAGTAATTGCTGGAATGTGAGCAAAAGCGAGAGAGGTGTACGTATTTCATTTAGATAAAGTACCTCGCACCTGCATACAGATCTAGATTTTGAGGTAATCATTCTTCATAGTAACACAGCTTGTTTTATTAGGAGCTATAAACACTATTAAAGTGTGAGAATTAAACTGCACAAGTCAATATAATTGTGCAGCTCTGATAAAACCATTAGCGCAACTGCTGCACATTACGAGCTGCTGAAAGCACAACGTTTGCTGTTTTTGTTGCGCTTAGCTTTGATAAAAAAAATATGTTAATGCTATATATTTCGGAGATATTGAAAAAAAGTACATAGAATCCTTTTAAAAACAATGACGTGAAGTGGGGTTCTGCAGGGTCACATTGGAAATATGTTATTTAAAGTCTAATGTAAATCTGAAAACAAACAAACTAGTAGGATTTTGATGAATTTAAAAAAAAATTGAGGTTCTGCACTATTTCTATGTTTCTAAGTAAATAAGCACATTTCTGACTGATCAAGTAATGTTTGATCATCGGGTTTCAAGGGGTGGGAATGGGGGGGGGGGGGGGGGGGGGGGCACAGTGATTATCTAGGAAACTTATAAATGGCACTTCATGACAAAAAGGTTGCCGACCCATGGCGTAGAATGATTATCATATTCATGGTACACTGATGAGGCAAAACAAGTAAAGCGAATATCGTTGACCATCTCCTAACAAGGCCACAAATAGGCAGGAATAAAGATCTGTGCAAATTTAACAAAGGCCAAATGGTTAAGGCAAGACTTGTGGGTGGATCCTGGTCGGCAGTGTGAGAATTTACCAACAGTGGTCCGAGGAGGGACAAAGCATATGCCGGGGTGTTGGGCGCCCAAGGCTCACTGATGCACGAGGACAATGAAAGCTATCCCGTATGGTCCGAGCCAACAGAAGGTCTACTGTGTCACAAGTCACACAAATTTTAATGATGGTTATGGGAGGAATGTCACAACACACAGTGCATCGCACAGGCCTGTGTAGCCACAGACCAATCAGAGTGCCTATGATGATCCCTGTCCACCGTTAAAAGTGCCTAGAATGGGTATACAAGCGTCAGAGCTGGTCCTTGGAGCAATGGAAGAAGGTCGCCTGGTCCAATGAGTCCCATTTTCTTTTACATCACGTCGATGGCCGTGTATGTGTGCAGCGTTTACCTAGGGAAGTGTGATGCTCTGGGCAATGTTCTGCTGGGAAACCGGGCCATCCATGTGAAAATAAATTTGACACGTGTCACCTTCCTAAACTTTATAGCAGACCAGGTACACCCTTTCATGACAATGGTGTTCTCTGGTGGAAGTGGTTTCAGCAGGATAATGCACCCTGCCAATACACACATTGTTCAGGAATGGTTTGAGGAACATGATGAAGAGTTCAAGGTGTTTCCCTGTGCCAGATACCACAGCACACCTTCAGGGGTCTCGTATAGTCCATGCTTCAGCGGGTCGGCGCTGTTTTGGCAGCATGCAGTGGACCAACAGCATATTAGGTCATAATGTTTTGGCTCTTATGCATAGTAAGAATGGTAAAAATGTTGACACCAAAAGATGCATTGCTTCAAAAGAGGAGAAAATATAAACAAGTAAGTGATGAGGTAAACAGAAATCATTTTTATAAAGATTTGTTGATGCCAAAAAATGCTAAGTGAATTATCATGGTGTTTACATGAAGGATGAGTCGTGGCCCCATTAGCAGCTCTCAAACTGCTGTGACTAACAGGCTGCTTCACACTTTCATCATTAAGAGTGTTTTAGCACCAGAATCCCTCTCTTCTAAAACCTTATAAGATCAAACACATTTACACATGCATTTCTGCCAAACTTTCAGGCTATGCACACCACCCTTAACTTTATTTGTTTTCGCTAAACACTCTCACATTTTGGGTTTGCAATCCTAGTCATATTTCATCTATATTAAGTAGAATTTCATCTCTCAATAATATTTTACTTTCATCAAAACTATAATAATACTTACAAATATTTCTTATTTTCGTAGACGTCGTGCAACTTTAATACATGTGGGTGTTCTATTAGCTTCAAGATGGCGATCTCTCGCTCCACCTGTGGAGAAATAAAGAGACAAGAAACATATTGAACTCACAGCAAAAAACAACAAAAATGAATCGCATTAATGTGCATTTTAATGTATTACACCTTTCTTGCAAAAGTGTTTACATGGGCTTTTATTAAAATAACGACAGTCTTTTTAGAGGCTGTGTAATCCAATAATTGACCTTAAAGATGCAGTAAGAGATTTCTGAGAAATGCTGTTAAAAATTTAAATCAACACCTAAACAAACAATTTTGTGAATATTTGCTAGATGGGTCATTCCCAATGCAATATTTGCATTGATTGGTGAAAAAAATACATGAATGAAAAAGAAAGCCAAAATATGAATTGTCATTAATGTATTTTTAATGAGTAATTCACTGTTTTGTAGATTTGGAGCCAAATTACAGAGGGGTTAAAATGACTTTAGAAAGATGGTAGCATCTTTATTTTATTTTTTCACAGAGATTGGTAGGTCTATTAGTAAAATCTGTTTACTTTAGTAATCTTTGTTGCATTATATGCCAACGGTGACCGTTCAAAAATGGGGAAAAGTGTGTTTTTTTTCCCCAAGCTCGCATGCCTGTAACTCAAGAAGTATTAAAGATATCTTAATATCCTTTTAGATTCTGGTTCTTACCCAACTTTTCTTTTGGTATATTCATTTTAAAGGGCCTATATGGTTCAATCCCAGAGATATAGAGATCTTAATGCAGCTCCATGAGAAAATTGGTCAATTGTACACATTTTTAGTGGTCGAAAACCAAATGTCATCACTTTACGCAGCTCGACTGATGCAACAGCTGTTAGTTGGGGGCGGAGCAATCAAGGGGGAGGGGTTTGTGTTTGTTTTGGTGTGGATTTCAAATATCAACAGTGTTACTCAGAAATCACTTACTGCGCCTTTAACTACAGTAAACAACAATCCTAAACTAACAAGAAGTGTGGTAGCATTTAATTCATACATTTGTTATTTTATAAATTACTACCAACAAAATTGATAATGGGTGAATTCATAATTTAACTACACAGTAGCTACACTGATTTAAAAGATCAAGCTGTATGTTTCTAAGGGGGCATTTACACGACACCTTTTTCAACTAAAAACAGAACACTTTTTATGCATTTTGGCCATTCATTTACACAACAATGGCGTTTTTTGGGGCCTAAAAAAACGCAAACTTTTGAAAACGGGTTTCAAAGTGCAAGTTTTTGAAAACTATACTGTTATCATCTCCGTGTAAACTGCAAAAATGCAAATTTGTGAAAACCGTGACGCCATGCGCATGTGTATTATGCGTTTAGTCTATAGGCATGCGCGACTAGCCTACCTGACAAACAAAACAATAAAGTGACATCGCCATCTACTGGCCTGGCAGCATAATACAGCATTTTTAGCTGTTTTTGTGGATCCATGTGAACGGGGATTGTTTTGACAACGTTGTCGTCTGTACGCAAAACTTTTCAAAATGCAATTCATCGTTGTCGTGTAAACGTACCCTAATTCACTTAAAAGAAATGACTCAGAGTCATTTGTTTGAGAATCAGACTGTACTGGTCATGTTGTATGTTTTTGATTCACTACAAAGAACCAGCTCATAAGTCTCATTCATTCAAGAACGGGACTAAACTAGTTGCGCTGTATGTTTTTGATTCACTACTTCATGTTTGAACTGATACAGCAGTATTTGGGAGCAGTCAAATCGCAACTTATCCTTCTTCAGGTTGCTGAACTCTGAGAGGTTTTTATAAATGTAAAATAAAAAATTAACACAGATCAGCAAAAAACAGAGCCCCGTGTCAGGAAGAGCACATCTTTGCAGAATTCGGTAACACTTTATAATAATGTTCAGTTGTAAGTCATTTATAAGTGGTTAGTTAATGATGAACTAATCATTTACAAAACATTCATAAATGATTATCAAGTGATATACTAACATTTTATGTATGTTTTGTAAATTCCGTTACAAGTCATTTACAAGTAATTACTAAATGATTAACTAATCATTTACGAAACATGACTATGTGTTCATAAATGATTAAGTGATATGTTAATTATTTTACATATGTTTTGTAGATTCAGTTATAAATAATTTACAATTGATTAGTTAATGATGAACTAATAATTTACAAAACATGACTATGCATTTCATAAATGTTTAATCAATTATTTTACATTTTTTGTATGTTTTGTAGATTCAGTTATAAATTATTTACAAGTTATTAGATAATGATAAACTAATCATTTACAAATCATGACTATACGTTCATACGACTATAAATGATTATTAAGTAATATGCTAACGATTTATCTGTCGTAAATTATCTTTAAAAAATAGCATATCATAAAATAATCAAACAGATCCTTAGTAAATGGTTAAGTTACTAGTTAATATATTATTAATCACTGAAATGTCAACGTACCATTATCTCAAACAATTGTTAATCATGAACAAATGATGATCAAACCATTAGTAAATGATGAGTATATAATTTATTGATGCATCGTTAAAGTTGTAAGTTGGTCTGTTAAAACCAACACGGCATTTCAAGTCTTCTGAAGTCATACGATATCTTCATGTAAAGAACAGCGTTGATCTTAATGTTTTAATCGTTGAAATGATGATCGCGCCCCTTTGTGAACGCACTCATTCATATTTCTCATTCAAATGATACACACGCCTCTTTAGCATTGCGCAATCGGTCACAAGACACACGAGAGCCAATGGCATTTTACAATCAAAGCTGACGTAATGACGCAATTGGTTATGAGACACGACAGCCAATGCTGTCAAAGCTGACGTGACGTTTCTTCCGGCGGCAAAATGTTCATGATCTTCGGCCGGTGGATGGACTCGACGCTGCTGATCGCTTTTGGGGATTTACTTCACACAGATCAATCGTTTGGCCTCGGGACACTTGGAATATTTGTACTTTTTGAATAAATTGTTCCTGCAGTCGAATCTGCCTGTTATATCCTGTTTTTTATAATACACAAACGGGTAGGTTTAGGGAAGGTATTGGGTTACATGTTCAAAACGTGTCTGAATACCATAAATGTAAAATCATGCTGGCTGATTAAATTGAGAATCACACTCCATGTCATAATGGCAAAATCATAACCCAATATATAGTTTAATCATGACGATAACCATGCCCAACGCATCTGTATATGACGCCAAAGGTTTCTCATTGAAATCAATGGAGCACTGCGCGTCGGAAAAAGACGTTAAAGGGGTACCCTGTGCGTTAAAAAGTGACGCCGAAGGGAACTGACCAAGCGTCAATATGTGACGAATATGAGTTAAATGCTTACAGTAATCAGATGATTTACCTATTTACACATTTCTATTGCAACAGGTGAGGAATAGCAGAATTGAATTTTCACATGTACATTTGTTGTAGCAATCAGGGGATGCAGAAAGGGTTGTAAATGCCTTTTATACACGTACAGATCATCTGTAACGGGTGAGAAAGATCTACGAATGATGTGTAAGACATTTACAAGTGATGAATAGTCTACACTTTAGATTAGGGGACGCAGAAAGGGTTGTAAATGCCTTGTATACATGTACAGATCATTCATGCGTTTACAACATCATCTATAACAGGTGTTGAACACTTTGTAGTGTGTACTTTAATGTAAATGCTGACTGGTGAGGGTATAGACAGCTATCTTCTCTGACACACATGGAGTCTTTAACGTGCACCTGATGTGAGCTTCACTGGAGGGTAAAACCAGTTCACATTATCACTAGATCCCACACAGAACACAAGTCTGCACTGTTGAGTGAAAGGATTTAACTTAACGCACTGCAATCCCCTGACTTTAAGTCATTTTAAAATGTTTATTCATTTGACAACTAGTAATTTATCATTCTCTAAAAAAATAGCTTTAGCATAATTGCATTTTGTGGGTTTTAACAGACCAACTTACAACTTTAACCATGCATCAATAAATTATATACTCATCATTTACTAATGGTTTGATCATCATTTGTTCATGATTAACAATTGTTTGAGATAATGGTACGTTGACATTTCAGTGAATAATAATATATTAACTAGTAACTTAACCATTTACTAAGGATCTGTTTGATTATTTTATGATATGCTATGTTTTAAAGATAACTTACGACAGATAAATCGTTAGCATATTACTTAATAATCATTTATGAACGTATAGTCATGATTTGTAAATGATTAGTTTATCATTATCTGATAACTTGTAAATAATGTATAACTGAATCTACAAAACATACAAAAAATGTAACAATTTATTAAACATTTATGAAATGCAGTCATGTTTTGTAAATTATTAGTTCATCATTAACTAATTGTAAATTACTTAACTGAATCTACAAAACATATGTAAAATAATTAACATATCACTTATTAATCATTTATGAACGCATAGTCATGTTTCATAAATGATTAGTTAATCATTTAGTAATTACTTGTAAATGACTTGTAACGGAATTTACAAAACATACATAAAATGTTAGCATATCACTTGATAATCATTTATGAATGTTTTGTAAATGATTAGTTCATCATTAACTAACCACTTATAAATGACTTACAACTGAACATTATTATAAAGTGTTACCCAGAATTCTTCAGGAATAGTGCACAGCACAAGTTTGAAAGCTAAGCATACTTGTCAGTCTGTTGAGCAGATGCTTTTTTTAATTTGATTCCAACATGCACAAGATAAACATAGTTTCTCATTGAATCAATCTTAAGATGACTTAGAAAGCTAGTCTATGTGAAAGATCGGACAGGGAACCAAAGGAAATCTTAAAATCGCAAGCACTTTGTAAAAAACTGAGCTCATAAGTCAGAGACCGAGCCTAAGATTGTGCCAGTTGTAAGCAAGACAATCGTCTTTGATTTACATCACTGTCTCCTGGAATACTCCTAGCATGCACACCTGCCACTGCAGATCAGATCAGAGGATGGGAACGTAGACGATATTTCCTGAACCCTAACGTTCCACAGCAGCACTTTCATCACGGTTCTCAAAACCTCCTGAACTACTTGCGCTCACCCAAA
The DNA here is from genome assembly GCA_039654105.1 of Coreius guichenoti. NCBI lineage: Eukaryota > Metazoa > Chordata > Actinopteri > Cypriniformes > Gobionidae > Coreius > Coreius guichenoti. Next base: position 25,457,351 of record CM077191.1, read on the forward strand.
CACACTATCCTATAGTAAAGACCACTCAAGTGACTCTATTGGTCTCTACTGCTTTGAAATCTGTGGAGTCAAACTGCAACTCTGTAGCTTGACCCCATTTGCCATTGACTTTCCAAAGCACAGCCAATGATTTACAAAGAAAAAGCATGATGTACCATGTATGACAACATTGTTCCCAAAACAAAACACAAAGTCATGGAGAAAAAATATTCAAAAATCCGACTGTACATTTTTTCTGAATGTAATAAAAAAAAATTCCCACCACATTCACAAATAATGTGTTGTTTTTAAAAACATTCAATTATGGAAATTACATTTTGGAATAAAAGGACTGCCTCCTTTGTCTCGCTAACGCCAGATTCACACATATGACGCGTTTGCAGTGCGCAACTGATCTACGGGTTCTTTTTAAATTATTAAATTATTTTTCAAATAAATGTAATGAAATGTAAGAAATGTAAGTAATCTCTACATTAACATGTTTGGCAACTGGAAAAATGCAACTATGCAGCAGTGATGATTTGGGTCTGTCACAACCTTATAAGCAAAGTGATCACACAATTACAGCAATTTCAGAACCTTATTGTGTCGCTGTTCATTTCCTATCAAATACATTAAGTACAACATTAACAACATGGTAAATAATATATATATATACAGTGGTGGTCAGAATTATTGGTAAATATGATCAAAGATGGCTGTAAAAAATAAATCTGCATTGTTTATCCTTTTGATCTTTTATTCAAAATTCACAAAAATCGAACCTTTCATTGAAGTAAAAGAATTGAAAGTGGGGGGGTAAATCACATTATGAAATAAATGCTTTTCTCCAAAACACGTTGGCCACAATTATTGGCACCCTTTTATTAAATACTTTTTGCAACCTCCTTTTGCCAAGATAACAGCTCTGAGTCTTCTCCTATAACGCCTGATGAGTTTGGAGAACACCTGACAAGAAATCAGAGACCATTCCTCCATACAGAATCTCTCCAGATCCTTCAGATTCCCAGATCCATGTTGGTGCTTCTTCTATTCAGTTCACCCCACTCAGTTTCTATAGGGTTCAGTTCAGGAAACTGGGATGGTCATGGCAGAAGCTTCATTTTGTGGTCAGTGACACAATTGTGTGTTGATTTTGATGTTTGTTTTGGATTGTTGTCCTGATGGAAGATCCAACCACGGCCCATTATAAGATTTTTAGCAGAGGCCGCCAGGTTTTGATTTTTTATCTGTTGGTATTTACTAGAATCCATGATACCCTATATCTGAACAAGATGTCCAGGACCTCCAGCAAAAAAATAGGCCCACAACACTAAAGATCCAGCGGTCTTTTTAACCGTGGGAATCGGGTAGTTTTTATCCCTGTTTGCACCAAACCCATCTGGTGGATTTGCTGCCAAAAAGCTCTTTTTATAGTTTCATCTGACCACAGAACCAGATCCTTTTGAATTTCCAGTTAGCTATTTTCCTACAGCCACTTTCTATTTCGTAAAGCTCAACAATCTTTTGCTGCACATCAGAACTATATTCTTTGGTTTTACTCATTGTGATGAATGATTAAGGGAATTTGGCCTTTGTGTTTCCTCATATTTATACTCCTGTGGAACAAGACATCATAGCTGGACAATTTCATGTTCCTAGTCACCCTGGTGTGCTAAAAAATGTAAATATTAATGGGAATATACTTCAGAGATATTTAACTCATAAAAAAATTCTAGGGGTGCCAATAATTGTGGCCAACGTGTTTTGGAGAAAAGCATTTATTTCATAATGTGATTTACCCCCCACTTTCAATTCTTTTACTTCTTTTTACTGAAAGGTTAGATTTTTGTGAATTTTTTGAATAAAAGATCAAAAGGATAAACAATGCAGATTTATTTTTACAGCCATATTTGATCATATTTACCAGGGGTGCCAATAATTCTGACCACCACTGTATGTGTATATGTATGTATATATATATATATATATATATATATATACACACACTCACCTAAAGGATTATTAGGAACACCTGTTCAATTTCTCATTAATGCAATTATCTAATCAACCAATCACATGGCAGTTGCTTCAATGCATTTAGGGGTGTGGTCCTGGTCAAGACAATCTCCTGAACTCCAAACTGAATGTCAGAATGGGAAAGAAAGGTGATTTAAGCAATTTTGAGCGTGGCATGGTTGTTGGTGCCAGACGGGCCGGTCTGAGTATTTCACAATCTGCTCAGTTACTGGGATTTTCACGCACAACCATTTCTAGAGTTTACAAAGAATGGTGTGAAAAGGGAAAAACATCCAGTATGCGGCAGTCCTGTGGGCGAAAATGCCTTGTTGATGCTAGAGGTCAGAGGAGAATGGGCCGACTGATTCAAGCTGATAGAAGAGCAACTTTGACTGAAATAACCACTCGTTACAACCGAGGTATGCAGCAAAGCATTTGTGAAGCCACAACACGCACAACCTTGAGGCGGATGGGCTACAACAGCAGAAGACCCCACCGGGTACCACTCATCTCCACTACAAATAGGAAAAAGAGGCTACAATTTGCACGAGCTCACCAAAATTGAACAGTTGAAGACTGGAAAAATGTTGCCTGGTCTGATGAGTCTCGATTTCTGTTGAGACATTCAGATGGTAGAGTCAGAATTTGGCGTAAACAGAATGAGAACATGGATCCATCATGCCTTGTTACCACTGTGCAGGCTGGTGGTGGTGGTGTAATGGTGTGAGGGATGTTTTCTTGGCACACTTTAGGCCCCTTAGTGCCAATTGGGCATCGTTTAAATGCCACGGCCTACCTGAGCATTGTTTCTGACCATGTCCATCCCTTTATGACCACCATGTACCCATCCTCTGATGGCTACTTCCAGCAGGATAATGCACCATGTCACAAAGCTCGAATCATTTCAAATTGGTTTCTTGAACATGACAATGAGTTCACTGTACTAAAATGGCCCCCACAGTCACCAGATCTCAACCCAATAGAGCATCTTTGGGATGTGGTGGAACGGGAGCTTCGTGCCCTGGATGTGCATCCCACAAATCTCCATCAACTGCAAGATGCTATCCTATCAATATGGGCCAACATTTCTAAAGAATGCTTTCAGCACCTTGTTGAATCAATGCCACGTAGAATTAAGGCAGTTCTGAAGGCGAAAGGGGGTCAAACACAGTATTAGTATGGTGTTCCTAATAATCCTTTAGGTGAGTGTATATATATATATATACATACACACACACACACATATATATATATATACACATATATATATATCCACCAGGCATGGGCAAACTCGGTCCTGGAGGGCCACAGTCCTGCAGAGTTTAGCTCCAACCCTAATCAAACACACCTGAACCAGCTAATCAATGTCTTTAGAATCCCTAGAAGCCTACAGGCAGGTGAGTTTTATCAGGGTTGGAGCTAAACTCTGCAGGACTGTGGCCCTTCAGGACCAAGTTTGCCCATCCCTGTTCTACACACTCCAGTTGTTGTTGTCGTTTATCCAAACTAGTGCCAGCTGTAAAGGCTCTGCCCTATTCTGAAAAGGGGGTGGGGAGCAGCAGCTCATTTGCATTTAAAGAGACATGCACAAAAACAGTGTTTTTGCTGCCACCCAAATAGGTGCTTTCAAAACATCCTATAGTAGGTGAAACTTCACAGACACATTCTGGGGACGCCTGAGACTTATATTACATCTTGTGAAAAAGGGATTGTAGGACCCCTTTAAAATAAAACTTACAATTGACAAAAACAGACTCTCATGCCTTTTCTTTTGAATTTAAATCTTTACAAGAAAAGCGTGTCATAAAGAACTTTATGTTCTTCCACCTCCAAGAAGAGTCGAATGCTATCCATTATGTCGCCATTTATCTAAATGTGATGTGAGGTAAAGTGTAGTTTTCCTTGCTTTACCCTGGGCAAAAAGCCATGTTTTGACTGTGAAACAAAGCAGAGTTTAAATTATATGCATTTACGGTGAAATTACTAAATTATGCAAACAATGCACGGTCACTTTAATTCAGCGTGTGCAGCACAGAAAAAGTAGACTCCTGGAATGCATCGCTGGACCGCATCCGTGTGCAGTGTGAATGCTTGAATCAACTAACATGTGTATGGAAAAAATACACACTGCATACACACTTCAAGCGGAATATGTGTAAACCTGGCATAAGGTTAAATTCATAGCCAATGTTTTAATGAATCACATTTTTCATATTTACACTACTGATTATTTAATGTTTTTGAAAGAAGCCTGGATTTATTTGATCAGAAATACAGTAAAACAGTAATATTGTGTTTTCGATCTTAATATATTTTAAAATGTTATTTATTCCTGTGATCAAAGCTGAATTTTCAGCATCATTACTCCAGTCTTCAGTGTCACATGATCCTTCAGAAATCATTCCAATATGCTGATTTGATGCTCAAGAAACATTTATTATTATTATCAATGTTGAAAACAGTTTAATACTTTTGTGGAAACTATGATGCATTTTCCAGGGTTCGTTTATGAATAGAAAGTTCAAAAAACAGCATATATATGAAACAGAATTCTGTTGTAACACTATAAATGTCTTTACTGTTGCTTTTGATCAATTTCATTCATCTTTGCCTCTTTATTTTTTATCATACATACCATGGATTGTTTTTTTATCACAAGCATCATGGAATGGGTGTGGTGGAAATGACTTACAAATAAAAAAAGATCAATTAATTCAATTATAAATTGAGTCATAAAAAATTGTTTATGCTTATTTCACTCTGATTAGATCATAGTTTAAAAATTCATATTTTGGACTAGGGTAAATAAAAATCTACAATAAAATCGATCGGGGCATTTGAAAAATAGCAAACAAATGATAAAAGCATGGTTTATATATATATATATATATATATATATATACCCCCCAATTCTTCAGCCCACAGCTGGTTTGTTCCCCACAAGCAGAACAATCACCTCTGCTCCATTCAGAAAAGCATTTAAACCCAGGTTGCTCCATGTGGGGATTGTGCCAGTAATAATTCTGTAATGCTGTCGTATGCTGACAAAGTGTGGAAGTCATGGAAACACATTCGGCCTTGCTATATGTGGCATAAAAAATAAAAGTGCAAATAGCCCATCTTGTTGGCAGAGGCTATTTACATGAACTATGCCCACCACTGTCTGACTGAGCCAGACAAAATTACAAAAGAAATGTCTCTGCTAACAGGAGCAGTGTCATGGAGAGTGATGTGGGTGGTGTTCGTTTCCGAAGTCATTCTTCTCTCTTTTCCTAATCGCATATCAGCTTGGAGAGGCGTTTATTTTAAATAAAAATGAAGAAAATATTTAAAAAGCATATGAAGTGCCCAACGAGTATTTAACAGTGGGAATAAAGTGTGGCATTAATCGTTTCACAGCCTGGGTATTTATACTTAGTAAAAAAAAATAGTGGCAGATTTGCACCTCAGTGTATTGTAGTATATTATAAAACAGTATGTAATAACATATTCAGTGTATTTGATTATATTGATTAAAATCATAAATGGATGCTGCCTACTACTTGTCCCTAAGCCAGCTCCCCTACACACCTAACCGTTAAACACTTTATTCCCAAAATTAAATAATCTCTAGGCACTTTATTTCCACTTTTCAAATATTTTCTTAACTCTTTCCCTGCCATTGATAGAAATTTCTGTGTTTTCACTGTTATACTGTAGGGGGCGATATGACATCTTCTGAAAGAGTACTGAATCTCTTGATCAAAACACATGCGAAGAAGAAGCAGAAACAAGCAATATCATATGTAAGCACCTGCATATTTAAAATAACACGATCATCAACATTAAACAGCATATAAATCAAAACTGCTTAATGTTACTGAATGAAATTTTGATCCAGGACGAGGTATAGGACTGTGAAGCTTTGGGGGTGTTGATGGAATCAATCTACTTCATCTATGTTTAGATCATTGTTCTGAATCTCACCTGGATGTAGTTTTTGAGTTTTTCTCAGCTTTTTGCTCAAAATGTTGGCGGTGGCAACTTAGAGTGTAAATATAGCATCTATCTCTATTTGCATCTAGTGTAAATAGCCTCTGCCAAAAAAATTACATTTCTATGCAATGCAAACCTCTATTACAACATTCTATAACTAGCCTCTGTATTCTGGTAAATATCTGTATTTATTTGGCTTCATGAACTGACATCATCTGCTCAACACAGAGTTAAAGTCCTTCACTTGCTGTTTTCATCAGGCATACAGATGTGATGACTATTCAGGGAATAAGCAATCTGGCCAATGGCTGAAGAGAGTGCTGGAAATCACGGACAAAGCCATCTTGACAAACGTGGCACTACATCAAAACTCACTGAACGGCTGATCCAAAGCCAGTCAGAAGAGCCAAGCAGGGAATTTGGCAGAGTGGAATGTCATTCAACACAAGGATGTGCCACGGGATCTCTGCTGAGCATAAACGCTCTCAGGGGGTTGAGGAAAGCCAGTGGGAGGAGAAATCTGTACTGGTGAGAACTACTCGATACAAGCAAATTAAGTCAGGCTGAGGATGTCTATTATACCTAGAAAAATCTATCCGTTAGCATTACAGTACCATTCATCTCAGTGGCAATAGCTCAACAGGCACATGCCAAGCCCAAAGTATGTGCGCTGGCATTTTTGCTCAATTCGGAAACATTTTTTGATCACAACACCTATGAAAGCTAACCAAATAAAAGTAATAAGAGATTTTTATTACACATTAAGTGTACAAATCTTATTTTCTAAATCTAAATGACAAGGTAATGCATATTTTAACAAATGTCATGAATTATTAATAGGGTTGCAAAGGGGCTGAACATTTTCGGTAAATTTCCATGAAGTTTACGAAAATCTCCACAAACACTCCAAAAGCTTCCGAAAATCTCCACAAACACTCCAAAAGTTTCTGAAAATTTCCAAAAACTCCTGGAAAGTTTCCAAAAATTTGCAACTCAAAAATGTGCAACTCTTTGCAACTCTAATTATTAAGTCACACATATCTGTACGTTTTTGGAAAATTACACCACATGACATTTTACAACCTCAATTAAACTTGACTTGTCAAAAAAGTTGTCTAATTGTCTAATATTCTAAGAGACTTATTGACCTTGACACACAATATATGATGTAATTTCCTATTTTTATTAATTTATTTATGAATTTATTTTCTTGTTTGAGGTTGAGCAATAAAGCAGTTTGTTTTTTTGTTTTGTTTTTTTTTTCTTCTAAAACAATAATAAAAGATAATGTCAAATGTGGTGTTCTTTTCAAGAATTTCATAATTTAAATTAGGCTTTTTTAATCACCTAAGGTAACCAAATAAAAGTAATAAGAGATTTTTCTTACACCCTAAATACATGTAAGTGTACGAATCTTATTTTCTAAATATAAATGACAAGGTAACGCATATTTTAACAAATGTCATGAATTATTAATAGGGTTGCAAAGGGACATTTTCTGTAAATTTCCAGAAACACTCCAAAAGTTTCCGAAAATTTCCAAAAACTCCTGGAAAGTTTCCAAAAATCCTGGAATGTTTCCAAAGGTGTGCACCTCAAAAATTTGCAACTCTAATTAAGTCATAAATATCTGTAAGATTTTGGAAAATTACACCACATGACATTTTACAACCTCAATTAAACTTGACTTGTCAAAAAAGTTACTTTATAGTGACTTATTGACCTTGACACACAATATATGATGTAATTTCCTATTTTTATTTATTTATGCTTTTTTCCTGTTTGAGGGTGCACCACATGACTTTATTAGTACCTTACTTGGAAAATGTTTTTTTTTTTTTTTATAATAAGCAATGAACTAAAACAATAATAAAAGATAACGTCAAATGAGGTGTTCTTTTCAAGAATTTCATAATTTTAATTATGCTTTTTTCCCATTGTGATATCAGAATGTGATCACCCTGAGATTTCTGACTATTTAAAAAAATCTAAATGAATTTGAATACAGAAATTAAAAACATGTTACTTACAGAAGATGGGTATTCAAGTACTTGTATGTAGGAATTGCAATTTTAATATACTTTTTTTTTAATTAACAGAGCCGTAAAAAAAAATACGTCTCATCCTAAACCCAGATGTCCTTTAAATCTGTTGAATTATTAAGGCTAATTACATTGTAAATACATTTTGAAAGTTGAAGCTGAATGTTATCTGCGACAAGCCCTTTAGAGCGATGAAGTAGCTCTTTTAGATTTGTGAAAATCATGGCAGATAAATTCCTGATGATTAAAGATTTGCTGCAAATGAGCCTGACTCTCTCCTCCGTCCATTAACATCATGTCCACCCTACGCTCGCCAACTTCTCATTGCTCCATCTTACCACATTGACCCATTCCCTCAAAATGTCAGTTTGCTGACACCTGTGCACCTACTTCTATGAATAGCCGAGCGTTAATTAACTCCACACATCTGTGTGCATGCAGCCATCCAATTTCCATATAACTTCATTAGCGAGTTATTACACCGGGTCTGGCCTAGACTCTACGCCACTTTGAGTCAACGTGGGCCGGCAGAGAATCGGGTTCAGGTTGCAGGGTTTTGATTTGTGGGGGTGAGTTGAGAAGAACACAATCAACCGAGCCAAATCGTTAAAATGAAGGCAGATCATTAGATTTGTGTGAGAACACCTCTGCACGTCGGTGAGTTCGCCAAGCTCTTGCGGGTCACCAGGTTTCGAAGTCTAATAATTAGCGATAATGTAAGTGCCGTGCAGTAATAGAGACCAACATGAACCTAATTTTCAGAAACGACCCTGAAAAGTTTCTTTCGACAGTCCGTCGCACATAGTCAAGGTCGAGTAAGTGTGCAAGACTGACGCTAATCCAAATTGGTTATTTGACTGGGAAATAATTCGTCTTGTAGATTCTCTCACACTCATTATTGAGTTAACTCAAAACGTACAGGAATCATTTGTGTGAATTCGCTGATCGTTATTGGTCTGTAGAAAGCAGTCACGGAGGTCATCTCCACTTGCGCTAAGGGAGCTAATGATTGAATACTACTGTAGTTTTTATGCTAGCTTTCTTTTTTCATCTCTTCTTGTGGAAACAAGTTGAGTTTGGACAGGAGTGTGGTTTGAGATAGCCTCATACATTTTAAAGCAAAAACACAGCAATTCTTTAAGAGGTTAAATATAATTCATTATGCACAATCATAGTGTAATTTCAAGGTACAGATGGTGTGTCGAAAAAGGGTAATAAAACATCCCATGGAAAGGGGGTTTGGAAATAGGATGGTTTAGATAAATTAACCATGGCGGAGTGCTAAACCAACAGCTGTTTCAATCCAAGTGTGTTTTAGAGCCAGTTGGTTGAAATTTCCACAGGAGGCTTCATTAGCTAAACAGCTAGAGTGGTTTATAAACTGCTATCTTGGCTACAGCTTAACACAGTCATACATGGCATTCTCACACCAAACATTCAGTATAATACCGCAATAATGTGTTTTATTGTAATTAGATTTGGTATATATGCAAAAACTTCAGACATTCAACAAATAAGTTGGAACTGCACAGCACTAAAGCAAACATTAGCAATGGCCAAGTAAACAAATGGTGACAACATTAACAAAGTAACAAAACTTGTACAGTTTCCAAAGAAAATGTGAGTAGTACTTGCACTAACGGCACAATGCTAGTGTTGTGTGTGTTGCTATGTGGAAATGCAAAGACTTGTTGCATTTCTCCATTTTTATCTGGATCATTCTCAGAATGTATGATAATTTGCTCGGCGTCTGCCATTTCTCTTGCATTTTGTCGATTGTTATAGCTCAATAAAAATAAGCTTCAACTCTTCTGGAAAGGCTTTCCACAAGGTTTAGGAGTGTGTTTATGGGAATTTTTGACCATTCTTCTAGAAGAGCATTTGTGAGGTCAGGCACTGATGTTGGACGAGAAGGCCTGGCTCGCAGTCTCCACTCTAATTCATCCCAAAGGTGTTCTATCGGATTAAGGTCAGGACTCTGTGCAGGCCAGTCAAGTTCCTCCACACCAAACTGGCTCATCCATGTTCATCCATCCATGCTCATCCATGGACCTTGTTTTGTGCACTGGTGCGCAGTCATGTTGGAACAGGAAGGGACCATCCCCAAACTGTTCCCAAAAAGTTGGGAGCATGAAATTGTCCAAAATGTCTTGGTATGCTGAAGCATTAAGAGTTCCTTTCACTGGAACTAAGGGGCCAAGCCCAACCCCTTAAAAACAACCCCACACCATAATCCCCCCCCCTCCACCAAACTTTACATGGATGCAGCTGCTCGGCCATGGAAACCCATTCCATGAAGCTCTCTACACACTGTTCTTGAGCTAATCTGAAGGCCACATGAAGTTTGGAGGTCTGTAGCTATTGACTCTGCAGAAAGTTGCCGACTTCTGCTCACTGTGCGCCTCAGCATGCGCTGACCCTGCTCTGTGATTTTACGTGGCCTACCACTTCATGGCTGAGTTGCTGTTGTTCCCAATTGCTTCCACTTTGTTATAATACCACTAACAGTTGACCGTAGAATATTTATTAGTGAGGAAATTTCACGAATGGACTTATCGCATAGGTGGCAACCTATCACGGTACCACGATTTAATTCACTGAGCACCTGAAAGCGACCCATTCTTTCACAAATGTTTGTAGAAGCAGTCTGCATGCCTAGGTGCTTGATTTTTTTACACCTGTGGCCATGGAAGTGATTGGAACACCTGAATTTGGAGGGGTGTCCCAATACTTTTGCCTATATAGTGTAGTTCCAAACGAGGTTAAAACACAAACACAAATGTCTCTCAGCAACACCACAACAGTATTTCATGCCTAAATGAATTGGCATCTTTGAACAAAATGGTTCTTTGAATGATTCAATGACTCATTCATAAAGACAGTCGGTTGTTTCATTCCTGATTAAATCTTTTTTTTATTGAGTTTTGACTGATTGAGTTTTTGAATCACCTACTAGCGTAACTATATAAACTGCAGAAAAGGCCACCTAAAAACTCCCATCACTACGCTAGTGTCACAATATATCAGTTGTGTTTGTTAGTTTCGTTTTTATAGGCTGTGCCCGAAATCGCCCCCTATACCCTTAAATAGGGCACTGTAGTGGTGTCCGAAACCATAGTGGACGTTATTGAGTGCACTCATTCAATCCCACAATGCACCGCAATAGCGAGTGTACAACTGATGTACACTCAACGGCTAGAGAATACCCATAATGCACTGTGAGGGTCGCACGCTGAATGAATTCCCGAGTCTCGCCAGGAGATGGCGCCCGCGGCTGAATCAATCATCCATCCATTTTCCAAACCGCTGGTCCAGCGTAATGTCATACAGGTATAAATTCTTTTTAATTGATTATTAATTGTTTAATTAAGGTTTATACATGCTAGTTTCCATGGCAGAGTTCAAGATAAATCTTTTCATTACTACTGGAGCTGCCAGTTTGCTACGTTTCAAATAATTATTTAACAGCAAGCAGGAACTATGCAAAAGCAGCAGCCCTTCTGGCAACTCAGTGTCCGAATCCACTCACTCGTTTTCATTCACTCCTTTAACTGGACTATATTAGTGGAGTAATGTAGGGAATAGTGAATGAGGGGGGCGACTTCGAACACAGCACTAGACTTTTCATTAAATCACATGTTCCTTTGTTTGAGTTTTCCCGCAAGTCATCAGTTTCCATGGACACTAATCTTCACCACAGCTGTTCATCATTTAGTCCATCACCATGTGTATTTAGTTCCTTACCGTCACTCAGTGTTTGTCCAGTCTTGTATAAGTTAGCGTGTGTGTAAGTTGCGTCAGTTCTGAACCTTCTGTTGATTACCTTGTGGATTTTTATTAAACTCTGTGTTAACATTGCTAGGAGAAATGACAAGCAATAAGTAGAAGCTACGCTTTGAGTACAACATAAAAGGAAGGTCTCCTAATTACTGTATCTTAACAAGATAAAATGCTGCTGCTACAAAAGGCGCCTTGCTTAAACACAGAGCCACAGAAGGGACAAAACAGTGATTGTGATCCAACAAATTAAATACTGAATAAGACGGTTTGACCTTATACTGAGAAAAGTTTCTGAAAATAGTGCATTTTAATGGAGACATGACTTCAGAGTGTGTTGCACTGACATAGCAATTTGCCCATGATGCATTGCGTGCTAGCTTTGTTTTACTCTAGACGTAATTTATTGCACTGAAGAATGAAACCAGTACTTATGCAATAATAATCAGCTTTAGCGATGGCTAATTTTTCTTGCTCAAAGGCATTCCCATGAATACCGTTTCTAGCACTGCAGCTTTGCTCCTACTTTAGTTAATTAGGGTAATTACTTAGCTAGCAAGGTAAATTAATTGTTTCGAGTTAATTCAAACTGCTTTAATTGCAGAACAAAAATGCATGGGTTCTCAAGACATAAAGAGTTTCTTGTAAAGATTGTAAAGCAGTAAATACAAATTATTTTAATTTACTTCCCCTAGTGGTCAGGAGCGACTTGAAATGCAGCGTTGTGCAAAAGCTCCCTTTCCATTAATGCTGTGTTGTGGCGTGCTGAAAACAAACAAGCAAGCGAAAAAACATCTTAAAAGCCAGCCTAAACTTCTTAGCCTCAGAAGCAGGACCATGCACAGACGTTTTGAGGGGCAGTGGCCTAAACCAAAAAAGGGGCACTATAAGGGGGTTGAGTATCATCTTTATAGTGCTAATTAAATTTATGTTGTTGTAATTATGCTTCCAAAAAGTTGATTCTGTGCTAATTTGATCTCATATTCAATGTTTTTTTAAATGTTGTAGATTTATGTAGCAAATGAGAATCGCTAAAATTATTGAATATATTTTGATACAAAAGTCTTGTTAATGATTTTCAGTTTTGTTCAAAGTAAATAAAGCAACATAACGGAAGATTATGTAAAAGTATTTGGGGTATAAGGCACAATAATGATAAACAGCCGGCTGACTTTTCCATTTGTTGACATGACATGGTTAGATTCAGATGGTAAATATCATTTATTAAGTTGGTTGTCCACCTTCATCATATTTATAATCAAACCATCATATTTAAAAATATGATAATCATATCATATAATAAAAATATATTTATTTGTTACTACTGTAAAGCTTTATTAAATTATTATGGGATCGTATTCAATGCTTTCAGAATCTTTACTTTAAAAAAAAATTGTTTCTGTATTTTTAAAATATATTTTTATATTAACATTTTAATTTTTATTGAACAATAATGAATTCTTTTATCAAAATAAACAGAAAATAGTACAAACTTTGCTAAAGAGATTTTTTTGAACAAGTATTAACTTAGACATGATTAAAAAGTTTATAGTAAAGTTATATAAAGTTATAGTAAAGATAGTAAAGTTTTGACAATGCTGTCATGGAAAAATAAAGATAATCAAATGTGTTGCAATGTAGTTAGAATTGGTATGCACACTAAATGCTACACATTCAACAAAGATTTATAATGCAAACATTTGCAAGTCAAACAAACATTGACAACACAACAACATTAACAGTAATATCGGTATCACTTTAGAATCCTGTTCCATCATTAATGAATAACTACACAGGAACAAATGAGAAACAAAATATTAACATTCTAGTAACCACTATTAACGAACAAGAAACTCTAATTAGTAAGTAACAGCACTCAGTTGAATGAGGTAGTTCACTATTAGCTAATCAATAACTACTATTTTTTTTTTCATACCTCCCAGAGTCATTCCCTCTGAGGGATTTGGTATTGGGTCATTACTAGTGGTTTACCAAGATTTTCTCTTTAGAATTAATTATACATTATGCATTATTTACATTAGTTATGAACCTTTAAAAGTTACATTTTTAATCTGGTCTGCCTCAGCAGCCCAACGGTGCTCGTCAATGCCAAAATGACTGAGATGGCCAATCAAATTAAAGTAGGCGGGGTTTACTGTTCAAATAAGCAGAGCGTGAATTCCAGCGCTAAGCATCAGTTTAACGGTGAAAGAGAGTGAGGTAAGAAATAGCAACACATTTGATACACGTCAGCGGTTTTGCGATAGAAATGTTAAACGACTGACCAAATTTTTTTCTCAAATATGGCCATTTTGAATTGAAAATATGCATTTATGTGATTCATGTAATTCCTAACTGAGTTAAGAGACAAGAAACGTTTTACGTTTTCAACATATTAGGCATACAAATAAAAGTACATGTGTGCTTGTTTTAATGCAAATGAATGCAAATATTACTTGCAAATAGTTCGAAATGATTATTTCCCAAATTAGACCTAGAATTTCCTTCACTGTTCTGTTTCTTTATGCTTATATCTTAAAATATCCAATGTTCAAGACATGGTTACGGCCTTGTTTCAACATAAATTACATTAAGCTGACCTTAAAAAAAAATGAGTTGAATCTTGTATAACTTATAAAAAAAGTTAAACTTACTTTGATGATTTAAAGCAGTGTAAAAACATATGTTGTCATACCTTATTGATCATATAATTTTTTTACAGTGTAGAATGTTAATATTGTGTTACTCATTTGTTCCTGTGTAGTTATTCATTAACGGCGGTGTTACTGTAATATCATTTTTACGTTTTCTGTGGCATCAAGTGGCACTTGCCCATACTAAACTACTAATCAACCTTATCAATCAACTAGTCAGTTACTGGATTACTAATAAATTTTAAATTTAAAACATTTCATTTCTGTTAATGTTGTTGTGCTGTTAACCTGTTAGCTTTGCAAATAGCATTATGTTGCTACTTGTATTGTTGTCTGTAAAGTTTTGACAATCCTTTCATGTAAAAATAAAGATAACTGACTATTTATTGAAATGAGAATAGATAATGTCCAAGAAGCATAGTCTTGATCAAGAAAAATTATTTCATCCACCAAACTATAGTGAAGATGGACATCCCGTCATGTCAAATAAAATCTTGCTAACTTCGCGATGCATGAATATCTAGTCTCACTGCAACTAAACAGAAAAAGTGAACTGATACATGATGAAACAATCAGTAACCACGTTCAGCAACTGAGCCCTTCAGGAGCCATAGCATCATGATGTTATGCTGCCACATTTCCTCCTTTTCCTCTCCTCTCTTATTCCCTTCATCACAGAATCCCAGAGCTGTGTCACTCAATTTCAAGACCAAGAGCCCATTACGTAGCATGAGATCAGAAAGGGACCGACAGACTGACAGCCATGAATCAAAGTTGAATTTTGTCATTTGATCTGAGCCCATTTTATCGCTATCCCTCTGATTCTGATTCTTCAAATTTTGGAAAGTTGCATGGTCCTGGAAAAGCACAAAGGGGAAACACTTGGGCTGAGCTAAGCTGGCGCGCATATATTCCTCAGTCGTGGTGCTGATGGTGCTAGCTAGGTTGGTGCCCTGGGCCTTAACCGCATCTCTGTTCCTCATTAACACAACATGTGCTGAGTGTGAATGTTCTTTGCAGTGAGTAGAAGCCATGGCGGTGTGAACACAGCTGTTAGTATTGCACAGCGGTGACAAAGCAAAGATAACTGGAAGGGAAGTGCAGGGAAAGGAGGGAGACTGGTATATTGTACTACTGAGCTAAAAGCCTTGTGTTACAAGAGACATTTGATGAGTCATTTGAACCACATTAACCTTATCTGTTCATCTTTAATGTTAATAATGTATTATTTAAATTATTGCCAAATGGCTACACACACACACACACACACACACACACACACACACAACAAGCCAGAAACCAGATTTTATCTTTATCAGTAAATTGTGGACAAACAAACTTTTTTTTTTTTAAATAAAACAAATCACTTTCTAATTATTTGATGGAATTTAATTACCATTGTATATCAACATGCTGCGAATATCACCTAGAATCAAAAAACACCAACCGTCTTCAACAAAATTTGAATAAACTCAAAATAATTTGGTTCTGGTATTACAGGTATTTGCATTTTATTATCTTGTATTTACAGTTTCAAATAATGTATTGCTTTTATCTGTTTGACCATAAATGACGGAGTATTTTAAGTCTATTTTGCTGCTATGTGAAGAAAATCCAGCAAAACACGCCGGCACGTTTGTTGAGAGGGTTAAGTTTAATGTAATCAGTTATACACCAATCAGACATAACATTATGACCACTGACAGGTGAAGTGAATAACAATGATTATCTCTTCATCACGGCACCTGTTAGTGGGTGGGATATATTAGGCAGCAAGTGAACATTTTGTCCTCAAAGTTGATGTGTTAGAAGCAGGAAAAATGGGCAAGCGTAAGGATTTTGACAAGGGCCAAATTGTGATGGCTAGACGACTGGGTCAGAGCATCTCCAAAACTGCAGCTTTTGTGTGGTGTTCCCGGTCTGCAGTGGTCAGTATCTATCAAAAGTGGTCCCAGGAAGGAACAGTGGTAAACCGGCGACAGGGTCATGGGCGGCCAAGGCTCATTGATGCACGTGGGGAGCGAAGGCTGGCCCGTGTGGTCTGATCAAACAGACGAGCTACTGTTGCTCAAATTGCTCAAGAAGTTAAAGCTGGTTCTAATAGAAAGATGTCAGAATACACCATGCCTCGACGGGTCAGGGCTGTTTTGGCAGCAAAAGGGGGACCAGCACAATATTAGGAAGGTGGTCATAATGTTATACCTGATCGGTGTAAGTGCTCAGTTCCCAACCTTATATGTGAAGGTTTATTTTTAAGGCAATTAACAGAAGAATTGCCTTTCTTAATAATACTATATAGCTGTCAATCAAATGGGTCTCTGGTGAACCACAGTAGCAAAAGGAAATTGTCTCTAAGAGTTTGAGTGCATTTGTCCTTCTGCAAAGTGTACTTAGGCTCTTTTTTCCTGAAGATCAGATACCGAAGGATGACGTGCTGAATCCATAAAACCTCACCAATGGGACAAACACAAGGCAAGATAAAGTACTACCTGCCCAAACAGTTTGTCTCAAGGTCATGCAAATACACATGAGGCCTCTGCGTCTGATTTGCTTCTGTGTGTCGCCCTTTATTTGTACAGCCAGCTTACGTGAGCTGCCGGAAGGCTGGAATCCTTCTCCTGTTTAACTCGCTGCTCAGGGATCAGCTTGGCTGCATGACATTTGTTGGCATGTTTCAGGAGTACTGAGGGATTCAGATTCACCTCCTTGTCAGGATAATCTACAGATTCCAGTTCAAGACAGCAGAACGCTACCTACTCATCTTTTTCATCTTGAATTAAAGCATGCTATAATCTGGGGCGCACATAACTGGTGCGCAGGTGCGCATGCGTGGTAAAAATAAATGGTGCGCAGCAGAAACCGTGGAGGGAAGCGCTTTTGAGTACCAACATTTTTTGGGACAAGGGCACGTTTACTTACTGGAGTAGGATTTTTCTCCATCTCTGGTAAGATAGCAATCATGATGATAAGATTTTAAACGCGAAAGAAGAGGAGAAAATCAGGTCTCGCGCTGTGAGAGAGAGAGGGGCGTGTTCCAGACAGCGCTCAAACACCGAATTGATTCCTCTTTCACATTTACTTGGGCTTGAACGGACACACACTCAAAATTATGTCAAAATACCCGTCTCGGCAAGTATTCTCTCGGTTATGTCATAAGTGAATAGTTGAGAAAGAAACAGGATGTGTGTCAGTATATTTGGTCCGTGCATTCAGTCTTAAAGTGACAGCAGCCTCATATTCCTGCTGCTGTCTGTGTCATTAATGTTAATAAAATAAAATAAATACAGCTTTAACAAAGATGAACCTATATTTAATTTATACAGTGAACAAATACGCCGCGTTCCAAATTATTATGCAAATTGGATGTAAGTGTCATAAACATTACATTTTTTGTTTTTCAATTAAACTCATGGATGGTATTTGTCTCAGAGCTCTTTGGATCACTGAAATGAATCTCAGACACCTGTAATAATTAGTTTGCCAGATAAGTCCAATTAAAGGAAAAGTACTTAAGAAGGATGTTCCACATTATTAAGCAGCCCACAGGTTTCAAGCAATATGGGAAAGAAAAAGGATCTCTCTGCTGCCGAAAAGCATCAAATAGTGCAATGCCTTGGACAAGGTATGAAAACATTAGATATTTCACGAAAACTTAAGCGTGATCATCGTACTGTGAAGAGATTTGTGGCTGATTCGGAGCACAGACGGGTTCGTGCAGATAAAGGCAGAATGAGGAAGGTTTCTGCCAGACAAATTCATCGGATTAAGAGAGCAGCTGCTAAAATGCCATTACAAAGCAGCAAACAGGTATTTAAAGCTGCTGGTGCCTCTGGAGTCCCACGAACCTCAAGGTGTAGAATCCTCCAGAGGCTTGCAGCTGTGCATAAACCTACTATTCGGCCACCCCTAACCAATGCTCACAAGCAGAAACGGTTGCAGTGGGCCCAGACATACATGAAGACTAATTTTCAAACAGTCTTGTTTACTGATGAGTGTCGTGCAACCCTGGATGGTCCAGATGGATGGATTAGTGGATGGTTGGTGGATGGCCACCATGTCCCAACAAGGCTGCGACGTCAACAAGGAGGTGGCGGAGTCATGTTTTAGGCCAGAATCATGGGGAGAGAGCTGGTAGGCCCCTTTAGGGTCCCTGAAGGTGTGAAATGACCTTGGCAAAGTATGTAGAGTTTCTGACTGACCACTTTCTTCCATGGTACAAAAAGAAGAACCGTGCCTTCCGTAGCAAAATCATCTTCATGCATGACAATGCACCATCTCATGCTGCAAAGAATACCTCTGTGTCACTGGCTGCTATGGGAATAAAAGTTGAGAAACTCATGGTGTGGCCACCATCCTCCCCTGACCTCAACCCTATTGAGAACCTTTGGAGCATCCTCAAGCAAAAGATCTATGAGGGTGGAAGGCAGTTCGCATCAGCAGCTCTGGGAGGCTATTCTGACATCCTGCAAATAAATTCCAGCAGAAACTCTCCAAAAACTCACAAGTTCAATGGATGCAAGAATTGTGAAGGTGATATCAAAGAAGGGGTCCTATGTTAAGATGTAACTTGCCCTGTTAGGATGTTTTTGATTGAAATAGCTTTTGATTTCAGTAAATATGACCACCTAATGCTGCAAATTCAGCAAATGCCGGTTTTCAGTTCTTTACAACCTATAAAATGTTTTAACTCTGTTGTGCATAATAATTTGCATTTTCAGTTTTTTATTTTTGAAATAAATACTGTTATCATTAGGAAGTTTGTTCAATAAAATTTGAATTATACCCTAATGGTTGATGACTTGAAGATTATACTGACTGTCATTTGCATTGACTAATTATGAAAACCAGAGAAAAATATAATTTGCATAATAATTCGGAACGCGGTATAGTGTTATAGTGAGGAGAGCAGTCAGGAAGAAAGTGACGACGACAGCTTGTAGAATAAGTGTGCCGCGTAAAGTGTGAGTACTAGTGTTAATTTCGTCAGCTATTTTTTAATTAAGTCTCAGTCTTAGTCCTGTGTCAAATGTGCTTTTTAGTTTTTTTCTCAACTATCAGTATTTAGTCAACCTTGTCCTGTTTTTGTTTAGTCAAGTTTAGCCGACTAAATGTCTCAGCATTTTAGTCTAGTTTTCGTCATGCTGCATTGATAATCCCAATGATTTTGCTCAAAATTATAATCACAACGATTGTTGTCATTTGAGAAATTTATTTTTACATTTTGTCAGAATTGTTGCACTTTCTATAAGCACAAATCAAGAGAATGTCGACCCATATGCATGGTTTATTTTACCTCTTCTAGTTTAATGATTTATTATAGGCTATTTAACATATAGGCCTATTAGAAAAATAAGAAACTTGTCTAAAAAATTAAAACAGTGAAATTTCACATTACTTTAATGTTTTTCTATTAAAACAACAGCAAAAAAGACTTTGTATTGTCACACAGAGGTTGCGTGCAGTTATTCAGCAAACAATCGCAAATAGTCGAGAGATCCATGCTTGGATTTATAACAGTTCATCACTGAGAAGGTTTGATGACAGATTTAGTCACACAAACAGCACAAGCGGCTCGTGAGTCATGACAGAACACAGGCCGACTGAATGACACTTTAATTTAGGCAGAAAATCTCAAATGGAGATTGCTGAAATGCAGCTTACTTATTTATTGGTGTTTTCAGATCATCCGCGCGCGAGAGAGAGAGAGATCTTGCACATGGTTGCCAGATTGCAAATTTTAAGTAAAACACCGGATAGAATACGTGTTCTTTTAACAGAAAAGCTCTGATTGGGGGATTTAAATGATTGAAATCTGGCAACCGCAAGCATGAAAGCTCAAACGCTCCTCTTTTTTCCCCCGACAAAAACAAAGAGTGATTTTGGTCAAGTTTTGTATCTTTTAAACTACAATTTAGTCTTGTCTTTTTTCATCAACGATATTGCATGTTGATCGTTATCGTTTATCACAGTTATCGTTTAATGACGTTTGTGTCATCTCGTCTTCGTCTCGTCTTAGTCATGGAAAAAAAGGTAGTCAACGAACATTTTTCGTCATATTTTCGTTAACAAAATTAACACTGGTGAGTACCAAGCAGAATCTCCAGGTGCTCCCTTGAGAACCAGACCCAAAAAGTTATGTGCACCCCTGGCTATAATGCAGCTGGAAATGACAGGAAGTCTAAAGAACACGCTCTGAACGATGTAAGAGATAAGGAGATCTTGTCTCCAGGTCCACTTCAAATAGGAAAGGCTTCAAGAAAGACCTTAAATATATAACATATCAAAACAACACGAGATTTGCTGTCAAAACAAGCTGTATCACATCAATGATGTTATCTCTACAAGAACAGGCACTTTATGATGTTGTAGGGTTAACAGGCTATGGGTATTCAATAACAGCATCCTGTATTTGATTGCTGGCCTGCTTTTACCAAGGGTAAATTGCAGTCAAATTGACTTTATTTGAGATGGAAAGCAGTAGCCTACTACACACTCACATCCACATCGGCAGGATCCAAGTTAATCTCAGCAGTGTTCATATCCTTTACCGTGAATCCAAAGATCCTAAACAAGGGTGCATCGTCAATACCTCAGAAACAACGATCGATCTGAAAACACCATGCCTGGATCAGCTCGATCCAACTATGGCAACAGGAGAGATGTGATGACTATATCTCATTCATAGAGATATTTTGATTCTATTAGCCTCCGTCCACTACGACCAGCCCAATATGTTTGCAGGATACCCACTCTTGCCCGTCCAAGGACACGGTCTTGCTTCCTTCAATCAAACTCAAAGCTGAAATGGCCTCTTTTGAAAAAAACAAAAAAGCCCCTCTCCCAATCACAAGCTGACATGCAATGACAACTCCGTCATGCTGTCAATTTAAGCTCTGATGGCAGCTGAGTTATGACACAACTGAGGCACTAGTCCGTGCTAACGGACATATCCTTTTATGACCTTGTCCATAATGGAGTCTAATGGTTTATGATGTGTAGTGCTGGAGAGAAAGGTCATCTGAGGTTTCACTCCATGCTATCCCCTTTCCTGTGAGCGCAGGGAGAATAATGGGAATTATTTATCATTCCGAGGATTTTTATCACGGTTAAACAGAGACGCCTCTGGTCAAATCTAGGGAATCCTCTTCATGGGTAATACTGAATGGGGTGGACCAGAACTGATTTACTGCCCTTGGCATGAGGTTAGCACCATCATATCCGTATGATTTCAAACATGATTGGGATAACTGTATTGCATTTAAGGTGAAGAAATGAGAAGCTGGTGAATGATAGTAGGGGTCAATAGGGCTTTGAGCAGACCCAGACAGGTAACTCCAACACCTTCATAAGTTTAAATCAAATTACCCTTTAAAGGAAAATAACTGCAATACCTCTGCCCTCTAGTTTTACACCTTCTCTGCAAAATCAGGAATGAACAGCCATCCAAAAAGCATGTAGAAAGCACTACTTGTACAAAATTCAAAAATAAATGGTCCTCTGAATGTAGCGGATGAAGTTCACTTTCCTTTTTATAGATCTCGATAGCCTCAGCGGGTCAATGATGAGGTTAAGCCTTCTAGAGACTGAACCAATCAATAAAACTTGGCCAGACCATTACAGCCAGCCCTATAGCCAAGTGACAACTCATGGGTTATTTCTTTTTTAACAAAGTAACTCCAATTGGAAAGTCTCCGATCATTTGTTGAAAAGCTTGAGGTAAAGAGTAAATTCAGTCTAGGTTTGAGTTCTTCTGGCGGTTTCAGACCAAATACTTTTCACATGAAGTCAATAAAGCTTCAGTGATCTTTATTGGTGTAGGTACATGGTTGCTTTCTGGCTCAACTTGACTGCCAATTGCTTTCCTGTCTGGAAAGAACTTGGCACAAGTGCCTATTGACACATTTAAAATGAAGGAGTGCTTTGGCCATGAGCCCTTATGGAATATCACGATTCCTGAAACACGGTTGAACACTGGAACTTGAGCATGATTGAGCAATTAGGGCTTTCAATCTGCAGGCAGCCGTCACCACTCATTAGCTCTCACCAGCAGAATCCACATTTTACACCCACCACCAACCTGAGGGTGGTCAGTCGGAATGATGTTAAGCAAAGCACTTCAACATGCTTATTAGCACAAGCTGCCAAGCGCCAAGATGTATCCAGACGGACCGTTTGCCATAAATGAGGCCATGATAAAGACAGAACGGCATGAAATGTAACCTAGCATGGATAAAGATAGCCTTGGCTGTGGGTGGCTGGGTTTTAATTCTTTGTTCTTCTCCTCTGTCCTGCAACAGACCACTATGATTTACATAACTGGTACCTCAAAGATTAACAAAAAAAACTCAAAGCAAGAGACATGTCAAACAGTTCACAGTAATAGCCCATTTGAATGAACTACACGTTTATCTCTCATAGCCGTGTTTCCAATTGTCTTAAATTAAATATGGCATTTTCCATCATCTGAGCAAAAATAGATCTCATTATCAAGATTACTTGAAACCTGTTTCAAACTGTAAGCTGAAAAGGTCAAGATGGACTCAAGGTTTTCAATACACCTAAAGAAATGCCAAAAACCCTGTTCACACTGGCAGTGACTTGCAGCATTAAAACAATAGAAAAGTCTTTCATTTTAAATGAGACTTGGTGATTTCCATTGACATGAGCGGCAGCGCCGTTGGCTACACTATATGGGCATGTCCAGTAGGGTGGTCCTCAAATACAAAGTTGAACTTTTCTAAGTGCTTTTGCATTTTTTGATTCCTCTTAGGGAAAATATAAATGCAGTAAAAAATCATGTGATTTCGAATGAATTTACCACTGCCACATGACCTCTGTTTCGTGCCGTGTCATGCTAATGTGAATTAATTATTTAATTTCCTGTGACATCATTGTGTTTATGTGAGTTCTAAATCGATTAAAACAAATTTCTTTAGAAATTTCACTGTGGTTGCGGACTGAAAAGTACAAAGACTATACAGTATTTTGGTCATAACTTCTTGGTTTCACAGCTATAACTATAAAGGATGAGCAGCAGCGCCAATATCTACTCCAAGTGGTCAAGTGGCATCGTCGCCAATTTCCGGATGTGAAAAAGCAAAAGACTCAACAGTCTTTTGAGTCATTCACTCATCAGAGAACTGGGATTGTAGACATGTGAACAGTGATATTCTAATATGTGTATGTTGTTTTACCTTATCTGTTTTGGCCCAGGTGTCTCCAACCCTTTACGTTTACGGTAACACTTTACAATAAGGTTGTATTAGTTAACATTAGTTAATGCATTAGTTAACATGAACTAACCATGAACAACACCTCTGTTCAGCATTAGTTAATCTTTGTTAACATTAACACATATATATTAATGCATCTATTCAAATTAACAGCGCAATTAATTCATGCATTAGTTAACATGAACTAACCATGAACAACACCTCTGTTCAGCATTAATCTTAACTCACACATATATTAATGCATCTATTCATATGGAATGATATTCCGGACAATATTTAAAAGCAATTGCAAATTGTATTTGCAATTGCATTTTCAATTTGTGTACACATACGTTGTGACATTATGGAAAGACAAATGCGTGATTTGCAATTGCGTTTGGATTTTCTTTTCCGTGCATGTAACATGTCTGCCAAATTTCAAATGGAAACGCAAAGTCCATTTGCAATTGCATTTCCAATGTCTTACGAGTTATGACACTGCCATTTTGGAATAGCAATAGAAAAATCACCCATTTGCTATTTCACTTCCTCCGCGTCCTGCCACAACCCTCACAAAATTCAAATTGAATCGCAATCCCCTTTGCACTTGCATTTCCGATGTCTAACACAGTGAACTGTCAATCAGTCTTAAGGGCGGGGTTTATTGATATCGTCGGAAAGTATGCCACGCCCTCAAGTGGTGGAAAACAAAGCACCGTTTTCATCATTATTCATTCCTATAAGGAAAACGGGGAGAAATATCCAATAAATGTGTCTATTTTTGCGTAAAACTGCAAACAAAGCCAAAAACCTGGAACTAAATATTTATTGCCTGCCAACCAAACAAAAAGAAACCAAAAGACGACTGCTCTGGTTACAAGCAACTTGTCAAGAAGAAATTAAGATACATTTGTTAACCCCACAACTAAGCAGCATGAGTATGTCTGAAAATGTTTTAAATGTCAAAATAAAGATACAAATATAGTTGAATGACTATGAATACATTTAAAAAAATAATGTTGAATAAAATGCTGAAATGAAACAGAATTCAGAGCATCCTCCTACGAAACGAATATGAACTGCGACTGAATGTAATTTTCTTTTTTTGATCACTTTGATCGTGAGCACAGTCATATGGACAACATAATGTCAAGTTTCTACAGATTCTCTGATTTTAACGCCTAAAGATAATTCACTGTGTCAGCTGGAACTATGATTATGATATTCATCTGATACATACCGAATGCAGTCAAGTCAGTTTTCTTATTTGCTTTTTTTCTGGTTGCCAGGTGAACATAGGCCTACAATCAGTTCTGGATTTTTGACTTTGTTTGAACTTAAGAGGGGGGAAAAAAGTCATGTTTTTATTACAAAAATAGCCAAATTCCCCGTTTTCCACCACTTGAGGGCGTGGCATACTTTCCGACTATATCAATAAACCCCGCCCTCAAGACTGATTGACAGTTCACTGTGTTAGACATCGGAAATGCAAGTGCAAAGGGGATCACAATCTGAATTTTGTGAGGGTTGTGGCAGGACGCGGAGGAAGTGAAATAGCAAATGGGTGATTTTCTATTGCTATTCCAAAATGGCAGTGTCATAACTCGTAAGACATTGGAAATGCAATTGCAAATGGACTTTGCGTTTCCATTTGAAATTTGGCAGGCATGTTACATACACGGAAAAGAAAATCCAAACGTAATTGCAAATCACGCATTTGTGTTTCCATTATGTCACAACATAGCACAAGTTAAAAATGTATTGAATATTGTCCGGAATATCATTCCATATATTCAAGTTAACAGCGCAATTAGTTAATGCATTAGTTAACATGAACTAACCATTAACAATGCCTGTAGCTTTACTGTTTTTGTAAGGCTATCTTACTGTACATATTTACATTAGTTTACGTAGCAGTTGGCACACACTAAGGATGAACATTTCTAACTCACCATCTTACTCTAAAGGTGATTTTAAGCCATTGATTTTGGGCTGTTGGTAAACAATTCTAAAGTGGAAACCATCTAAACATCAACGGATAGCTTGTTTATGTTTATATGCACTTTACTATCATTACTTACATTCAACAAAACATTTATTAATGGTTTTTGAGAACCTTATTGTAAAGTGTACACTATTTCAACATTAACTGATGTGTTACTAACATTTGTAGACTCTTTATTAACATGACTTGCCATTAACAAAGCATTTATTATTATTTACTGCTTTGTAATGAACCTACAAATGTTAACACATCAGCTAATGTTGAAATAGGGTACACTTGATAATAAGGTTCTCAAAAACCATTAATACATGCTTTGTTTAATAATGTTGATAAAGTACACAACAGCATTTTTACCTTTAGAGTAAGATGGTGAGTTAGAAATGTTCATCCTTAGTGTGTGTCAACTGCTACGTAAACTAATGTAAATATGTACAGTAAGATAACCTTACAAAAACAGTAAAGCTACAGGCATTGTTCATGGTTAGTTCATGTTAACTAATGCATTAACTAATTGCGCTGTTAACGTGAATAGATGCATTAATATATGTGTGAGTTAAGATTAACTAATGCTGAACAGAGGTGTTGGTCATGGTTAGTTCATGTTAACTAATGCATTAACTAATGTTAACAAATACAACCTTATTGTAAAGTGTTACCATGCTGGGTAGCTTTGACTTTTTTTGGTTTAATATTTGCAGCACTTGTGAACAGTCACGGTTCACATACATGGACCGTCTATACTTGCAATGTTTGCATGTGGCAGTGGTTAATAAAGTTGGACTTGCCTAAATATTTGGTGCCAATAATTTTCTTGCAAAGACTAAATATTTTATCAAAAAGCACCCGAAGAAAGTCAATTTTTTAGTTTTGCCGTCCTCTTGAGGACCACCCTAATGTCCAGCCACTTGACAGGGTTGAGAATAGTAAACTATGCAAATGATTTGCAATATGATGCACGACTACAAATGGGAATGGGAGTGCTCATGTAAGTGTAGGCAAGACGGAAAAGAAGTTAACATTACTTTGAGGGATTTTACTCTTCTATATGATTGGTCTCTGTCCCCATGCAAGGATATAATGAAAGATTATATGTAGGAAAAAATGTCAGAAATGGTCAGAGTAGTCACAGGATGTACAGAGACCTGTCAACCTCCAGCAAATGTCAGAGTGGACAGTGTTTGAGAGATTAAAAAAATATCGATTGTTCTGTAAAATTATTAAACCTCCAGCTACACCATTCCAAAATAATAGCACCAGAGCTTTCAATTGGAAAAAAAGAGGGAACAGACAATAGCACACAGAGAAAGTGAAAAGTTTATGGCAGTGCCGTTTTACTGGAGTGACCAGCTGTAAAGTAATCCGAACTTCAAAAATACCCACAGTAATTCAGCAATTTCAGACGTTCAGAAACTGAGTTGGTCTCTGACATTTCAAGCAGTGCAAAACCTTTAGGAACAAAAATCTATTCCCAATTTAGTGCAGCATGGAGCGATCCATACTCGCTAGAATTCATGTCAAGGACAGAGGAAAATCTACAGAGAATAGGGAACAAAATTAGAGTGGAACGTCAGATGACCTTACATTGATTAGGTCACATCATGGACTTCAAAAAAAATTGTAATAGGAAAGGTATTGAAATACTCCCAAAGTAACTAGCAACAAGTAATAAAATAATTAAACAAAATAGTCCTGCAGGGACATGCTATACTCCATGTTAAATTATTACTACAAAAAAAAAAAATTATAATAATAAATTAAAAAATAAAAAATACAAATAAAATAAAAAAATAATAAAAATAAATAAAAAATAAAATAATAATAAATAAATAAAAAAATGTAATTACTAAATAAAATAATAATAATAATAATAATAATAAAATAAAAAAATAAATAAAATAAAATAAAATAAAATAAAATAAAATAGCTTGGAAATGGAGATGTGAACAACTTATATGTCACAGCATGTCAACAACAGTACAACAGTGAAATGTTGACATGCTGTTCTCATGTATTCATCATTTACATACATGGATAGTTGACAATTAACATATATATTATATAAATATACAATGTATACTGTGTTACTTGTCAACTCCATGTATGCAAATCACAAAAGCTGCACATAGAAGTGCATTTTTTTTGTCTCACGTTTCATTAAAAATAGCAACAGGAAGGTGGGTGCGGAGGTACACAAGGCGAACGCGCAAATAAGATCCGTGAAGAGGTAGTGGAACACTTGAGGGTGCTTAAGGTCTTGAGGAGGAAACGCAGCGGGGAGGGAGGGAGGCTGGGAATCCTCAGCAGGGAGACACTTCTGTGGCTCTAGGAGAAATGAAGGGAGCATCTATAATCATTTGGCGGTGTGGAACGAAATGAAGACGGAGGGGGGAAAGCTTGCACTGTCATCCCAGTGTCAGGATAACCTGATTAGAGCCAGCCGTGATTCATCTATCGCTCCCACTCTTTCATCTGAGCTGTTAGGAAAACTTCTCCTTCTTTGCGTTCCCTCCATCAAGCCGTAGCTTTCTGCTTCTCAAATACTTACTTTTCCAACTTTCTCCGATGCTTTTTGTATTTTCTCGCTCTCCTAAAGAACACTTTCCAGTCATCTCATCTTTCTGTCACATGAGGAATTAACGGCTCAGATGCACATTAATGTGCACAATTAAAAGCATAAAAATCTACAAACCCAAAAAACATAGACACTTTGAGACAGAGGCATTCGTACCCGGCTTAGGTCAAGTCTAGTGCTGTGCTGGATACAATCATGTCTTGATATATTGCCATTCATTTTCTAACAATATTACATCGATACTTTATAACTAACGGTTATGTCCTGTTATACACTATATTCCCAAAAGTATTGGGACACCCCTCCAAATCACTGAATTCAGGTGTTCCAATCACTTCCATGGCCACAGGTGTATAAAATCAAGCACCTAGGCATTAGAGCCCTGCATTTCAGCCCGAGCCCGACGGGCCCCGACTTATTTATGCCCCTAGGGCCAATTTTCACGTCATACCTCACACGCGGGCCAGGCTTCGGGCCTGTTTTAGGCTTTTCCTTCTTTTTATATTTTAAACATTCATTAATTAAAAGAAACTGAGATGTGCTGTGCTGGTGGAAACAACACAAGACCATGCTACCACGACTGTCAAGACTGAAGCGCCAGCAGCGTTCCTTCAGCACAGCTGCAAGAGTTAAGGACTTTTTACACCTGGTCACTTCATTCATTTTCTCTGATCAGATTGTGAAAAGACCAGGAGTAAATGCCTTCCGAAATTCTTTCGAGACAGATTTAAATCCGATCACTCAAACAAATAAATTCAGAAGGTGGTCTGGGACACATTTCAGACGAAACTGGACAAGTGTAAATGCATCTGGTTGTTTAACCCACATATGTAAATTTTACTCCTGGCAAATTGTTAAAAAATAAACGTGTGAGAGCGTGTTATAGGCTATATGTGACATGTTGTAGCCAGATATGATGGCGCTACTGCAACACGCATCATCGCAAATGAGTAAAGCAAGCCAACACGCAAACTGCCGCAAGTGAAACTGAAAGTAAGTCTCAGATTCTCAAAAACACAATCATCTTCACTAAAACTAATGAGACTAAATGCTCTTACCAGTGCTTAGGTCGCTCTTTCTCCTATTGCGGTCTTTGATCTTGAAATTAGCTATGATAAATGAAATGCAGCTCATATCTGTTGCTTTCGTTGATGTGAACTCCGTTAAATTTGCATATAGCACGGGAATTAAAGATCGGATTTATATTCATTTTGTGGAGAGGTGTAAGGTAAGACAACCTGCATGTTTTTTATTTTTATTTTGTTTATTAGTTTAGATTGTTTCGTTTGCGAGCGCCGTTACGAGCAGCAGCAGCCTGCCTCAACTTGTCAAAAATGCCTTTTACTGTGGTGGTGGTGGGGATAGGCAAGTAAACGTTTAAACTAACATTGTGATATGCTTGAAGGGTTTTATATCTATGGATTTTATTATAGGCAAGACAAGTAAAGTGTTGATTTGAGAGGCAATTGATCAAACGTGGTTAACTCACTGTCAGCCGCTGGCCGCTTGGTCGTCACTAAAAAACAAAAACTTTAATTTAACAAACAAAAAATGCTCCAAACATTTTTCTAAATTAACTTAATAAAGAAACTAAATGAAATATAACTACTTTGACATTAAAAACAAAACTGAACTATTTTAATGGTAATAGGGAGGATAAAAAAATAATAATAATAAAAATAAAAAACACGGGCTCCAGTAGGACTCGAGCCGAGAATTTTGATAAGCTGTCGGACACGGGCCGTGCAGGGCTCTACTAGGCATGCAGACGCTTCTACAAACATTTGTGAAAGAATTGGTCACTCTCAGGAGCTCAGTGAATTAACGCGTGGTACCGTGATAGGTTGCCACCTGTGCAATAAGTCCATTCGTGAAATTTCCTTACTACTAAATATTCTATGGTCAGGTGGAAGCAAATGGGAACAACAGCAACTCAGCCACAAAGTGGTAGGCCACCTAAAATCACAGAGCAGTTGTAAAGTTTGGTGGAGGGGGGATTATGGTGTGGGGTTGTTTTTCAGGGGTTGGGCTTGGCCCCTTAGTTCCAGTTAAAGGAACTCTTAATGCTTCAGCATACCAAGACATTTTGGACAATTTCATGCTCCCAACTTTGTGGGAACAGTTTGGGGATGGCCCCTTCCTGTTCCAACATGACTGCACACCAGTGCACAAAGCAAGGTCCATAAAGACATGGATGAGCGAGTTTGGTGTGGGGGAACTTGACTGGCCTGCACAGAGTCCTGACCTCAACCCGACAGAACACCTTTGGGATGAATTAGAGCGGAGACTGTGAGCCAGGCCTTCTCGTCCAACATCCAAATGTGCCTGACAAATGCGCTTTTAGAAGAATGGTCAAAAATTCCCATAAACCCTACGGATTAAGAACGGGATGTCATTAAAGTTCATGTGCATGTAAAGGCAGGCATCCCAAAACTTTTGGTAATATAGTGTTGTTCCATTTTCACACTGTGTTCCTGTTTTCCTGATTTCCTAGTTAGTTCCCTCGTTTGTTAATTAGTTCATCACACCTGTTCTGTTTTAGTTAGTCTATTTAAGTTTCCTGTGTTTTCTTGTCCGGAATTGTTTATGTTAGTGTGTAGTTGTAACTCCTGCGTGTTCCCCTTGTTTATTAAAAAGACTGTTTATTTATTTTTGACCAGTGCGTGTGACTACACGTGACAATATCCATGTATGTGTATTTTTATACTTATTTTAAAGCTGGGAGAAAATAAAAAAATAATGTATTAATTTCTGAAATAGGACTGTTTTAAAAATATATATATATTAATGCAACATCCATTTTTTCCACTACCTGAGGCTACACTACTGTTTTCCCCACTTCCACTTCCTTTAACGGTGATGTTCACACTTATACAACCCTCATCCTGCTGATCTCTCTTCCAAAAACTCCAATCTCCAGGCCTACAGTTGAGGTCAGAATTATTAGATCCCTTGGTAAATATGAGCAAAGGCAGCTGTAAAAATAAATCTGCATTGTTTATCCTTTTTGATCTTTCATTTAAAAAGAAAAAAAAAAAAAAAACACAAAAATCTAACCTTTCATTGAAGTAAAAGGAATGAAACTCACATTATGAAATAAATGTTGTTCTCCAAAACGTGTTGGACACAATTATTGGCACCCCTAGAATTTTTTTTTTTTATGAGTAAAATCTCTAAAGTATATCCACATTCATTTTCACATTTTTTAGCACACCAGGGTGACTAGGAGCATGAAATGTCCAGCCATGACTTCTTGTTTCACAGGAGTATAAATATGAGGAAACACAAAGGCCAAATTCCCTTATTCATCCATCAGAATGAGTAAAACCAAAGAATATAGTTCTGATGTGCAATTCACAAAATAGAAAGTGGCTGTAGGAAAATAGCTAAAGCATTAAAAATCCCCATTTCCACCATCAGGGCAATAATTAAGGAGTTCCAATCAACTAAAGATGTTACGAATCTGCCTGGAAGAGGACGTGTGTCTATATCGTCCTAACGCATGGCGAGGAGGAAAGTTTGAGTGGCCAAAGACTCTCCAAGGATCACAGATGGAGAATTGCAGAGATTAGTTGAGTCTTGGGGTCAGAAAGACTTTTTTTTTTTTAAATGATCAAACAACCCCTACATCACCTAATGTTGTTCGGGAGGGTTTCAAGAAAAATCCTTCTTGCTCATCCAGAAACAAACTCCAGTATATTCAGTTGTCAGACACAACTGGAAATTCAAAAGGACCTGGTTCTGTGGTCAGATGAAACTATAAAAAGAGCTTTTTGGCAGCAAATCCACCAGATGGGTTTGGTGCAAACAGGGATAAAAACTACCCGATTCCCACGGTTAAAAAGACCGCTGGATCTGTTGTGGGCCTATTTTTTTGCTGGAGGTCCTGGACATCTTGTTCAGATACAGGGTATCATGGATTCTAGTAAATACCAACAGATAAAAAAATCAAAACCTGACGGCTTCTGCTAGAAATCTTATAATGGGTCGTGGTTGGATCTTCCATCAGGACAACAATCCAAAACAAACATCAAAATCAACACACAAATGTGTCACTGAGCACAAAATGAAGCTTCTGCCATGACCATCCCAGTTTCCTGACCTGAACACTATAGAAAATGAGTGGGGTGAACTGAAGAGAAGAAGCACCAACATGGATCTGGGAATCTGAAGGATCTGGAGAGATTCTGTATGGAGGAATGGTCTCTGATCTCTTGTCAGGTGTTCTCCAAACTCATCAGGCGTTATAGAAGAAGACTCAGAGCTGTTATCTTGGCAAAAGGATGTTGCAAAAAGTATTTAATAAAAAGGTGCTAATAATTATGTCCAATGTGTTTTGGAGAAAAAACATTTATTTCATAAAGAGATTCTCCCCCCCATCTTCAATTCTTTTACTTCAGCGAAAGGTTGATTTTTGTGATTTTTTTTTTAATGATAGATCAAAAGGATAAACAATGCCGATTTATTTTTAAAGCCATCTTTGATCATATTTACCAAGGGGGCTAATACTTCTGACCTCAACTGTATATGATGGCTGTAATTACTTGTTATCCTCATAAATTGAAAAAAAAATAGAATTTAAATATTTAACATTTTTTATTAACAATCTGTTTATAAGAGGTACTAATAATCGCCGATATTGGCCTTGGTTGCACCTTCTCCAAATATGGTACTTGGTAAACTTATTCAATAAATAAATATTATTTAAAACATACCTTATTTTTGTTTAATCTACAATAATCTGGGGATTCAATGTGTAGATATTTATGATTTCAAGTTTAATCACTATTCGGTGTGATTATTCACAGACAACTGTGCTAACATTTTTTAAATATATTTCACAGCCTTTATTTATATGCATCTTTTCATATGGTTCAGTTAGTAAAGAAGATAAAAAATGATAAAAATGAAGAAAAAAAAGACGTTTTTTGTAGTGCTTTTTTTGAAGTGCAGTGCTGTACAAGAGTAAAGTTCCAAGATTTGAACAAAATACAATTCCAATTCCAAATTAACAATCCAATCCAAGACATACTTGAGTTGTGAATTGTGACGTATCACAATTTTGCCATTTTACTGTTTATTCATATAAATACATATAAATAGTAAACTAGTAAAAGTACAGAATAACATGTATATATAATGATTATTCTATGAAAGTCACAATATGCCTACAACTCACAGTTTCTAGATAGGCACAAGATTATTCTCAGAATCTGGTATTCACTGGCTTCACTTCGAGGTCTGTGGCAAACTGGGTCAAAATTAAAACAGTTTAACCTGTATGTTGTTGGTCTTCGCACAACACTGAACCAGGGGTACCAATGTAGCTTGACACTTGGATGTAGTTCAGTGCGCTGGGGAACATTGACTCGAATCATGTGAGAGAACCTTCTATGACTGAACATCCTCACATTGGCTATTCTTGGCTTAATTCTTTCTTTTTTGGCAATGTAGGGTGACGTCAGGTTCTCTCTCTCCATCTATCTGTAGGATTGCAGAAGTTACTGGGCACAAGGTCATGCTTTACCCACCCCCACCCCTCACCCCGCTCCTGCCTCAATTATTTGCTTCAGGGGGCAATTACTCCAGCCTCACAGACCTTTCCTTCCCATTTCCCTGTTTCTCTCTCTCGCTCTCTCTCCCTCTCTCAGTTCACATCACTCACTTCACATTTACCACTCCCAACTCATTTTCCATTTTTGTGCATGCCTTCCTGTTTTAAAATCAACCCAACTTTTGCCATCAAACAGAAGACTTAGAGTACCATATGCTGAACAGATTACGGAAATCTTTTGTTCATCAGTCGATAAAATGAATAAACCAGAATTGGGGGTCTAAGTAGGCTTCAGGATTCTGAAGAATGGAAGGGACTAAATCGTTGCACTGCAGCTGGATGTGTGTTTACATATTGTAGTGTGTCTTATTATTTGATGTGGATGTGTATTAATGTGAATTAATGTGAGACAGTAAATGCTGTGGGATGGGATGCGAGAAGAAATTCCAACAATAAAGTGAAAAATTGAATTGAACTGTGTTGGGTTCCACAACCGAAAGTCAAGGTAATATCTAAATATTTTTAGATTTTTCAACAAAAGCTAACTAGAGTCAGTGTTGGGGGTAACGCATTACAAGTAACGCGAGTTACGTAAGTAACCAGTAAAGTACAACAAAATATCTGAGTGACTTTTTCAAATAAGTAACGCAAGTTACTTTCTTTTCCTATTTATTGACTGACAGCTCTCCTGTTCCCATGTTGAGAGGAATTATAAGTAAATGCAGAGGCGTCGTGTGCGCTGTGTGAACATTATGTTATTGTAGCTCTAGACTGATGAGAACATGCATCTCACTTGCACAAAAACAGATTCAGTATTCCTCAAAATGAATAAAAACAGTGAAATTCAAACTATATTACTAAATATTACACAAACCTACATTAATTCAATATTAAATTACACATATACTTCATGCATTTAATCTCACTTTATTAACCAATGTCTTTGCTGCTGACCTTCGATGATTCATTTCAACCATACCAATAAGCAGAAATGACTTTAGATAAACACCACATTTGTTTTTCATTTAAGTAAAGAGTGTTGAACTTTCTTCTTCTGCGACCCAGAATGGCAGCACAGCTGAAAGGTTTGTTTGAGCTGCGCCCTCTACAGTACATTATTTTCAGCCTGAGGTTTATTTCACGTTTAGTGTGAAGGCCTTTACATTTGCCAAAAATATATATTTTTTTATACTTTTTTTAAAAGTAACGCAAAAGTTTAGGAGTATCCAATTCATGCATTCCATCATTCTGGCTTTTTCCAAACCCTTTAAACAATGTTACATATTCCTATCCGTCAAACACTTCATCAGAGGTTTCTCTAGTGTGTAAGTGCCGTAGCCTCTCAGCCTAAAGTAACACAAATGAAAGCGGATGTCTTCCAATATTTCATTGAGGGCATCCAGGCCAGAACAATAAAATAAACCAATAGCCTTTGTGAGGAGCCGCCTGAATTGGTACCTCTGTTCTGAGATCAGAGTGGATATTGAGCGCTTGTCACTGGACGCTTCAAATCAATACCAGCTGAAGCCGAGGGGAGAAGGTGCAGATTGTGGGATGATTTATGCCTCGCAAAGGCCGTCTAATACCCCGTTCGGAGTGTGATAGGCTCTACTAGGGCGGATGAAAAAAGCAACGCTGGAATCTATAGCTATTTGATTCACGAGCGCACAGCACAGATCTGCAAACCCAACGGGAAAAACTGTCAGCTTTTTCTGTGGGAATAATTCATTTGGGAACAGAGTGTATGACTGCACGAGGAGCGAATCAAGCATTCAGCAAATCAGTAGCTGAGAGGTCAATAGTTCTACATCATAATAGAGTTCAGTGGGCTGAAAGTTTTGTGTTGCAAACCGCATAAAAAGAAGTGCTGCAACACATTTTGATTCAATCTTTTTTCCTTCTTGAATTGTAACCAGGTGTCTATAAAGGTGCATTTGCACTGACAGCTATTAAATTGCTGGAACTCTCACTGAAAGTGACATGTTAAAGCAAAGTACGGTAGCCCATACTCGGAATTTGACACAGTGCAAACGGTGGACACACACACCCGGAGCAGTGGGTAGCCATTTTGCTGTGGCAAATGGGGAACACCACTGTTTGTAGCTATAAACTGTATTCAAACTCAACATCAAGCAACTGTGTCAGCAGATCAATAATGTGAGCTACACCCCAAAATATGATGATTGCCTTGTGAGATACCAAAAAATATATATATATATTGAGACGTGTTTTCCAAAATGTATTAATTTAAAACAAAATTTAATTGATTTTTATATAGTTTTTTTATTTTTTATTTTATATTGTCACTGAATTAAGGTCAAAAATATTAAGTAAATATTATGGAAAATTGTTGACTGTGTATTTTTCTGCATCTACTATTAGCGTAATGTTAGCTATATAAACCTTTAAAACAGTTAGAAAACTAGGGCAGTCAACAGAATAAAATAAATCTGATTAGTTTTATGAATTCTGACCCGTATAAATAAATAATGAAAAAGTTATATTATCATGGGACTGATTTACTAAACAAGGCAAATTAGCGTGACGGCTCAATTCCAAAACAGCACTGATGGGAGTGAAAAGTTCTGTGCGTGATCTACTGACGACGGGCAAATTAAAGAACACAGACGCAGCCGGATCATTTCCATAAGGACTAAATCAAATCAAATCACCTTTATTTATATAGCGCTTTTTACAATGCCAATTGTTTCAAAGCAGCTTCACAGTGGTAACAGGAAAATAATGCAACGGAATTTGATTCGGCTGTACAGCCGCTCTGGTGAAAACGGTGATGTCATCCAGCTCATTTCAATTATCATATAGTGTCAATGCGGGCAGATCAGTAATATAGTTGAAATTTAAGTGTCCCCAACTGAGCAAGCCAAAAGCCAAAGGCAACGGTGGCAAGGAACCAAAACTCCTTCAGGGCCAGAATGGAGAAAAAAAACCTTGGGAGAAACCAGGCTCAGTCGGGGTGCCAGTTCTCCTCTGGCCGACGAACAAATAGTGTATGATTATGATTCTGGCAACATTACAGGTCAGAAGTCATATTAGATCAATAGATATTCGTAGGATTATTCGAAAGATTGGAGTTGTCACGCCAACACAATCTACCAAGAGCAACGCAAATTAGAGTCTGCTTTAATACATGCTTTTCGGGAGCTGTAAATAATAACGCAAATACCAGTAAATTGACCAGCGCAAACCTTAGTTAAATCACCTTGCGTGATTCATTTAAATACTCTTCTCCCATAAATTTAGCGTCTGAAAGGGAAACTCCTACAAATGTATATGCAATAAGGTCAGCCGCAAAAATAACCCTGTCCACACCTTTTCAGCGCTAATTTCTCACTGCGTGTCTTTAGTAAATCCTGACAGTAGTTTTTTTAACGCCAAAAGAGGGTTTATGCTGGTGGAAGCTGTTAGTAAATCTGGCCCCAAATTTGGTAAATGTGTTAAAATATTGTTAAATTTAATGAACTATTGAATTAAAATATTAACTGTCTGAAAGCACATTAAGCTGTGTGCATCTAGAAAATTAGAACGCATTACAATCAATGATATTAGGTGTGTCCCTATTCACGTACTTATGCGCTACACTGATCAGGCATAACATTATGACCACTGACAGGTGAAGTGTCAGTGTTCCCGGTCTGCAGTGGTCAGTATCTATCAAAAGTGGTCCAAGGAAGGAACAGTGGTGAACCGGTGACAGGGTCATGGCTCAAGGCTCATTGATGCACGTGGAGAGCGAAGGCTGGCGAGCTACTGTAGCTCAGATTGCTCAAGAAGTTAATGCTGGTTCTGATAGAAAGGTGTCAGAATACACACTGCATCACAGTTTATTGCGTATTGGGCTGCATAGCCACAGACCAGTCAGGGTGATGCTTTGGGCAATGTTCTGCTGGGAAACCTTGGGTTCTGCCATCCATGTGGATGTTACATGTAGACACGTACCTACCTAAGCATTGTTGCAGACCATGTACACCCTTTAATGGAAACAGTATTCCCTGGTGGCTGTGGCCTCTTTCAGCAGGATAATGTGCCCTGCCAAGCAAAAATGGTTCAGGAATGGTTTGAGGAGCACAACAACGAGTTTGAGGTGTTGACTTGGCCTCTAAATTCCCCAGATCTCAATCCAATCGAGCATCTGTGGGATGTGCTGAACAAACAAGTCCGATCCATGGAGGCCCCACCTCGCAACTTACAGGACTTAAAGGATCTGCTGCTAACATCCTGGTGCCAGATTCCACAGCACACCTTCAGGGGTCTAGTGGAGTCCATGCCTCGACGGGTCAGGGCTGTTTTGGCACCAACACAATATTAGGAAGGTGGTCATAATGTTATTCCTGATCAGTGTATATTCTATGCTATTTTGTTGTATAGATAGTGTGAATAGTGTGTTCATGCTGAAAATTCCAACATAAAAAAAGTGCACTTAAAATACCGAAAAAGTGCACTTATTTAACTGAAAAAAGACACTTCATGCACTCAACTGTTGCAACTTTAATTATGCAGCAGAGGTGGAGAGACTATCAGACTCTGATGTTGGATGACAAAACCTTGTAATTTTATACACAAGATGGTAGAGTACACACAGTGCATCAGTAGAAATGCACAGTGTATAGTACATCATTTGGTACAGTGGATGCAGCACAGCGCATTGAGCCGCCGACAGTCAACGGGTGCACCGTTTTATTTCTGATGCACTCCGCGTGGTTGCTCTACATTCAACAACAGGAAAAATGGTTCTGGAACGTTCACTTCGATGCATCAAGTATCACAACATGACGACAGTCATGTCGACAATGTAGACGTGGTGTAAGAGCCATAGTTACGGAAAATCAAACTGCAATTTCAAATAGTGCTTTGACTTACAAACATTATCTCACACTCTATAAAATTGCATTTCTCCTTCCATTCCTCTTGGTCTCCTTATCTCTATCCATCTATTCCCCGTTTCCCTCTCTCGTTCAGTTGGTTGTGTCTCTTTGATGCTGTGTCAGTAGAGGAGAGTGAGAGAGTGAGTTACCGTGGATAATGAGCTTTAATCAGGCCCAGAGCTCACAGGAAGCACAATCATCAGAGTGCTGATGTTCAGACTAGCCACTCGCTGTGCCGCCCGCTTCCTTAACACACATACACACATACAGGGTATGTTCAGAACGCCATATCACCTGCTTTTCTGAAAGCGATAGTATATTTAGTATAGTATATTTAACTGTTGAAAATACTGCTGTATAAAACGCAGTACACTAGTGTTCTATTCTGAACATAGCCAAAAAAAGAGAAAAACTTACAATACACTCCAATGTGTGTGTTTATATTTGTGTTTGTGTTTCTTATCCCTCCAGATACGCTAATAGTAATCTATTTACTTGACCGACTTTGAAACTTGCTTGAAATGTAGATTAAACCTCTAATTTTTAGGGGTGCACTGAACTGCTCACATGAAGGAAAGCGTATGTATATTTATATATGTACACACAGTTACACACACTTATCTGCTTTTTGCAGACTACGGTGTGTGTGTGTGTGTGTGTGTGTGTGTGTGTGTGTGTGTGTGTGTGTGTGTGTGTGTGTGTATATATATATATATATATATATATATATATATGCGTGTATATGTGTAGCTCTGGAGTTTTACAAATGTTAAATATTCCCTTAGGCCTCGACAATGCGCCACATCCCACTCGCATTCTCACATGTACACGATACACTCATGTTCAATCACAGAGACCATCAGTTACACACTCCCTATCAAACACTAACTCTTTTACAAAGCCTAGTGAGCTGCACTGCTATATACTGTTTATGTAGTCAGCTACCTTAAGGTTAGCTAAAAAAAAAATAGAAGCGAGTGATTTGAAACGCTCTGTACTGTACATTGATGCAACTCTGCACACCGCACTAAATTGTACTCCTCACGTGAAGCACATGAGCAAAGTGCCTCACAATTGATAGTACTTCGGTACAAAGTCGGTAAAAAAATTAAATTAAAACATTTTAAATTCCGCTCAACAGCGCTTAAAACATCACATTTTTTAAAATTTCAGTACCGATTTAGTACCGAAGTCGGTACTTTTGACAACACTAATTCAGACACAACCACAATTTAAAAACAGTTTACCTAAAAATGTAAATAAATCTGAATATTGGATTGAGCCCCTGCCCTTTTAATCTGTAATAATAAAGTGCTCTTTTGATCGTATTGCGCTGCAGAACATGATTTCAACCGAGGGGGACCCTTTTATTTATAAATAATACTAACATAACACTAGGGCAGTCTAGCTACACAAAAAAGATGAGAAAAAATAAAAGTAAGTGGTCTATACTGCATATTTCAAGTCCTCTTAAGTTATATACAGTGGGGAGAACAAGTATTTGATACACTGCCGATTTTGCAGGTTTGCCCACTTACAAAGCATGTAGAGGTCTATAATTTTTATCATATGTACACTTCAACTGCGAGAGACGGAATCTAAAACAAAAATCCAGAAAATCACATTGTATGATTTTTAAATAATTAATTT
This sequence comes from Coreius guichenoti, assembly GCA_039654105.1. Classification (NCBI taxonomy): domain Eukaryota; kingdom Metazoa; phylum Chordata; class Actinopteri; order Cypriniformes; family Gobionidae; genus Coreius; species Coreius guichenoti. The sequence goes on from CM077191.1 coordinate 25,497,673, forward strand.
GCATTTTATTGCATGATATAAGTATTTGATCACCTACCAACCAGTAAGAATTCCGGCTCTCACAGACCTGTTAGTTTTTCTTTAAGAAGCCCTCCTGTTCTCCACTCATTACCTGTATTAACTGCACCTGTTTGAACTCATTACATTAACTCTGTATAAAAGACACCTGTCCACACACTCAATCAAACAGACTCCAACCTCTCCACAATGGCCAAGACCAGAGAGCTGTGTAAGGACATCAGGGATAAAATTGTAGACCTGCACAAGGCTGGGATGGGCTACAGGACAATAGGTAAGCAGCTTGGTGAGAAGGCAACAACTGTTGGCGCAATTATTAGAAAATGGCAGAAGTTTAAGATGACGGTCAATCTCCTTCGGTCTGGGGCACCATGCAAGATCTCACCTCGCGGGGCATCAATGATCATGAGGAAGGTAAGGGATCAGCCCAGAACTACACGGCAGGACCTGGTCAATGACCTGAAGAGAGCTGGGACCACAGTCTCAAAGAAAACCATTAGTAACACACTACGCCGTCATGGATTAAAATCCTGCAGTGCACGCAAGGTTCCCCTGCTCAAGCCAGCGCATGTCCAGGCCCATCTGAAGTTTGCCAATGACCATCTGGATGATCCAGAGGAGGAATGGGAGAAGGTCATGTGGTCTGATGAGACAAAAATAGAGCTTTTTGGTCTAAACTCCACTCGCCGTGTTTGGAGGAAGAAGAAGGATGAGTACAACCCTAAGAACACCATCCCAACCGTGAAGCATGGAGATGGAAACATCATTCTTTGGGGATGCTTTTCTGCAAAGGGGACAGGACGACTGCACCGTATTGAGGGGAGGATGGATGGGGCCATGTATCGCGAGATCTTGGCCAACAACCTCCTTCCCTCAGTAAGAGCATTGAAGATGGGTCGTGGCTGGGTCTTCCAGCATGACAACGACCCGAAACACACAGCCAGGGCAACTAAGGAGTGGCTCCGTAAGAAGCATCTCAAGGTCCTGGAGTGGCCTAGCCAGTCTCCAGACCTGAACCCAATAGAAAATCTTTGGAGGGAGCTGAAAGTCCGTATTGCCCAGCGACAGCCCCGAAACCTGAAGGATCTGGAGAAGGTCTGTATGGAGGAGTGGGCCAAAATCCCTGCTGCAGTGTGTGCAAACCTGGTCAAGAACTACAGAAAACATACAATCTCTGTAATTGCAAACAAAGGTTTCTGTACCAAATATTAAGTTCTGCTTTTCTGATGTCTTTCTGATTTTCTTTATGTCATGCAATAAAATGCAAATTAATTACTTAAAAATCATACAATGTGATTTTCTGGATTTTTGTTTTAGATTCCGTCACTCACAGTTGAAGTGTACCTATGATAAAAATTACAGACCTCTTCATGCTTTGCAAGTGGGCAAACCTGCAAAATCGGCAGTGTATCAAATACTTGTTCTCCCCACTGTAAACATGCATTTCTGACTTTTTTCTCACAATTGTGAGATATAAACTTGCAATTGCGAGTTATAAAGTCCAATTCTGAGGGGAAAAAGAACTGATGTTTTTCTCAGAATTACGAGTTTATATCACGCAATTCTGATTTTGTCTCGCAATTGCATGACATAGTCAGAATTGCAAGTTATAAACGCAACTGCAAGAAAAAGTCAGAATTGAGAGTTTATATCTCGCAATTCTGACTTTATAACTCACAATTCTGAGGAAAAAAGTCAGAATTGAGAGATAAAAAGTCGCAATTACCTTTTTTTATTTTTTATTCTGTGGCGGAAACAAGCTTCCATAGCTGACCTTTGAGGATTCAATTCAATCATACTAATAAGCAAAAATAATTTTAGATAAACATCACACCATTTGTGTTTCATTTAAGAAAGGGGGCCCTATCATACACCCGACACAACGCGACATGTGTTTTTTGATAGTTTCAGCCAACGCAGTTATTATTTTCACATCCAGCACCACGCTGTTTAAACAGCAAATGCAATCGCGCCCATCTGTTCGCCCATGGTCTGAAAACGACTGTATTTTTTGTGTTATTTAAAGGGCGCGTTAGTAATTTGCGCTTACATGCGGTTACACAACGCGCATACACTCTGCTTGTTACAGCACACAAACATTGTTAAATATGAAAAATAAAAGGATTCCTATCTGGAGAAGCGTTCAGTCTTTCCGCTTGCAAATTCCGCCATGTAAATAGCGAATCCGCCATGGTGCAAGCGCAACTGGCTTTTAAAGGGAATGGGAGATGAGACTCTGATTGGTTTATTGCACGTTACACCCAAAACACACACATGAATCATTAAGAAACTAGGGACAAGCCTTTTAGACCATGCGCGCCGACCAATTTTTCCGTTGTTAAACTAGCAAAAGTGGATTCAGACACGCCCTAAGTGCACCTCCGCCATGCGCTCAGATCGTTAAAATAGGGCCCAGAGTGTTGAACTTTCTTCTTCTGTGTCCTATTCTTCTGCGATCCAGAATGGCAGCACAGCTGATTTGTTTTGAGCTGCGCCCTCTACTGTACAGGCGTGAATTTTCATTATTTTCAGCCTGAAGCTTATTTCACTTTTGGTGTGAAGGCCTTTACATTTGCCAAATACGCAAAAGTAACAACGCATTACTTTTACTATTAGTTACTTTTTTAGGGAGTAACACAATATTGTAATGCAGTCATTTTAAAAGTAATTTTTCCCAACACTGATGGTCACTATTGACTATCACTGTACAGAAAAGTGCAGCATGGACATTCTGCAAAACATTTCCTTTTGTGTTCCACAGAAAAAAACGAGTCCAGATGGTTTCAAAAGATATGAGTGTGAGTGAATGAATACAGAATTTCATATTTATTTAAGCCCAAACTGAAATCCTTATCTAACTCTCATAGCTTCCATAACATCATCTTTTTATATCTAATCCTCTTTCTTATAATCCTTCATCGCGGCTGCTGTGAATTTGGCCGTGTGTGCTTGTGTGGACTTCATATGTTTATGTCCTCTACCTCTACATATAAAATCAGAGGTGTGGACACTTGAACGAATTACTGTGAGAATCTCATTCCCAGTGGTACACGGCGTCTGGACGTAGGTGCCAGGTCGGAAACAGAGAATGCAACATTTGCATTTAAAAAGGTGACATTTGCAATGCTGGTCTGGAGGCGCAGGAATGAGAGGAGAGACAGGTGCTGGGATAGCCCATATTCATCTCGGTGACAGGACGACAACAATGAGAATGTCAAAGCCAAGAGTAAGACAGCACACCAAATCGCACACAAACACACACGCTCTGAACAGAGGCCGCTGTCCAAAATAACCCTGACAATCCACCCCCCTCATCTCTCAAACCCATGTGGAGATAAACTGGTGGCTGTTCAAATCGACTTTTACCTCACACCGAAGTAATTACATGAAAACAACGGCTGAAAATTGTAATATCTGTTGTAGTCGCATTAAACTTCAAGTTCAAGCGGGGTAGTACATGCATTATTTATGTGATATGTGGAATAAATTATAACGTAAACACAGACTGTTTAGACCTGAGGAGCATATGATTAGTGTGAGTTTAAACGTCTTCATTGTTTCTGAAGTGCAGTCGGGTCGTTTGGAGTTCATGTGGAAGTGCTGGAGCTGATGAGACGCAGATATGGGGCTTGTTTGCTCTGTGAGGGGTTCTGATTGGCTGCCATGAAGCGCAGAGAGCAGTGTTTTAACAATTTCCACGTTTTTTTGAACATGGTACAATAGTGATGCCATGTACCATACCATTTTTCTTTAGACTACATTACTAGACTAAAAGTTAGACTGAATTTAAATGTAAGCGTTCTCTCTCTCTCTCTCTCTCTCTCTCTCTCTCTCTCTCTCTCTCTCTCTCTCTCTCTCTCTCTCTCTACCCATCTATCCATCTATCTATCCATCTATCCACCCATCTATCCATTTATCTATCTATCCACCCATTCATCTATCCACCCATCTATCATCCATCCATCTACCCACCCATCTATCTACCCACCTATCTATCTATCTATCCATCCATCCATCCATCCATCCATCCATCCATCCATCCATCTATCTATCTATCTATCTATCCACCCATCTATCTATCCATTTATCCACACATCTATCTATCCATCTATCTATCTATCATCTTTCCACCCATCCATGCATCCATCCATCCATCCATCCATCCATCCATCCATCCATCCATCCATCCATCCATCCATCCATCCATCCATCTATCTATCTATCTATCTATCTATCTATCTATCTATCTACCCATCCACCTATCCATCCATCTATCCATCCATCCATCTATCTATCCATCTTTCCACCTATCTATCTATCCATCCATCCATCCATCCCATCCCATGCACCATTCATCCATCCATCCATCCATCCATCCATCCATCCATCCATCCATCCATCCATCCATCTATCTATCTATCTATCTATCTATCTATCTATCTATCTATCTATCTATCTATCTATCCATCTATCCATCCATTTATCTATCCACCCATCTATCCACCCATCTATCTATCTATCTATCTATCTATCTATCTATCTATCTATCTATCTATCTATCTATCTATCTATCTATCTATCTATCTATCTATCTATCTATCTATCTATCTATCTATCTATCCATCCAGTACCGGTCAAAAGTTTGGAAACATTGCTATTTTCAATGTTTTTGAAAGAAGTCTCTTATGCTCAAAGTCTGCATTTAATTTATCAAAAATACAGAAAAAAAATAATATTGTGAAATATTATTACAATTAAATAATGGTTTTCTATTTTAATATACTTTCAAATGCAATTTATTTCTGTGATGGTAAAGCTGAATTTTCAGCATCATTACTCCAGTATTCAGTGTCACATGATCCTTCAGAAATCATTCTAATATGATGATTTATTATCAATGCCGATAACTGCTGTACTGCTTAATATTTTTTTGGAGACTTTTTTCAGGATTCTTTGATGAATAAAAAGTAAAAAAAAAAAAAAAAAAGAACTGCATTTATTCAAAATAAAAAAATTTTGTAACAATATACACTACCGTTCAAAAGTTTGTGGTCAGTTATTTTTTTCTTTCTTTTTTTTTTTAAAGAAATTAATACTTTTATTCAGCAAGGATGTTAAATTGATTAAAAAAAAAAAAGTGATAGTAAAGATCTATATTGTTAGAAAAGATTTCTATTTTCAATATATGCTATTCTTTTTAACTTTTTTTCATCAACGAATCCTGAAAAAAGTATCACACATTCCAAAAAAATATTAAATATTAATATAACATTAACTGTTTCCGACATTGATAATAACGGAGTATCAAATCATCATATTAGAATGATTTCTGAAGGATCATGTGACATTGAAGACTAGAGTAACGGCTGATGAAAATGTAGCTTTGCATCACAGAAATAAATTATATTTTAAAGTATAATAAAATAGAAAACCAATATTTTAAATTATAATATTATTTCACAATATTAGTTTTTTTTCTGTATTTTTGATCAAATAAATGCAGGTTTGATGAGCATAAGAGACTTCTTTCAAAAACATTAAAAATAGTATTATGTCCATCTTTTGACCGACACACACAAGCACACCAAATATGTGGAACTGAACTATATTTTGGTTGCGTCCAAAAGATTAGGTGATTGTATATGTTGTACAATGTTTATTAAAAACATAACTGGTGTGTATTTTGTTGGCAGTCCTACAGAAACCTAGTCTCTAAGCCTCAGGTGCTGCATGTTTCCAAAAAGATCTTAATTTGGGCCTCTGCCTCCTGGCAAAAACCTCAAATGCGTAAATATCTGAAAGAATTGCAGTGTTCAAGGTCTCTAATCTTGCTGAGTTTATTTATTGCTGCTTGTCCCTGGCCAAATCCCTTCCTCATTAAAATCCGTTAGAGCAAAAGCTAACAGTTACTATGCAAGTATGCGTCCAAAATTATATATTTTAAGTATATGTATTAGATTATATTCTAAATTAAGGCATTCTACAAGCTTGCCCCCATTTCCAAATAATAACAAGCACCTCATAATTTAATATGCCTCCCTTGAAAGACAATTATCCTTAATCAGGTTCTTTCATCTTCAGTTTCATTCTCTGTGTTCCCAAGACTGCTTTTATCAGAGGAAATAATTATGGGCCAACTACTACCAAGAGTATAGTTTTACAGGCAATAAATAACATTATGTGGTTGTTTCATTCATTAATTCATTTGTTTTATCTTTAATTTTAAACAACTTTAGGAAAAACTAGAGGCAGAAATGAACGCATTAAACACCCAGCACCCAAAAATGATAATTCTGTCATTATTCACTCACCCTCACATTGTTCCAAACCTGTATGACTTCAGGCAAGATATTCATGCTGTTATTTTAGATACGATAATAGTGAACATTGGCCAGCTCCAAAAATATCATAAAAGTATCATAAAGTAGTCAATATGACTTACAAGTGCATTCTGTTTTATATGTGCATTATGTCCATAATGAAAGCGAATGATAGCTGTGTGTGTTAGAAACAATTTAACAGCAAATTAAACAGCAATTGTTGATTCTCTGACTCTGACAGTCCTAAGATACATTTCTGCTCAGTTTCATACCCCTTGCAGAATATGCAATCTTTTAATAATTTCAACAAAATAAGAGGGATCTGGGATCATAAAAATGATTGGGATCATAAAAATGATTGGGATCATAAAAATGATTGGGATCATAAAAATGAAAAAGTTACTTTTATTTAGTACTGTCCTGAATAAGTTATTTCACATATGACAGATGACTGAATTTATACAAATTGCCACATTCAAAAATGTACAAACCCTTGAATCTTAACTGTCTGTCGGTACTTGGATGATCCACGACTGTTTTCATGTTTCATGTGAAGTAATTTCTTTTTTGCAATTGCGAGATTATATCTCACAATTCTGACTTCTTTTCTAAGAATTGTGAGATATAAATTGACTGCAAGGAAAAAAGGGGAAAAAATACTGTTTTTCTCGACTAAATTGCGACTAAAATAAAACAATTAAAAAGTTCACAATTCTGACTATAACACGCAATTGTGAGTTTAAATCTCGCAATTATGAGAAAAAAAAAGTCAGAATTGTGAGATAAAAAGTCGCAATTATCTTTTTAATTTTTTTTTTATATTTAGTGGCGGAAACAAGCTTCCATGAAACAATGCATTAAGAGCAAGGGGTGAAAACTTTTGAACAGGATGATGTATACATTTTTCTTATTTTGTTTAAAGATCATATTTTTTCATTTAGTACTGCCCTTCAGAAACTAATAACTACATGTTTCCCAGAAGACAAAATGAGTACAATTTAACCTGTTCATCCAATTCAAAACGTTTACACACCCCAGATCTTAATGCATTGTGTTGCCTTTTTGAACATTAATATATATATATTTTTTTCTTTTTTCTAAGATTGTCTGCATTTTTTTGTGGAAAACTGATGTTTAAAATAATATGCAGAGGAAAACCAAGTCCTATGTTTGGTGGTCCCTTTGTGTTGCATACCTTATTAGTTTTCCAAAGTATTCTAAAGTATTTAGATTTACCCTCTGAGCCCTGAGCTGTTTTCTGGGCCCTGGAGGTGTTTTGACATGCCCTGACATTTGTGCTTATTTCTGTTACTTGTAACATTTTCATGGCTAAAGTCTGATTACTCTGTATTCAGCACAAACTCTGCTACAATAATATGTGAGCAGCATGTATGTAAAAGTTTGTAGTTTTGAGAAAATGACGTTTATGCGTGGTTTGTGGAAAGAAAAAAAAATTAAGTCACTGTTATAAGGCTATAAAACCCATACTGAATATTTGTTCACAAGACTTTTGAAAACTGGATCACGTAGGCTAGAATTTTTGCTTCAGGACGATGTAAAAATCACTCTGGCCACTCATTCACAAAAAACAATATGTTGATTTAAAATTTGTAAGACATGTTTTGTGTCAGGAAGGTTTATGCGGGGAGGGTGTGAATCATCATGAATATTGATGTGTTTCACACCTGATGTTCCTGCCACGTCTAAAGGCGTTTTACTCGAACACACCTAGTTTGCAGAACAAACTAAACACTCCCATGGTGTCTGCCGTTGATAAACGTTTTCATCTCGCTGAGGCATAGACGCGCCTGGGAAAAACGAGTGCGCCACACCACATGAGCGTCACAACGCCTCTATTTTGCTCTCTATTTTGTGTGCGCTTGTCGCGCGTCTACATTTAAAATAACGAACTTGAGCGTGCAAAAGACGCAACATATGTGAACGACCCCTTAGTCAGTGGTTAGATCAGCATAGCAGTCAATAAACGGGACAAGGGAGGTCACGTACGGGACATTTAGGCCCAATATACGGGACGTCCGGGCTAATACGGGACAGTTGGCAACCCTACTTTTATATTATGCTGTGCTTAATATTATAGAGCATAAAAAACCCTCATGTCGCACGTGTATCTTTATTTAGCATTGAAAGGTTGCCTACCTGTCTATATTTCATTTTCAATCGCTTTGCGAGCGTGGGTGTAGTCACATTAAAGATAATGAGGCTGCTCTTGAGGAACTCTACCTCTCGCTGTTTTCATACGGATTACATAAACAGAGAATATTTGTTTTTTATATAAATTACTTAATTACGCATTCTAAAGAGATATCTGTCATGTGTGTGTGGCAAGTATTCGCTGAGTTACAGCTCATTTTCAGACGCATTTCAGGGTGGACTTCACGGAGAGACAGACGTTAGAACATGCATCTTGTTTGTTTTCTTTATTTAGCAAAAAGCACAACATTTAAGTAGACAGTAGTACACAAATAAAAGTAGACACTTTAAGCTTTGTAAAGACATATCTTTCATGTCTGTGAGGCCAAAAAAGACGGAGTATTTTAAGTTGTTTTTGATTGTTCTTCGGATTCAGAGGGTTAAGTTACAAAACTTCAAAACTTACAAAAACTTGTAATCTAATGAAATACATTACAAATTACTTTTTAAAGCATGTATTTTGTAATCTGTAGTGAAAAACATTTTAAAAGTAACCTTGCCAACCCTGATTTTTGAATATATGCAAATGAGCTACAACAAAGGGAACGATTTTCAGTGAATAAATACTTACATTTTAAACTTTTTTAACACAAAGTTATACAGTATAACTTCAGAAGACTTGACAAATATAGTGCATGAGTTATACTGACTACTTTTATGGTACTTTTTGTCATTTTTGGAGCTTAAGAGCCTTTAGTCATCAGTCAGTTTCATTGTATGGAAAAGAGCAGCGTTGACATTCTGCAAAATTTCTCCTTTTGTGTTTCATAGAAGAAAGTAAGTCATATCAAGTTTTGGGTGAGTAAATGATGCCAATTTAAATTTGGGAGTGAATTATTTCTATTTTTGTGTGTAAATCTGCTATTTCCAATGGAAGAATGAAATCTTACCTTCATTAACACGGATTCGCTGAGCTTTTCTCGGTTTACAATCTTTATGGCGACTTTCTGACATGTGACACAGTGGACCCCGAGCTTTACAAGGCCTAGAGGGAAAAAAAAGAAGAAAGAAAAGGTTGAAAGAAAAATATTGGTCTAATCATTGGTTTGCATCCACAACATTGGTCTGCAACACGGGTGAGCAATTTATTTGCTCACAATTTAATCACAACTGCGCAAAAACTCTCTCACAGGCCATTTCCTTTCACACACCAAAACGCAAGCGTGTTTCCCTTGGGATCTGGGAGACGCTCCAGTCATATCTCAAGACCAATGGTGTCAGGTATAGTAGATAAGCAAAACTGCGAGCCAAATTGATGGTGTACAGTAAACTAAAGGCCTTTCTGCTTTATCACTCGCGACGTGGAGTTTCATGGTGCACGAGCAGCACGGTGGCTCAAGGAAATCGTTTCTACAACATCCGCCACACAGTTAACACTTTTATTTGTCAAAGTGTTGAATGTTTACAGGCTTGCAGAGCCATGCTTCATGGTTCCCCTCTCTTCTCGACACTACAACACTTTCAAGGACTTTCTAAAGAAAAATCTTTAGCGTAAATACCTCAGGTCCTTCCATGATTGTTGAGCAAGCATTTTCAAACTAAACAAAAAACACTAAAGGCGATTCAGCAAAGTTGTTTGCTGCACCGCGAATTGTTGGGTAGATAGGGAGGGTTTGACGCCTGTGTGAGACAAGATAATGAATGTTTCATATCCTAAGGTGCACGCGTATCGGAAAACTGACAAGCGCATAAACGAAAAATGCTGTGATTTGCAAAGAGGATGCAGTGAATGTTTTTAGTTTGTAATAAAGTGTAAGAAACCCCCACCTCATGCCAACCAAATCCTCGTCCCTGATGACACTCAACAGACACTCTTGAACAACCTCTGCTCTCATGTGACTCAATGGCTCTTTACAAGCTAAGGAAAAATGGCTGGTTTTGAAGGGTTTTAAGATGGAGTACACAACTGCTGAAGAGGAGATGGAATGGCAAATTCTGTTTTTATGTCTTGAATGGAACTGTGCTATTATATTATATTATATTAATTACATTATATTATATTATTATATTATATATGAGCAATATCACACTCGTATCCGTGTGATATGGCTGTTAGGGATGTGACAGTGAGGACATTTTTCCACCGGTTAATCGTTGTGTGACAACACCGATAAAACCAGTATCACCGGCGGGGGCTTTTCAAATCGCTAATTTTAAACCGAAAGTAAAATGCGCATGACCGCTCAGGCATTCATAACGGAGCGGTGCGGAGCAAAGCGAGTCTTTTCAATGAATTCCTATGAAAGTTAAGCTTCCATAGGCATGAAGTGAAAACGCACCAGACTGGACATGCACCGTGAATGACTGTGTGGTCGTGAATGAATGACAGTGCAGCCGTAAATGTGTGTGCACTGTGCAGCCGTGAATAAATGACTGCGGCGGTAAATGCGTGTGCACTGTGCAGCCATGAATGAATGACTGTGCAGCCGTAAATGCGTGTGCACTGTGCGGCGGTAAATGCGTGTGCACTGGGCAGCCGTGAATGAATGACTGGGCAGCCGTAAATGAGTGTGCACTGTGCGGCCGTGAATGAATGACAGTGCAGCCGTAAATGTGTGCGCACTGTGCGGCCGTGAATGAAAACCCATGCGGCCGTGCTCATTTTACTTTCGGTTTAGAATTAGCGCCAATTTGGGGGCGGATTGCTTGAATTGTGGGTTCATCAGCCTATTATTCTTAACGAAAAATACAACAACAACACAGTACAATGACAAACTCACTTAAGCGCTTTTACATTTCGCTTTGAAACCAAATCTTCCGCGATCATCTTGTCTGTCAGCTCCTCACTCTCTGATGAATGAAATCTGACTCCTGCTGCTGGTCTGTGCTGTGACTCTCATTCGGCTCACACTGTATTGAGCAGACACGTTCAGTTTTTAATTGTAGTGTCTGTTCTCTAACTGAACTAAATGACTTTATTACTATGAAAATCAAAACGACGGTGGGGGCGGTGCCGCGGTGGGCAAGTGATGTAACCAGTGTTTTGTAACACCAGCAACAGCGACTATCGCAGCAAGCCTAATGGCTGTATATCAGCACGGCTGTGATTTGGCTGTAGGTAATCACAGCGGGCTGATATACAGCCATATCACACGGCTACGAGTGTGATATTGCATTTATACAACAGTTCGATGGCACACGGGAGTAAATAAACAAGAAACAACAACGGAGTGTCTAAAAACTACTAAAAACTACTTGTGCAGAACTACTTCCTTCCCACGGATTCAAATCTCAAGTTGACAGTTTAACAGTTGAGCCCAAGCCTCTGTTACTAATTATAAAACGCCACTTTAGAACTAGTAACGAAGGAACGTTGAGTCGCTTCATTGAAGCTTATTGTATGATGTAGAGTATTATGGTATTATGAGAGAGAGATTGACTAAACGAGTGTATTACCTGCAACTGATATAGTATTCATTCTTCAGGTTGATGTCCATAATATCCATTATAAAAAATCTGTTTAAATGTCCGCTGAGGAAAGCGATATCATTGTCCTTTTAAAAGATTTCTGAAGACAGCGCTAAAACAACCTTGTTTACAACCAGTCACTCATAAAGACAGTCTTTGCCGCCATCTAGTGGTTTAATAATGTAACTGTCACTGAATTCGAAATTACAATCACTGACGGACCCTTTCTCAATACCAAATACGGCATATTATTTATATAAAGTAATATTTATTGAACAATAATATTTAAATCAACAAAAAAAAGCCATTATAAAGACAATAGAAAATAAACACATGCAAACAATTCAGTCAAACGTACAAAACCAGCGCTGTAGTAGGCCCTACAGGATTTAAGATAAACAGCGTTAAATATAAAGTTATCACACTTAATTTTCCCTTTAACCCAAATCGATTTGCTCTGGAACAAGTAATGGATTAACAAGACCAAAGATTGCCCGTTTGAATATCTCATGTTTAACCACTCTACATACAGTAAGAGCCAGCGGCAAATTCCCGAATGACTGGCCGAGAGGAAGCTGTTCTCAGTGGGTACATATCCGCCATGACAGTCGCTTCAAGCGGAGTGATACAAACGGTGAAGCGGTTTGAGTGCCGATACTGTGTGAATATCGCACGGCTGGAAAAGGTTCTCAGATTCGAGAACCTGTGGATGTGGATGTGGGATGTGGGATGTGGGATGTGTGATGTGTGATGTGTGATGTGTGATGTGTGATGTGTGATGTGTGATATTATCACACTCTTATTCAAGCAAATGCTTTCAAACCATTCAAGCACAGCAAGACAAAAGAGAACGTGCTGTGTGTGAATGTCCTGACTATGTGACACACACATACACGTGCGCACAGACAGCGCATCAGAATTCTCTTTCACGCTTAAACAATAACACAGAATTGTGCAAAAATGCCTGTTTTGTCAAGTATTCTCAAAAGAGTAGTCTTACATGAGTTAAATAACGTCTTAAATGAACGTAAAGAAAAAAATGAGATGCGCGTGACAGCCGTCAGATCCGCATCATGTTCAGCAGCGGAAGATCTTAAAGTGACAGCAGCCTAATAAACCAGTTGCTGTGATGTCTGTCATTAATGTTAATCAAAGAACAAATGGAACAGAAAATTGTAAATTGTAGCTTTAATAAGGATTAATCTTTATTTAATGAATAATTCATGCAGTTAAGACTGCAAAGTGTTTGATAACTTTATTCAATTTCTGTATATTGATTATATATGGCCACAGGTAATTATTACATTTATTATAATGGTTTTATGTGAAGATTGTTTCAGGTTCACTTAAATTAAAAGTTCTTTTAAAGCCTAATAAATGTTGAAATTGATAGCTTTCAATTATACTGTAATGTTGAATGTCTATCATTAATGTTTACAAAAAAAAAAAAATTTCATAGAGACATCAGTAGCAGTATTAGTATCAGTGATACTGGTCTTCATTCATAAAAAGATGCCATTACATGTATAACATTTAAAATATACTGTCTTTAAGTTGTTTCTATATTAATTTGAAAAGTAACTGTGAGATTATTACAATATAAAAAGTGTGCGCAAACTGCTAATTGGTGACCTCTGATATAGGGATACATTATACGGTAAACCTTTCAGAGCGCTCACTTCAGGTGCTCTGCCCTACCATAGAGGATAGAGACAGAGAGGGAATATCATTCAAATGTCAGCTGCAGCTAATTAAACAATAATGACACTTGACAGCGAACTCAACAGTCGGCAAGACCATTAGTATGGATCATCAGCAGCCACAAATAAAGCAAAAAGCAAAAAGCAAAAAATCTCATAATGAGGAAAACAGGAATAAAAATACCCCCAAAAACGAAAAACCAAAATGTCCTTTCTCATAATCAAAGGCTTCTGTTTATGAGATTCAGAGGCAAGGAATTTCATGCACTTTGAGCACTGTGACCTATTCCAGCGAGCTATGATAATACATAAAGACATTAGCACAAAATATATGTAAAGAGCATATCACAGTCAGACGTCATACATTATCACAAAGATAGTGTATTAAGTCCAAGAGCAGAAGAAATGGCCTTATCAAAAAGAAGAAAAAAAGCCATGCGACAGGGAAACTGCTCAACGAAACTCTTCGTGTGCACTCCATCTGCTCTGATAAGAACTCAAGAACACTTGGTCGAGTCACAGCGTATAACTGACAACAGGGCGGCCGCTCGCTCTGTATCGATTTCCGTCTTTGTGCACCATCCCAATCAATAAAATTAAAAGAGCTCCTGTCCACTGCAACATCATAATAATGGTCAAAAACACAATATTCACCTTGACCGAAGATTTTATAAATGCATTAGCATATATTGCAGTAGCCAATAGTTGAGTAGATAATAACATAGTTTATAGAGGCATAACATTATGACCACTGACAGGTGAAGTGATTATCTCTTCATCACGGCACCTTAGTGGGTGGGATATATTAGGCAGCAAGTGAACATTTTGTCTTCAAAGTTGATGTGTTAGAAGCAGGAAAAATGAGCATGTGTAAGGATTTGAGCGAGTTTGACAAGGGCCAAATTGTGATGGCTAGACGATTGGGTCAGATCATCTCCAAAACTGCAGCTCTTGTGGGGTGTTCCCGGTCTGCAGTGGTCAGTATCTATCAAAAGTGGTTCAAGGAAGGAACAGTGGTGAACCAGCGACAGGGTCATGGCTCCAAGGCTCATTGATGCACGTGTGGAGCGAAGGCTGGCCCGTGTGGTCCGATCAAACAGACGAGCTACTGTAGCTCAAATTGCTCAAGAAGTTAATGCTGGTTCTGATAGAAAGGTGTCAGAATACACAGTGCATCGCAGTTTGTTACGTATGGGTCATCATTTTATGCCTGATCGTGTATATTTATGCAATAAATGAAAGACCAGCTGAACATTATAAGGATAGCATATTTTGTCATTTTACTCAATAACTGTCCATTTTTGAGTCACCGTTCTTACCAAAAAAATACTGTTCTGGTACCATGGTATACTGAATGATTTCCATTTAAAAATTTGATTGAAAACAGGGAACACACACGAAAACAGAAATAATATTTAATAGTATAAAATGTTTGAAAGGGAACAATGTTTATTTAAAATTGTTGATAAATAGCGTAAATAAAAAATAAAATAAATGTAAATAAAATTATGCTGGCTGATTAAATTGAGAATCACACTCCAACATGTTATAATGGCAAAATCATAACCCAATATATAATTTCATCATGACGATAACATTTCCATGCCCAACGTGTCTCTGTATGACGCTAAAGGTTTCTCATTTAAATCAATGGAGCACTGCGTGTCGAAAAAATGATGCTAAAGGGGTACCCTGTGCGTTAAAAAGTGACACCGAAGGGTCCTGACCAAGCATCAATATGTGACGAGTTGGGTGTGAGAACGTGTTGAAAATATAAGGTAGAGTCGCATTTTTTACACCTCCAGAATGAGAAAATGGGCAGTTTTATCCCCTCAGGCTATATTCAGTCTGAACAGTTAAAACTTTCATTACTATACATTGTCTATCATAACTGTCCATTTTAACATCTCAAAATTGTATATCTGTAAATAACATCTTAAACTGTACACATGTAAATAATCTGTACATTCATAAAACTGTAATATTAATGTAATATTGTCACGTGTATGTTCTGTTTAGTTCATTTTCTGTCATGTCTGCATTAGTTCTCATTACTTAATCTCCGGCCAGCAGTGCCTGTTTAGTTCCCTCATTTACCATGTGTATTTATTCTCCCTGTTCTGTTCAGTCCTTTGTCCGTTATTGTTAGTGTGAATGTGGTCGTGCGTTAATTAAAGACATTGTATTCTCACCATTTCCTTCGTTGTGGCCTTTCTCAACCACCA
Source organism: Coreius guichenoti (assembly GCA_039654105.1). Classification (NCBI taxonomy): domain Eukaryota; kingdom Metazoa; phylum Chordata; class Actinopteri; order Cypriniformes; family Gobionidae; genus Coreius; species Coreius guichenoti. The sequence goes on from CM077191.1 coordinate 25,513,555, forward strand.
ACCCATGACAACTATATTGCATTATTTAAATTTTGTTTTCTTTATAATATTACTATTGTGTTATATTTCATTTTTGTGTAATTCCTATGTATGTCTGCACTATATCTGATACTTCCTTCTGCACTGGAAGCTCCTGTCACCCTTGTGTGTGTAAACATACTTGGCAATAAAGCTCTTTCTGATTCTGATTTTCACAATGAGCCTAGGTTGTAGCTTTCCTTACTACTTAAGGAAAGATAATAATGAAGAGTGTTTGCAAGGTGGTGTCTTTGCAGTCAGTAGAGTTCAGGACTGAATTGTGATTGCAGTTTGAATTTAAGGAAGGAAAGCAGAAGGAAAATTCAATTGAATTAAAAGAAAATCAAGTCAAGTCACCTTCATTTTTATAGTGCTTTTTACAATATAGATTGTTTCAAAGCAGCTTTACAGTGATAATAGGATTAATGGAAGAGAGATTGTTTGTCTGTAATGAAAAAATCATTAGTTATTTACTTTGGGACTACTTAAACACCATTAAAAATAGAAAACTTTTAATTTGTTCTGGCCATTTGCATGGCAACAGTGTTTGGTGGCTTGAGAACGCAAACTTTGAAATGGGTTTTGAAATAGTTTTGAAACGATACAGTTATCATCTTCGTGTAAACTTTAAAAAAAACGTGAATCTGTGAGAACGGTGACAACATGCACGTAAGCATTACATATTTAGTTTATAGGCAAGCGCGTTTGAATACGTATGTCTAAATATCTAAATTACGACATATGCTCTCAATGCAAAATGCAGAACAGTTAGTTCATGCGTTCATGACCTCAAGGCTAGATTATTGTAATGCTCTACTGGGTGGTTGCCCTGCATGCTTAATAAATAAACTGCAGCTGGTCCAAAACGCAGCAGCTAGAGTTCTTACTAGAACCAGGAAGTATGACCATATTAGCCCAGTTCTGTCAACACTGCATTGGCTCCCTATTAAACATTGCATACATTTTAAAATCTTGCTGATTACTTACAAAGCACTAAATAGTTTAGCTCCCCAGTACTTGAGCGAGCTCTTAACGCATTATAGTCCTTCACGTCTATTGCGATCTCAAAACTCCAGCCAGTTGATAATACCTAGAATATCAAAATCAACTGCAGGCGGTCGATCCTTTTCCTATTTAGCACCTAAACTCTGGAACAGTCTTCCTAGCATTGTTCGGGAAGCAGACACACGCTGTCAGTTCAAATCTAGACTAAAAATGCATTTCTTTAACCTGGCATATACATAGAACATTATCAATTTTGTTAAACTACGCACCTGCGCACATACGTATTCAAACGCGCTTGCCTATAGACTAAACACGTAATGCTTGCGTGCATACCGTCACCGTTCTCACAGATTTTTTTTTAAAGTTTACATGAAGATGATAACGGTATCATTTCAAAACTATTTCAAAACCTGTTTCAAGGTTTGCGTTCTCTAGCCGCCGGGCGCTGTTGCCGTGCGGATGAGCGACCGGAACGCATTGAGAGTTTTCTATTTTGGTTGAAAATGGTGTCGTGTAAGTGGCCCCAAAGTAAATAACTAATGATTATTTACAATGGAAATGAATCAATCAAAAACTTACTTTAGCTGGACAATAACTTTTTCTAGAGCTGATGTACTGCCAAAACAATCTCTTCCATTAATTTCCTATTGTCACTGTAAAGCTGCTTTGAAACAATCTATATTGTGAAAAGCGCTATATAAATGAAGGTGACTTGACGTGCGCAGGCACAGAGTTCCTACAACTAATATTTGTAACTAGAAAAGTTTGTCAGTACAAACTTTGAATGTAGACTTGACAAAGCCTTAAACAAGTTTTTAACTTTGTAAAGGTTTACAGACATACAGATAGATACAGTATGTATGTATGTATGTATGTATGTAGGTATGTATGTAGGTATGTAGGTAGGTAGGTAGGTAGGTAGATAGATGGGTGGGTGGGTGGGTGGGAAGGTAGATAGATGGGTGGGTGGGTGGGTGGGTGGGAAGGTAGATAGATGGATGGATGGATGGATGGATGGATGGATAGGTGGGTAGATAGATAGATAGATAGATGGATAGATGGATAGATGGATAGATGGACAGATGGATAGATGATAGATGGATAGATAGATAGATGGATAGATAGATAGATGGATAGATGGATAGATAGGTGGGTAGATAGATGGGTGGGTAGATGGGTGGATAGATGGATGGATGGATGGATGGATGGATGGATGGATGGACGGATAGATGGATAGATAGATACTCTCAGAAATGTGTTTTGGACAATACTACCTAAAATGTGGGTACTACCTAGAAAACAACCAACAAATAGAACAAATGGAAAAGTTTCCTAAGCCCTGCACATATGTGGCTCCCATAACCGCCTCCTTATTCTAATGAGCCCCTCATGAATTATTCAAAAATCTATAATTATGCATTCCTTTTGCTGACGTGGAGTTTGAGGCATTAAAAATAGATCTGAGCGGAACGGCAGCACAAGCCCCAGTGGAGTCACGCTGCTGTGTTTTGACTGCTTCTCTTTTTCCTCGCCACCGCTAGATCCGCAATGATCTTGGCCTGTCGACCAGGAGGATGTTTTTTTCTGACAGGCCCTATCTCGTTGTCCCCGTCCCACTCTGGACGCGTCACTGACAGGCTGAGGGGAATCTGGATCCCTCACGACAGTGCTGCTAAATTCTGTTGATGGGGTGGCCAGGGGGTTTTGCCGAAAGCATTTTTTTTTGTGTTTTTTTTTGCTTTAAAAGCGTGAGTCGCCGCTGCAACTTCAAGGACTGGTGTTTTTCCCGGCAGTGTACACATACATGCTTTTGGACGTGGGTGTCTGTCATTTTTGCCAAAAGACCTTTACTGCTCAGTCTTATGATACCTTCCCCCCGGTAGGGGTGATCAAATTTTGAGGAGGTGCATGCATACATTTGAATGTCAATTAGACTCCGCTGACAGGTTTGGCGACGTGTGCAGACAGTCAAGTGTTTGGTTGTTGAAGCAAACGCAGTCACACGTGACAAACTGGGCCACCTACTGTCATCTGTATACCACCATAGTGTGGGTAAATGTTCAATATAAGGTTTAATATCTGTCTACTCCTACAGGAAATAAATTCTCATGCTTTTCTGCCTTAAAGATGCCATATTCTACACCTTTGTAACATTTAGTGTATTTGTCATTGGTGTTGTTTTAAAATATGGAGCTAAACAACTTAGCCCTTTAAATAATACAATTTAAATAGCTGAAAAAGATCCACTACACTACATAGAGAAACAAAGAAATAATATATACACTGAAGTGCCTTACGTACCTGCATTTACCCTATATTTTTCTTTAAAGTCCATTTATAATGCTTTCTCCAGTTTTCAACCAGTTCTTAAGGCTGAAGTTTCTGTTTTTAAAGGCTACTGTACCTATAAGACTGCTTTATGCAAATGAGCTATTGATTGGCTATCCTCAGCATACCAGCATTGAAAATAAGCATTGATTTAACTTTTTAAAACTGACATTTAAATCAAATGCTGTTTTTGAAGGCTATTGTACCTTTAAGTCATCTATATACAGTGGGGAGAACAAGTATTTGATACACTGCTGTTTTTCCAGGTTTGCCCACTTACAAAGCATGTAGAGGTCTGTAATTTTTATCATAGGTACTCTTTAACTGTGACAGACGGAATCTAAAACAAAAATCCAGAAAATCACATTGTATGATTTTTAAATAATTAATTTGCATTTTATTGCATGACATAAGTATTTGATCATCTACCAACCAGTAAGAATTCCGGCTCTCACAAACCTGTTAGTTTTTCTTTAAGAAGCTCTCCTGTTCTCCACTCATTACCTGTATTAACTACACCTGTTTGAACTCGTTACCTGTATAAAAGACACCTGTCCACACACTCAATCAAACAGACTCCAACCTCTCCACAATGGCCAAGACCAGAGAGCTGTGTAAGGACATCAGGGATAAAATTGTAGACCTGCACAAGGCTGGGATGGGCTACAGGACAATAGGCAAGCAGCTTGGTGAGAAGGCAACAACTGTTGGCGCAATTATTAGAAAATGGAAGAAGTTCAAGATGACGGTCAATCTCCCTTGGTCTGGGGCACCATGCAAGATCTCACCTCGTGGGGCATCAGTGGTCATGAGGAAGGTGAGGGATCAGCCCAGAACTACACGGCAGGACCTGGTCAATGACCTGAAGAGAGCTGGGACCACAGTCTCAAAGAAAACCATTAGTAACACACTACGCCGTCATGGATTAAAATCCTGCAGCGCACGCAAGGTCCCCCTGCTCAAGCCAGTGCATGTCCAGGCCCGTCTGAAGTTTGCCAATGGCCATCTGGATGATCCAGAGGAGGAATGGGAGAAGGTCATGTGGTCTGATGAGACAAAAATAGAGATTTTTGGTCTAAACTCCACTCCGCCGTGTTTGGAGGAAGAAGAAGGATGAGTACAACCCTAAGAACACCATGCCAACCGTGAAGCATGGAGGTGGAAACATCATTCTTTGGAGATGCTTTTCTGCAAAGGGGACAGGACGACTGCACCGTATTGAGGGGAGGATGGATGGGGCGAGATCGTGGCCAACAACCTCCTTCCCTCAGTAAGAGCACTGAAGATGGGTCGTGGCTGGGTCTTCCAGCATGACAACGACCCGAAACACACAGCCAGGGCAACTAAGGAGTGGCTCCGTAAGAAGCATCTCAAGGTCCTGGAGTGGCCTAGCCAGTCTCCAGACCTGAACACAATAGAAAATCTTTGGAGGGAGCTGAAAGTCCGTATTGCCCAGCGACAGCCCCGAAACCTGAAGGATCTGGAGAAGGTCTGTATGGAGGAGTGGGCCAAAATCCCTGCTGCAGTGTGTGCAAACCTGGTCAAGAACTACAGGAAACGTATGATCTCTGTAATTGCAAACAAAGGTTTCTGTACCAAATATTAAGTTCTGCTTTTCTGATGTATCAAATACTTATGTCATGCAATAAAATGCAAATTAATTACTTAAAAATCATACAATGTGATTTTCTAGATTTTTGTTTTAGATTCCGTCACTCACAGTTGAAGAGTACCTATGATAAAAATTACAGACTTCTACATGCTTTGTAAGTGGGCAAACCTGCAAAATCGGCAGTGTATCAAATACTTGTTCTCCCCACTGTATATAAAAAGCTCTGTTATGACTGGCTAATCTCAGCATACCAGCATAGTAAATAACCACTGATTAAAGTTTTTATGGCTTAAATTTAAATTAAGGAGTGGTTTTGAAACTACCATAACTTTAAGACCACTATTTTGTATGTAAATGAGATCTGTTATGATTGGCTAATCTCCAGCATAGTAAATAAGCATTGGTATGAGCATTGAAATATGGGCGGTCACATGTTAATGAGCTCATAAAGTCCATGTAAGGCAGTTTATTCAGCAGCCATCTTGACAAAAAGCAGTCCTTCACTAGAGCTTTAAAATCTTCAAAACTGCTAGCCAAACTTATATTTGGTATGTATGTTAAATCAATAATCTGGTTGACATGTAGCACCGTTGCGCTTCGGGCGACCCGAGTTCGAGTCCCGGCTCGTGGACCTTTCCCGATCCCATAACCCCCCCCCCCCCCCCCCTCTCTCTCTCTCTCTCTCTCTCTCTCTCTCTCTCTCTCTCTCTCTCTCTCTCTCTCTCTCTCTCTCTCTCTCTCTCTCTCTCTCTCTCTCTCTCTCTCTCCTACCTCACTTCCTGTCTAGCTACTGTCCTATCCTAATAAAAGGCAAAAATAAATAAATCTTTAAAAATTAAAAAAACAATAATCATACAACAACTATCTAAAACCTAAAAAATCTGGTCAAGCTAATGCTCATGCTATTGTGCATTCTAGTGTAAACAAACAGGTGATTTCTACGGTGGCCCTGAAGGGCAAATGAAAATCACAAATCAGAAAACAATACAACTCAGAAAACAGGAAATTACAAAATGGAAAGGGCAGTCCTTGAAGTAAAGCTGTTGATTGGACAGATACAGTGTCAATTTATTTTCATGTTTCACTGTAGATTTTTTTATATATCAAAAAAACAATTGGCTATTTCTGTTGTTCATGATATGACCCCTTTAAAAAAAAAGATAATGAAAGTTTGCCGTTACACGAGGGTTATGAGGAATCAATAGCAGGGTTCATGGTGAGATGTTTACATCATGGTGCAGACAGGCTCTCACGGGGTGCTTGTAGCCATCAGGTTTCTTTCTGCACATGATCTGCTCGCATTTATTTTGTTCCTCTCTACACGGCCTGTGAGACTAGAAAGGGGCTTTTCCATAATGTTTCCCGAGTTCCTCCAGGGGTCTGTCCATAAGCTGGTTCATGCTCACAGATGAGCTTTAACCTCTCATTGTGTGCATGTAAATACACACGGCTTGCGCATGCATGGATACGGAGTGTGTCGTGTGTCTTTGCGGGTGTGATCAGGGACTCCTGGTTCAAGCCGCAGCAGATGTTTGCTGCTGAACAGATTAGTGCAGACAGGCCAAGAGGCTCTTGGATCGGCGCAGTTGTGTAATGGTGGCAGTCACAACGGTTTGCACATGTTGTCTCTCTTCCATTATTATCTTGTCATTAATGCCATAATGTTACGCAACAAACCCAGCTTCCTCCATCAGGCCCAGTGAGAAATTTTACATGTCATTAACTCTTTCCCCACCAAACACGGAATTTTCCACTATTTGTAAGAAAATGCTTTCCCGCCAAACACAGAATTTTCTGGGTTATATACTAGGGGGCGCTATTACACATCTTCTGAATGAGTACAGAATCTCCTGATCAAAACACAGACGAAGACGCAAAAAAACAAGCGATCGTATGTAAGCAGATGCATATGTAAAATAACGTGATCATCAACATTAAACATCATATAAATCAAAACTGCCTAATGTTACTGAATGAAATGTCGACCCAGAACGAGCTATAGGAGTGTGCAAGCATTAGGGGTGTTGATGGACTCGATCTACTCCATCTGTGTTTTGATCATCGTTCTCAATCCGATCTGGATGTAGTCTTTGACAAAAACGTGATTTTCTCAGCTTTTTGTTCAAAATGCTGCTTTTTTTAATGAAACTTACCCATATTCAAGTGTTGATAAAAAAGGAATGCATGAAGCTAGAATAAATACGTGTTGTTGTATAAAAGCAGAGGGTCTGCTCTTTCTTTTGATATATTGCATGCTCAGATATTCATACAACAAAATATTCTATGGGCCATTACATTTTTGTGAAAATGATCAAAAACGCTGGCGCTGGCTGGCAACTTTTTTAAAAAAATGCTGGAGGGGAAAGAGTTAAATAACTGTATTAACGGATATTGCTAATATTTTGACAGTAATACAAAAAAGAAGGGAAAAAAAAACAAATAAATATTTGATTTAAAATATATATATATATATTTGGTTCATTGACAAGTACGAGTGTCAGTGTTGGTTTAGTATTATTTGTGTACTATTAATTTTTATTATAACTTTGAATTAGCTTTTATTTTCATATTTTTTCATTTTAATTCTAGTTGATTTTTTAGTAATTTTGTTATGTCCTTTTGTCATCTCAATCATTATTTTCAAAAACATTTTAACAAATTAATTTTAACAAAGTAACGCATTTAACGCACCCGCCTCAGACCTACGTAGTTCATATTACATTTCATACAGTTGATTGGTGAGGAACATCAAGCAGGGCAGCAACTCACTGCATGATGAAGCCTATAGTTTTTGTCTCATATTTATATAATATGATATAGGCAATATCCATGTGTTCCCCAGGTAAGCGACGCACACGCACCCGGCCATCCACGTGATGTAAAAGAAAACATGATTTATCAGACCAGGCCACCTTCTTCCATTGCTCCGTGGTCCAGTTCTGATGCTCACGTGCCCACTGTTGGCGCTTTCGGCAATGGAAAGGGGTCAGCATGGGCACCCTGACTGGTCTGCGGCTATGCAGCCCCATACGCAACAAACTGTGATACACTGTGTATTCTGACACCTTTCTATCAGAACCAGCATTAACTTCTTGAGCAATTTGAGCTACAGTAGCTCGTCTGTTTGATCGGACCACACGGGCCAGCCTTCGCTCCCCACGTGCATCAATGAGCCTTGGCCGCCCATGACCCTGTCGCCGGTTCACCACTGTTCCTTCCTTGGACCACTTTTGATAGATACTGACCACTGCAGACCGGGAACACCCCACAAGAGCTGCAGTTTTGGAGATGCTCTGACCCAGTTGTCTGGCCATCACAATTTGGCCCTTGTCAAACTCACTCAAATCCTTACACTTGCCCATTTTTCCTGCTTCTAACACATCAACTTTGAGGACAAAATGTTCACTTGCTGCCTAATATATCCCACCCACTAACAGGTGCCGTGATGAAGAGATAATCAGTGTTATTCACTTCACCTGTCATAATGTTATGCCTCATCGGTGTATATATAGTTTTGTTTTTTTGCGCCACAAGTTGCACCACAAAAGTTTTTACAACCTGAACTAACCTTACATTGTCAAAAATTGCAAATGATCAGTTCTGAAAGACTGAATTTGTTCTGAAAGTGTCCGATATTAAGGGGCTAGTGAGAATAAAGTTAGATCCTCTTGCATTATTTGGGGTTTGTCACATGTTGCATCCTGAATATTACATGGAATGTGTTTAGTCACTGTGGATGTGATTGCACGACACGCTCTTCTGTGGCTTCATGAATTTGCTTTGTTGTGTTGCTTGCTGACGGAGGAGAATGCATGCTTCCCGTGGCTCAAACTTTCAGACTCAAAGCACATCTTTCTCTTTTGAAGCTGTCAGAGAGCAGATCCACTGCAGCGGAGCTCCACGCTATGGAGTAAGAACATTGCCGCTGGGGTTAGGAAGGACACTTCTAGAAGAAGACGATGTGTTTGTTTTTATTCACACCTCACTGCTCCCTTGTGGCAGGGGATAAACATTTATGTTTATGTATATATGCATATATACATAGGACTCAATGGCTCAATATTCTATCTTCGTTGAATAGGAATGTTAAGAGAGTGCAGCCTGTTTAAAGTGAAGCGTCAGATCTGCTCTCCCACTGAGAACGGGAGCAAAAGTGGTAAAATCCAGACGGAAACTTTTATTTATCCACTCTTTCATTCCACTCATCCGTTTTCCACTCATCGTAAAACCTCCCTCTCTGCTGGAGATAAAGCTATCAGAGGATCGAGCGATCTTTAAACTCTGCAGAGCGGCGAGGAAACCAGGTGGAGAAGAGGCAGGGGAGGCCTGGTGTCCGTGTGTGTGTGTGTGTGTGTGTGTGTGCCGCACTGTCTTCTCGGCTGGATCGATGGACTGGGATACGATCTCCCACAGCTTGAGTCTCTCATAGCCTCATTTATCCTACACGAGCGTATGTGGCGCACCGCGGTGGGCAAACAGCCCTACACGCCCTGAAAGACTATTACACGTCTCTGCTGGCTTTAGGGGCAAACGGAAAATGTGTGAGGTATATATTTAACCAGACGTGATGCGATGCAATGGTTTTTTTTTGTAAATTAAAAGATAATTGCGACTTTTTATCTCATAATTCTGACTTTTCTCAGAATTGTGAGATATAAACTAGCAATTGCGAGAAACATGGTCAGAATTGCAAGATATAAACGATAAAGTCCAATTCTACAAAAGCAAAGAGAACCCATTATAATCAGTGATGCTGTCTACACTGGATGTGACGTGACTACATCATATTAGGAAAAAAACTATTACATTCAAAATACAAATAATAGTTCTGCCAAGGATTACCTGTCAGGTTTATGTTTTTTTTTGTGTTTCAGTTTGGTTGTCCCTAGGTGCGTTCCATTCGACCGTAAGTGGACTGCGAAGTGGACTTCACAGGGTATTCCGCCACCTTAAGTGAGATCCCAATCCGAAGGGAGCGAACATGTTCAGTTCAAAGGGCACTGCGAACAGCGTAGGGAAGAAGGGAACATTGATACATCACTTCACAGGAAGTGGAGAGTGAAAATCACCCAACTGTCATTGCGCGTCGCATCACCTGTCTGAACTAACGATGGAGCAGAGCCATTAGAAGAGTTTTTAAACGACTCTGCGATGGAGGAGTTTACGTATGCATTTGAATATTCATAGTTATTATTATACAAACTAGAGCATTTATGAATGGTTATGGCAATGACTGTTGTAGGCCTATTCGCATATTCTATTGTATGAATATGTAAACAAATTAAAAGTTTTGAGAAGCAGCTGAGGACGTCATTTTTTTATATTTTACTTTATTTACCTCAGGAATGTTTACTATGTTGCACGTGGGAAAGAAAGCGCACAAGATGAGACCGCTACTAAGACCATTGATTAAGAACACATTAATACAGTTAACCAAATCAAAATGTATTTTCATATTGAGCGGTTCATATTCAAAATCATATTGATTTTCATATTCAGCATCAAATCTGTTAATAGTCAATTAAATATACAAGTATATGTAAACTAATAAAACTAATAGACTAATACAATGTTTTGATTATATTTTTTAGATACATACTATGTTTTGTAAATGTATATGCCTATTATATGGTTTTAAATTTGAAAGTAAAATAAATTACAATATTAATTTATGTTATATCATAATCTGCGCGACCCCGTTTTTACCTTTCTTTGATGACATTGCAGGGCGTTCCAAATGAGCGATTATTGTCAGTGAAGTCCACTTCAACTGATATACTGTGCTCAGGGAGTAGGGAGCAGTGAACACTGCGTAGGGACCCTGTCGAATGGAACGCAACTCCTGTCTCCATTCACTAGTTTCCTTGGTTACCGATTACATTACACACCTGTTTCTGTTGATTAGCCTCCTTTGTGTATTTAAGCCTTCAGTTCTCTAGCATTCAGTTGCTGCTGTGTTCACACTGCACGATGCATCGGCGACAGGGGGTCTCACATTGCATGACTTTACAAGAGGAAGAATCGCAGACAACTCTGTCTCTTCCTCAAACTACGTTTCACAACCAAACACACGCGAGATATGACAAGGAAACAACGCGAGATCACGCGTGCGTCAGACCAGAGTTCTCGTGCGAGACTGGAATTATTAATAAAAATGATAGCCCGCAAGAAGCTTGCGATCCAAATTGTCTGTGCGCTGATTTGCAGCGAAAAGGAGAAAAAGAAAAAAGATTATGGAGGAGGAAATGGTCGGGAAGAAGCGGGGAGGAAGGATTGAGTTCTGCTAAGAGAGTTGGAGGTAAATAAATAATTTTGCAATGTGCGGCTGGTCAAGCAAATGTTTGTGCTTTGTTTCTGTTTTCTATAATTGTAAATATATCTATTAAAGGGGGGGTCTAATGTTATTTCATTCATTCTGAGTTTTTTACACTGTTAAAGAGTTGGATTCTCATGCTAAAGATGGCCAAAATTTTCTGTATTTCTGTGCCAAATACACTCCTTCAGGATTCGAATAAGTTTCGGAAAGTTTTTTTCGAGTATGGCCATGTATTACGTCAAAATGGGTGGAATTCCTTTTATGAGCACTTCTTCCGGATGAGGGCGTTTGTGCCCATCAACAAGCTTTGTTCGGGTTACGGAAGCCGTCGGCAGCGCTGTCATTTTGTTTTTAGACCACAAAATCAACAATGTCACTAAAGAAGTGTGTTTCTGTTTGTGAGGGAAAGATAACCTTGGTCAGCTTCCCAAATAACCCAGCGTTAAGGAAACAATGGATGCAGTTGTTTGTCCGGAGCAGCAACGGAGTTCTGCAAGTGTGTTTGTTTGTTCCCGGTCATGAGTCGAAACCGCAGGCGGTGAGTGAAACTGCATCAAATGTCTGTGTTTTGTTGGCAATCGGCGCGTAAGTGCATATAATGTCAACAACACGAACGTATAATGAATATAGAAAGTTATCCAGGGAGGGATAATGCCATGAATGTATTGTGTGTGCGAGAGGTGTGTGTGTGTGTTTGTCTCTTTAGCTCCGGCCACTGCACTCCTCCACGAGTTCGGCTGTTTTCGGAAGGAATCGGTACAGCTTATCGGTCTTTTATAAATCTAATAAAACTAAAGACATTTTTGAGATATGAAGGATGCAATAATACTCTGTAGGTACTCAATATTAACATGAGATTGGCTGAAACTGTATGTGTTACCCCCCCCCCCTTTAAAATACTGATATTCTGGTCTATAACTCCTCCCCGAACTTCCTGCTGCCCTGTATCTTGCTCTCTCATTGGCTGTAGGTCATCGCCGATGTCATTTTCAGTCAGAACACATTTCACACAGCAGAATTTTGAATCGGCGACAGGTCCAGATATTTAAAATGTTTAATGATCTATAGCAAAATAGAGAGAGCTTTGGTGAAAACTAAGTGAATATTTAATTACTACAATAGTAATTTCTTGCTACACGCTCAAAAAAAAAAAACATGTACAAAAGCTGTCACTGGGGTGGTACCTTTTCAAAAGGTACACTTTTGTTCCTTTTAGGTATACTAATATGCACTCTTTAGGTACAAAAATGTGTACCTTCTGAAAAGGTACCGCGCCCGTGACAGCTTTTGTACCTTTTTTTCTGAGAGTGTAGAAATGACATCAGAAGTGGAAAACGTTGGTCAAAAACTTACATTTACACACAAACTGACCAGCAACCGCAACTTTCAGACGCCATCTTTCTTTTTTAACTCAACTGTCACAGAATGGAAAGCACAGGATTGTGGGATATCAAAGGCAGTGAAGGATACATCTACGGTATGCTGCCTTCAAAAAAAAAAATCAATCAGATGGTGTCTTAGAAGACAGGAAGTGAAGCTAACATTGGATTCAGACGTGCCTTGATGCCTTCCTACCTTGGAATGCATCCTCTGAAGGCGGCTTTTTTAAGATTTGGAACGCAGTGTGTGTTACACAGTGGCTTTGTATGGGTCAGAACTATCCATTTTATAATAGGCCTATACATTTCATATCAACTACTCCTTTGAAAAGATACACTCTGGAAACACATTTGAGACACTGAAAAATATCTATGGTTTCTCAAAGCCACTTGTGAAGTTCAAGCATTAAGAACATACAAAATCCTAACAAGTAAACTTCTGTTCATCAGCTTCATTCTGAGCACTGCTGAATGTTTCAATCACTTCAGTCCTGCTTCTCTTCCACTCATGCTTTCAAAAGCCCTCAACTTTCACTCATCGTCATCTTTCTGTTCCTGTTAAACACTTCATTACCGACTCAACGCTGACATTTTAACTAATCTAACAGGATTTCCCAAAATGTTATACAACTGCAACTTAAGACTTTTTCAATCATTAAGTACTTATCTGTTCACTGTTGCTTGAGCTTGTCAAAAGTTAGATTCATTCACGCACCAATAATTAATCTTATGTTTGATACCTCATGCGAACACTGTTTACATAATTGATTTCTTGGCTTGATACCCAATGTTCAGTTGATCAGAATGTGTATAAAACACCTGTTTGTGCATGATGGGATGATAATGCTAGCAATTACATATAAATATACTGGGACATTTTTCTATGTCTAGAAGCTCAAATTTTCCAAGCAAATATCAACCTGAAAAAAACAGACTTATAAAGTCCTATCAAGTTAACAACAGTTGCTTTACATGAGTATTTCTTTACATGCAGTTTTTATGTCCTATTGGTTGATTTTTATCAAAACTAACAGATCTCAACTTTACCATTTTGTTATATGACAGTCACATTAAAACACATTGTTTTTACCATGCCATCGTTTATTTTAAAGGATTAATTCACTTTAAAATGAAAATTACCCCATGATTTACACTCACCCTCAAGCCAGAAAGTGTAACGCCTCTCGCAGGTCAAAACGCTTACGCTACGTCCAACATCATACATCACACCAGTTATGCTTTTTTGTAAGTTGAATACGGAAGCCGGTCTGGCAAGATATTTTACTTTATAAAGTTTTAAATATGGATATTTTTCTTACAAAACCCCATCATTTTGCTTCATTTTGCCTTTACTACCCCGTGTGGAGTACGTTTATGATGGATGGATGCACTTTTTTGAGCTTCAAACTCAATGGACCCCGTCACTGCCGTTATAAAGCTTGGATATTGGATAATATAACTCTGTGTTCATCAGAAAGAAGAAAGTCATATACACCTAGGATGGCTTGAGGGTGAGTAAATCATGGGGTAATTTTCATTTTAAAATGAACTAATCCTTTAATTACTTTCCTAATGTATTTACCCTTCTTTCAAACCCAGGCTTTCAAATTTAAAATGTAAAAATCTAACATGAAAATGATTTATTTCATTTACCACTGCAACCACTGAAATATTGGGGGAAATTATTTGCGTAAATTTTTCAAAAAATATGACTGTTTTATTGTTTTGGTGTCCTTTCCACCACAACAAATAATTTTGTCACAACAAATAAAACAACAGGGTCAGTGAAGAGTTTGAGATGAATTATGAGAAATGTGATGTGTGAACAAAGAGAAAGCATTAATTGCGTTTAATTTCCAATCAATTTGTTAAATTATGCAAAAATTGTGGAAACATTATTTAAATGTGTGTATTTAGGCTATATGCTAGCTATAAAATTAGTCAAGACAAAGGAGGAGTCAGCCATTTTGTTCCAAAAATCTTTTACACTTCAAAATTAAACAACGAGGTATAAATGTTCATGACATTTCAGAGAAAAAAGACAGAATACTCCTCTGGTGCATGTATATACACTGTTGGACATTGTTAGAAGACAAATTACATGAGTGTGAAGTGTGTTTTACAAGATTCTCTGACAGACCCCAGGACCAGAAGAAACACTCCTTTTAGTTTCTGCTGCTTCCCAGGTGAATTCTACATGAGTTCCCTTCAGACGTCTTAGGAAAACAACCACGTTCCTTGTCAGCTTTAATTAAAATTTCCCCCAACTTTTTTTGCTGCTCACTTGTCAATGCCTTCTTGCCCTCCAGACCTCCTCTACAACGTGTCCGTTCATACACATTCACCACACATAAACAAGGTAATTACAAGCTCAAGTTCCATTACAATTCATGAGGTCAACTAAAATTTGAATAACGAGTCGATATACCGATTATTGTTGCCAAGTGCCTGAGGGTTTAAATGGCTAAACAAGGAAGGCTCGATCTCAGAGCTCAATAGATCCCCGATATCAGCGTGCACATATGGCGCGGTGAAATTAATCACGCGCTCCGAACTTCCCCAATCTATTCTTCAACTTCATTTGTTTCTTTAATGGTGTTTTTGTTCCATTGTTCTGTATGAGTTATTTACCACCATCACAAGGGCTTATGGGATACCGCGGTGAGGTGCTTTCCTTAATGAGCTCTCAACAGCTACTTTCATGTGAGAATTAGATGACTTTCTCAGAATGAAGAGACGCTACATCAAGAGGGGTACAGGAAGTCAAACTCGCCTCTTTAATTGAAAACTCATTTCTAAGACGGCAAGAACCACATGGGGAAGGATATTGGTTTTGTACAAATGTCACAATCTGTCTTTGCTAACTAATTGTAAACGAATTAACTGAGATTTTAATTAAAAGGTGATATAGAGGCACTTTGATTAGTCAATGAAATTAAAAACACAGAAAAAATTTCTCTGATAAATCTCAGCAAGGCGAAGTATTCTTGGCAAAGCAGCTTAATTTTACAAAAAATGACTGAGCTACATATGTTTGAAGTTGATAGAGTCAGCAAAGTTAATTTTGAGAAAATCGAGTTAAAGTTTTCTGAAGGTTCCAAAACAAAATCACCAGCAACCATACAATAAAATCCCTGGTAACAACACCAGATTTGACCCACAAAGTCAAAACCAAATACCTACAGGAAAAATATATATTAAACTTTTTTTTCCATGATACCACAATTGTTTGATTAACATTAATGAAACAGACTGTACCTACTGTACCGCACGGATCTAATATAACGTAACATCAGATGTTTTTCCCCAACAGTTAACCAAACGTTCATTTAAGACATAACAGATGATGTTTGCGTGCATACTCGCCAAGACAGATATTTTGAAGTACTGTATATGTGTATATATCGGGATCGCGCGCTGTGAGAGGCATCTTTGTGCGCACGCGTCAGATCTGTCAGCCAGCGCGAGTAAGATCGTTTTCATGGACAAAGCAAAGGTACTCCTCCCAGAAAACGTACAAATAAAGATACTTTTAGATGTTTAATTGCTATTTGGAGCATTGGGATCGCTAGACGAGGGCTTAATGAACTCATTTTTGTGAAAACCTCAAAATCGACATTTTTCACTTGTTTTGCATGTAGCTCGAAATTATCCTGTGCGCATTCCGACTCATTTTGCCAGCACGGTTCACATATCTTGCTTATTTGACATGCAATAACTCAGGAAGGAAATAAGGTAGGAGGACAACTCTTGTTGGTTAAGTTCCCCATACACGCGAGCTGCTTCTGGATCAAATTTTTGTGGGGATGGCATAACGTAATCAAAAGTTACAGCATTTGGAACCAAGGTAGCCTTTTTGTTTAGCCCTTGACTCAGAAGGCATTTTTAAAATTGTTGTTCCACCGTGAGGGATTTCTTGTTCCGTAGTTTATATCCGAACTATAAACTTTTATCCCAGTTCCTCTGTGATAATATGAATATTTGAAACACAGAAATAATGATACTGTGTGGTTGAAAAGACTGTTTGTGAAGCTGTTTCATACCTACACATGATAACTGCTCTCTCTGGGTCAGCGGAAGCACCACCGCAAATTTGAATGTTCTGGTGTGATTTTGTCAAAGGTTTAACTCTTTCCCTGCCATTGACGGAATTTTCCGACTTTCTGTGTTTTCACTGTTATATGTAAGAGTACTGAATCTCCTGATCAAAACACAGGCGAAGAAGAAGCAGAAACAACACGGTCTCACTCCTATTCGTCACATATTGACGCTTGGTCAGGACCCCTCGGCGTCACTTTTTAACACACGGGGTACCCCTTTAGCAATGTTTTCCGACGCACAGGGTACGCCATTTGATTTCAGTTGTTTGCCCAATGCGTCAGATCAAGACGCATTTAATTCTTTGCATTTGTAAAAGTAGACATGATTTTATGAATATTTATAGGCTACTTTTATAATTTGGAGCAACTAACCCCACTTCTACCCCAAACCTACCCACTTCTCAACAATATAAAACACATAACAGGCAAATAAAAGAACAGTCACAGGTATTTATTGCAAAAACTGACCAAAAACAGTATAAAAGTATTAACTCATGTTGCATTCCAAATCTTCTGAAGTCATACGATATCTTTATGTGAAGAACAGAGTTGATCTTAATGTTTTAATCACTGAAATGATGATCAAACCTGCCGCTCCGTAAACACAACCACTCAGTCATATCTTATTCAAATGATACACCCGACTCTTTAGCATGACGCGATCAGTCACGAGACACAGAAGAGCCAATGGCATTTTACAATCAAAGCTGACGTAATGACGCAATTGGTCACGAGACATACGACAGCCAATGCTGTCAAAGCTGACGTAACGTTTCCTCGGGCGGCAATTTTTGAAATGTGTTCATGATCTTCGGCGGATGATCACTTTTGGGGACTTTCTTCACACAAATCAATCGTTTGGCCTCGGAACACTTGGAATATTTGTACTTTTTGAATAAATTGTGGCTGCAGTCGTATCTGCCTGTTATATCCTGCGTATATAACGTAGCGTAAATAAAAAAAGAAAATAAATGTAAATAAAATTATGCTGGCTTATTAAGTTGAGAATCACACTCCATGTCATAACGGCAAAATCATAACCCAATATATAGTTTCATCATGACGATAACATTCCCATGCCCAACGCGTCTGTATATGACGCCAAAGGTTTCTCATTGAAATCAATGGAGCACTGCGCGTCAAAAAATGACGCTAAAAGGGGACCCTGTGCGTTAAAAAGTGACGCTGAAGGGAACTGACCAAACGTCAATATGTGACGAATAGGAGTGAGACCGTGTTGGCAAAAACAAGCGATAGCATATATAAGCAGATACATATGTAAAATAACGTGATCATCAACATTTATATGCAACAACAACAGCACATAAATCAAAACTGTCTAATGTTACCGAATTAAACGTCGACCAAGGACGAGCTACAGGACGGTGAAGCTTTGGGGTGTTGATGGACTCGACCTACTCCATCTATGTTTTGATCATCGCTGTGAATTCAATACAGATGTAGTCTTTGACAAAAACACATTTTTTTTTTTTTTAGCTTTTTGCTCAAGATGTTGCTTTTTTTATGAAACTTACCCACATTCAAGTGATAAAAAAAGAAAGCAGATTTCCTCTGCTTGTTGTTTAAAAGCAGAGGCTCTGTTCTTTCTTTTGATATATTGCATGTTCAGATATTCATACAACAAAATATTCTGGGGGCCATGACATTTTTGTGAAAATGATAAATGCTGGCACTGGCTGGCAACTTTTTTTCAAAAACGCTGGCGGGGAGAGAGTTAATAAACACAGGCAAATTGTTGTCATTTAGAAATGAGATTGCAATCTTTTAACGACTAATCGTGCAGCTTTAGTCGTGCACTGTGAATTGGGGTTTAGGGAATTAGGGTTTGTAAACTCAGTGCAATGATTATTTTTTTTTACTTTTATACAGTGAAGGCCATTAAAAAATACTGGCAAGAAGAGTGAAAAAAGTATCGTGTTTGAGGGACAAAAGGCCACGAGTGGACTGGGGAATGGCGTGAGGGTGTGCGCATGCATTTGCATGCATGTGGGTTTAATTGGGTCGAGTCTGGACGGTATGTGATAACCTCCTGCCGAGCAGAAAGAGCACGTGTCAAAAATCCCTTCACCCTCTGAGTGGTCAAACATGTTCAAAACAGACAGCGCTGCAGGAGGTCCCGCTCCACCTCATCGCAGTCTCTCCTTCAAAGGTGCGCTACACAACTTCTGTTGAAGGTCATCCATTGACCGCTCGGTTGTCTGGAAATGTGGTTAACCAACGTAATTAATGCAGAGGTAGTTCTTTATATAAAGATAAGACCTAAATTAAATTATTCCATCAATGTTGTTTGTCTACTGAGAAATCCCCTTGGTCCAGTGCTTAACTCTGAGACCAAAGAATTGGTATATTTAAAGTTTTTTTTTTATTTGGTTAAAATTAAACCTTCTCAAACCTTGAGGCAAATTACTCTAAAAAGTATTTCAGGGGCCCTGTTAGCACAACTTAAATGCATGGTTGCAAGTTAAAAATTCTAATTTATTGTTTTAATTAAACCTTTTAAGTTGCAATCATTATTTTGTAGAGTTCTGTTGACATTATAATGCTAATCATTACATCAACTTAATATCTGTAATTTAAACTCAAATGTCTGCATTAATTGACTTTTTTTTTAAATAGGTTGTAGTAACAATGAAATTATCTTGATAACTTCGGAAATTAGGCAGTGGATTTCTAGTTCTTAGGATGCTTTGCATAGGACTGTATAAGGAGAATAAATGTTGAAATTAAGTGTTAATTTATTTGTTTTTAGTGAAAGACCTGTTAGTGTTTAATGCTGTTATGTTTGACATTTAAAAGAGTTTCTGTAATAGATACATGAAGGTAAACACTACACTGACTGCAGTGATTTCGCTAATGCCAGTGACAAGTAATATCTTACTTGTTTATTAAATATAAAATGTTAAATAAGTTATGTTAGCATGTGCTATGATAGCTGTTGATTTGAACTGAAATGGATAAGATTAATTGGTTCCAGGGCTACAACTCTGGTAGTTGGAGCGACTTAATTTTTTTGAGTAATCAAAAATTTGTGTTTATGCTACTCAATGTAACTCAATGTAGCGTGTTGGTTGAACGTAAATTCACTCAAAGTTGTCATAACGCAAAAGAATTGATGTAAACTGTATTTTTTTTGTTGAGCCAACACATTATTTTTTAGAGTGACAATGCTCACTCACTCAATCTAAAAGTAAAACTTTTTTATCTGATTAATTGAAAAAAATAAATCAACAGGCTAATTCTTTATCAAAACGTTTAGCTGCAGCCTTAATTTAAACTGAAAGAGCAGATTTAGAGTTTTAAGGTTAACTCATTTAGATTAATGTGTTTTGTAGATATTTGAGATTCGAACATTGCCATTACTGATTGCGTGCATATGTGCATACTTTCTCTTGGCCACAAGTCACGCAACATGCAGACGGTGATCAGACAGACAATATTCCCAAAGGAAGAGCATGGATGGATGGTTTGCCGAGACAGACAGCATAATGTACTGGCAAACAGATGGCTAGCTGGATGGATACACTGTAAAATCAATATTTCATACAACAACAGAGTCACTTTCAGTAAGCTAACTAGACATTTTTCAAACAGCCATTCCATTGCAGAATCAGCATTACTAAATACTCAGTCAGGCAAGAGGTGTAAAGAAACGACCTGCAATTCAAGAAGTGTAAAAAAAACCCTGCTCAGATCAGCTACAAAATTAATACAATATGAGAGCGCATATAGGCTGACAACTTGCAATACATACTGATAAATAAAAGATGCTGGTGTAGGTAAGAATGGCAGTCACAACTGTCAGACTGTCAGAATGGCTGTGAAAGATAAAATTGACTGCCATTTTCCTGGCTGGTTGTTTATCGTCATCAAATTATCAACATATCCGAGTCCTCAACACAGAGGGAGGGATGGAAGGACAGCTTGGGTGGAAGTAATTACTGTTGTAGTCATTGTTGGGGCCCTTGACAGTTCCCTCTGGAGGGGTGCTTCATTTTAGTACGGCCCTACCACCTCAATCTATGCATGGACTGCAGCTGGCTCATTACCTCAGCATCTACTGCATGCTAATGAATCAACCTGAGAATTCCTATTAGCCTCCCTCTCAGTTTCTCTTCTCTCCTGGTATGTTTAGGATAGAAAGGAAGGATGGAAAATGCAAAGAGAGAGAGTACATATAGTCTTTGTCCGTCTGCTGTTACCAGTGTTGGGGGTAACGCATTACAAGTAATTTGAGTTACCTAATCAGATTACTTTTTCAAGTAACTAGTAAAATAGTAACTAGTTCTTTTAAAATTTAAAACAAAATATCTGAGTTACTTTTTCAAAATAATAACGCAAGTTACTTTTTCACATTTATTTGACTGACAGCTCTCCTGTCCCAATGTTGAGAGAAATTAAAAATAAGTTCAGAGGCATTGTGTGTGAACATGTTATTGTAGTTCTAGACTAAATATGAGCATTTATTCATCTCACTTGCACAATAAAGATTCAGTATTCCTCAAAATGAATAAAATCAGTCAAATGCAAAATCAGAATACTATGCAAACCTCCAATAATTAAATGTTAAATAAAACAAATATTCTTTATGCATGTAATCTCACTTTATTGACCAATGTCTTGCTGCTAACCTTCGATGATTCAGTTAAACCATGAGCAAAAATTCAGATTTTTTGTTTTTATTGGTATAACTTTTTTTCTCCTGCGTCCTATTCTTCCATTATCCAGAATGGCAGCACAGCTGAAAAGTTTGTTTGAGCTGCACCCTCTACTGTACATGCGTGAATTTGCATTTTTACCTCAGCCTGAGGCTTATTATTTCAATTTTGGTATGAAGAGGTCTTTACATTTGCACAAAAATAGAATTTTTTTGTTATAAAAAAAAAAAAAAAAACAAGCCCAGGTGAGAAAGTAATGCAAAGCATTACTTTTCTTAAAAAGTAACTAAGTAACTCAATTAGTTACTTTTTAAGGAGTAACGCAATATTGTAATGCATTACTTTTCAAAGTTACTTTCCCCAACACTAACTGTTACGTTTTGAGCATGGATGACTGTTCTAGGTTTAACATATATGAAAACGTTTGACAAAAGAAAACTAGGACTGCCTTGCGACACTTCACCAGACCTACAGACCACTGTAAGGAGTTCTGTCCTGTTGACATTCCTCATGGACCAGGGCATGTCAGACCAATGTAGATCATTTGTGTACCTCTGTTTATCACCGGACTGTCTCAGCAAAAAGCTTACAAAAGAACAATACAGGCATGCGAGTTCCATAAATCCCAGGCCACGTACACACTACAGCTAAATTTGGTTGTCAATTCACTTTTTTGTGCTTAATCCTGTTCTGTACACAGTGTGATTATGGCGATTAACTTATGTGTACATTAAGCTGTTTAAAACATTCACCCAATAAATTAAGCAATTTTAATGGTATAATCAAACATATCTTGTGAAGCGCTCTCAGAGCATGCATTTATTTGTCATTTTAACTTTGTAAACGGAGCGTAAAAGTGAACTTCAAAGAGTTCTTATCCTGTTGCGCCCTCTATAGGCCATGATCAGCGACTAGTCGACGTCAAGCTTAAAACGTCATGGCAGAGCATTAAGCTGAAAGTATACTTCATTTTTACGCGTGCGCGAGCGTATGCGCACAGACGCATGCGCAATCTCTTGCCACGAGTTATAACCTATGTAAATACTGGGAAAAAATTAAATGCGCATGTGCAACCTGCACATACAAAATACGTGCGGTTACCAAAATCTGGCGGTGCGTGTTCAGTACGCGCGTACTCTTTTGATGACGAAATTCGCATCACACACACTCTACATTGACCCTCGCGTACGCGTAAAAAGTCGACTAGTCTGTGCAACCCCTAGTACACACAGAGTTCAGTCATTCACGGGAGTGACAACTGCATTCTACAATTGAATTAAAGGGGACCTATTATGCCCCTTTTTACAAGATGTAAAATAAGTCTCTAATGTCCACAGAGTATGTATGTGAAGTTTTAGCTCAAAATACCCCACAGATCCTTTTTTTTATAGCATGTTAAAATTGACACTTTTGGGTGTAAGCAATAAATGAGGTGTTTTTGCATCCTTTAAATACAAATGAGCTGCAGTTCTTGGCCCCTTTTCAAGAAGAGAACGGAATTTAAAGAGCTCATGCTCCGGCATACTAGCAACAACAAAACAGGACAACCTCACGCACTGAAAATGTCAGGAACTGTCAGTAACAGTGTTCAGCTTCATATGTTCGAACCGGAGTCGGCAATGACTACGTTTACATGGACAGCAGTAATCTAATTATTGACCTTAATCTGAATAAGACAATATTCTGATTAAGGTGTTCACATGAGTTGTTTTTAGAATATTCCGTTCCCATGCCACGCAGTCCGACGTTCCCTCCAGAATTTTACGTATCAACATACAGTTTGTCTTCGTTATGGTACCATATACAGTTTTGGGTGTTTAATTTTTACATTTTACGAAAGCTTCAAAAAAGGTGCAGTTAATTATTTGTCATGACGACAGCGGATACAAATTCTCCAGCAACGGGCCTCCTCTGCCACCGCGACAAACTCGGAGGTACTGGATGACAGTACAAAGGACTGGTGGGAGAGAGTTGCTTGAAGCCAAGCCATGCTCTCTTGTTTGCCATCAAATGTTTGACCACTGCCGCGTGCGTATGTGTCCTGTCGCAAAATGCAGCAAAAACTGATTAAGGTGTGTACATGTCTATAATGCACTTCGATAATGCGACTAAAATAGGAATACTCTAGATGTCTTAATTCGATTTGTGTTTACTTCGAGTATGACTTTAGCCGGATTAAGGTAATTAGAAATTGCTGTTTACATGGTAGTTTCTTAATCAGGTAAATATCGGAGTATTGTTGTCCGTACTGAGTGATGGAGAGACTCAAGAAGAAGTGACAACTTGTAGAATGTAACAGGACGTTTCTTAATGGTTAATTGATGTGGAGTTAACTACATTCAAGTCATCGATTAGCATGTTCTGAATCAGCTTGTTTAAAGAGACTGCTTTTGATTCATGGGAATTATAAAAAATTTGTTAGTGGATTTTTACCATTATAGGCTGGGTGTTCTCACACACTGCGGACACACATTGGTGTTCAAACACCTTATAGTGAATTTTGCATAATAGGTCCCTTTTAAACAAATTAACCAAAAATTCTGGTAGTGACAACCACAATTACAAAAATTCTATGCAGTGTGTACTCCATCACGTCTATTGCGGTCTCAAAATTCTGGCCAGTTGATAATACCTAGAATATCAAAATCAACTGCAGGCGGTCGATCCTTTTCCTATTTAGCACCTAAACTCTGGAACAGTCTTCCTAGCATTGTTCGGGAAGCAGTCACACTCTGTCAGTTTAAATCTAGACTAAAAACACATCTCTTTACTATGGCATACACATAAAACATTTTTAATTTATATTATTCAAATCAGTTAAATGATTGTTTTAGGCTGCATTAACTAGGTCAGCCGGAACCGGGAACACTTCCCATAACACCTGATGTACTCGTTACATCATAAGAAGAATGGCATCTACGCTAATGTTAGTCTCTCTGTTTATCCCGAGGTTTACTGCAGTCGGCCGGATCCGGGCCGTATCCGGACCAGATGGTGGACCTTAGCCTGGACATGGTGAACGCATTCCTGAAGTGTCTGTAGAGACCGTGTCAATTAAACTCCCCCTGTAAATGCCACATCGACACGACATCCTCATTAAACCCGTCCCCGGCGTGACGACTCCAATCTTTCGAATAATCGTACGAATATCTATTGATCTAATATGACTTCTGACCTGTAATGTTGCCAGAATCATAATCATACACTATTTGTTCGTCGGCCAGAGGAGAACTGGCACCCCGACTGAGCCTGGTTTTTTTTCTCCATTCTGGCCCTGAAGGAGTTTTGGTTCCTTGCCATCGTCGCCTTTGGCTTTTGGCTTGCTCAGTTGGGGACACTTAAATTTCAACTATATTACTGATCTGCCCGCATTGACACTATATGATAATTGAAATGAGCTGGATGACATCACTGTTTTCACCAGAGCGGCTGTACAGCCGAATCAAATTCTACTGCATTATTTTCCTGTTACCACTGTGAAGCTGCTTTGAAACAACTGGCATTGTAAAAAGCGCTATATAAATAAAGGTGATTTGATTTGATTTGATTTGATTGATTTGATACAGAACCGAACTGAACAACTAGTTGTTAATGATGTACTTAAATGCGCATCAGAGATGTGTCTCTCTTCTGTATGTGCAAGAATATCACAGCGAAAGAGGTACAAGCTTATTTATGTTGCCAGATCTTGCTAGAAAAAAAACCGCAAACAAGAACAAGACCATAGTAAACCAAAATAAATCCAAATGCTTTATACTGAAACTAAGACCAAAATATCACAACCTGTACCTGCCTACTTTAACATATAGAATAATATTTAATATATAGAGAGTCTTAGGTTGCTGTATAATATTACTTTGGTCAAAAATAGCAGATACCCAACATATGAGATGCCAAAACGTTCCTATGAATACCACAGTGTCAGTCATCGCAGTTTCATGAGTGAATCATGAAACACACACACACAAAACAATAATTTAGGGGATTCCCTCCTGAATTTAAATGTGGATGTCACTCCTGAAGTTTTACAGTGTGTACATGGCCCCAGTGAGTGGTTCCAGCTTCTTATTCCCAGAAATAGTTTCTGGCCTCAATAGAACGGATCCTCACATCAGTCCACCAGCCTAAACAGTAGTGTTGTCAAAAGTACCAACTTCGGTACTTTTTGTACAGTACCAATCACAGACATATTTGATGAGCACGTGAACACAATGGCCAATCAGAGGTGTTTAAAGATGCATTTTTTAAATTTCAGTACCGACTTAGTACCGAATGAGGATTCTGGGAGTTTACTGTTACAGGTAGGGTCCTTGCTACAGGAATCCTTCAAATGTATGAGGAGTTCCTCCAACTCATGGGTGTCCAATCCTGCTCCTGGAGGGCCACTGTCCTTCAGAGTTTAGCTACAATCCATAGTAAACACACTCTGAGTCATCATCATCTATCAAGTTGCCTTACTATATACCAGAGCTGCCCTCAGACCTTATTGACCTCCGTTGAGTACACACTTTGGTGACATTATGCCACATAGACTGTTGAATAGTAGTCTACTGAAGTCTGCAAACCGGTGCATAAAGCGTGGATGGAGAGTGGATCACGGCCACCCTCTTGGGCCTTTACGAACCAAAAAAAATGATAAATGGGACACCCTACAGACTTCATAGAACCATTCAAGCGAAGGCCCCACAACCACAAGTCAGCATCAAGTGTGGCATTTGGGACAGCGGAGAAAGATGTAACTGGGAACCCTCTAGGAGTCACAAAGACATTTATATTTATATTAAGAAGTACCAAAATCAAGATACAACAAGATCTTATAGAAAATGCAGGAGGTCGCTTAAAGGTGAACTATGTAGTTTCTGTGACACTAGTGGCACGTAGTGGAATTACAAAAATACAGCATATTTACAAACAACCTTGCAAATATTGTCTTTCTGAATGGGTGCATGATAATGCTGTGATGATAGCGTTGCATCCCTATGCCCTGTTTACTTTTATCTTTTAAATCCAACCAATTTTGGCTTGCAGATTCTCATGTAATGTGTCAGCCATGGTTCCACACTGGCTAAACACTGGCTACAGTAGCCACACCCCTAATTCTCGCTATTGGTTGAGCTGGAAAGAGATTGACAGATCTAAGTGGATCACTTGCAATGTTTTGATGGTGCCTTGGAGGCTGAGTGTTTACATTTTTGGGGGTGATAAACACATGAATGACATACTAATTGTAGTCAATGAACAAACTGGGATAAGAGAATGTATTTTTTTTTTTTTTCATTAAAAAAAAAAAAAAAAAAATCATACATACTTCACCATTAAGGATTGATTCTGGTGCTGCGAAATCTTCATTTACCTCGCAAGCAAGTGTAATCAGGCTTTCTCCAGGTGATAACCGTAGGATGTAACCCGGATAATTGGAACCCGAAATGATGGTGCCGATCTTGTTAGCACGACAGCTGGTCTTGTGGTTGGTAGATCTGTTCCAGTGATCTTTCCAGCTGCTTTCACAATCTCCAAAGCATTTGTATTGCCAAACCATATTGTAATGTAACCAAGCAGGATTTTTATGGGCCTGTGATTATGGGTTAAGGGTTACAGGTGCTCGTGTTCAAGGCCTATGCAAAGGTCAAATTGCCTTCCAAGGAATCACAAGGAAGTTCATCTCAATAAGGCGGCAGACATTCCCCATCTGTGTCTACAATCTGAAATCCAGGGATTTTAGGGATTATGCTGTTCATATGGGAAATAACCAAACCTTCAAGTTATTTCCTGACAACAATGGCAAGGGAGGACTTCTACCTTGCTTGCTGTGAATGTCATTGTTCATCCACTGTTCGCCCACAAAGACGGATCCTTCTCTGGAGAACACAGCCATCCGGAAAGGATTCAATGAAGTTTGTGACATTGCACACATATTAACCAAGGTCATGAGTTTTGTCTTTGTCTAATAGTTTGTGTAGCTAGTCTGCAAGGCTGGTGGTGCTGGTGGGTGTTTATGGGAGAGAAAGAGCAAGGAAGAGAGAGAGAGAGAGAGAGAGAGAGAGAGAGAGAGAGAGAGAGAGAGAGAGAGAGAGAGAGAGAGAGAGAGAGAGAGAGAGAGAGAGAGAGAGAGAGAGAGAGAGAGAGAGAGAGAGAGAGAGAGAGAGAGAGAGAGAGAGAGAGAGAGAGAGAGAGAGAGAAAAGTTCCATTCATTCTCCCACCAGGAGTAGACAGACATCTGTTCTACGCTACTTTAGGGGCCTTTTATACTGATGTTTGCCTGTCACACTGAACAGGGCCTAAGGAACAATTACATGGTGTGAACTGTAACATGCACACACACAGAGTGTCAGCTTGCTATTATATTGGTTTCTAAAGCTCTAAATATACCTCAGAACACTGTGAGGTCCATCATGAACAACATGAGAAGATGTGGAACACATTTGAATTTTACCAGATTGACAGATGTGACTAAGCCATCAAATCTAAATGTTCATGAATGCCCACAATGTAGGCAAAAGTCTTTAAGGACAGAGATGGAAGAAGCTTGAAAAAGCGTGTAAAAACACACTTAATACTGTAAATCACATCTCAGCTGGATCTTGCCCACAGGCACGTGATTGAATCAACAACCTGGAGGATGACTGAGCCTCTTGAGACCAAAATTCAACTTCAATGCAAACTATCCTATTGCTATAGCCAATGTTAGCCGCATATCAAATAAGATACATCTCAAGGTGAGTTATTCAAAGAAGCATGGAGGGTAGAGGTCTACATTCCCGCGGGACCCGATCAGTTTTCTTGCGGTGCGGGAGTAAATTTCCAAATCAAAGACGGTAGCGGTCGGTAACCCTGGTGTACTTTGGACGGGAGTGGGCGGTCTGTCAATAGCCTGGCCGCTCCCGACATCCTTTGACAACAGTGTATCCGCGCTTGAACTTGAAGTGAACAAAACTTTCTGCAATGGTGGCGTTCACACAGTTCCCAGTTCCCTGCCCTGAACCTTGCAATATTTGTTCTTTGCATCCCGTCCACGAGAGCACCTTCAGAAAGAACATTCAGACTTTGTGGTCGGATTTTGGAGGAGAGACGTTCGGTAATGAAACTTTCGTCAGTCAGCGACATTGTTTTTGCATGGATGTTAAAAATAATATTTCATTTTGCAGTAGCTATAGCTAGTAAGCTGACAGTTTTCGTTTATTTGTATTTTTGGCTTATAATTTTGAGTGACAGATGTCGTATTTGATTTAGCCTATTTTTCTCTGTGACGTTTTTTACGGTGTTGACAGTATCACGATAAGACAAAAAAAAACAAATACAATTATTGTATAGCCAACATTTTATATTTGTTATCCCAGTCACTGTTTCTTTAGGGGAAATTTAAATCTGGAAACGAGGTCTAAATTTAGCGGGATCGGCCGGGTCGGGAAGAAAATCATTCTAAGCGGTAAGCGGGTGAACACAGTGAATTTTGAACTGTGAACTGTGGTGAGCGGTGGACGGTTGCAATTCGTAACCTCACCGCCAGATGCCGCTAAAATTTACACAGTGCACCTTTAATTCATTATGATCAATGTATCACTTATTATTGTAAAACTGTGGTAAAACATTGATGCTTGGGTTTTAAATAGTTAAGTAAACGACAAAAATGCCAACAAACAGCCGCTTTTATCATGTTCGATTTGTGATCTTGCTAGTTTCCAGTGATTTCTTTCTGATTAGCTTTCTGATAAAACTTCCACTTGTTGGTGAAATTATGGGTTTGTGTGACGTTGTTCCAGAGAGGCGTGTTACGGGTGGGTTTTTTAGTGAAGCGCTGAGGAGCTTCTAGCCCGACGGTGGAAACACAGCGTGGTTTTGCTTGGGAAAGCAGGTTCGAGACTATTAGTCCAGCCCGCCCGTTGAAAGCCCTGGCTCGCACTGGCCCGACAGTGGAAAAGCGGCTAATGGGGTCTTGGTGGAATAGATCTGCTACGCGTGTATGGGACTCGCTACTACCAATACATACACACTGCTGTGAGCAAGTAAGCCATGCTGCTGCTGTACAATATGGCGTACATGAATTACCCGTAGCAGATCTATACAGGTGGAGCTGGGGAAGGTGGTGGGTTTCTGAAAGTGCGCTGCAACTGCAACAGCAAATGCCAACTAAGAATTTGAAGGTTGAGCAGCGAGCTCATTGGCTACTGATACAGCAGGAACCAATCAGCTGTGCCCAATAGAGAATGATGTGATTGCAAGCAGGTTAAGTATCTGCACCATCTAGAGTTCCATGACAGAACTTTGTATTTAAGAAATATCTAATGTGAAAAAATAGAAAGCTCAGAAACCTAGAGAAAGTCTAAAGAGGGTCAAAAAATAATACATCAATAAATATTAATTAGCTGCTATATTTAGCGGCCTGTAAAAGCAGGCTGCATATTTGTTTGTGTGTGTGTGTGTGTGTGTGTGTGTTTGTTTGTTTGTTTGTTTGTTTACAGGTGCCAAAATAACAGTAGTGGGCGGAACACAGTAGGGGGTTTGTGGTATCACTGTGCACACTTTCATTAATTAGAAAACACATTTCATAACCAAGTTATTGCTACTTCACCCCCCAAAGGGGAAATTACTCTGTGCCAAAACACAAAAGGGGTTTAGCATGTCTTCTTATTACATAACCAAATACATTAGATAAAGTATTTCTGCAATAATCCTTGCAGCATTATTAAGGCCCCAGCTGACCACGAGAGGTCTCAGTGGTGTTTTAGACATTGGAAAAATCTTCAAAAGGCAAAAAAAGTTGCTAACTTCAAAAAACAATTGCAAAAACTGCTGGTTAGGGATTGAAATACTAAGGAATTTAAAAATGCTGGTTTGAACTAGACAGTTCCATTAACAGAATTTAGTTTTTCTGTTAAAACAAAACCAAATCTGTATTTTTAAATAAGCATTTTCATATGAACAATGAATTAATTTAAGCCTCTTTAGCTTTAAATACACATTACACAAACACTGATTCAGTCGTTGAGCGAGTCATTAGACTGATTCAAACCAAACCAACACAACAAACAACTTCAAGACTGATTCTTTTTGAACGAATCATTAAAAAAAAAAAAAACTTGTGTCCTTGGTAGTCTGGACTTGCCAAGTGTGACTCAGGAGAACGAACTCCTGAGGACGGGAGGACGCAAGTCCGGTAATTCTGCAAATGGAACAGCAGCGTTCTTGATAGCGTCACTCAGCTCGCTCTGGCTACTCTGTATGTATATTTTAGGCTACAATAAAACTAAATATGATATAAAACACCACTCTGCCTCTTTTCGTTTTCATTTTAAAAAATCCTAAACATATTAATAGCCACACAAATGTGGTTAAGGCAATGCGTACATTGATTATCTTCACTGCATGTATAGCTTATTTATAACAAAACGAAATATAAAACACACCTCTGCCTCTTTTCATTTTAAAAATATTAAACATATTAATATGTGGTTCAGACAATAAGTGTGCATATATGAGATTATCTTCACTGTAATAAAATTAAATATGACAAAACAAAACCTTTCTCTTTTTGTTAAATGTCAGTTTATGTATGGTCAATAATAGTCATTATAAAAGTATTTAAGGTATAAGAAGCTATACAAGAAATAAAGCAAACAATTCAGTCAAACATACAAACTCAGCACTAGTAGGCTACAACGGTAAAGTTAAATAGCCTAAATATATAAAGTTATGAAACTTCACTTTGCCCTCAGCCAAAACGATTTGCCAGGGAACAAATTATAGATTCACGAGACCAAAGATCACAAGTTAAATCGACAAGATGTATTATATCTCATGTTTAACCACTACAGAGACATCAGAGCCAGCGGCAAACGTCAGAAGGGCTAGCTCTTGGCAACTCTAAAAACACCAGATCAAATGTTCAAATAGGCGTTATCTTTATAAATAAACCACAGATTTGAGCTTTAAACAACTACATTCTCGCCTGAAAAAAAATCTTAAAACTACATTTCGTGACACAATAACACACAGGGTTTCTCATCCACTACTGACGCTTGTTGGTTGGTGCGAGATGCATTCTGGGATACCTGGCTGTTTCAAGTCTGCACAAGTCATCTCTCAATGCATCTTCGCTAAAAGGGGCGGATCAAAGACACATCCGGGGATTTGAACTGTACTTGGCTAGATGTGAACTTCGAATTGAAACAGTACTTGGGCAGCGACTGACGTGACTTTCACAAGTCCACGAGAACACAAGTACAGACAAGAACGCATATTGAGAAACGGCCAGAGTGTAACCTTTGTTTTTTAATTGTAATACCCTGGTTTCACCATTTGGAAACCATGGCTGTGTCCGAAATCACATACTCTATGTCGCCCCCTATATTCTTAAATAGGGCACTATTTGAGGGGACAGCCATTTGTAGTGGTGTCCAAAACAATAAGTGGGGTTATTGAGTGCACTCGTTCAATCCCACAATAGCGAGTGTACAACTGATGTACACTCAACGGCTAGAGAATACCCATAATGCACCGCGAGAGTCGCGCGCTGAATGAATTCCCGCGTCTCGTCAGAAGATGGCGCCCGCGGCTGAATCAATCATCCATCCATTTTCCAAACCGCTGGTCCAGCGTAATATCATACAGGTATAAATTCCTTTTTAATTGAATATTAAATAGTTTAATTACGGTTTATACATGCTAGTTTCCATGGCAGAGTTCAAGATAAATCTTTTCATTACTACTGGAGCTGCCAGTTTGCTACGTTTCAAATAATTATTAAACAGCAAGCAGGAACTATGCAAAAGCAGCAGCCCTTCCGGCAACTCAGTGTCCGAATCCACTCACTCGTTTTCATTCACTCCTTCAAGTGGACTATATTAGTGGAGCAATGTAGGGAATAGTGATTGAGGGTATAGGGGGCGATTTCGAACACAGCACATGATAACAGTCAAAGTATTTTAGTATGTTATTGTGTCCAAATTGGTGGAAGAACGCACAAATCAAGAACCGATAACAGAACCAAATGTCACGAAAATCATTACATTTATTTGTTTGTTTGTTTATCAATAGAAACGTCTCTGAATAAGAGCCGGTTCTTGGTTCCAAACCCAACAGAAGGTATCCGTTTCAAAACTTCATCCGATCTCTTCAGTCAAATCTCCCTGAACACTTGCTGGCACTGAGCAGATCAGTGTGTGTCTAGATGATTCAGCGTCTTTATGGATTTCAAAGCTGCTGAGCTACACCGGTCCAGCTTATAGGCTCAGATAGCGAGCAATCGTAAATCACACACAAGCAAGCGATGACACGGCTTTAGTATATCATGTTAATGTCTGTGAATCTGTTTTACAAGTGCAGAACAAATCATGGAAGTGATTACCACTTGCGTCTTGCTGGCGCAACACATTTCAGGTGCCTACAGGAATCGCTCAAATCGGTGACATGAGGGAACCTGGATTAAGGGCAGTTACGCTGTGCATTTGTAACTGTAAAGAGCATGCTATTGTATTGCATGTCATATCATATCATGCTGTTGTAATGAATGCAATATAAACTTAGAAGAATAGTGAGTCAAAAATAAATATACATTTTAAAAAAATGTGTCATGTTCTTAGACATTTATTTTTTTATTCATGTTGTTTTCATGTGGCTTTGAAAAACTAAAAAAAAAAAAACATTTAATGACTGTGGTGTCATGTGGTGTAACCAAGCAAAAACATATTTTCCTTACACCCTGAATACATGCTGTCAGATCGATTAATCACATCCAAAATGAAAGTTTGTGTTTACATAATATATGTGTGTGTAATTATTATGTATATATAAATACACACACATGCATATATTTAAGTTTTATATATATATATATATATATATATATATATATATACACACATACATACACACACACACACGCAAATTGTTCTTAAATATATACATGAATGAGTGTGTATTTATATATACATAATAATTATACACAGTACACACACATATATTATGTAAACACAAACTTTTATTTTGGATACGCTTAATCGATTTGACAGCACTAGAATGAACACATCTTTATGTAATCCCAAAAAGTTTTAAATATATTTTTCAATGTAAAAAGTAGTTTATGATATTTGTAGTTTTTATACACATATTATTAAGTCATAAATATCATGAATATCGAGTTTATCATTAACTTCCCATACCATATGATGGTCTGCAGAGGTCATTTCGGATATTTTCTGTTGTAGGTTTCTGCATATTGGTTGCGCCAAATGACTTTTTAAACCATTTATGTTTTTCAATGTTTGAATACATCATATAAAATGTGTATGTAAGTCATAGTTTGATGTAATGTTTTTTTTAATTAATAAATGACTAGATCTGTCATGTCACTGACCCACAGACAAAATCTGGCTTGTCATATTAGGTGTAAATATGTTTATGCATACTGACTGTATGCATAGGATTAAAAAAAAATCATGAAATACGTCAAAACAAAATGTCAAACGTGTCAAATGTTAGTGCGTGACATGCATCAGAACAGCACGAGATGTCAGTCACGGGCCTGAAACATGGGAAATCTTTCCTCAATGGATGGATGAATGGATAGAAGGATTGATGGATAGATGGATGGAGGCAGAGGTTTAGTATGGACTGAGAAGTTTCTGCACAGTACTGCATGACAGAATCTAACATGGAGCAAGAGTGATGGCAGCCGTTGAAGGTGTAATTGAAGGGGCCATGTTCAGCACCCTCACCGGAGCCTCTTGACTTCCTGGATCACCTCACTGTGATGTGAAGGGAACTGCTGCGAGGAAACACACTTGCCACCATCAACACACTCACTGAGCCGCCACTGTTTGACGATCCATCCGTACACACCTCTATAAAACTTGCTTCGGACAGGACTAGTTTTCCCTGAGGAAGTCATCAGATGTTAAATTCCAACCGGATTAAAATCTTGGAGTACAAGTTGGTGTTTTTAATTCGTTGCTTACCCTTCTTGTATACATAATGTTGTAATTATACGCAGCTCTCTTTTTTTTTTTTTTACGGATCTAACTATTTAAAAATACATTAATGCATTATTTTTCTATTATCAGTTTTTCAGTTTATTTTTTACAATAATTTTGTTATGTGCTTTACTTTAACAAAAATGTTTTTAATAGTTGGAGTTTGAGTTAACAATAATAACACGGACTTGACTACACATCTTCTATGATGAACATTTTGTATTTTGGAATATAAATGAATTTTACATTGTTTTGGGCATTGTGTCAAAATCTTAGTATACACATTTAATATTATTTTTAGAAAGAAAGAAAAGACAGTGAAATGGTCATGTGGTGCAACCAATGTGCAAGGAAAAATAACAGAAATATTTCTAAACTATTCTATTTTATAACTTTTTATAACTGTTATATTTTAAACTATTTTAAGATAATAATTAAGATCTATACACTAACATATATGCCTACTCAGTGTGTAAGGAAAATGCGTCATTGCGTTTTAATTGATGGTTGCACCATATGACATTTTTATACACATTTTTAATGTTTTACAAATTCAGAAGCAACATAAATACAAGGAGTATATTTCTCAGAATGTACCTCATGCGTTTTAAATTACTTAAAGTGCCCCTATTATGGTTTTTCGAGTATTCCCTTCCATGCAGTGTGTAATGTAGCTGTTTGTGAATATAACCGTTCTGCAAAGTTGTAAAGTTGAAAGTGCACGATAAGTAAAGTTATTGTCTCCCAAAAGAAAGAATCGACTCTGAACCGCCTTAACGAGTCGTTTTATATTTGAATGCTACTGTGTGACGTTCTACGTCACTAGAAAATACATTTGCATAATGCCCACCTATGTTGTACGTTGTCCGCCCACAAACACGTCATTTTACTGACGACTGCTTCTCAAATCTCTGAGTTCAACACAGGATTCACAAAACACTTGCTCTTGAAAGATGGGTCAGTATTGATGTATATATTTTTTACCGGGTGTTCAAAATACGTAGTTTTGTGTTTTATATTGTGTAAGTTTCCAGCTAACTTGCTAACTCACGTTATTACTGTCTTACTGAAATACTTCTGCTCATCAGCTGTGAGCCACTATTACCTAAAACTGTGTCTATTAATGCAGATTGTCGTTCTTACTACTTTGAGTAAAGATAAAGGATGGAGCAAGATTTGTTTTGCAAACTTTAATGTTACATCAGTCATTCATGTTAGTGCTCGGCTAACGTATGCGCTGTTATTGATACAGTTCCCGCATGTGCACCACAATAAATTAGAAATATACACATGGGTTTGTTGATGTACATACTCTTGTTAATGCTGATGGTGAGGAATTACAGTTGCAACATCTCAATGTACCTCAAACTGAGTAGCGTATCACTGAGAAACGTCCTGCTCAAGTCGTCCTTGTGATGGAGGTTCGGTTGAATAACTAGTTCTTCCCATGTTAACATCATCGGACTCGCTCTGATTGATATGGTAAAAATCAATGTCATTATTACTGTTTTTACAGTGTGTACAATCACTGAGGACTGAGGAAGCCTCGTGAGCTGAAGTTCAGTTATGGTAATGCGCGTTTAGCTTGAGTTATGGGCTGTAAGATTACATCTGATTACATCAGACGGGGCCATCTGGCCAATCAAAGCAGAGTAGGCTCGCGGAAAGGAGGGATTTAGAGAGACTGATTCATCCATCGAGTCGTTTGGGAATCACTGAACATTGTGGTGATGTGCAATGTATATTATGAGAAAATGAAAGTGTTTTTTGACCTTTGATGCATGTAAACCTGTTGTAGGAGACCTCCAAAACAAAATTAGGAAACTTTAAAATAGCATAATAGGGGCATTTTAAATGTAAAGGTTTCTTTTGTTTTTTCATCTTGGACAGACATCTCTGTTAATAAGAAGTAGCTAGAGAAGCGGTTTCAGTTACACAGAACAGTGCAGCACACACTCGGACACACACAGCTTGGCTTTGACCTGATGACGCAAGCAGCTTTATTATCCCCTACAACAGTGTGTGTGTTTGTGTGAGGGGGTGGATGATGCGATAGAAATGCAAAGAAAGCTACAATGACAACCAAAACATAATGCGAAAGGCAGAATGTGAATACCAGGAATGAGTGAGCAAAATTACACAGAAGACTAATGGACACTTTCCAACGATCCCACGCTCCAGTGCTGCACTCAATTACAGTGCAAATCCAGAGATTAGAGCTGATGCTATAATCTGTCTGGGAATATCCTGTGATCGCGCGACTCCACCTCGCATCCATTGGGTTTCCACATGGACCCTAATGCTTTCTCTTCAAGCGTGGTACCGTGATAGGTTGCCACCTGTGAAACAAGTCCATTCGTGAAATTCCCTCACTACTAAATATTCTACAGGAGCAGCTGCATCCAAGCTTACATCTCCAAGTGTAATGCAAAATGTCGGATGCAGTGATGTAAAGCAGGCCGCCACTGGACTCTAGAGCAGTGGAGACGTGTTCTCTGGAGTGAGGAATCACGCTTCTCTGTCTGGCAATCCAATGGACCAAGAGAACGGTACTTGCCTGACTGCATTGTGCCAAGTGTAAAGTTTGGTGGAGGAACATGACTGCGCACCAGTGCACAAAGCAAGGTCCATAAAGACATGGATGAGCGAGTTTGGTGTGGAGGAACTTGACTGGCTTGCACAGAGTCCTGACCTTAATCCGATAGAACACCTTTGGGATGAATTAGAGCGGAGACTGTGAGCCAGGCCTTCTCGTCCAACATCAGTGCCTGACCTCACAAATGCGCTTCTAGAAGAATGGTCAAAAATTCCCATAAACACACTCCTAAACCTTGTGGAAAGCCTTCCCAGAAGAGTTGAAGCTGTTATAGCTGCAAAGGGTGGGCCAACTCTATATTAAACCCTATGGATTAAGAATGGGATGTCATTAAAGTTCATGTTCATGTAAAGGCAGGCGTCCCAAAACTTTTGGCAATATAGAGTATGTCCAGACCCCATACTGTCTAATCCACACAATGCAAACAGCTTGAGAAAAAACGATGAGATCAAACGGAAATACAAATTCACATGTTTGGATAATCAGATGGAAATGGCTAAACATACTCAGCTTGTTAGCTACAATAAGAGGGTTTGAGCATAAGACTTGACTTAAGGTCTCAAGTCTTAAATTAAGTCTTTTTAACAATATCAAATCAAATCAAATCACCTTTATTTATATAGCGCTTTTTACAATGGCAATTGTTTCAAAGCAGCTTCACAGTGGTAACAGGAAAATAATGCAACGGAATTTGATTCGGCTGTACAGCCGCTCTGGTGAAAGCGGTGATGTCATCCAGCTCATTTCAATTATCATATAGTGTCAATGCGGGCAGATCAGTAATATAGTTGAAATTTAAGTGTCCCCAACTGAGCAAGCCAAAAGCCAAAGGCGACGATGGCAAGGAACCTTGGTTCCTTGCAATAGATTTAAACAATAGATTTAACAACAACAACAACAACAAAAAAGATTAGAAAAGAATTTGTATTTATCGGCACATGACCAGGCCTGGTGAAATTTGTTACCGAGCCACTATGAACTATCGTTACAGTGGGGAGAACAAGTATTTGATACACTGCCGATTTTGCAGGTTTTCCTACTTACAAAGCATGAAGAGGTCTGTAATTTTTATCATAGGTACACTTCAACTGTGAGAGACGGAATCTAAAACAAAAATCCAGAAAATCACATTGTATGATTTTTAAATAATTAATTTGCATTTTATTGCATGATATAAGTATTTGATCATCTACCAACCAGTAAGAATTCCGGCTCTCACAGACCTGTTAGTTTTTCTTTAAGAAGCCCTCCTGTTCTCTACTCATTACCTGTATTAACTGCACCTGTTTGAACTCGTTACCTGTATAAAAGACACCTGTCCACACACTCAATCAAACAGACTCCAACCTCTCCACAATGGCCAAGACCAGAGAGCTGTGTAAGGACATCAGGGATAAAACTGTAGACCTGCACAAGGCTGGGATGGGCTACAGGACAATAGGCAAGCAGCTTGGTGAGAAGGCAACAACTGTTGGCGCAATTATTAGAAAATGGAAGAAGTTCGAGATGACGTCAATCTCCCTCGGTCTGGGGCACCATGCAAGATCTCACCTCATGGGGCATCAATGATCATGAGGAAGGTGAGGGATCAGCCCAGAACTACACGGCAGGACCTGGTCAATGACCTGAAGAGAGCTGGGACCACAGTCTCAAAGAAAACCATTAGTAACACACTACGCCGTCATGGATTAAAATCCTGCAGCGCACGCAAGGTTCCCCTGCTCAAGCCAGCGCATGTCCAGGCCTGTCTGAAGTTTGCCAATGACCATCTGGATGATCCAGAGGAGGAATGGGAGAAGGTCATGTGGTCTGATGAGACAAAAATAGAGATTTTTGGTCTAAACTCCACTCGCCGTGTTTGGAGGAAGAAGGAGGATGAGTACAACCCCAAGAACACCATCCCAACCGTGAAGCATGGAGGTGGAAACATCATTCTTTGGGGATGCTTTTCTGCAAAGGGGACAGGACGACTGCACCGTATTGAGGGGAGGATGGATGGGGCCATGTATCGCGAGATCTTGGCAAACAACCTCCTACCCTCAGTAAGAGCATTGAAGATGGGTCGTGGCTGGGTCTTCCAGCATGACAACGACCCGAAACACACAGCCAGGGCAACTAACGAGTGGCTCCGTAAGAAGCATCTCAAGGTCCTGGAGTGGCCTAGCCAGTCTCCAGACCTGAACCCAATAGAAAATCTTTGGAGGGAGCTGAAAGTCCGTATTGCCCAGCGACAGCCCCGAAACCTGAAGGATCTGGAGAAGGTCTGTATGGAGGAGTGGGCCAAAATCCCTGCTGCAGTGTGTGCAAACCTGGTCAAGAACTACAGGAAACGTATGATCTCTGTAATTGCAAACAAAGGTTTCTGTACCAAATATTAAGTTCTGCTTTTCTGATGTATCAAATACTTATGTCATGCAATAAAATGCAAATTAATTAAAAATCATACAATGTGATTTTCTGGATTTTTGTTTTAGATTCCATCTCTCACAGTTGAAGAGTACCTATGATAAATATTACAGACTTCTGCATGCTTTGTAAGTGGGAAAACCTGCAAAATCGGCAGTGTATCAAATACTTGTTCTCCCCACTGTATAAGACCTGTATGAAAATTCTTCAAAAACATATGTGTTCCAAAATGACTTTACAATTCACATGTTCATATAATCTACTGTGCAATGATGGATAAACATGGTTTACTGTACAAATGCAGAGGTTTACACACAACTGAGTGTAGTAATGTCTCATGTTTGTGTTAAAGACCTGTCAGCACCTTCACTCATTAACACAACTGAAGAGAATGACACACAGGGATCCCCTCATTGTCTTTAACAATATCACACACACACACACACACACACACACACACACACACAATAGATGATTATCTTACCTGTTTGTGACAGTGGATGTGAAACAGTCATTCATATGGAATCAATACAGGCAAGCAGAGAAAGAAAATGAAACAAAATATCATTATATGTCAGTACAAAACACAATGTCACATAATACTGTTCAACAGACCAAAATCTCAGAGTGATGGACACTTACTAAGATTATTATATTCTTAGCTTTTACTTTTCATTACACCAAAGTGATAATAATATATTATCTGGAATTGTATTAACAGAGGGAGGAAACCTTGTATCTCCAAAAACAATACTTTTCAAGAATAAAACGTTTTTTTTTTTAATAATTAAAAACTGTTGTCAAAGTTGATATTGTGGCTTTTTTATTGTCAGACACATGTATGTGTCATTATATTATTAACATTTTATTAAAATCAAGCTCAAAAGAAGTTACAAGGTTTTCAACAGCGAATTTTGGCCATCATTAGAACGACCGCATCTGAGGCAGTAAGTGCAACGCATTACGTTTTTTAATCAACTTACAGGTTATAAAGTTTATCGTAGATATGTGGGCACTCAGTTTGTTCTGTCATTTGGCCAAAATCTCATGCTATTAAAGATGAACTGCTACTGTACGAACAGGCTATTTAAGACAGTATTGGCTATGACTCAACGACAAATGCTCTTCTCCGCTCAGTAAACACATAAAATATTAGCCTTTATACATATAGCGTTCCTATCTTGAGTAAAGAAAATGCTGTACTTATTCAAAGAACCAGTTGTTTATTTACGTTTGCAATACAAACAAGCAGAGTCCGTCTATAAACTGTGTACGGCACTTCATTCTAAGGATGGGCGTATCGATACTGATGTATCGAAAGTATAGATAACTCAAAAAATATTGATACTAATGTGTGTTTTTTTACCATTGATTTTGTTTATTTAACACGAAATTTTATGCGTACAATACACATTGAATTGGACAAATAACCTATGTTAGCGAATAATCAAACTTTTTTCCTGCTTATCTGAACACACGCAAATACTGCAAGATAGAACCAATCAATCTTTGAGAGCGTTCACTCACTGTTGACAATGCATTCAAACAGGGCTGGGTTTCCCAAAAGTATCATAAGAAACCATTGATGCTTTTGGGAAACGCAGCCCAGAACAATGCTTATCAGAAGACAGAAAAACATAATATCAACTAATCATTTTACCATCCAACCAACTAACCAACCATTTTACCATCCAACCAATCATTTTACCATCCATCCGACCAACCAACCAATCATTTTACTATCCATCCAACCAACTAATCATTTTACCATCTAGCCAACCAACCATTTTACCATCCATCTGACCAACCAACCAATCACTTTACCACCCATCCAACCAACCAATCATTTTACCATTCAACCAACAAACCAATAATTTTACCATCCAACCAACCATTTTACCATCCATCCAACCAACCAATAATTTTACCATCCATCCAACCAACCAACCATTTTACCATTCAACCAACCAATCAACCAACCAACCATGTTCACCAAACAACCATTTTCCCAACCAACCAATTTACCATCCAATCAATCATTTTACCATCCAACCAACCAATCATTTTACCATCCAACCAACCATTTTTAACCAACCAACCAATAATTTTATCATCCAACCTACCAACCAATCATTTTACCATCCATCCAACCAACCAATCATTTTACCATCCATCCAACCAACCAACCAACCAATCATTTTAACATCCAATCATTTTACCATCCAATCATTTTACCATCCAACCAACCAACCAATCATTTTACCATTCAATCAACCAATCATGTTTACCATCCAACCATTTTACCATCCAACCTACCAACCATTTTACTATCCATCCAACCAACTAATCATTTTACCATCCAGCCAACCAACCATTTTATCATTCATCCGACCAACCAACCAATCACTTTACCACCCATCCAACCAACCAATAATTTTACCATTCAACCAACAAACCAATAATTTTACCATCCAACCAACCATTTTACCATCCATCCAACCAACCAACCATTTTACCATTCAACCAACCAACCAACCATGTTCACCATCCAACCATTTTACCATCCAACCTACCAAACAACCATTTTACCATTCAACCATCCATCCAACCAACCAACCATTTTACCATCCAACCTACCAAACAACCATTTTCCCAACCAACCAACCAATTTACTATCCAACCAACCAATCAATCATTTTACCATCCAACCAACCAATCAATCATTTTACCAACCAACCAATCATTTTACCATCCAACCAACCAACCATTTTACCAACCAACCAATTTACCATCCAACCAACCAACCAATCATTTTACCATCCAACCAACCAATCATGTTACCATCCAACCAACCAATCATTTTAACATCCAACCAACCAATCACTTTACCACTCAACCAACCAACCAATCATTTTACCATCCTACCAACCAATCATGTTTACCATCCAACCATTTTACCATCCAACCTACCAACCAATAATTTTACCATCCATCCAACCAACCAACCAATCATTTTACCAAACAACCAACCATTTTACCAACCAACCTACCAACCAATCATTTTACCATCCATCCATCCAACCAACCAACCAACCAATAATTTTACCATACAACCAACCACCCATCCATCTAACCAGTCAGCTAATCAAAAATCAACCAGCCAGCTAATCAAAACCAACCAGCCAACTATGTTCACCATCCAACCATTTTACCATCCAACCTACAAGCTACAGCAAACTTTCTGTTTAACATCACCTGACACAAAGAATATTTTTGGACCAATGGATTACATAAAGATAATAACATTCATAACCATAATTATCATCATCACCATTATGGTCATAAAGCATTACTGTCATGAATGGCCCTATACACACTCCATCTCTCTCCTCTACAGATGAAATGGAGGGTTGAGAAGGCAAGCTTTGTGTGCGGCCTCACAGTAGAGCATGTGAGGAGCAGTAGAGAGTGTGATTACTGTAAATGGGACACGCTGACATCAGGTTGAAAGAGGCAGAAGAGCAGCACTCAAACAGTTTGAGCTCCTCTGCCGCGGTCCACTCCAGCAGAGAGGCTTTAAGTGAGGCTCCATCCACAGCAGAACCACACAGAGACAACGTGAAAGATGGATGTTGCACCTTTAATTGGAATTCT
The DNA here is from genome assembly GCA_039654105.1 of Coreius guichenoti. Classification (NCBI taxonomy): domain Eukaryota; kingdom Metazoa; phylum Chordata; class Actinopteri; order Cypriniformes; family Gobionidae; genus Coreius; species Coreius guichenoti. The sequence goes on from CM077191.1 coordinate 25,556,614, forward strand.
GTTTTAATTTTTGGATGGGATAAAAAGAGGCAAATTCTACAAAATTTGCCTTTCCACTTAAAATGAGATTCAGCCATCACTCCTTTTGTTTGTCCCACTACTAGGAAATTGGAAAATGAATGAAATTAAGGCATGAATGAAAAGAAAAATTATTCGTTTCCTTCTCTTTTTGTCCTTAATGTAACTTAACAACTCCACTTTTATGCAAATCAAGGAACAATATATAATTATACAAATATAATTGAGGTTTCTTGAATACATAATTGCAATCAAAACACCTGCAAATGCTTTGTGAAAGGGTGAAATGTGTGCCAGCAAACCACTGACTTGTACAAATGCAGATCACACAAACACACACACACACACACACGCACACACACGCATGCACACAAATAACTCATGCTTTATCAAGCTAGAAATGTATCATTAGATACAGACAAAAACCACAATTGCGTGGCGAGGAACCTTTTCCATTTTTGAAATGTGCTATTCATCATGGTTAGTTTATATATAATCAATGGTTTATGCAAAGCCTTCAATGATGCGTCCTGAATTAAGTGGGTAACACACATATATACAGGTGCATCTCAATAAATTAGAATGTCGTGGAAAAGTTCATTTATTTCAGTAATTCAACTTAAAAGGTGAAACTAATATATTATATAGACTCATTACATGCAAAATGAGATATTTCAAGCCTTGATTTGTTATAATTTTGATGATTATGGCTTACAGTTTATGAAAACCCCTAATCTCAGAAAAATCTCAAAATCTCAGAAAATTAGAATATTACATGAAATCAATAAAAAAAAAAAAAAAAAAAGGATTTTTAATACAGAAATGTCGGCCCTCTGAAAAGTATAATCATGCACATGTACTCAGTACTTGGTTTGGGCCCCTTTTGCATGAATTACTGCCTCAATGCGGCATGGCATGGATGCTATCAGCCTGTGGCACTGCTGAGGTGTTATGGAAGATCAGGATGCTTCAATAGCGGCCTTCAGCTCTTCTGCATTGTTCGGTCTCATGTCTCTCATCTTTCTCTTGGAAATGCCCCATAGATTCTCTATGGGGTTCAGGTCAGGCGAATTTGCTGGCCAATCAAGCACAGTAATCCCATGGTCATTGAACCAGGTTTTGGTACTTTTGGCAGTGTGGGCAGGTGCCAAGTCCTGCTGGTAAATGAAGTCAGCATCTCCATAAAGCTTGTCTGCTGAAGGAAGCATGAAGTGCTCTAAAATGTCCTGGTAGACGGGTGCGTTGACTCTGGACTTAATATAGCACAGTGGACCAACACCAGCCAATGACATGGCTCCCCAAACCAACACAGACTGTGGAAACTTCACACTGGACTTCAAGCATCTTGGACTGTGTGCCTCTCCATTCTTCCTCCAGACTCTGGGACCTTGGTTTCCAAATGAGATGCAAAATTTGCTCTCATCAGAGGAGAGGGCTGGACCACTGAGCAACAGACCAGTTCTTTTTTTCTTTAGCCCAGGTAAGACGCTTCTGACCACATTTGAAGCCCATGTCCAGGATCCGTCTCTGTGTGGTGGCTCTTGATGCAGTAACTCCAGCCTCATTCCACTCCTTGTGAAGCTCCCCCACACATTTGAATGGCCTTTTCCTGACAATCCTCTTCAGGCTGCGGTCATCCCTGCTGCTTGTGCACCTTTTTCTTCCACACTTTTCCCTTCCGCTTAACTTTCTATTAATGTGCTTTGATACAGCACTTTGAGAACATCCAACTTCTTTTGCAATTACCTTTTGAGGCTTTCCCTCCTTGTGGAGGGTGTCAATGATGGTTTTCTGCACAACTGTCAGGTCAGCAGTCTTCCCCATAATTGTAGATTGTAGATTGTACTGAACCAGACTGAGAGACCATTTAAAGGCTCAGGAACCCTTTGCAGGTGTTTTGGATTAATTAGCGTATTAGAGTGTGACACTTTGAGCCTACAATACTGAACCTTTTCAAAATATTCAAATTTTCTGAGATTTTGAATTTGGGGTTTTCATAAGCTGTAAGCCATAATCATCAAAATTATAACAAATAAAGGCTTGAAATATCTCACTTTGCATGTAACGAGTCTATATAATATATTAGTTTCACCTTTTAAGTTGAATTACTGAAATAAATGAACTTTTCCACGACATTCTAATTTATTGAGATGCACCTGTAAATGTTATGATGTCATACATGTGTACAAATTTAAATGCTACAAATATACAGAAAATGATTCTTTAGAAGTTTTACTGTAAGTCTTTCCCTTCCTTTCCCTTCCCTTCCTTTCCCTTTCCCTTTCCCTTTCCCTTCCCTTCCCTTCCTGGTGCATCCCTAATTTTTTGCAAGTTTGTCTAGGACTCTCCCAATGAACTACAGTAGAAAAGAGTTTTGTCAGTACTTGGTAGAATTTGTCTTAAATATATTTATACATAGGGTTTTTAGATGCTGAATCTACAGTTAATCCTTAGTTACTGTCCAACTTTCCACCAGCACCAGAAGTAAATAATGCTTAAAACTGTAAACAGTTGAAAAGGTATTAGATAATGGTCACGTTAAAGCAAGATCCTAACTGGGTTGAAATCAGGAAAGATACGGAGTCAAAAGGATTTGCCCCAAAAGCAATTTTTCCAATCCTTTCTAAAATCCCTACAAAGCTGTTGCAATTAATTACAGCTCTACAACCAAGGTCCTTGCATGAACCACCCTTTTAGAAAGAAACTTTGCAAAATAAAATAGTATAGAATTGAATTGTATTGTGTATAATGTTTGCAAACTAGAACTGCATTTAGACTTACATTTTACAAAGTTATTGTGTGGCTTCAGAAGACTTGGAATATATTGAAGTATAGAATTATTTAAAAATTGTCTTCCAGGTGTTTCATAGAAGAAAGAAAGTAATACGGGTTTGGAACACCATGACAGAAAGTAAATGAGAACAATATTTATTTTTAGTATTAATTCATTGAAAGCTTTCTAAGCAGTGCCTGGAACCTGCTTAAGTACCATGTTATTTTACCATTTTTAAACCACTTTTATTGTCTAATCCTGGGAGTCAAAGGTTTTTGGACCATCTGGGCTGTTAAACGAGGTCTGATGTTCCTCAGCAGTAAATGACGAAGACTGATTATTGAAAAACTCTGGCTCTAAATCAGGTTATTTGCCTCCCTGTGAAACCGCGACCCCCAACTTTCACGTGATGGATGAGTGTTAGATCAGAATGGGCAGATGTGAAGGTAATTGCTCTCTGTGGCAGGACAGCTGTCCTTATTATGACAGAGTCAAACCGTCTGCTTTCATGGCTTTAACCCTCAGGTCTGGATGGATGTCTCAAGGAGAATCTTTACCTGTAGCTTTGTTTTAATAATATAATTAATATAATATAAGTAGTGCTGTCAAATCGATTAATCATGGTTAATCGCATCCAAAATAAAAGTTTGTTTACATATATACACTGAACAAAATTATAAATGCAACACTTTTGTTTTTGCCCCCATTTTTCATGAGCTCAACTCAAAGATCTAAGAATTTTTCTATGTACACAAAAGGCCTATTTCTCTCAAATATTGTTCACAAATCTGTCTAAATCTGTTAGTGAGCACTTCTCCTTTGCCGAGATAATACATCCACCTCACAGGTGTGACATATCAAGATGCTGATTAGACAGCATGATTATTGCACAGGTGTGCCTTAGGCCACTCTACAATGTGCAGTTTTACTGTATTGGGGGGGTCCGGGGGGGTCCAAAAACCAGTCAGTATCTGGTGTGACCACCATTTGCCTCATGCAGTGCAACACATCTCCTTTGCATAGAGTTGATCAGGTTGTTGATTGTAGCCTGTGGAATGTTGGTCCACTCCTCTTCAATGGCAGTGCGAAGTTGCTGGATATTGGCAGGAACTGGAACACGCTGTCGTATACGCCGATTCAGAGCATCCCAAACATGCTCAATGGGTGACATGTCTGGTGAGTATGCTGGCCATGCAAGAACTGGGATGTTTTCAGCTTCCAGGAATTGTGTACAGATCCTTGCAACATGGGGCAGTGCATTATCATGCTGCAACATGAGGTGATGGTCGTGGATGAATGGCACAACAATGGGCCTCGGGATCTCGTCACGGTATCTCTGTGCATTCAAAATGCCATCAATAAAATGCACCTGTGTTCGTTGTCCATAACATACGCCTGCCCATACCATAACCCCACCGCCACCATGGGCCACTCGATCCACAACGTTGACATCAGCAAACCGCTCACCCACACGACGCCATACACACTGTCTGCCATCTGCCCTGTACAGTGAAAACCGGGATTCATCCGTGAAGAGAACACCTCTCCAAAGTGCCAGACGCCATCGAATGTGAGCATTTGCCCACTCAAGTCGGTTACGACGATGAGCATGCAGATGAGCTTCCCTGAGACGGTTTCTGACAGTTTATGCAGAAATTCTTTGGTTATGCAAACCGATTGTTGCAGCAGCTGTCCGGGTGGCTGGTCTCAGACGATCTTGGAGGTGAAGATGCTGGATGTGGAGGTCCTGGGCTGGTGTGGTTACACGTGGTCTGCGGTTGTGAGGCCGGTTGGATGTACTGCCAAATTCCCTGAAACGCCTTTTGGAGACGGCTTATGGTAGAGAAATGAACATTCAATTCACGGGCAAGAGCTCTGGCGGACATTCCTGCAGTCAGCATGCCAATTGCACGCTCCCTTAAAACTTGCGACATCTGTGGTATTGTGCTGTGTGATAAAACTGCACATATTAGAGTGGCCTTTTATTGTGGCCAGCCTAAGGCACACCTGTGCAATAATCATGCTGTCTAATCAGCATCTTGATATGCCACACCTGTGAGGTGGATGGATTATCTCGGCAAAGGAGAAGTGCTCACTAACACAGATTTAGATAGATTTGTGAGCAATATTTGAGAGAAATAGGCCTTTTGTGTACATAGAAAAAGTCTTAGATCTTTGAGTTCAGCTCATGAAAAATGGGGGCAAAAACAAAAGTGTTGCGTTTTACTGTGTATAATTATTATGTATATATAAATACACACACATGCATGTATATATATATATATATATATATATATATATTTTAGAAAAAAAACTGTATATATAATATAAATTATATAAATATATATACACAGTACGTACATGCAAATATTTCTTAAATATATACATACATGAATGAGTGTGTGTGTATTTATATATACATAATAATATATGTGTGTACTGTGTATAATTATGTAAACAAACTTTTATTTTGGATTGCGATTAATTAATCGATTTGACAGCACATTATAATAAATTAATGTAATATAATATAATATAATATATAATACAATACAATATAATATAATACAATACAATATAATATAATTAATACAATATAATATAATTAATATATTAAATTATATATTATTATATTATATTATATATTATTAATATAATTGTATAATATTTAAAATTTATAATTTATTATATTTTTATTATAATTTTTATATAATAATACTTTTCTTTTAAAATTATCCTCATCTCATATGCGCTCTCTCATAAAATTACTAAATATATTTAAGACACATCTAAGACAACACTCTTCATACTAAAAATAGCTTATTAATGTGTTAAAGAGGCCATATTATTCCCTTTTACAAATTTTTTATGCTGTTTTTGGGCTCTACTAGAATAGGTTTTCAGGCTTGAATGTTCAAAACACATTATTTCCCCCATATTTGGCATTGTTGCAGCTCCTCTCTTCCCAGTCTGTCAGTAACGCTCTGTTTAGTTCCCGTCTCTATGAAGCCCCTCGTTCTGAAAAGCACAACGTGCTCTGATTGGTTGGCTTTTAGAAACAGTGTTACAGATATAGAGAATAACTCCCGCTGAAGGGACTTTGTGTTTTGTAACTTTGCAGACCATTTTCATGATCATGTTTTTTTTTTTTTTTTCATGTTTTGGCTCTGTAGTGCAGCATATTGGATTAAAGAAATTAAATGATGAAAACTGGCGAAAAAAGTAGTTAAATGCATAAACTGGTCATGTAAATATAGTGCTGCTATTTCCCAGTGTGAGATACGACCTTCATGAGTTCCTGAATTTTCAAACCCTGGGTTTGATGGCTTGGACAAATTGGTCAAAATAATATATTCCTGTGTTACTCTAATACACATAATTATTTAATTTGGCCATAAATTAGACAGTAGTCAAGAGAAGGAGGCTATTAAACTCCATGAGTTTATGTATATTTTATGAAAATAATGGGATGAACGATTCAAATTGCCCGTCAACCCTCTAAATTGCACACAAGGCTGATGGGCGCTCATGACAGCCGCAAGTCTCGCAAAGATTATGCGAGATGAAATAATCATGGGGAAAAATCCTGATGAGAAAGTGTGTGTTCAGTTTCAACGTGTTCAACACACACACATCATTCAGATATGATGATCTGCACAAAGTAATTGGTGTTGTCACACAGTATTTACACTTTCTAATGAACGAAAGCGTGAATTATGCTGATGCGCGGAAGTTAGCGAATCATGACAGAGCTCTTTCACATGTAGATGATTTAAAGGGACAGACCAGTATGTTAAAGTGCAGCATGAGATCAATTGTTCTTATGAATAATTTATTGGTGCATACCCCTCCTGTCAAATCATAAGGCTTCATTCACTAATGTCCACTTTTCACAATCCAATCAATTCCTAATGGATAAAATTAAGTCCCATCGTACTTTTTTGTCATACTTCCGTATATCCAGCTTCACTCGAAAATATGTCATATTGTCTAAGTGAAAATGACTCGCCAACAGCATTTCATTTTAACTTCAATACAAAGGGTCAGAAAGAGGGTTGTGGGAAACTAAATAAAAATTTGTTTTGGTGATATTAGTCAAGAAATCTTTACAAGCGGGGGAAAAAATCTTAATTGAATTCAGTACATAGCCTACAAAAAAATAACCAAAATTTAGACGGCCATTGACATATATGGCCACGCTTTGTGCACGTTCCTCTCACACCTCCCTCGACTGTCTGTCAGAGTAACGGTAAGGCGCGATGGGGAAGGAAGTGACCTTTAGCGATGCTGGTGGAATGCTGCAGGGTTAATGGGTTAACAGTGTGTGCTTGGAAAAGATATTGGGGGAAAAGGAAAAGAGGCACATTCATGAATCATTGTGAATGTCACAATCAAAAAAGTGGCAAGAGCTGACTGATATTATAATATTAGGGGTGTAACGGTACATGTATTTGTCCCGAACCCGTCATGGTATGGACGTCACGCTTCGGTGCATACAGTCAGATGACGAATACAGTCAGTCACAGGCGATCCACACTCCAATCCAGAAGGGGGCGCACTCAGTAATTCAACGCTGTTTGCCAACCGCCACAACAGGAAAAGAGCATAAGAAGAGACGATCTATGCACCAACCCAAAACAAGAGTTCAGATGGCACGCAAGAGCTTGCTAGTAGCCTATACGCTGAGTTTCGATTAATTTTGTGACGCGCTCCACAAACTTCACAGAAAGGAAACCAGGATTTGTTTCTTTATTTGACAAAGGCACAATGTTTTGTTTTTACTGTGAGTGTACACAAATAAAAATAGACCGTTTTACTGTTTCGAATGATGTCTTACTCTTATCTGTATGACCATAAATGACGGAGTATTTTAAGTTGTTTCCACTGTTATAATGAGACAAAATCATTTGGCATTGTGCCGATTTGTGTCGTGGTCCAGTGATGAAATATGCATGTCCTGGGGAAAACAGAAAACAGGTTATGTGACATGGGTATGTTTAAGAGTAAGTAAGCGGATAACCTCAACTTTCGGTTCCAAAGACGGAGGTAACTTTCAGGGTATGCAAGCAGCCATAGCAACTCACTCTCTGAACATAACCTGCTCCGGAGCAGCTCATGTTCCAGGGTTAGTTTGCTTAAGAGGTATTCAGAGCACACATGCCTTATTGATAAAGCTCTAGTGGGCGTGACAGATTGCGCACAATATTATATATTATTGCAAGTTACAGTTATACAGTTACAGTTTTTTTTCCTTTTTGCAACATGTCGTTTTCTATGCTATAATGTATTTCTATAATGAAATAGGCCTATATATGTGACCTACTCGTCGATTCGTTGCTCTGTTGAGAATGTCTTGTGAGTTAACCGTGAACATACTCTGGGTTGGATGAACTTACTCCCGGACACGTTTTTGGAACCAGCATACCTCGAGTAAGCAAGGTTTGGATTAATCAACCGGGAGTTCAGGGTATATGTGACGGTAAGTTAACCTTGCTTTCTGGAACACCCCCCTGGAAATGGGAAGCTTCAGGTACTGCTTCACTCGCTGTGGAAAGGTGAAGTAGGCTCAGATGTAGATGGCTCTTTTACTACTTTTCGCTCATCTTTCCGAGATTTCTTGAAAAAGTGTAATATTGAACTTTGTGCATTCGCCATTGTCACCGCATTTTAATGAACTCACACACAAAGAAAATGCCATCTTAGGCTACGCACAACACGTTAATCAAACCAACAAGTTTGAAAATGGCTGTTGCAGATTACCGCACAGCATTGGTCAATCTATCAGTTAGAGTAACAAATCAACAATTCCTTAATTTTTTATTTTAAGTAATCAGGAATCTGAGGGACCGGACATGTAAATGTCTAACCCTAACCCTAACCCTAACCTAACCCTAACCAAACTCGTAGCGAACTGTGACCCCATAACTGAGGTACGTACCAAACCGTGACTTCTTTGTACTGTTACACCCCTACTGAATATATATCTGAATCATATGTATATACACTCACCTAAAGGATTATTAGGAACACCTGTTCAATTTCTCATTAATGCAATTATCTAATCAACCAATCACATGGCAGTTGCTTCAATGCATTTAGGGGTGTGGTCCTGGTCAAGACAATCTCCTGAACTCCAAACTGAATGTTTGAGGAAAGAAAGGTGATTTAAGCAATTTTGAGCGTGGCATGGTTGTTGGTGCCAGACGGGCCGGTCTGAGTATTTCACAATCTGCTCAGTTACTGGGATTTTCACGCACAACCATTTCTAGAGTTTACAAAGAATGGTGTGAAAAGGGAAAAACATCCAGTATGCAGCAGTCCTGTGGGCGAAAATGCCTTGTTGATGCTAGAGGTCAGAGGAGAATGGGCCGACTGATTCAAGCTGATAGAAGAGCAACTTTGACTGAAATAACCACTCGTTACAACCGAGGTATGCAGCAAAGCATTTGTGAAGCCACAACACGCACAACCTTGAGGCGGATGGGCTACAACAGCAGAAGACCCCACCGGGTACCACTCATCTCCACTACAAATAGGAAAAAGAGGCTACAATTTGCACGAGCTCACCAAAATTGGACAGTTGAAGACTGGAAAAATGTTGCCTGGTCTGATGAGTCTCGATTTCTGTTGAGACATTCAGATGGTAGAGTCAGAATTTGGCGTAAACAGAATGAGAACATGGATCCATCATGCCTTGTTACCACTGTGCAGGCTGGTGGTGGTGGTGTAATGGTGTGGGGGATGTTTTCTTGGCACACTTTAGGCCCCTTAGTGCCAATTGGGCATCGTTTAAATGCCACGGCCTACCTGAGCATTGTTTCTGACCATGTCCATCCCTTTATGACCACCATGTACCCATCCTCTGATGGCTACTTCCAGCACGATAATGCATCATGTCACAAAGCTCGAATCATTTCAAATTGGTTTCTTGAACATGACAATGAGTTCACTGTACTAAAATGGCCCCCACAGTCACCAGATCTCAACCCAATAGAGCATCTTTGGGATGTGGTGGAACGGGAGCTTCGTGCCCTGGATGTGCATCCCACAAATCTCCATCAACTGCAAGATGCTATCCTATCAATATGGGCCAACATTTCTAAAGAATGCTTTCAGCACCTTGTTGAATCAATGCCACGTAGAATTAAGGCAGTTCTGAAGGCGAAAGGGGGTCAAACACAGTATTAGTATGGTGTTCCTAATAATCCTTTAGGTGAGTGTATGTATATATGATTCAGTTAAATAAATGTGCCATGTATGTTGATTATGTATGAGCAATGTCATAGTACCTTAAACGCAGTTGAACTACTTTAAAATTAATAGCTTGCATCTTGGCGTGCTACATATTCAAATATCTTACTCCAGTAATTTCCAGGAGTCCGGGTGCACAGATTTAGGATGCCAGGACACAAAGTCATATTTACAAGGTACTGCTGCAATGCACACTAGCGCACTTTTATTTAAGCAGAATATCTCAAACGGAGATCGCTAAACTCCATCTTACATGTTTGTCTGTGTTTTCAGATCATCTGCGCTTCTTCGGCAGTGTAGAGAAAGTGTGTGTACATGGTTGCCAGATTGCAAGGGTTAAAGGGGTCATCGGATGCAAAATTCACTTTTATATGGTGTTTGCATATAAATGTGTCTTTGCAGTGTGTGTACACAACCACCCTACAATGATAAAAATCCATTCACTCCTTTTTTTTATCCTCAAAAAGCCTAAACACTCTCAATAATCAAGCCGTTTTAATTTTCTGAGCAATATGATGTCATATTGCTCATGCTACGGCCACGGCCGCTGACGTCCCATATTAGCATATTTCCACCCTCAGCCAGTTGTACATTGTCCGCCAAAGCAGCACTTCACGTGTCTACACGCCCCACGGAAAAGAGGGGTGGGGTGAGCAGTAGCTCATTATCATTTAAAGAGATGTGCACCGAAACGGGTCGCTATGAACAGAACTGTTTTTGAGGAGGTAAAAAGGGTGTTGTTTTAAACATTGAGGAATTTTAACCAAAGTATGTTACAGACTTTACATGAAGACCCTAAAGAATCAAACCAACTTGTGGAAAATGGGCATCCGATGACCCCTTTAAGTAAAACACAGGGCAGAAAATATATCTTTTTAAGAAAATGCTCTGATTGGGGGATTTAAACCCTTGACCTCTGGCAGCCGCAAGCATGAAATCTCATAGAGGCTTGTCTCCGCTTTTGTTTTGTTTTTTCCAAAACAAAGACAGATTTTCAAGTTTTTATTTTTAGCTACATTTTAGTCTTGTCTTTTTTTCATCAATGATATTGCATGTTGATATAGTCACAGTTATGGTTTAATGACGTTGGTGTTCGGAATCGGAATGCTCAGGTTAGATGACGTAAAACAGCCTTTTGTCTGTGCCGTCTTGACTTCTTTGCTCACTTTCATCATTTTCGCTCTTATTCTCGTGCACTGACTTGTTTGCTAAACTGAACAGCCAATCAGTGTTTTCCCACTCTCGACGACAGCCACCAATGCCGATTCAACATGTTCAACAGGACGTAGGTGTCACGTACAAACCCGAACAGTGGTTTTACATGTCAGCCAGACGGTCTCTTCCTGTCTAAGTTGGTGTTTTATGGCCAGAGTGAGTCGTAAAGTAAACCTGACATAATGCCAATAACCAAATAACTAGGGTGCCAGTGAGTCACTAGCATGGTACCTTAAGCCTCAACACTATCAGATATAAACATGCCTGTTAGCATTCAAAAGGAGTCCCTGGTGCGCCTGGTGATCAGGAAGGAAGGGACAAGATGCAATTTGTCTTCCAAATGAGTCCCATCTGATAAAAAAGACCCAATAACACTGACAAACTAGAGAAAAACCTATCTGATTAAATCCATTCACCTACTTTCATTTAATTAAAGACGGGAATTTCGTCGCGGGCCATATGCGAGATTTCTGTGGGTTTTGTGTCAGAGTGGCAAGTCAGATCAGATATGAAATATTACGTTTAGAGGAAAACAATAGTCCAGTCAAACAGGGATTTAGTCAATGAAGTCAAGGTAAGCATCAGTGAAAAAATGACCCATAAACCTCTTTATCCACTGACCCAAAACTACCCTTTCCTTTCATATACAGTTTTATAGAGTAGGATAGTATGAAAAATATTTTGATATCTGTGCAGAGACCAAACAACAGCTTCCACCAATCAGGATTCAAGAGCATCAAATGGGAGAGATAATATGTTATGACTGATTCACAAATGACCTCAACGCGATAACACCCTTGCGTACTTGCGTACTTCTCACAAGAGGTGAGAAATCATCTGACACATGGTGTTGACCGAAAGCCACACTTTGAGGGTGAAACAGTCATGGTGAATTTAAGAATTGACTGTGGTTCAAGTAACTTTAGAGGTCACAAACAACTTGTTAAAATGTATTACACTGCAATGGTTAAGACCAGGACCCTGATTCGATGTCTGCTCTAACAATTAAATGTGTGGTGAACTGTGTACTTATATGATCAGATATGATGGGTGGAAAGTTATTTGACAGGAAGACAGTTTAAACCTTTTGACTGTAAGACTTTGTCAAAGAAGACATAAAACAGTATGTTTTGAAATCATAATGGAATATGATACTCAAGATGTCAAGTGCATAATACAGTGGCTCCACCAAGTATTTGGATGCTGAAGTCATACATAATAATGTAAGGATATGACTGCATGAGAAAATTATTTATTTTAAAGAAAGCGCACAAGAAAAACAAAGAAATTTGTTGTTTTCAAATGGTACAACAAAATGTTGCATGTAATAATTCTTTATGACCAAAAATGTATTGTTGTGTTAATAATAATAATAATAATAATAATAATAATAATAATACTATCATCATCTAAATAATTACTGCTTTTATTACTTACAAGAGAATAATCTCTTCATAAAATAACATTAATAAAATGTATTAATAAATCATAATTTACTGTATTATATTCATTATTAATAATTATCAAAATATATACACCATCATTTATAATAATACTTTGATTAAAAATGTCATTGTTTTAATATTACTATTATGTTTCATTAATTACTACTATTACTTAAAATAAAATAATTTTTAATTAATGTTATTTTAATAAATTAAACTCATTTAAAAATTATCATGTAAAATATATTTTTATTAATAATGAACAAAAAAAAAAATACTGTTATTTATAATAATATTTTGTCAAAAATGCAATAAAAGTTCAAGATTAAAGATTAAAAAAACTTTCTGGGAAAATATTTGTTTGCAGATGCCACCAATGCATTTTTATGTTATGCAATAACATTTATACATTTTTAAAAATAACCTAATTATCCAAATAATTTTTGGTTCTTTACATAATTAATTATATAAAAATGAACTTAAGCATTTAAAATCTTTCTAAAATTTCTCATGATCATAACAGGTTAAAGTCCTCCCTAATTTTATCCCTTAAAACTCATCTTTGATAACCAAAATGACATATTTACACGTTTTTTTCCTGTGAAAAAAAATGTCTTTGTGCCTTAAAATAGCTTGAATGTAACTCTACACCCTTCCTTCATTTAGTATACGCGGGTTCATGAATATGCAAATTAACCCCGCCCCCACTCACTCACAGAAGCGCAGAAATACAGTCGGCCAACTTACTGAGGTAAACGCTGCACAATGGCGCTCTTTACAATGTCGGACACAAAACGGTAATTAATATTATTATCCTTTTGCTTGACTAGGTTATTAAACAGCTAATAATTGTTGCTAATGTTACACAAACCATGTTCCCATTCGCCATCTCAGTCTGCCTTCAGTATCAGTCAGTATCCTCAGAAACGCTTTGAACAACTTAGAACATCAGTGAAGAAAGGCATATAGTTCATCATAACATTTTGTATACATAATTCACCCGCTATATTGCTAAATCTACCCCATTTTTCATATCATCAAAAAAAAAATAGCAGTATGGCTTCTCTTGAGACTCCCTCCACTGCTACAGAGAATAGTTAATGATATGCTAAAAGCCCACTGGCACATTGACGTGATTGGTTGCAAGGTAGTTTGTGACGTCAGAAACACCAGCGATTTCAAACCGCGTTTTTGAGACTGTCTTTGGTTCACTGCAGTTTTAAGGAGAAAATACTCAACAATTGTGTTGACTTATGAATTTGCACATGGTTTGTCTTAAAAGTATATAAAAACACCACATAGACATATAAACAACATTAAAAACTTGATTTTCACCACTGGGGGACTTTAACTTCTTTCAAAGAGAGAAAAATGGCTCTTAAACAACTGTCACAAAACCTCAAAGTAACACAAATAATCTCCCAGCCCAAATATGAAGACAAATTTACAAAGAGCCTCACAGAAGCACACAAGAAACGCCGCATTTCCCCCACACATAGAGAATGTGTCTCTCGCATGCATGACCTGCTCATCTGAGCTTCACAGCGAGAATTAATTGCAGGTGCATAGACTCTGTCACTATCAATTCCCCTCCGTTCCCGACCCGATCGCACACCGCCTGTACCGTAACACAAACCAGTGCTGCTGCTATCATACCAGTCAAAATGAATCAGTTCCAACCACCAGAGAGGGAAATCTTTCACTGCTGCAAATCCCAGCGACTCTCATTCACTGCTTAACTGCAGCAGCTGAACGCGCCTTTTATGAGCAGAGAGTAAGAAATCAATGGCTTATAAAACAGAAACCAACCATTTGAATTTAATTAATAGCTATTTTATTGATTATTCGTCGGTATTTGGGACACATTTATCGCAAAAGAAACCTGATGAAAAGGAAGAAAAGAGGAAGGCAGAGAGTGAGAAGTAACTAAATTTGAGAGAAGGCAGCTCTAAACCTCCTCATCTCTTTTTGGGGAAGATTACAGCACAATACATATGCCAACCACGCAAAAGAAACGCACTACCGTGACCCAAATACAGCCCTGCTGCTCTCTGATTGGCTGGCGGAGTGCAGCTGAGGGGCGGAACTTTTCCCTCTCATATCAGCAACTTAATAATTTACCGTTTTATGTAACCGATGAGGGATTCTGGGCTCATCATTTGCAGTATAAGATCATTTCAACACCCCCTTCCTGAATCTCCTCAGAGCGATGAGGATAAGGAGTTGAAATCAGACGAGGAAGTCGCTTCCAAAGTTTCACCGTGACGCATGAGATTTAAGCAGAGGAACGTCTCAATCAAAGCAGCATGAGGCAGAACATGTCAAGTTCTTTGTGGCAGTACACCTAAAAAAAACCAAACAACCCATGGCGGGTGGGGAATCTGCATGTGCTTGTACTTGCTCCTCTTCCTGCTGATTTCCTGAGCTCTATAAAACGCTCCCTCAGCTCCACTGCTAACGCAAACACTGCTAAACCACACAGTCAACAACAAAAACGCCCCAGGACAACTTTAGTAAACTGGCGCATGAGTGCTTGGAAAGAAGCTGCTGTCTGGTATAAAGGCTACTAACTAATTTAGAACAAAATCATTTCCAAAACAAAGTTCGTTTGGAGTTCGTTTTCGGGAGTTCGTTCCAGGCTCCGGCTGGTAAACATCTTCGAACTGCCATTGGTCCGTGGAGATTATGTAATAGGTGGGTGTGGCTCTGAGGCGCCGCCTTCTTTGACACTGAAATCTCTGGTTCATTTCTTCTGTTCGGTCCATTGAGGTCAGATGTCTGCGAGTGAAAACACCGGAGAGCTGCTTTATAGTAGAAATTGAAGTGTAATTCTAATTGAAAGCGACACTGACACTGTTTTTTCATGTTTAATACTGTAAAGATGTTTGGTTTCAAGCAATCTATTGTATAAAGTGCTATATAAATAAACGTTTCGTGACTTTACTGAAGTGCTAAATTGCAGAGCTTGTGCAAACATCCACATCACTAGGATCAGATGCTTTCTTAACTGCTGTTTTCTCACCGCTCTCATTTTTGTTGCATGTTTATTTTGTTATTGAAAGGAAAGCGCGAAGCACATATTTACATATTCATCTAAACGTCGCTCTCAGCAAGGTGGGCGGCGTTGGGATGTTCGCTCACAGTAAAGGTATTTCGAACTTCTTTTTACCCCTAAATGAAAAACGAAAAAGAACTTCGCTTTGAGTACTTCGCTTCACTTACATTTTTAACCCAACGCTTGGGTTTGTCCATATTTGACCCAAATTTGGGTTAAAACAACCCAGCATTTTTTAGAGAGTGTAGGGAATTTGGGAATAAAAAAAAATAAATAAAAAAAAGAGGAGATATTTCAACACTCTCACGGCAATTCATAGTTATTTTAGGTTTTGGCAAATTGGTGGCATATTCATGTGGATTTGTTTTGTACTAAAGCATACAATAAATGTGATGGAAAACATGAAGGTCCACCTCTAAACCTAACCATCAGAGGGGCGTAACCAGATCATAAGAAAACATACCAATGAGATTGTACAAATTCATATGAATTCACCACCATATGAATTCCCATACATATTTTTTCCATCTTACATTTACATTTATTCATTTTGCAGACGCTTTTATCCAAAGCGACTTACAACTGAGGAATACAGGAAGCGATCCGTCATGAAGAGGCATCGGACATTGCTTAGAGTAGCATAAGCTAGAATCTTTCTTTTATTCTGGAATACTGAAAGTCTATTAACACTTTTCAATACATTACTGACATTGCAGTTTTGCTCAATAATGCATGTGCGATATCAGAGCGAGAAGAGAAAACCAATGCGATTGTCAAAAAATAAAAAATAAAAAAATAGGAACTTAATGCCCGTTCAACCCAAGGCTGATAGCTATAACGATAAACCTTTAATAATTATTCTAATTCTATTAGAATTTATATTTGGGGGGGGATATTTATATTTGGGGGGGACAGCAGCTGCCGAAAAAAAACAATTGTAATAGCAATAGCAAACGCTTTCGTTTTTGCATTCGCTCACATTCAGACGGGGGGTTCTGGTGAGTTCTGGTGGTGTGTGGGGGGTTGGGGGGGGCTCATTTTTTTTTCCTAATATGGTAGTCAATGGTTACTGTCAACTGTTTGGTTACACACATTCTTTAAATTATCAATCTATTTTTCAACAGAAGAACGAAACTTGAGAAAGAAGAAACAGAAGAAAGAAACTTGGGGGTGAGAAAATTATGACAGAATTTTCATTTTTGGGTGAACTATCCCTTTAAGGAAGGGAAAATGGTTTCAATCATACGGTTTTGGAAGAAAAAAAAGTTCATGAATTACTCAGTCATACATTTTTGGGGAGGTTATACCAAATGACATTTTACAACCTGAACTAACTGTGCCTTTTAATAAAAAGGTCAAATAATCAGATATTTAAGAGACTTTTTTAACTTGACATGCACTCATAAGAATATCTATGATGAAATTTTCTGTTTTTGTATGTAGGTTTCACCACTTGACTTTGATTTGCCAGAAAAAGGTTTATGATATTTAAACAAAACTTCATCACTGCCTATTTTTTCGTAAGAAATAATAATAAAATATTATGCTAAACTACTCAATAAAGTACTTTTTTTTTAAGAATTTCATCATTTTAATGATGTTTTTTTTTTTCATTATGATATCAGGCTATGAGATATGACATGAAATGTATTCATGTTATTTATGTATGAATTACATTGTTAATGCATTTTAAATAAATCAATAGATCTATTATAGTTTGTAATTTATATATGAAATTGTAATTAATAAATTAAATCCTGATTAAAATATTATAGATTCAAATAAACATTACAGAATAGAGAAAAGATGAATGTCTTGCACAAGGGCACCATCGATGATGGCTTATCAAACCCGTAACCTTCAACTACCCAGCCTTGAGCTTTAACCTACACAACACCACCACTTCTGATCTCTATATTTGAAACGAGGGTATACTTTAGCTTATGACATCACTTTGTTACCATCTGTACATTCATAGCGTGAGTCACCATATAAGTTATGAATACTTCCAACTGCGGAGCTTCATGGTAAAGCTGAAAGTCATCTCTCTATCTCTCCGTTCTGCTGCGCTGCTGGAGTCATCACTTCCTATGAGTCACCAACTGAAAGAGAGCGATAAAGAGCCAGAGCGCAAGAGAGAAATAGAGGCCAGAAGGCGCAGGAGGGGGAAGAAACTTCCTGAGCTTTTCATTCATAAAACGCTGCAGTGCAGCACGCTCTTATGCCCGTGGGCTGGAGTGGCAGAACACAAGTGAACGGGTGTGAAATCGATAGCGTGCAGCAGGCAAAAGAGTATTAGACGACATCCAAATGAAACAGCCAAGCTGCAGAGTTTAAGGCTCTGTTCCAAACCCTAGCGAGCCACCCACCTAGGAAACATCTAAAGGCAACACAGGCAGTTTCAAAGTTGTGCTGTCTTACGAGATATACAAATGTACTAAAGCTATGTGTTGTCTTGGTTAAAATCATAACTAAGGACATATTTCTTACTAGCTCATAAAACGATGTCTATATTACTAAATACCTCCTTGTATGTATTTGAATGCAAGTTAAATTATTTAACTTACGAATCATTATTACATGGGTCAGTGATGGTGTGTGATGCTTATTTATCTTCCAGGTCTACTCATTTACAAACATAAAAGAAATTGAATAAACCTTGTCTGTCATATGATCATGTTGTTCATTTCTGAATTAATAATTATTCTGATATTTTTGGATTAAATTCTCAGGGAAAAAAAACACTTTGGCACTTTGGCATAATCTTTTAATATTATTTAGAACTGTTTTACCTAATGGCAGTAAAGCAGTTGTGTTAAAATATTATTATTATTATTATTATAAAAACTTTTGTCCAACAAAG
Source organism: Coreius guichenoti (assembly GCA_039654105.1). Taxonomy (NCBI): domain Eukaryota; kingdom Metazoa; phylum Chordata; class Actinopteri; order Cypriniformes; family Gobionidae; genus Coreius; species Coreius guichenoti. Next base: position 25,575,234 of record CM077191.1, read on the forward strand.
CAAAGTCATGTGGTGCAACCAACATGTTAAAAAAAAGAAATACAGACAAGGTCAATATACATTTTGGCAACACTTTATTTTGCAGTGTTACACGTTACATGCATTTACTATAGAAAGCAACTATCAAGCAATTAAGTAACCTAAACCAAACCTTAAACCTATATAGTAAGTACAAGTTTTTAATTAATATTATTCCATATGTTTTGTGTAATTACACTGTAACAAGGAAACCTTAAAATAAAACCGTATATTAGAATATCATATTACTTTTTTATGACTAGGGAAGGTTAGTTCAGGTTGTAAAATGTCATAAAAATATTTATTAATTAATAATTCATAATTTTGTAAAAAAAAAAAAAAAAAAAAAAAGATAAATTTCAAAACTTTTAAAATAATGATTAAGATGTATACACTCACAAGTATTTAAGGAGTGATGAATATATGTTCTATGTGACAACTTTGTCAATAAATGTTTTCAAAAATCATTTTCAACAAAAAAACCTAAAACTTTTTATGCATTTTGGCCGTTCATTTGCATGACAACAGCATTTTGGGGGCATGAAAACAAACTTTTGAAAATGGGTTTCAAAGTTTTTGCAAACGATACCATTATCGTCTCTGTGTAAACCTCAAAAACGGCAATTTGTGAAAACGGTGACATCTTACGCATGTTTATTATGTGTTAAGTATATAGGCGCGTAGTGTTTCTTTGCAAAGCTACATTGCCATCTACTGGCCTGGCATGAATAATACAGCAATTTTAGTCGTTTTTGCGAATCCTTGTGAATGGGTTCGTTATGACCAACAAAAAAACGGAAGAAAAACTTTTGTTTTTAGTACACTGTTGTCGTGTAAACAAAACACTGAATACAAAGAGCACATTTCTAAAAACTTGGTAAGTGTATTTATTTATCATCAACTTTTAGGGTCCTCCATTTACAGACTGCTGAGTTTTTTGTTTTTGACCTCACAGTTCTCTGCACTTCAAGTGAATAGTCGAAAGAGAATTACAGAGCAAAGAGAAATGTCTATCGTAAATATATATTTGATCAAAAATATGGTCACACTTTATATTTGGTGTCTTTAACTACCATGTACTTGCATCATTTTTTAGGTACGGTGTACTTGCTGTATTGCAAAACATTTGGGTAACACTTTATTTTACAGTCATGTTCCCCATGTACACACTATGTACTTTTTATATTAATTACAAAAAATGGGTAATAACTAGGTACCAACCCTGAACCTACCCCTAAAACTAACCTAAACCCATGTGCACTGTAAAAAATTATTGTTGATTTAACTAGTATAAATTATAAACTATATAAAGTATAAATAATCTGGTTGCCTTAAAATAGTGAGTTCATTTAAATTAAAAGTTTGAGTTAATACAACAAAGGGCACTGGTTTAATCAACAGAAACTCAAAATAGTGTTATCTGAACCACATTAAGTTGATTTGACAAAAGAAAAAAACTTGTGATAAATCATGAAAAAAATTTTTTACAGTGTAGTTAGTTTATATTATTCAGTACTTTCAGTAAGTACACACACTGTTAAATAAAGTGCAACCAACATTTGTGCTGCTAGTGAGGTGGGATACGGGTACGTTTAGAGGCAGGTTTGGTGGTATGGTTAGGTTTAAGGTGTAAGGGAAGGGTCAACAAATTTACAGTTGTAATTCGATGCAGGTATTTTTAAAAGTAAAATTAAGGACATGTATGTACACAATAAGTGCATTGTATCAAGTGATTAATTTAAATGTTACTACATACAGTAGTAAAGACACAATATAAAGCAAGACCAAAAATATTGATAAAAAAAGCCATCTGATCAAAAATGCATGCATGATTGAAGCAGAAATGTCAACCAGTTTTTGCGTGGCATCTGATAGTCTACTCCTCAAATGAAAGGAAGGTTCATTTAACAGTGACATTGATCATTGCTGTCATTTTAGGCTAGGCTGAATCTTACAGTCGCCACTTTCATAATCACTAGTTCAAACCAAAAATAACTGACCGCAGCAGCTTTATTCCCTGTATTACAAAAATCCTACTTAGAAGATTCATTTTTCCTCTGTATTACATCATCTTTTAATTACATTTCAGTATTTGCATGGGGTTTTAGCACTCTCGGAGCAGAGCTTATCAGGTGAGCTGCTCTCATAACGGAGTCTGTTTGAATAACGACAACTGAAGTCTCACCCTGCTCGCTTAGACATCAAAAATAATCATTGGAGCCGTGGCCTACTGGTTAGCTGTGACACACTGAGCTGTGGTGATTATGTGGAAAAAATGAGTTTGAATCTGACTTAAGACATACACTATATTGCCAAAAGTATTGGCACACCCCTCCAAATCATTGAATTCAGGTTTTCCAATCACTTCCATGGCCAAAGGTGTATAAAATCAAGCACCTAGGCATGCAGACTGCTTCTACAAACATTTGTGAAAGAATGGGTCGCTCTCAGGATCTCAGTGAATTCAAGCATGGTACTGTGATAGGTTGCCACCTGTGCAATAAGTCCATTCGTGAAATTTCCTCACTACTAAATATTCTACGGTCAACTGTTAGTGGTATTATAACAAAGTGGAAGCAATTGGGAACAACAGCAACTCAGCCACGAAGTGGTAGGCCACGTAAAATCACAGAGCGGGGTCAGCGCATGCTGAGGCTCACAGAGAGCAGAAGTCGCCAACTTTCTGTAGCGTCAATAGCTACAGACCTCCAAACTTTGTGTGGCCTTCAGAATAGCTCAAGAACAGTGCGTAGAGAGCTTCATGGAATGGGTTTCCATGGCCGAGCAGCTGCATCCAAGCCTTACATCACCAAGTGCAATGCAAAGCATCGGATGCAGTGGTGTAAAGCACGCCACCACTGGACTCTAGAGCAGTGGAGACATGTTCTCTGGAGTGACCAATCACGCTTCTCTGTCTGGCAATCCAATGGACGAGTCTGGGTTTGGCGGTTACCAGGAGAACGGTACGTGCCTGACTGCATTGTGCCAAGTGTAAAGTTTGGTGGAGGGGGGATTATGGTGTGGGGTTGTTTTTCAGGGGTTGGGCTTGGCCCCTTAGTTCCAGTGAAAGGAACTCTTAATGCTTCAGCATACCAAGACATTTTGGACAATTTCATGCTCCCAACTTTGTGTCATATTTTATATCTTATTCTATCTATCTACCCTGACCAACCCACACTTTCATCTGCAGCAACGGTATCAGAGCAAACACACAGGTAAACACAAGTGCTCTAATCTCTGACTGTGATTGACGCCACTCACAGCAAATCCTGACTCCTAATCTGAGGTGCACAGGCGAAGCACCTCAATGAGGCCGAGAAACAGCGGCGCTATTTATAGAAACACCATTTCACACACTCTTCCTCGTCACTCCTCTGCCTCTGTCCTGCGAGAAACACTCGTACACACATGCGCAAGCCCATGCTGATCACAAACTCTCTCTCTCTCTCATGCAGAACTACACCGGGCTCCCAAGGACACTTTGTTCTCTTGGGTTTTAATATCCCCTTTTGTTCTTTTATCAAGTGTATAAAATAGGCCATTTTGCTCTTATTGAGACTGTTTTAACTCACCCACATTATGCACTGAATTCTAGTACATAATCTCTGATGGTTATATCACAAATTAGAAGTTAAAGTGAACAAAACCCAAACCCACATATTCAGATATCCTGTGCTTAGTCATACAGTCACTGTGATTTTGCAACTATATCATATTGCAATCAATCATATAGTATTATACAGTAATAATACCAGGCCTCCAACTTGATCTGGCTGTTTGTAGACAAAAGATACTGTTCAAATTAGGTTCTTCAAGTGAAAACGTACTGTACAGAAAACCTGGCACAGAAAGACTGCGCTGCTTAAAGTGAACAAAACCTTGGTAATATCTTGTAGCCTATAATATAATTTTAATCAGAATGATAATTCTGTGTTAAAAACTGCAGTTGGCAAACTCATGTCCAGATATGCCGCCAGTGACAGCATGAGTGATTTATTTCTCTGTCTGTCATATTCTCATTTTTTTTCTCCACAAGATTCAGACACTATGAACACCCGGAGACTGTCCCCTGCAGAGTGTCCTTGAGCAATACACAAAAACTGGCAGTTTGCATCATTATTTTGAGCAATTCTCAAAGTTAGATAAAAAAAAACCTCATAAGTCATTTTGTTCTAAAAGAGTGGGATTCTAAAATAAAATAAAAAAATAGAATAAAAGAATAAAAGAAATAAAAGAAATAAATTAAATTAATCAACAATGTGTCCCTAAGCTATCTGTTTGTGACACACCCCATCCCATCAAAACAAAAAATATGCCAGACTACAATGTGCACACCGTATCCTAACTAGGGCTGCACAATAAATCGCAATAAAACCGCACGCGATTTGGCAAAGGCTGCGATTATTGCATGCGCAGCTTCTCAGTGCAGCACGGCTATGATCAGTAGTAAATGCTGCTCCATCTGCAAGCCAGAGGGCACTCTCACGCAGGGTACTGCAAATATGTGCCGCAGAAGTATGATAGCACACGTCATTGGAAATCCCTATGAATATCATACTATCGGTGAGCTGAATAAACAGATTGAAACACTTTGATTAAACATGACTAAATGCTTCTCATGTTTGGAAAGATGTTTGACGTGTTCCTTTTTCAAATGCACGTTATAAGCGACTCAAACTCGCAGTGATTTCAGATGAAGTAGCATTTGCTACTGATCACAGAGCCGTCCTGCACTGACAAACTGCGCGTAAAAGATAATCGCAGCCTTTGCGATTTCATAATCGCGATAAGCCAAATCGCGATAAGCCAAATCGCGTTAAGCGCGATTTCATGTAAATTGCGATTTATCGTGCAGCCCTACTCCTAACCAAACGCAATGCGATAAGATTACAGCGACAAGCAATTTGTCTGTCCACACAAAATAAATAAAAAAATTTTAAAAAAAAAATCACAGCCAATCAAAAGAACGTGGGCGGAGTCTCTCTGTAATCACCCTGCACTTGCAATGAAATGGTACATAAATTTATGATTATTACACAATTTTTTAAAAATACATACAGAGTGAGTATAACAATCTTTGTCATAGACTGAACTTGTTTGTTCAGACTGAGTTGACAGTTATAACATTCTTGTTTCCTTTAATTTATTTTCATGATCTTTTGTCGCTTTTAGTATGGCTATAAAGGTCACGATGATATTCAAACTAACATTAGGTGCTTTTTAAATTAAATAAAGCACACAAACAGTACCTGAGATTACCATGTGACATCACAGAAAATTAGAAACTGTTGCCTATCGCCGCCACAGCTGGTAAGGACAAAAACTCTGATTAACACAAAAAAGATACCTTTTATCACGTGCCGTGGCGTTGCGACACGTCTGGTTAGGAGACGGTGTTAAGCTATCCAAACAAAACAAACATAAAACAAAAAACAAAACAAAAAACACACCAGGCTACAATGTGTACCTATGCTATGCTATGAAATAAAATAAAAAAAGCTAGCAACAGTGTGTCTCCAAGATATTCTATAGATAAACTATCAAATGAAATGAAAAACGAAACAAAAAACATGGGGACAGACAACAAAGTGTGCCTAACCTAGCCCTGTCAGGCAGTTACCTTTTATTGCGTGCAGCAGCATTGCGTCATGTCTGGTTAGGACAAGGTGTTAAGCTATCCAAACAAAACAAACAACAAAACAAAACAAACAAACAAACAAAACAAACAAACATTAAAACATTTGGAAAACAAAATAAAACAAAAAACACACCAAACAATGTGTATCTATGCTATGCTATAAAATAAAAAAAGCTAGCAACAATGTGTCCCCAAGATCCTTTGTGGCACATCCTAACAAAAAAAAAAAAAAAAAAAAACAGGCTACAATGTGTACCTATGCTATGCTATAAAATAAAATAGCTAGCAACATTGTCCCCAACTAAATGAAAAACAAAACAAAAAGCATGGGGCCAGACAACAAAGTGTGCCTAACCTAGCCCTGTCTGGCAGATACCTTTTATTGCGTGCCGCTGCGTTGCGTCGCGTCATGTCTAGTTAGGACAAGGTTTTAAGCTTTCAAAACAAAAACATTTGGAAAACAAAACAAAACAAAACAAAAAACATACCAGGCTATGTGTACCTATGCTATGCTATAAAATAAAATAAAAAAGCTAGCAACAGTGTGTCCCCAAGATATCCTTTGTGGCACATCCTATTACAACAAAACAAAACAAAACAAAACAAAACAAAACAAAACAAAACAAAACAAAACAAAACAAAACAAAACAAAACAAAACAAAACAAAACAAAACAAAACAAAACAAAACAAAACAAAACAAAAACAAAAACAAAAACAAAACAAAAACAAAAACAAAAACATGCCAGGCTACAATGTGTGGAAAACTAAATTAAATAAATAAAAGAGGAACTAGCAACAATGTGTCCCTAAGCTATCCCTTTGTGACTCACCACATCCAACCAAAGCAAAACAAAAAATAAGCCAGAGTACAAGATATCTAAAAAAAAAAACAAACAGACAAACAAAAAAACTAAACCAAAAAGCTTGGTAAAATAAAATTTAAAATTAAAAAAAAAAAAAACAGATTGAACCAGAAAAAAAAAAAAAGAAAAAAAAAAAAAAAAAGAAGAAGTTTACCTAAACTAATCAAACGAAACAAAAAACAATGCACAAAACATGGGGCCAGACGACAAAGTGTGCCTAACCTAGCCCTGTCTGGCACACCCCACCAAACCAGACAAAACAACAGAGACTGGGGTGCAAATTGCAGCACCACATGCCACATGTAGGGCAAGATAAAAGAAAGACAAAAAGAGGCTAATACCACATCTACTCGTGGTGAGCGAGCACAGAGGGGTGAAAATGTGTGTGTTAGTATATGTGCGTGTCAGCGCTGGGTGTGACGTGATGCCACCTGGCCCAGCCGCCATCTCAGCATGGCATCGAGGATGTGAGCAAGCAGCTTGCTGTGGAGAGAGACTGAAAGAAGGAGAAGGTGATCAAACAACCCAGAGAGATGAGAGACCATGCTCTTTCACACCGATGCACTACAAAGCAAACCTCAATTATCTTAAAACATGATTTACACTGGTCAAGGCGTTAAAGATGGACCTGACATCAAAGATGGAGTGGCCTTTCATTTAGAAATAGCAGAGATGATGTTCTTGTTGGACAAACATGACCACTGATGCACCCGCTGAGAATCGGTTCCTCTGCACAGCATCTTCAAGTGCACCAACCTTTCATCTCCTAACATCTCATTCGTCTTATTATCCCTTAAATATGTTGTCCAATCCAATCAATACCTTCTGCTGGCCGAATAGACACTCATAGGCCTACATGTATGCAACACAAAAGAGATAACGCTGTAAAGAAAAGCTAAAAGAAGGCCGTCTGCTTCTCAAAGATCACATCAGAAAAGTCACATCAGACCAGACAAACAGTGAGCAAATCAATGCATTAGGAGCTCATCCTGACATACAGGTGCTTTGAAGTCAAATCCATTTGATGTACGCTTAAAGGGTCACAGTGTAGCGCCTTTGTTCCCAGTCAGGGTGCGATTCCCGCTTTCAAATCCCATCTAGGATCTTCCAAGGCCAAACTAAACTAGACTCTGTATTACACTTAAATGGTATTACAACTGTTTTTAGACACTACAGTACTATAGTTCATATCAATATACCATGGTACGTCTGTGTATGTGGGTGCATATACACAATATCATTAGCTACTGAAGGTTTTATGACTGCATTCTATAACATGAGCGGTTCGAAGTGTTAAATGTAATTCAAAACATGTCATTTTAAAATATTAACCAATTATGAAAGCTATTGTTGCTTAATTTACTGTTTTAATAGGTAAGAAGGCAAATTGGAAGCCAAATTATTAAGCAATTACCATTTATTATTCACAATTTTGAGCTTGTGGTCAATGTTAATCAGCTAGCATTAAGCGTCTTAGCTGCTAATTAGAATTTAGCATTTATTAACATTTTGCTAGCTAGCTAATTAGGAGTCTTATCTCAACATTCAGTTGTAATTGATATTGGTCACTTGCCATTTAAATGTTCATCTTTGCCATAGAATGTGGAGTGTTGCTTAACAATTTAATATTATTTTTTTCTAAATAAATAGGATTAAATCATATGGGCATTACAAATTGGAAACAGACCTACTTGACTTTTTATTTATATATACCAATTATTCCTTTATGGAGATAAGAATGGCAACCAGTAGCAAAAAGCTAGCAGAACAAAAACCCTGAAAGAGCTTTAACGGCTGTGTTTCTGTGGGAAAACTAAGCGTATTTGTTCAAAACGGTGCTTTAAGCCACTGTAAGCCTGCTATACATCTCCGTAGGAATATATCAAGCAAGACAAATGGAGCATAGACTGTAGATTTCATTTGTGTGTTCAATATTTTTTGCTAATAATTAAAACTGTCAAAGAACGTCAAAGACATTTTGACCAAAGAAGATCTGTATACAAAGAATACAAAGATCAAAATACTCTTTAAATGAATAAAGAATCGAGTATGAAAGTTAAGAAGAAACTTATGGAGCACCCTGCACACATTTAATCGCACAAATAAATACAACTGAGCAAAGATACGATTGAAATAAACAAGATTTTCAGGTATTCAGGTACAGAAACTGTAATCAAATGTAAAATAACACTGCATTTATGAATAAAATAGACAGTAAACATTACAAATACAAAGTTATACAGTCAAGAACAGCGAGTGAATTTTCTCTGTCTTTTGTTGTTTGATTAACATTATAGAGACGGCAATATTAGGCTGCTGTCACTTTAAGAGCTGCACATATCCAATATACAGCTACACATGCGTTTTAACCGACTGTGTTTACAAGGATATTTTAAGAGAGCACAGAAACTGTACAGAAAACAGCGTATGAATCTTCTCACGGCTGGTAGGGACTACAACGAGCTTCTTCATGGGTTAGGGACATCACTAACACTAAAATTTACATAAACCCCCCGGGAACACGCAACAAAGGGGATGAGGCCATGTTGAGAAGAGGAAGAGTTCTTGTAGTAGAGCACATTTGGGAGTCTGCTCAAGCTGTCGCATCCGTCTTTTCACATTTATTGCAATACAGTACGTAACACACAGTGCAATAGCATGTCATAAAAGCAAGATGACAACATAAGCTATAAATGTAATTAAACTAAACTATACCTGTTCTATCTTCATGCACCAAATATTCTCTGGCTCTGTGCATTTTACAACAGTTCCCACACAAGCGATTTATAGATTATCATGACAGAACATGCTAATCACTGACTTGAAGATAGTTAACTCCACATCAGCTACATAAATTCATAAACTAACCATTCAGAAACTTCCTGTCTCATTCTACATGTTGTCACTTCTTCTTGAGTCTCTCCATCATTGTCCGACTCCGGTTTGAACATAAAAGGCTGAACAGTTTTTACATTTTCAGTGCGTGTCTGTGTGAGGTAATCGGAGCTGCTAACACGAGCTCTTGAAGCTCCGCCCACTTCCGGAAAGGGGGCTGGGAGCACCAGCTCATTTGCATTTAAAGGGACACACACAAAAAGGGCATGTTTTTGCTAACCCTCAAAAAGTGACAATTTTAATATGCTATAAAAAATTATCTGTGGGGTATTTTGAGCTAAAACTTCACATACACACTCTGAGGACATCAGATACTTATTTTACATCTTGTAAAAAGGGGCTAAATAGGACCCCTTTAAGTATTCATTTACAGAATTGGAATCGATTTTTGGAACCGTGACCCCAAAACAGAGATACGTACCGAACCGTGACTTTTGTGTACCATTACACCCCTACTGACAATAAATTTTTTTTACCGGCCATTAAACTGTTTTTGCAAAAACAGCCAGTTACGACACCAAAATTTTATACCAGCAGTGCTCAAACTGGGCCGGCCACTTATCACATGTTGCCGGTACAAGAGAGTACCGGTGCTTTTCAGCATATTGCCAAATACCTTTATTAACATAAAGTTCAAATTTGTGTATAAATAAATATTTGAGCTCTCATATATATGAGCATCCAGTGATGTGCTGAATAATTCTTAATCAGTATTTTTGTCTTGAAAAATATCTAAACATCCTAAATATCCTAATCGTGATTAATTACAGAAAAATGTGAGATTAATTCGTCAATTTTTTTTAATCGATTGACAGGACTAATTTCAAGTAAATGATTTTGTGATTGGGTACACTCACATGAACAAAATTGACAATTAAATTGTTAAATCACAATTACTTTTATGAAAATTAATCGTCAGCCAACATTTCCTGGCTGTGACATCCCTATAAACCAACTGAGCCCATTCATTCACCACAACCGATGTAGAAGCACTTGAGGTTAAGAGAGTGAGGACCCCAGTAAAGCACGGTCAGTGAGAGAGTGAGACCTGGTGTAAAAACTGGTCCGTAATAAATTCTTCCTCCATCGCCCCGCCATGCTGCTTTAACTTGGCTTTTATTGCCGTCGCAAGGTCATATAGGGCGGCACAGAGTTAATGAAAGATGATAAAACAATAGCCTGGCCTCTCCCCATGCCTTATGTGTGTTTAGAGCAAAGAATGTGCTAAGAATCAGCCTGTTCTCCTAAAGCGAGCTCCAGCACACCACGGTTATATATGTGCGTTTTATGTAGGAAGGTGTGGGAAGCCTTTGCATTTGCAGCATCAGATCCGGATCAGCACAGACGCTGGTGTTGATGCGCTTGTCATATGCTTTATCACACTGTGACAAATGGTCTTATTATAAAACAGAGGCTTCGCAAAGACACTGTGACCAGTGAGGAACCAGGTGCATGCATGCATACACATACAGAGCCTTCATATCTTCATATCCTCAACATAAAAAAAGCTCTGAAAGCAGGACTTTCGCTAAACTATACCACTAGGGGGCTTACACAGAACGGTTCTTGAATGTCATGTACAGTATGCTATTTTTACTGTTGTAATATGGACATCTTTGGCCATTTCTGCTGTTTATTCAGCATTCTTTTCAATGACTTGCCATTTTAAGACATTGTCGTGTATAGTAGCAACTGAATTGTTGTCTACAATATCAGGGGAAATTCATATCATACCACTTTGTTAACCTAAACTAAATAAAGATCGAGAAAATAACCCAGCCTCTTTTTTGAGGAATTTAATCAGTATTATTTAAAGGAACTACATTACCCACAATCCCAAGGAGAAAACCACCAATCAGAGAAGTCACTGTTATCATGGAAACAGTAAAAGCAGCAAAATGATTGGCCACTCCCATGAAACACTATGAATGATGTAAATTAGGCTTGCTACAAAGTTAAACTGTAATTTTATATATCTAAACATTTTGCATATAGCAAATTTTTATACTTCTAATCAACGACTAGTATTATATATTGTCCTCAATATTTTTTTGTCATATAAAATTTTGCTTCAAAAGTTTGGCCAACAACTGCAAAATTTTGGGAGTGACAACCGCATGTAAAATAAATGTAAACTATTAATTAAACTAAAACCTAAATTATCATTCCACATGTGTCACTCCTGAAACTGTAATGACTGACATGTTAAAAACCATAGAGAGGTGTAAGAGTACCTGAAAACCATACTTAAGTAAAAGTACAGATTACAGCAAAAACGACTCCATTACAAGTCACAAGTCAACTATTTCGATTTTGAGTAAAAGTCTTACAGTATCTGATTTTATCAGTACTTACTCGTACTGAATGTAGGCCCAAAGATGCACTAATCCTCAACACCAAAGAGACATGCCAGCGAAAAACAAGAAACAGTTGATTTGTGATGAGAGCGATCACATTTAATTTCTAAAATCAAAATATTAAATAAATCAAGGTTGACACAACAGCCTCTAAATGCCTGCTACAGACTGTGATTTCGGCAAACAAATGTATTGGAGTAAAGTGTACATAAACATTCAAAAGTATTTTTATATTTTATTTTATTTCAGTTAATATTTAAATTTTATTTCAAGTAATGATGGTTTATGGTTTAATTTTAGTTAACGATAATAATCATGACCAGTGTAGCACAATTCCAAATTAAATTACTCATGAGTTCCTGTTCCATTCAGCTACTTGTCTGTTTTGAATGAAAAACAAGCACAATAAAATTAAGACTTTCTTTCCCACCACACCACCCATTTTCTCAGAGTAGGTTTAGATTTTTTTTTTTTCAGTTTATCGTGTTCCATCTTCATAGATGATTTAATTTCCTGCATTTAAAATAAATAAATAACATTAATACCCAAATGACTTGCTTAATGGAATACCTAATGACATTTCTTTTGGAACCCGGCGAGTATTTCAGCCTCAGTGACGTGGGAAAGAAGCCAAAACAACAAAGAGACTTCCATTGCACCGTGCGGCCTAGAATTACAAACATCAGAAGACTGTCAAAACAGCCAGTCTTTCAGCGAACTACACGTGTGTGATTTTCTCAAGCAGGTTTGTTCCGTTCTGTAAGGCGGGGGTACCGAGTAACACAACTACGCAGGAAGTAGATCTGTGTGGTATCAGATTTGGCCCCATTCATATGAAAGTGAAAGACATGAGCCTATCTCTCTAGAGAACAGCATTGAAAGCGGTGGCAGCATCATGTTTTGTCTTTCTCGCTAACACATCACACTAAAGTCCAGCGAATCTGTCCATGTGTGCCAGTTGGCCTTTAGCCAGAGTGACTCCCGTTACGGGGTTAGAAGACAAATGGCCCCTTAGCACCGCCGGCCATCTGAGGTGACCCAACTCGTCCATTATGATCCAGTACTTAAGAACACAAAGAACCCTTGTTGAGGGGCCACAGTGGATTCAAAGTCAACGAAAACAAAGCAATATGATCATTTGGAACAAATAAGAACTAGTTCTGAATAAAGTCCATCTTTAAAAGAAAAAAATGCTGCAATGCCGTTATAATAAATCTCATAAGAACTAGTTCTGAATAAAGTCCACCTTGTTTCCGCCACGGAATAAAACAATTTAAAAGATAATTGCAATTTTTAATCTCATAATTCTGACGTTTTTCTCACAATAGTGAGTTATAAAAGTCAGAATTGTGTGATAAAAAGTCACAATTACCTTTTTCATTTTTTATTCTGTGGCAGAAACAAACCCATATCAAACCCAGATCAAATCCATATGATCTACAGCGTGAAACAACAAAATTAGAATAGTCCAATTTTTACAGAACAAATGACTTATGAGCAGTTTCTTTTTAAGTGAATCAAGAAAAATAAATCATGGCTGTTGTCCAATTCCCAAACAAATGACTCTGTATTGATTCACTTAAAAGAACCAACTCATAAGTGTAGTTCAAACTTTTCTCAAAGTAATGACTCATATAAGCCGGTAGTGTTGAAGTACGAGTTTCCAGTTTCCAGAGCATTTTTTTAAAGGCCTTGTCTCAGTCTCTACCACATTTGTAGTCGTTCTTGTCTCTGTCTCAGGATTTTATTTCATGACTGGTCAAGACCACAACTGTGGGGATATCACTAAATTGATATTATATATGAAGTGAATAACACTGATTCTCTCTTCATTACGGCACCTGTTAGTGGGTGGGATATATTAGGAAGCAAGTGAACATTTGTGAATCCTCAGAGTTGATGTGTTAGAAGCAGGAAAAATGGGCAAGCGTAAGGATTTGAGCGAGTTTGACAAGGGCCAAATTGTGATGGCTAGATGACTGGGTCAGAGCATCTCCAAAACTGCAGCTCTTGTGGGGTGTTGCCGGTCTGCAGTGGTCAGTATCTATCAAAAGTGGTGCAAGGAAGAAACAGTGGTGAACCGGCGACAGGGTCATGGGTGGCCAAGGCTCATTGATGCACGTGGGAAGCAAAGGCTGGCCCGTGTGGTACGATCAAACAGACGAGCTACTGTAGCTCAAAGTGCTCAAGAAGTTAATGCTGGTTCTGATAGAAAGGTGTCAGAATACACAGTGCATCGCAGTTTGTTGCATATGGGGCTGCATAGCCGCAGACCAGTCAGGGTGCCCATGCTGACCCCTGTCCACCAACAGCGGGCACGTGAGCATCAGAACTGGACCACGAAGCAATGGAAGAAGGTGGCCTTGTCTGATGAATCACATTTTCTTTTACATCACGTGGATGGTCGGGTGCGTGTGCGTCGCTTACCTGGGGAACACATGGCACCAGGATGCACTATGGGAAGAAGGCAAGCTGGTGGAGGCAGTGTGATGCTTTGGATTGCTCCTGTCTGCCTCGCTGCTGAGTGCTAAATGTTTGCGTCTGCACTGCAGCTCCATACAGCTTTGCTTTTTAATCTCTATTTGATATAATTCCTTGTTTTTATACTGCTAAATATAACTTACTCATCACCATATATTGTCTAATATTGCTTATCACAATAATCTGACATCGCTAGCTTTTAATCTAAATCACTATCCCAACACGTTAGCATTTCGCTAGCCTGTTAGCCTGCCATCCGTGCACCTGGGTCTCCTGTTTTTCTCTCGCGTGCCTTTTACCATCTGAGTCCATCAAACAATTCAGATGAGTTGGATTAGTCAACAAACACGGTAAGCCATGTCATCTTCTCCTGTTATTGTCACTTGCACTGCCTGTTACATGTTCAGCATTACCTTCTCTGTCGGCGAAGAGGACTTCAGAACTCGCAAATACGATGGCAGCTAAAAAATTTTGCTCTGGCCCCCTCCCAGTTAGGCAAAGTGATGAGATACTTAGCAGACTATCATCACTCAATGGCTGGTTGTCTAAGTGGTGTCTGCAGAATAACATAGGGTTCATAGACAACTGGAAAAGCTTTTGGGGCAGACCTGACCTGTTAAAAAGAGATGGTATTCATCCCTCCTGGGATGGTGCTGCTCTTCTCTCTAGTAATTTGGCATGTAGTCTTAGAGTTGAACCTTGACTAACTGGGGCCCAGGTCAGGAAGCAGACAGACTGGCTTAACCGACCGTCTGCTAGCTGTCTCACATCACAGAAGTCAGATAAATCCCAGCACATAGAGACTCTTTCACCTAGATATTATCACATAGAAACTGTGTCTGCTCCCCGAATTAGTAAATACAAAAAACTCTCAAACCCATTTAAGGGTAAAAATTTAATTGATGTTCAACAAATAAAAAACAGATATAATATAGATGAACAAATGATAAAGCTTGGGCTGCTGAATATTCGATCCCTTTCCTCAAAAGCGCTTATTGTTAATGATATGATTACAGATCATAACCTAGATGTGCTGTGTTTGACAGAAACCTGGCTAAAACCTGACAATTACATTGCTTTAAATGAGTCCACCCCTCAAGATTATTGTTATAAACACGAGCAGCGTCTGAAAGGCAAAGGGGGAGGTGTTGCTGTAATTTATAATAATATCTTCAGTATTACTGAGAAGTCTAGTTTCAAATATAATTCTTTTGAAGTTTTGGTGCTTTACGTAACGTTATGTAGTGTAAATGATAAATCCCGTTTGACATTTGTGCTGGCTACTGTATACAGGCCACCAGGGCACCATACAGACTTTAATCAAAGAATTTTATGATTTTCTATCAGAGTTAGTACTGGCTGCAGATAAAGTCCTAATTGTTCGTGATTTTAATATCCATGTAGACAATGAAAAAGACGCATTGGGATTAGCATTTAGAGACATTCTAAACTCTATTGGAGTTAGGCAACATGTGTCAGGACCCACTCATCGTCGTAATCATACTTTAGACTTAATATTGTCACATGGAATAAATGTTGATACTGTTGAAATTCTGCAGCAGAGCGATGACATCTCAGATCATTATCTAGTATTGTGTATACTTAATTTAGCAAAGGTTACAAAGCCGTCCCCTCGTTTCAAATATGGCAGGACAATCACCACTGCCACTAAAGATTGCTTTGTAAATAATCTTCCTCATCAGTTCCATCTCCTCAGCATCCCAGATAGCCTAGAGGAACTCGATGTTGCAACAGAAACTACTGACTCTCTCTTTTCCAGCACTTTAGACACAGTTGCTCCTCTGCGCTTAAAGAAGATTAAAGAAAATAGTCCAACGCCGTGGTACAACGAGCACACTCGGGCCCTTAAAACAGCAGCCAGAAAAATGGAGAGCAGCTGGAAGAAAACAAAAATGGAGGTTTTTTTGCATTTCGTGGAAAGAGAGCATGATTGCATACAGAAAGGCCGTAAAAACTGCTAGATCTGCTTATTTCTCAACTCTCTTAGAAGAAAACAAACACAACCCTAGGTATTTATTTGATACAGTGGCTAATTTAACTAGAAATAAAGCTTCAACTTCTGACGTTTGCAAACAGCACAGCAGTAATGACTTTATGAACTTCTTTATGTGCAAGATTGATAATATTAGGAAGAAAATTATAACCATGCAACCATCTATTACAGTATCTCATCAGACAGTGCATTGTAGTGTCACTGAGGAAAAATTCCACTCATTCACTGTTATAGGAGAGGAAGAATTGGCTAAAATCTTTAAATCATCTAAATCAACAACATGTATGCTCGACCAAGCTACTAAAAGCGATGCTTCCAGAGGTTACAGATCCTCTTCTTAATATCATTAATTCATCTTTGTCATTAGGATATGTACCGAAAACTTTTAAGTTGGCTATTATTAAACCACTTATTAAAAAAAACGCAACTTGAGTTGGCCTCCAAATGTGCTGAACAAGTCCAACCCATGGAGGCCCCACCTCGCAACTTACAGGACTTAAAGGATCTGCTGCTAACATCTTGGTGCCAGATACCACAGCACACCTTCAGGGGTCTAGTGGAGTCCATGCCTCGACGGGTCAGAGCTGTTTTGGCAGCAAAAAGGGGGACCAACACAATATTAGGAAGGAGGTCATAATGTTATGCCTGATCAGTGTAATGATTTCATTTGATTGGTAACAGCTTAATATATAGTGTCTTCTTAATCTAATTGCATTTATTGATTAAATATAAGACATTTCTCATGCAGTAAATGTGGATGTTTTAGATTAATTTAAGGAGTGCTGGTCTGGTCTTGGTCTCGACTTAGTCTCGGTTTAGGTGGTCTTGATTACAACACTATTAGCCGGTTCTTCTAAATGACTAAAAAAACGTACAGTGTTATCAGTTTAGTCCAATTCCTGAACAAATGACTCTGAGTTCTTTGAAGTGAATAAACAGAGCATTTTTTAGTTCAACCTTTTGACAAACGAATGACTCTTACAAGCCATTTCTTCTAAATGGCTGAAAAACAAAGCATAGGCCCGAGCAGTCCAATTTCCAATCGAATAACAAAAGCAACCTTTTTTGTCTGAAAATGGCAGTAAATTGTCAAGAAACTGTATTTTTCATTATTTTAATTATATAATATAAGCTTTTGTCTGACAATTATTTAGCTATTTTTTCTTGCATGTTTGTAACAGTGTCACATATACACAAAAATGTGAAGATGCATCTTGACATGATCATATTTTTGTATGTGACTTAATGCAAACAATATTCCATACTTTTGTGACAAAAATCTTCCAGCCTCCTAGATAAATGTGCTAGAAGTTGTTGGAATATGTAGTTCAAACATAGATACAAAATGTGTATGTTTTTGTTTGAATTGCTCACATCTAAATGAGAGAAGGCATACTAACTAAAACTACTGTGACAAACTGGCCTGGAGTTCACTCTGCATTTCTAACAAACTCAGAGTATGTGTGCAAGAGTGTAGAGGCGTCACACACTTGAAGCATGAGGTATTTCTTTAGGATGAAGTGTGGTTCAATAATAAGGATCAATGTAAATGCTCTGGGACGCCAGAACGTTCTTCTTCAGTGGACTGACACTAAGAGCTACAAATCTCATTCATCCACCGTACGAGTCAGTAGCTTCTGGACTCTCTCTACAGCCTGAGAACAGTGCAGGCCAGATCACACGCTCAGACACATTAATAATATTAGCATGTATACCAACACATTAGCAGGAAAGATTGCTTCAAACACAACAAACACTATCAGGTCATAATTGGTCTCAGAGCGGATAAAACCTAAAGGAGTCCGAGCCGTCATGTTGTTTTGACATCGTAAGGCACTTGGCAGACTGTGTGCTCAGGAGGACGCCCAAGAACTGTGACATAACAGCTCAGGCCAACTGGAGAAGAGGATTAGCTAAACGCTAACAATTTAAGGTATTTAGCTAGAACACTAAGGGCACAGGTGAAACAGAGTTTGCTTGTTTGTCTTGACTTCTGTTGCCTGGGTGCACAAACGTGACATTTGCCAAGTCTCACTGAGGGTGTCCGGCTGCTTTGGCGCTAGACAGGCATTCCCTGTCTTTAACAAACAGTTTTATCTGAGACACCCAACTATCATTCACAAATACAAATGATGCATGCAAAGTGAGGGACAGAAACACTAGGCCTTCAAGTAAAATGCCTGTTTACACTAAATGTTTCGGCCTTAAGTTTTTTAAAACAAATCAATGCACACATATGGACTCCTTCACAAGTCTTAAATATTGTCCGAAATAGTGTATTGTACCTTATTGTAAAATATCACACCGACTTGGTATGCTGCAGTTTCCAGCAGAAATGAACTAAATATTCCACGGTCAACTGTTAGTGGTATTATAACAAAGAGGAAGCAATTGGGAACAACAGCAACTCAGCCACGAAGTGGTAGGCCACATAAAAAAAAAAAATTAAAAAAAAAATCACAGAGCGGGGTCAGTGCATGCTGAGGCGCACAGTGCGCAGAAGTCGGCAACTTTCTGCAGAATCAATAGCTACAGACCTCCAAACTTTGTGTGGCCTTCAGATTAGCTCAAGAACAGTGTGTAGAGAGCTTCATGGAATGGGTTTCCATGGCCGAGCAGCTGCATCCAAGCCTTACATTACCAAGTGCAATGCAAAGCATCGGATGTAGTAGTGTAAAGCACGCCGCCACTGGACTCTAGAGCAGTGGAGACGTGTTCTCTGGAGTGACGAATTACGCTTCTCTGTCTGGCAATCCGATGGACGAGTCTGGGTTTGGCGGTTACCAGGAGAATGGTACTTGCCTGACTGCATTGTGCCAAGTGTAAAGTTTGGTGGAGGGGGGATTATGGTGTGGGGTTGTATTTCAGGGGTTGGGTTTGGCCCCTTAGTTCCAGTGAAAGAAACTCTTAATGCTTCAGCATACCAAGACATTTTGGACAATTTAATGCTCCCAACTTTGTGGGAACAGTTTGGGGATGGCCCCTTCCTGTTCCAACATGACTGTGCACCAGTACACAAAGCAAGATCCATAAAGACATGGATGAGGAACTTGACTAGCCTACACCTTAACCCGATAGAACATCTTTGGGATGAATTAGGGCGGAGACTGTGAGCCAGGCCTTCTCGTCCAACATCAGTGCCTGACCTCACAGATGCTCTTCTAGAAGAATGGTCAAAAATTCCCATAAACACACTCCTAAACCTTGTGGAAAGCCTTCCCAGAAGAGTTGAAGCTGTTATAACTGCAAAGGGTGGGCCAACTCCATATTAAACCCTACGGATTAAGAATGGGATGTCATTAAAGTTCATGTGCATGTAAAGGCAGACGTCCCAAAACTTTTGGCAATATAGTGTATGACAACCAATGTAATAAAACGTTGGCAGATTCACGTTCACCTGTTTTGGATAAAACTGAACAAGCTTTTAGTGCCACTCACTGGACAACCTAAACGCTAGCGTGTTTGAGTGTGTGTGAGTGAGAGAGTGTGAGTGTGTGAGTGTATGTGCAACCCTACATTATGGGGACAAAATGTCCCCACAAAGATGGCAATATCTTGAAAAATGTTTGGTCCCCATGAGTAAAATAAATCACACTAAGTGGTGTTTTTTGAAAATGTAAAAATGCAGAAAGTTTAGTGTGATGGGTAGGTTTAGTGTAAGGGGATGGAATATACAGTTTGTACAGTATAAAAAATTATTATGTCTGTGTAAAGTCCCCATAAAACATGAAAACAGAACAAGAGGCTTGTTTGATAAAGTTAAAACCCTTGTCAGGCTGCTTTTAGTCATCTCAGTCTCATCAGCTGAGGCTGAAAGAAGTTTCAGTGTTCTTAGGAGACTGAAAGCATGGCTCAGAACAACAATAGCACAAGTGAGACTTAACAGTATTGCTGTGTGTCATGTCCACCAGGTCAAACTTGACAATATTAATGTGAAACAAATATGCCAACAGTTAATTTCTGTCTGACTTCTGTCTAATTTCTGTTTGGCTTCTTCAAATAGCAAGGAACAAAACAGTAGACACATTGACTATTGCATTGCACTATATGAACGAAGTAAAGTTAAGTTTCTTTTAAACTGCCTCATCTTTATTAGTTACTTGTAACATTACATAATTCATTAATTAACATACTGTTAAGGTCAAAATAGACTAAAAACCTTAATACATTATCCTATTAATTTCCTGATTCCTCAGCTTCCGGGGCTGTCCCCACCAATTTCAAAATCAAACCTACAGTGGGGAGAACAAGTATTTGATACACTGCCGATTTTGCAGGTTTTCCTACTTACAAAGCATGTAGAAGTCTGTATTTTTTATCATAGGTACACTTCAGCTGTGAGAGACGGAATCTAAAAAATCCAGAAAATCACATTGTATGATTTTTAAATAATTCATTTGCATTTTATTGCATGACATAAGTATTTGATCACCTACCAACCAGTAAGAATTCCGGCTCTCACAGATCTGTTAGTTTTTCTTTAAGAAGCCCTCCTGTTCTCCACTCATTACCTGTATTAACTGCACCTGTTTGAACTTGTTACCTGTATAAAAGACACCTGTCCACACACTCAATCAGACAGACTCCAACCTCTCCACAATGGCCAAGACCAGAGAGCTGTGTAAGGACAGGGATAAAATTGTAGATCTGCACAAGGCTGGGATGGGCTACAGGACAAAAGGCAAGCAGCTTGGTGAGAAGGCAACAACTGTTGGCGCAATTATTAGAAAATGGAAGAAGTTCAAGATGACGGTCAATCTCCCTCGGTCTGGGGCACCATGCCACCATCCCACCTCGTGGGGCATCAATGATCATGAGGAAGGTGAGGGATCAGCCCAGAACTACACGACAGGACCTGGTCAATGACCTGAAGAGAGCTGGGACCACAGTCTCAAAGAAAACCATTAGTAACACACTACGCCGTCATAGATTAAAATCCTGCAGCGCACGCAAGGTCCCCCTGCTCAAGCCAGCGCATGTCCAGGCCCGTCTGAAGTTTGCCAATGACCATCTGGATGATCCAGAGGAGGAATGGGAGAAGGTCATGTGGTCTGATGAGACAAAAATAGAGCTTTTTGGTCTAAACTCCACTCGCCGTGTTTGGAGGAAGAAGAAGGATGAGTACAACCCTAAGAACACCATCCCAACCGTGAAGCATGGAGATGGAAACATCATTCTTTGGGGATGCTTTTCTGCAAAGGGGACAGGACGACTGCACCGTATTGAGGGGAGGATGGATGGGGCCATGTATCGCGAGATCTTGGAGTAAGAGCATTGAAGATGGGTCGTGGCTGGGTCTTCCAGCATGACAACGACCTGAAACACACAGCCAGGGCAACTAAGGAGTGGCTCCGTAAGAAGCATCTCAATTTCCTGGAGTGGCCTAGCCAGTCTCCAGACCTGAACCCAATAGAAAATCTTTGGAGGGAGCTGAAAGTCCGTATTGCCCAGCGACAGCCCCGAAACCTGAAGGATCTGGAGAAGGTCTGTATGGAGGAGTGGGCCAAAATCCCTGCTGCAGTGTGTGCAAACCTGGTCAAGAACTACAGGAAACGTATGATCTCTGTAACTGAAAACAAAGGTTTCTGTACCAAATATTAAGTTCTGCTTTTCTGATGTATCAAATACTTATGTCATGCAATAAAATGCAAATTAATTACTTAAAAATCATACAATGTGATTTTCGCCCCACTGTACGTGCGTGATTGATATTCAAAACGGTAAGCAAGCGCTACTTTGTTTATGGTTTGTATACCTGCAGTCTTAGATTCACTTTCCCTTTTTGAATGACGAATATATCTGTGCCATTTACTGAGAATGACGAAGTTGTAGCAAATAACTTGCTGCAAATAGTTTGTAAAAAAAAAATCTGGAATATTTTAGAAATTTGTCTTTTATATTGTTTTGCTTTCGATATGATCAGTCTTTAAAAATATTTGTAGCAGTAGATGAAGAGAACAAAATAGCATATCCATTTTTAATTAAAAAAAATTCAAGCTTGGATTGAAAATATAAAAATATAATTTATTGTTTTTAATCTTGAGGTCCAGACGGGTCCATTCAATTAGCACAACCCACCCAACACTCCTGAGGGTAAAAACACCTCCATTTTTGTGTTACAGAAGCCTTACAAAAAAAATCTATTAAATCGACCAGTTAAAGGTTGACGGCCGCTAAGAGCCTATGGCCTTAATAATGTATATATCTCTACAAACATATATTACTGCTGTTGAATAATAAATGCTCTTCAACCACATCTTAACACAGCGGGAAACAAGATCGGCACTTTTAGTAGCTTCGCATAAATGGACAGAAATCCAACCATGCTGGTTACTTCTCGTAAAGCTTTTTATCGATAGCTCATCCATAACTGGTTAGAAAACACTCCTACTTTGGCCAACACACGGGCAAGTGTTCACAGATGAAGGTGAGTCTCATGGGACCACCGTGTGATAATTTGAGAGCTTTCTCGCACACCTGTTCCTGCACGCCTCACGCAGTCCCACTGGACAGGCGCAAGACCGGGAAAAAAATGATTTTTAGTGCTGGACTCAACAGAGTAGGAGGAAGACAGTTCTGCACTGGTTGTCCTCCATCCACTCGAAGCTGAGAGCTTAAACCAGTCGGACTCAAGCGCTGTCATTTCCTGTGATTAACCACCACTGAGTCAGGGGGGCCGCTCACCATCGAGCCGCCAACATCTCTAATTCAAGGATCACTCTGGGAAATGAACAAACGCGGTAATAAAGCACTGACCCATCTCCCAGTCCGCAGTATATCTGGCAACGGCAGGACAGCAGTTCTAGGGAGACATGACGCTTATTTTTGCTGTTGTCTGGATCCATTCAGCTAGTTAAAGTTAAAAAAAAAAAAAGGTTAAAATGCAATTCATATAGGCAGTGACAGAGTGTTATTTTACTGTATTAGTGGTAACACTTTACAATAAGGTTTCATTAGTTAACAGTGCACTTCTACAGCAATTATTAATCTTTGTTAATGTTAATATCAACATTTACTAATACATTATTAAAATCAAAAGTTGTATTTGTTAACATTACTTAATGCACTGTGAACCAACATGAACAAACAACGAACAGTTGTATTTTTATTAACTAACATTAATAAAGATGAATAAATAAGGTATTGTATATAATGTATGTATTGCTCATGGATAGTTCATGTTAGTTAATACATTAATGTGTACAAATGGAACCTTATTGTAAAGTGTTACCGTATTATTTATAAAATTATTGTATAATTATTACTATTTTGAATGAGCTTTTATTTTTATATTGTCAGTTTTCATTTTAATTTAAGTTATTTTTTTTAGTAATTGTGTTATGTGCTTTTGTCATTTTTATTTATATTCTTTTTTTAATCTTACTGTTTAGGTTTAATTTATTTTCATTTCATTTCAGTTTTTTTTATTTTTTTTATTTTGAAGTTAGCAATTTTAGTGCTTCAACCTAGTGCTTCAAAGTAGTTCACTTTAAAATGAAAATTACCCCATGATTTACTCATCCTCAAGCCATCCTAGGTGTATATGACTTTATTCTTTCAGATGAACACAGTCAGAGTTATATTAATAAATATCCTGACGCTTCCAAGCTTCATAAAATGGCAGTGACGGGGTCCAGCTTCAGTTTGAAGCTCAAAAAAGCACATCCATCCATCATAAAAGTACTCCACACTGCTCCGGGGGGCTCCGAAAGGCCTTCTGAAGTGAATCGATGGGTTTTTGTAAGAAAAATATCCATATTTAAAGCTGTATAAAAGTAAAATATCTAGCTCCTGCCAGACCGCCTTCCATATTCAACTTATAGAAAAGGCGTAACTGGCGCAATGCATCACTAGAACGTAGCATAAGCGTTTTGAACTGCGAGAGGCGTTACACTTTCTGCGTAAGTTGCATACGGAAGGCGGTCTGGCGCAGACCAATTAGTTCAACTTCTTGAGCAATTTGAGCTACAGTAGCTCGTCTGTTTGATCGGACCACACGGGCCAGCCTTCGCTCCCCACATGCATCAATGAGCCTTGGCCGCTGGTTCACCACTGTTCCTTCCTTGGACCACTTTTAATAGATATGGAAAGTTAGTTCAGGTCAGATGGTATGAACCCAAGAAAATGGCTTGATATTCACAACTCAAAATGTTTTGGTCTTGTAAAACAGTTTTGAAAACTTTTTTGAAAATAATGATACACAAAACATTATTTTTTACTTGGCGGTTAAACCATTTGACACCACTCAATTATTAAATGAAATTTTGGGGTGAGAATAGCACAAAAAAAAAAAATTTAAACTAGATTTTCCCCTGCACATCCTCATTTGTCACTGACCCTCTACCATCGTCATCTGTCGTTAAGGCAGACAAATACATTTAAACCAAATGGGTTTCATTTCATTTCAAACTTTCATTTCTTTTCAAGCAGAGAGAATCTACATTGGAACATTCTGATATTATCCATTGTTGTAGGAAATAAAGCTTCTCTTTATATCTCCTTTATAGAGGTCGCTTCATTTACAGAGGCAGCCACAACTGAATCAGGCCATGCACACAGCATCCATTGTAACCTAGTTTCAGAGAAATAATCCACGTAAACTGCACTCTTCCCACTGGGAGATGATGAGAAAAGACAAATAGCTGCCCTGGGGTTAGAGCCGTGTGTGAGCCAGCGGTCTGTGCAAAAATGTGTCTTTACATAAGTTGGGAACTTAAAGTCAACACAAAATCCATTTTACTAGTAATGTGACGTATTTACATGTCCTTTTTGGAGCTTGAAACCTTTGGACCCCATTGACTTTCATTGCACGGTCAAACGGAAAATCGTAAATTGTTGAATGCAAGATGAAGGTGAGTAAAGGAAGACAGTTTTAATTTTTGGGTGAACTATCCCTTTAAAAGACAGGCCTTCCAGGTTGAGTTCAACTGTAACAACCTACAAAGAACAGGTGTGAGCTGAAGTCCCTAAAACGCTGCAGAAACGCTGAGTGGGTTTATGTCAAATCTGGCCTTGAGGCCTGAATACACAAAGGCTGTCAAAGGAAAAGAATAAGGAGACAGTTCTATTCTCTTATCCTTCTCCTGGGCAGCCTCATTAGTATCTGCCCTGCCACTGAATGAATGCGTGCAGCAGAGGAGATAGGCGTTGTCCAGGGAACAGATGAACGGAGAAAGATACGCACTGACATTTGCAAGAGAGAAATGGCAGGATTAGTGCGATGGGAACACAGCCAGAGAAAGATTAAACCGGCATGGGTTGGGGGAGGGTGGTGTTTTAGCTAGCTGGCCTCAAGTCAGGTCAGCCAAGAGGTTGTGAACTTTAACTTCTCTTGTGCTCCGTTACAAATTAGTCCTACTGAAGATATCGAACAGATTTAAAACTCAGTAAATAGGGTCCGTTTTGATTTCATGTCTCTTTAAGAGATCTCTCTTTAAGGTCTCCCAAAAATAAAAGTTCTGTCATTATTCACTCACTATCATTTCTTTTCAAATCCTGTATGCCTTGAGATCTGAGCAGTGTTGGGGAAAGTTAATTTTAAAATTGCATTACAATTTTGCATTACTCCATAAAAAGTAACTTATTGCATTACTTAGTTACTTTGTATGGTTAGTTACTTTTGTGTTACTTTTTCTTAAATGGGCTGGGCTGGGCTTGCTTGCTTAATTATTAATAATTAATAATAATAATAAAAAAAACCTAAAGTTCGATTTTTGGCAAATGTAATGGATATGAATAAGCCTGAGGCTGAAGGAAATGCAAATACACCTGTACAGTAGAGGGCACAGCTCAAACAAACACCAGGCGTGTGGGTTTTATACTTGTTTTTAATGCTTAAGCCACAATGAAATAAAGGCTTTTATACTTTTCATAAACCCGAGTGCCTTGGTTTGATATCTTTTGTGAGTTGGATTGTCCCTATCGAAAGAGCACCGGGATACAGATTTTACACCCCTTACAGCACTTTTTGCATTTGTTGTTTTATAAAGTTCAACACTCTTCAGCAATAAAAACAAAAAATGAAACAAACGTGATGTTTATCTAAAGTCATTTTTGCCTATTGGTTGAATTGGATGATCGAAGGTCAGCAGCCTTTGGTTTGTAAACAAGAAACTGGATTTGCAGACAGAATGAGATTAAAAAAAAATATGCTGTGCCTTCTATATTGGATCCGACAGGAATGATGCAACACACTTATGAGAGTAAAAATGTTTTTTATATGTGATAGTATTGCAGTGTTACAGATCGTTTGATATCTACTGATTATGTGTACGTGTCTAACTAAACATAATTAACATTAATTTACCACGCTGTCACAGGCTGGAGTATCCTTTGTATATGAGGTATTGTTGGTTCATTGTCCTGCGATTCGGGATCAGACTCTGGGTCGAACATGTATGGGCGAATCATTCTGGTTGCCATTTTTCCACATTGGAAGTTTTCAAAACAATTCCCCACGTGTACTGACGGAGGAGTTGAAACTTATTATAATATGCAAAACTGTTATCCAATTATAGCAGTGGGTGTTTACTTCCAAGTCTTCAATGTGGCACGCCCATAAAAAAACGATCGTTCCAGGAGCTAGGCTCAAAACCAGGGTAGAAAATAACCTATTGCTTATTCATTATGATGTTTTTGAATGTAAAAACTATGCGAACATCATAAGTTGACCTTAGACAACAGTATAAGAAAATAAAAAAGCCAGTTCATGACTCCTTTAACATATTTAATTATTGCAGGTTTGTGTCATATTCTGAGTTTGCATTTCAATGTTTTTTCATTCATTTTGAGTAATACAAAGGGCCGGATTTACTAACAGCTTACGCCCTCTTTTGGCGTTAAAAAACTACTGTCAGGATTTACTAAAGACACAGAGTGAAAAATTAGCCCTGAAAAGGTGTGGACAGTTATTTTTGCGGCTGACCTTATTGCATATGCAGACGCAAAATTTATGTGAGGAGAGTATTTAAATAAATCACGCAAGGTGATTTACTAAGGTTTGCGCTCATCAATTTACTGGTATTTGCACCATTATTTAATGGCCAAAAAAGCACGTCTTAAACCAGACGCTAATTTGCGCTGCTCTTGATAGTTTGTGTTGGTCGTTATGGAAATGACACAACGCCTCTGCACTTACTCACGATTTCTCTCAACATGGGGACAGAAGAGCTGTCAGTCAATAAATGGGAAAACAAATTAACTTGTGTTACTTATTTGAAAAAGTAACTCAGATATTTTGCTGTTAATTTAAAAGTAATGCATTACTTTACTAGTTACTTGAAAATCTGATTACGTAACTCACGCTACTTGTATTGCAATACCCCCAACACTGGATCTGAGAACCTGAGAGAGTCAAAGTGTGTCTTCAGCACCTTGGACAGCACTCTTCACTCTTCATGTACTGCACTGGGACACAAATACACATACACAGCTCTGGACCCTTGGAACAGTTCCAGACATGACATATTCCCAACAGAGGCAGTTAAGCGAGAGGTCTGAGCCCGTCTCAAGGTTTAAATGAGTGACTGAGCTTCCAGTTCTGGCAACAATAACACATTGGCTAGAGGACTGGGTAAATCACACTCTGAAGTACTCCGTTTACAGGAAGCTATAGCTACATGTCTACAGAGTTGTAACACATTCATTTAAAAAAAGGAAAAAGAAACATTTTCCATATAGAAGAAAACCAAACAAAACACCTATTTTTCTGGACCATTAAGATCACAATTATGCATAATTTTCATCCCCCAAGTTCTCATTTCTGTACAGACAAGAAAAAAAAAAAAAATTTTCCAGTTTAAACCCAACAATAAAAGTCAGTACAATAAATATGATTTATATCCATGGGCGTTTGAACCACTGTATGTGGGTGGGACAAGACCCACCCACTTTTTGAGATCAATGATATTGGACCCACTCACTTTTACCGTCTCTAATTCAGCGCATGTCTGTATGTCTACCACTAACCGATAAACACTTTATTATTAAACGCACGTTCGATGCTTTATTTCCACTTTTCGAATATTTTCATAATTTTTATTGAAAATAAATGCCTTTCCAATCTGATATGTGATGGGAAAAGGGAGTAGAGCGAGTTCGGCAAAACTGGGGGGTAATTGTGTCCTTATTTCTCTATGGAGTGAAATATGACCATTTTTCTTTTACTATTTTTATTGACCATTTTCATGAGATGTTCACAAGATTTTGTATCCATAAATCCATAAAGTAATGAGCAGATTCACATAAAGTGAAAACATATGGCATGGTATCACTTGCAACTGGCAAATATTACAACATTACAATTCTTGATGCTCACATTGACATTGTTGCAAAGGCCAGTGACTCCCCAAGAAAATCTAGCATAATTAAAATTAATTTACTTGAGTACTTGAGCATGCCAAAGACTCCAGAGATCAATGTATGAGAGGGAGCAGGTTTTCTTCAAGTTAGTGTTAAGGCTTCCAGGAATACCCAGTTCCTATGGGCATCTGGAGTCCAAGCGTGGTGCACTTCCCCTGGGGTGAAAACACCAGCTGCCAGAACCTCCAGTCAGCCCCTGGGAGCCAAGCCCCGACCCGAGCAGCAGCCCAGGAAGAAAGTGCTCTCCAGGGACGGGCCAAAAGAGCTTTCATACTTTTATTATCATCTCAAACCCACTCTCACCTGGAGCCAGACACACAGATGATGTTTCCAAATCCATATCTCAATCAAGAAAGAAGAAAAACCTTAAAATTGAAATATATTCTAAATCAATTAGTTTATGTACAGACGCAATAAGCGTCATCTAGCCAAGTCAGCATGAAACGGCATTCCAATTTCAATACTATAATTTGACGCAACATTTGCTTCTTTTATTTATAGTTATTTGACATTAACGTTAAATAATTCATGTCAACAATTGAGAGAAAATAATATTTATTTTCTCTCATCATTGCTACCCTTCCAAACTGATGAAAAGTCAAAGTTAATGCACACCACTGTGAAGAGATCAGAGCTTTTAAGTGTTAACACCAATGACAGTGGGAATTACAAGAGATTAAGATTCCTCACTTCAGCAGTTCTTTAAAAAAAAAAGATCCATAAGCTTTGCTAATTCATGTTAGGATAAAATATTTTCAACTGAAAAAAAAAAAAAAAAGCTGTCTATTATTGAGGTACTATTTCAGGTAAATTATTTTATATTATAAAACTATTTCACATCCCTAAAACTAATCATTTTATATCTCTGTCAGGCAGTCTCTTCCTGTCTAAGAGGGTGAATCTTGGCCAGAATAAGCTTTAAAGTGGACCAAATTTATGCACTTTCCCCAGTGTAAAAAAAACACCAGTTACCAGAACCTCCAGTCGGTCCCTGGGAGCCAAGTCCCGACCCAAGTAGCAACCCAGGAAGAAATGCTCTCTGGCCAAAGCCTAAATACTCATTTGACTATTGGCTACTCATGGGGATGTCAGCTGAAAAGTAAATTAGTTTAAGAGGTGACAAGTTTTTACAAGACAAACATTTAAAAAAAATAAATAAATAAATAAATACCCACCACAACAGCACTACACTTCTAAACTGCCAAAGAATTTACACTGGTGGTTTGTTACTTATCTTACCCACAATATCCACAAGTACATTCTATAACAACCTAGATAATATGTAACAGCATTTGAACTTCTTACCATTAAACAAGAGGTTATAGGGTTGTAAATATAGATTTTCCCAGCTAAATTAGGATTTGGATAAACAATCCTGCCTATATAAACACATTCATAGATTAATTCAGGCTTTGAAGCACACAGTCATTAGCCATGTTTGTCCGGACATATGGGAACACAGGATAAAATATAATTATGTTTGGACAGAGAAAACATATGGAGCACCATTTAAATCTGAAAGCATAATTGTTTGTCCAGTGGCCAAAACGGCAGTGAATGAATTTACACAATTACAAGCAGATATGAAAAGCTGTGGAACGTAAATGTAAATGTGTGAGTCAGAAGTGAATATATAGAGACAGATGTATTCTGAAATCTTCCAGCGTTTGCAAGAGATTATCCCTGCAGCAGGCCATTGGGGAGCTTAGGTTTCTGGGGGTTTGGAGGGAACAGAGAGAGTTCAAAATATCCATAAAGCCTCAGAACAGAGCAGGTATTAGGAAAAGGGTTAGTAAAGGTGAAAGATTAGTGCAAGGCCACTTCTGCACTCAGCTGGTTAAGAGGTCAAGATGGTTGAGTAGTTAATATTATCTCGTTAATATGGAGTTTTTTTTTACATATTCTTTATTAACTTTTAATATATATATTTATATTTATACCAGCGACAGGGCCAAGGCTCATTGATGCACGTGGAGAGCGAAGGCTGGCCCATGTAGTCTGATCAAACAGATGAGCTACTGTAGCTCAAATTGCTCAAGAAGTTAATGCTGGTTCTGATAGAAAAAGGTGTCAGAATACACAGTGCATCACAGTTTGTTGCGTATGGGGCTGCATAACCGCAGACCAGTCAAGGTGACCAATATCCTAATATAGGAACTTCTATTTATATGTTAACAGACAGGTGGGGGGGAATGCACATTTAACCAATCCTTAATTAATACTGCATTATCAATAATGCTACAGAATAAATTCCAATGTGTGAAAAAGTTAAAATCTTCATTTGTAGAAGTTAAATGCTGTTAAAAGAGCTGATGTGTTTATATAAGTAATTACAGCACAGAGTACAAACAGAATGATACGTCTAATCTGAATGTGGCACAGTGGTGTAGATACTTCAGCTTCTGAAGCCTCATTTAGACCAGAAAACTAGCAACCAGAACCTGAAGCACACTACACACTAAAAAAGAAAAACACTACAAAACAGCACTTACTGATGCCCATGAGGGCCTTTACATAAAAAAGTATATTTCCAGTTCATAGGTTTATGAATGAAAAGTCTTTTATTTTACGTCAGCTAGTGCATTTATTTCTAAACAAATTGGTGGACCTTGTTGAACACAATAATAATATGAGATATGAGATGATTATAGAGATCTTTTATTTATTATAAGAAAAATGATCCATGATCATTTTGTATTTTAATGTGGTGTAAAATAAAGGTTTAATCCCAAATATCGCCATTAAATCAGCCAATATTTCAGTCTACCACTACTGAAAATATAGAAACTTCACTTTTAAGTTGGGCTACCATTAACAGGCTAACATTCCCTGCACAACTTGCCAAACTCATTCCCATCACCATAATCTTCAGCATCACTATCATCGTCATTGTCTCCCATAGAGGCTTATTTGGGAGCGAACTGGCCTAGTGAGCTCTCTGTGAAATCAGGAAAGATTCTGGCTTTGCCCCCAGGCTTGCCAAATCTTGCCTGTGGAGTTTGAATGTGATTTCCCAAAGGCTCCTGCTAAACATGCCCTGTCTCATCAGTGAATTAGCACACACGCTCTCGATGCTTCTTCCTCCTGATGAGGTGTCTGCTTCTGAAAGCCTTTTCAAAGGAGAAAAAAAACTGGTACCAGTGGGTACGTCAAGCCTTGTGTTTGTGTGTGTGTGTCTGTGTGTGTCTGTGTGTGTGCGCGTCTGTCTGTGTGTGTGTCTGTGTGTGTGCGTGTGTCACATATGATGATCTGAAGTGGCTCTCAGTAATCTTATATAAATCAAATTTAATCTAGCTAGCACCCACAGCCAACATAAAAGCAATCAAAGGAAATTGCACTCTATCAGCAGATGTGTTGATACAGCACATATAGGAATCATGGTAATATCTCAGGGTGATATTAGCCTGTTTGAACCCTTCGGTCATTCATTTCAATTTTTAGAATTAAACAGACTGATCAAAACACAGGCAAAAAAGAAGCTGGAGACTAAAGGGTTCCTGATGGTTTCACACTTAATTCTTAATTCTTTTGCAGTTAACATGTCTTTTCTTTGCCACCTGTTTTTGTCTGACCCTGCTGACCCAATGAGCAATTCACTGTCCTTTGGTCATGCCTTAACTGCAATTTCTAGTATTGCATTAGTATTGTGTCCTTCTCATGGGCATTTAATAATTTTGAGTTAAATCTCTTTTTTGGCTCATTTTATCCGTAAAAAAAAAACGTGCCTAATAATTCTGCACACCTGAATATAAGGCGTTTTTCATTTCCAGCCTTCATGAACAATTATATATCACTTATAAATAATTAAATACAAAATTAACAGTAGTTAAGATTACTGTGGTTTGGAATTTGTAACATGTGCCTGAAAAAAATATATGATCAGAAAATCAACGTGCCTAATAATTGTGCACGCAGTGTATTCATACAACAAAATATTCTGGGGGCCATGAAAATTTTGTGAAAATGATAAAAAATGCTGACCGTGGCGGTCAACTTTTTTCAAAAACGCTGGCGGGGAAAGAGTTAATACCATGCCAATTTGTCAATTGCTCAGATTTGCTTTGACTAACAGTTGGGTTCAGGAAATATAAACTATTAATTTTCTTCATAGGGAAATTTTTAACGATAACGATAAAACAACCTTACTGTGAGCTACGAGGGTGTTAAATCGACAACCTCGTATTTCCTTCTGTTAAAGACATCAGCTTACATTATTTCATTTTAAATGAATCATGTTCAACAGTGGAATTTGTGGTGAAAAACTACATTACCCATGATGCTGTACAAAAAATTACACCAACCAGTTGAAACAAACAAAACGCACCAAAAAGATCTCATTAGCTCCGTCCACTGCCATTAAGCATGCAAATGACAATCAAGTCAGTCTCCATACGCTCTCAAAATTATATTGCTTTTTATACATAATGAACATTTTTTAATTAGTTATTTTCTATTCCTCCATCGTTTTTAATTTGATTATGCCTTTAATGGGATTGTAGTTTTAACCTTTTAGTACATGGTCTTGTACCTTTGTCTTTTTGTCTAATTTTCAAAAACGTTCTTGCTTCAAATCAAAGTTTGTAGTGTTGTGATTCACCTCGTAGCTGGTTGGCTTGGTTCATGGCTTAAAACGCTTTACCGAAGACTTTTTTGAAATCCCTATGGGAAAAAAAATGAATGGGAAAAAAAAAAATACTGTTTTTCATAATTGCAACTTTATATCTCACATTTTCAACTTTATTTCTTGCAACTGCATCTCTATTAATCGTAACTGCAAATATATCTTGCATTTTATATTTTGTTATTGCAACTCTGTCACATAACTGAACCTTCTTGTCTCAACTTTGTATCTCGCAAGTGCAACTATGCTTCTTGTAACTGCGACTTATTTCTTGTCCTGACTCAATCTTACAGTGTGACTTGTTTTACAGGTTAGAAAAGTAACAGCACACCTCTCCTTAATGTGCCACGTGATTTGAGGTGTCATACATGTGTGTAGCATATACAGTGAAGGACGTGTTACACATTGAAGTTTAATAACCATAATAGTGAAGTAAGTAGCGTTGTAATGCCTATTCATTGCTCTTCGTTTGCTAGACAAGGTGAACCAATCAGATTGCACTTAAGAGGTAAACCAACACAATAAAGACCCCCTGATGACCTAGAGCACCTCAGGGCTCATCCGTCACGACTCCACTGATCAGCCGCCTAATGAAACTTTTAATACTTCACTTGGCGTGATAGATTACACATGCTTAATTTCCAATGTTTCATCCTAAATCGCTTTTCCCAGAGCAAGGAAAATCTCAGCTCTCCGGCATGACTGAGGGAGCCGCCGAGATACTGCAGTCGAGCGTTTTACTCATTTGAAGGCACGATTGCAAGCTAGGCCTCTCTCACATTTACGCTCTAGCCTTCTTAAATTAGCTTGGTAATAGCCAACATATCAAGGGGCTTTTGAAAGCAGAGGGGGAAACGGGATGGTAATGGAGTGAAATGAATGCTGATGAAGGTTTCTCATTTTTTGTGTTAAATTTACGCAGCGAATGTTCGTCTTTGTGTGAAATGGAAAACAAATCAGGCTAATCAACCCTAGTTAGATGTTGTGTAGTACGACTGTGCAGGTGTTTAGCCGTGTTTCACGTTATAAGAATTTAATGTTTTGCTATGTTTCTTCAAATTAATATGGTCATGTACAGCTGTCGCTGCTGGAATCTTTAAGTTTTACAGCCTTTTTTTGACAATTAATTGAGTTTAATTCCAACACAATGTGTTTCATTCACCATGCGCACATATTAGTGCAAAACCTGAGTGCAAATAGTTGCATTATAGCTTGATCTGGGATATGCATTTATGTGTAAAACCCACTGATCTATATAGAGAACTGGATTGCTCATGACATCATAAAAAGTGAAGCTGCCGCGCCACCATATTGGTATTCCCTAGTAAGCTCACGCGTTCTTTTGAATCAATAGGAAATTATATGATTTTACTGAGAAAACATTGCCTAAGAAGACACCGTTTCTATATCTGAAGTCTCCCTGTACGTTCTTACAGCACAAACGTCCTGAACAGGGAAATGGTTATTCGTTTAAAGTCGGGAATTTCCCCTGCTTATTAAAAAGTTACGTTCATATTCATTATAGTAGTGAACATCAGCTCGGCAGGCGGACGAGACACTTCAGCGTATGTATTACAAATGTCAAAGCGCGCATTCTGAAATCGGAAAAAGTATCCCTTGTAACCTGAAATCGCCTTGTAGCTACTGTTGTGTTTATGTATTTATGTTGTGCTGTAGTATTGTTTTTATTCATACAGTAGGCTAACTGCAAATGTTTCAACAATGATTTCGTTATGCATTTCGAAGCAGTTAATGATTTAAACGAAGGTTAAATTAATAATTAATTCAACAACATGGCATACATAACACTTTACTCATATGGAAACTGTAAACGCCATAAATTTGCTCTTTAAGAGTCTGAAATAGATGTTGCTCAATCAGGAAATAAAATACACGCATCATAACTTATTCAGACAAATAACGACTGATTTATTT
Source organism: Coreius guichenoti (assembly GCA_039654105.1). Taxonomy (NCBI): domain Eukaryota; kingdom Metazoa; phylum Chordata; class Actinopteri; order Cypriniformes; family Gobionidae; genus Coreius; species Coreius guichenoti. The sequence goes on from CM077191.1 coordinate 25,610,417, forward strand.
CCGAGATGATGCATGGCAAACTTTAAGTGCAATATAGTAATAGAGGCTTATGTTAATATTTATTGTATAAGCTATTCAAAATCAATTTCTGCAGCTAAACACAAATATGTGTTAATGTTTAATATTTTTTTCCATAATTACATACATAAAGAAATATATATTTGTGTTAGTTCAGTTATGTTACCTGTGTCGGCAGTGTGCAGTAGACACACCCACATTAACGATTTCAATATATGACTCATCCTCTCCGAAAAGACCATAGACATTACAGATAACATCTGAAGTAGCTAATAATTTACATACATATATCGTAAACTAATCCTGTGAGACTGATACGCTGCAAATCGTGTGATTTTAGGTCAGTGTTTTGGCTGTATGTCAATGATGCCCTCTGTTGGTAGTGAATAGTAAGATGGCCGCTCGAACACTCCATCGCCTGATGGCAGTTTAGAACGTCATGAGCAATCCAGTCATTTATATAGATCAATGGTAAAACCTTATTATACACATTTTTTTGGAACTTTTTTTGTGTACTGTGCATAATTATATATATATATAAAAATATATAAAAATACACACACATACATGTATATATTTAATAAATATTTGCATGCATATACTGTATATATACACACACATACACACAAATGCATGTATATATTTAAGAAACATTTGTTATAAATATAAATATTTTATATATAAATATATATAATATCAATTATACACAGCACACAAAAAAAAAAATTCCAAAAAAATTGTATAATAAGGTTTTAATAACGTAGTAACCTAGAATACTGTCTAACACTTGATGGCTGCTCTGTCAAGTCCTCTTCGTCAGTTAGGAACCTGGGTGTGCTCTTTGATACCAATCTCTCATTTGAAAGCCACGTTTCTAGCATCTGTAAAACCACATTCTTCCATCTTAAAAATATATCTAAATTGCGACATATGCTCTCAATGCAAAATGCTGAACAGTTAGTTCATGCGTTCATGACCTCAAAGCTAGATTATTGTAATGCTCTACTGGGTGGTTGCCCTGCTCGCTTAATAAATAAACTGCAGCTTGTCCAAAACGCAGCAGCTAGAGTTCTTACTAGAACCAGGAAGTATGACCATATTAGCCCGGTTCTGTCAACACTGCACTGGCTCCCTATTAAACATCGTATACATTTTTAAATCTTGTAATTACTTACAAACCACTAAATGGTTTAGCTCCCAAGTACTTGAGCAAGCTCTTAACGCATTATACTCCATCACGTCTATTGTGATCTCAAAACTCCAGCCAGTTGATAATACCTAGAATATCAAAATCAACAGGCGGTCGATCTTTTTCTTATTTAGCACCTAAACTCTGGAACAGTCTTCCTAGCATTGTTCGGGAAGCAGACACACTCTGTCAGTTTAAATCTAGACTACTGTACTTGTTACATCATAAGAAGAATGTTATCTACGCTAATGTTAGTCTCTCTGTTTATCCCGAGTAGTAGTCAGCCGGATCCAGATCAGATGGTGGACCTGCGCCTAGACACGACCACAATGCAGCCCTGAAGTGTCAGCAGAGACCATGTCAACTAGACTCTCCCCTGTGAAGGCCTCCTTCACTTCACTTTCCATCTGTACAGATGAAAACGTTATCAAAATTATCGGAAACGACTAAAAACGCTGTATTATGCAATGCAGATAAGTAATTTGGCAGTCATTTTGTAAAGAAAAAATACGCACCTGCGCATATACGCATTTAAACGTGCTTGCCTATCGAGAACGGTGACGGCATGCACGTAAGCATTACGTGTTTAGTCTATACTAAACACGTAATGCTTACGTGCATGCCGTCACCATTCTCACAGATTCACGTTTTGAAGTTGACACGAAGATGATAACGGTATCGTTTCAAAACTATTTCAAAACCTGTTTCAAGGTTTGCGTTCTCTAGCCGCCGGGCGCTGTTGCCGCGTGGATGAGCGGCCGGAACGCCGAGAGTTTTCTGTTTTGGTTGAAAATGGTGTCGTGTAAGTGGCCCCAAAGTAAATAAATAATGATTATTTACAACGGAAATTTTCTTTATCTGGACAATAACTTTTTTCTAGAGCTGATGTACAACCAAAACAATGTCTCTTTTATTATGTCCCTGTCCTACTGTAAAGCTGCTTTGAAACAATCTATATTGTGAAAAGCACTATATAAATGAAGGTGACGACTTAAATTCTAATAATTACACATATATTATGTAAACACAAACTTTTATTTTGGATGCGATTAATCGATTTGACAGCACTAATTACAATATTGTGTTACTCCCTAAAAAAGTAACTAATTGCATTACTTAGTTACTTTTTATGGAAAGTAATGCGTTGTTACTTTTGCGTTACTTTAAAAAAAAAAAAAAAAAATATTTTTTGGCAAATGTAAAGGCCTTTTCACACCAAAAGTGAAAATCCTCAGGCTGAAAATAATGCAAATTCACGCCTGTACTGTAGAGGGCGCAGCTCAAACAACCCTTTCAGCTGTGCTGCCATTCTGGATCGCAGAAGAAGAAAGTTCAACACTCTTACTTGAATGAAAAACAAAAGTGATGTTTATCTGAAGTCATTTTTGCTTAGTATGATTGAATTGGGTCATCAAAGGTCAGCAGCAAAGACATTGGTTAATAAAGTGAGATTAAATACATAAAGTATATTTGTGTAATTTAACATTTAATTAATGCAGTTTTGCGTACTATTCTGAGTTTGCATTTCACTGTTTTTATTCATTTTGAGGAATACTAAGTCTGTTTTTTGTGCAAGTAAATGCCTGCTGTTTGCATGTAACCATCATGTTCACACAGCGCACACGACGGCTCTGCACTTACCTCACGATTTCTCTTAAAATTATTTGAAAAAGTAACTCAGATATTTTGTCATCAATTTAAAAGTAATGCATTACTTTACTAGTTACTTGAAAAAGTAATCTGATTACATAACTCACGTTACATGTAATGTGTTATCCCAACACTGCCCAGTAATTCCTGAGATAAATAACATTGTAACATACACAAAGTGCACAAAATATATAGTACACAGTACAGCTTACAGTAAATGAGTCAGATATTAATTCAGTAAACTGACTGACTCAGTGTTCATTCAGTGAAGGATTTGTTAGACTGATTCAAACCAATAACTCCTGAGTTTGTGAGCCTTTTCCAAATAATTAGAAGAACCGGCTCAAAAGAGTAATTTGACTGTTTATTTCTGCATAAAGCCCACAAGAAAGAGGTTTTCTTGCCATTATATCCAATACACAGTCTTTTTATCTCATCACATCAACAGTGTAAAATATGATTTCTGTGATTCAGATTCATTAAGAATATTAAAAAGGGTAAGAATAAATTGATGTGCATTTACAATTGTCGTCGTCAATTTATTCCTAGTTCTACTATTTAGAAGTCCTGTAATTATGCAAAAAAACATTGTAATACAGAATCCTCTTTAATGTCATAGGTTAAGCAGTCTTTTGTAAATACTAAAAAAAAGAGTGTTACAGATGAATTATTTCACACTGAAAAACCATGTTGTATTTTATACTCAGAACTGAATAGTCTTCAAGGTTGCTTAACCATGAAAACATATCATATTTTATCATAGTTTTACAAAATGTTTATCTCTAGGCTAGCTTAACATTGCCGCCTTACAGGTGATTTGACAAAAACAAGATTTGTCAGTCAGAAGAAAGGTTTTGAACAGAAGACTTCAAATCAGCCAAAGGAATTACACTGGCAGCTTGGTACTTATCTCGCAACAGGTTTCTATAATAATTCGAATGACAATGTGATAAAATATGACGAGAGGCTTTTAATCACAATCCTAATATTTTAATATTTTCTAATATTTTTATTTTTCTGTTTTGTCTGGCCTTCCACTAGATTTAAACTGCTGGGATATTGATTCCATTGGTTAGGCCAAACCACTATAATAAAGCACCAACCTCCACGCTCTCCTTTCACCGGACTACATACAAGCTCACAAAAGGAGCGGGTGGGCCAAGAGGACGATTATGATAACAGGATACCGCTGGAGACACGTGATAAGGTGCACTTCACATCATAAATCTGGCCTTGGGTCTCTCTTCTGCCAAAAAGTCCTTATTTCCTCAATGGTAATAATTAGTGCAGTCAAACTGATTAATCGCGATTAATCGCATCCAAAATAAAAGTTTGCGTTTACAAAATATATGTGTACTGTGTATAATTATTATGTATATTTGAATACACACACATATATTTAAGAAATATTTGCATGTATATAATGTATTTATATATACATAATAAACCAGCGGTGAATTAGTCTTCCAGGTTCTGACGTCATACCTGCACCACTCTATACGTTTCATCTACTACACATACTCAAGCACACGTGATGCTTGTGGTGTTTTCAGCGTCTGTCGTCTTACTATATGAAGACACAAACACATGAACTTCATCTGCAGAGCCACTCTGAGAGTCAATTTACGAACATTTCTCTATTTAATTTGACAAAACTATCATCAGTTAGAAACAGAAACTCAAAGGTCTTCACAACCTGTCAAATAAAAGTTTGGTTTAACTTGAAGAAATTATGACAGAAATATATTACTGTTAACCTAAGCATTAAGATTTCATTATGATCGTGGCATGAATCTGTTCAGGAGTGTGTGATTATATGTGTGGATACTTATGTATGTATGTATGTATGTATGTATATATATATATATATATATATATATACTTTATAGTTGTAAGGTTTTGTTTGTTGATGTATGTGCATACACTTGATATATGGTTGAAGTGTCTAAACTTTAAAGATCCAACATACATTCTATACTTCCGACATTATGCTTGACACATTGTTGTAATACACTCTACGTATTGAGAGCTATTTTTAAACCCCTTTTCTATTTAGTTTGTTTAATTTTAATTTATTAATTTTTTTATTATTATTTTTTTTTCCCTGGGAGGGTGGGTGGAGTGGGAGCAATATTTTTTCACTATTCTCCTGTATCTGTATCCTGTTATTATTGTAAAAGTTCAATAAATTAAAAAAAAAAAAAAGAAAAGAAATATACTGTATTACTGTTGGACAACAGAGTGTACTTCTCAAAGTAATAGTTACAGTAAAATTAATAAAGTTTACGAAAACATTATTTTTTAGGAATATCACATAATATATTTTTAGGAATATCACATCATATCAATAACAATTTTTCATGCATGTTTTAATTTAAACAGTAAACCTCTGTTGTGCAGAGTTTGTTTGCCCAAATTTTTTTTAATAATTGTTCAACTTACACTTGATTAAATTTTAAAGGATTAATTAAATTGTTAAAGTTTAATGCATTAATTTGATTATTTTTGATAGAAAAATTAAAACAGAATTTCTGAAAAAAAAATACTATTATTGTTAAAAATTTAAATAAATTAATACATTTGTATTAATTCAATTGATTTGACATCCTTTTTATTATAAAAATGTAATAAACCATTAAAAAAAAAAAGTTATCCAGAAAACACAAAATGGAAAAAATAGAATTTAGGAAAAAAATAAAGCAGATTTCTTAGGGCCCTGCCTTATAACATACAGTCAGGGCTGTCCTTAGACTGAAATGACGGTGTGGTTTCTATTCCTGATGGTGACAGAGCGCTACTCATCAACATCATTGAGTTCTGAAGGTCTGTAGTTTCATTGTCAGAATACAAATGCCAAATTTCACGGCTAATAAGCAAATCAAAATGAAGTCCCTAAAAGTTGGCTCCCGCCATATTCCTAAGCGTAGCCTTTTACTCCGGCAGTTATTTCTCTCGGATTGCTCCTCTCAGTTCATTAACTTCAAAGCGTATTGTTTGCCCTTTCTTCTCCAAGTCTCGCTCCTGCAGAATTTTCGCCCCAAGTACTAGGTGTGCTTACTCAAACCCAAGGACAAGAGTTATACTCTTTTTTTTTTTTTTTTTTTTCTTCTTCTTCATGTTCGTTCACCATTCCTACACAATGATCAAAGACATTGTTTTCATCAGGAATTACAATGCTGTTTTTTTTTTGCATGTCATGCATAAAAAGCAATTTTACACTGGCGGGATCATGAGATTGTGAAATGAATTCAAACAAATGCTATGCGGTACATCTCTGCCTGCCAGGCACCGTAGACTAATGGTTAAGGATGTGGGCCGCTGTCAAAACAGTTGCAGGATTGATTTTAGGTAGGAATGAGCCATGAAATCCAGTCAAAGTTCTAACAGATGACCATCCAACATCCATAAACCTTAGGTGTAGACTCCATATTCAGTTTGACATGAATGAAAATGAGGCTCTGGTGAATCCCAATAGAATAGATGGATTTGCAGCATAAACTCAGATGTAGCAAACTCATCAAACTCAGTATTAAACTTTGGTGTATGATGACAAAATGAAAGGGGAAAAGCCATTTACTTATTCTTTTTTTAATTAGGGCAGTGTACCGGGGACCAAGCAGGGGCGTAGCTGCTGGCCACCCCTGTTGCGCTTTTTTACGGCTTTAAAGGATTAGCTCACTTTAAAAAGAAAATTACCCCATGATTTACTCACCCTCAAGCCAAGCCATCCTAGGTGTATATGACTTTCTTCTTTCTGATGAACACAATCAGATTTATATTAATAAAAATTCTGACGCTTCCAAGCTTTATAAATGGCAGTGACCTGGTCCATTGAGTTTGAAGCTCAAAAAGCACATCCATCCATTATAAACGTAAACGTACTTCACATGGTTAATAAAGGCCTTCCGATGGGGTTTGGTAATAAAAATATCCATATTTACAACTGGTCTGCCGGAAGCTAGATATTTTACTTTAAAAAGTTTTAAATATGGAGGGTGAGTAAATCATGCGGTAAATTTCATTTTAAAGTGAACTAATCTTTTAACAGCTGATTATTCTCCGTTAAAAAGAACTGACACTGGCACAAAGGCCATGTACACACTCCAGCTGAACTAAGTTGTCACTTCACCTATTAATATGGGAAAAATAACAAGCCCAAAGATGTCTTTAATAAGTGGACATGGAAACGCTGCAAACGCGCTTGGTGAAGCAGCTTTACGAGCATAAACAAAAACACAGCGGAACGAGACGCAAACACAACAGTCAAAAATGTTCTTCAAGCACATGTTTACATAGAAAAAGAATGGAAAATTAGCCCAGTGGAATGGAAAAAACCCTTAAAGGCGCTGTATGTAAGAATGACAGCTAGTGGTTGAAATGGGTACAGCAGTCCAAATTCAAAATATTGTTTGCCCCGCCCCCTCCTCCTCATACTCAACGGGTTGCCAGTTTGAGGACACGCAACAGGAACGAGCGCAATTGACAATGAAAGCCGAAGAGACTGTGCTTCTGTTCACAGATGGATTTTTAGATGGATGCCGAGGCTTTTTAGATCGGGTAGAATCTGCGATCTCTGATCCAGTTTGTTTGCTGGATTCCATGGCAGCAATACTCTGTGTTTTCCGCAAACTGGCAACCTGTGGTGTCGAAATACTATTGGGTAAATTGGAAACATGCGTTATCGCACAGACCAAAACAAATGGTTATACACACTCACCCACAGCCTATATTACTCCCATATCCTGTGATAGCACAAAGAATGCGCAGCCATTTGCATTTGTACTTTGCAACTAAAATATAAATGAACACGCTCTTGCATTTTTAATAACTTTTTAAAAAAAAAAAAACGTTTAAACATTTTTTTTGCGATGTTTGATTGGTTATTATTGGTTATAGCTCTACCAGTTACAGTATGGATTGATCGCGTTTGTGTCAGAGACTAATATGTAAGAGAATTTATGCCATGCAAAAATGCAATCATTACAAAGGAACGATGATACAGTTTAACCAGTTTGTTGAAATGCAGTTACATGAAATCCGTTTTATGCGTGTTCCATTCCACATCCGTTTTATGGTATTCCACGCAGGATATACAGTAATTTTCTCTAGATTTGAAGCAGGATTTTTTTTTTTTGGCCATCCCAATAAAATCACTGGGTCTTACCTGTACTGTAAACCCAAATAAGTTGGAAAAAAAAAAAAAATTAAAAGAGGCAATCAGTTACATCAATTTTTTTTAAGTTCAGAAATTTAAAGTTTAAGTAATTTTGTACTCATACATTTTAATTGCTCTTAACTTCAAATATTTGAGTAATCTATTCATATATTTAAGTTAAAATTATCAACTTAAATATTATTTTGTCACATGATCCTTCTGAAATCACTGTAATATGCTGATTTGGTGCTCAGTTAATAATAGCTATCATTATTGTCAATGTTGAAAACCGTTTTTGTAGCTTAATCTTTTGTGGAAACTGTGATCTTTTTCCAAGACCTTATCATAAACATTTGAATGGTAGAGTGTCACAGTTTCCACAAAAATATGAAGCAGCAAAAACATTTCAACATTTATAATAATAATGTTTCTTGAACAACAAATCAGAATATTCAAATGATTTCTGAAGGATCATGTGACACTGACGTGCATCACAAGAATAAATTACGTTTTAAAATAAATTGATAGAGCACAGTTCTTTTAAACTGTAATCATATTTACCAATATTACAGTTTTTACTGTATTTTTGGCCAAATAAATGCAGTCTTGGTAAGCAGAAGAGACTTCTTTCAAAAACTTAAAAAAATAAATAAATAAATAAAAATTTACCAATAGGGTATATGATAATTTAATTTTTGTTTAGTTTTTCTATCTAAACCCTGAAGCTGTCATGACTTTTCACATATTCCATATAAAAATAAAAAGGACATGTTTTTGCTGAGGGAAACATATCACATTCATTTCTAATCATTAGTCTACTGAAATCAAGAATATCAATTTGGGCGCAGGTCTCAGTGTATGAAATTTCACAATATTTCATAAGCGTATAGCTGGTGCTTTGAAAGACGGAACCTCAAGGATGTGTGTGTTTCGTTTGCTGAGCCTCAGGGATTCACTCTCACAGCCAACACAAGAGAAAGACGATTTTTCTGTAATCTCTGAGGGATCTAGAAGCCCTCCAACACTCCACCAACGGCGGAAGAACATGTTTGAGAGTGCAAACACCGTCCAAATACATTTACATGACTTCTCCACAGCAATATTCTGTGGAAAGAGATATAAAGAATGTGAATAAAAAAAAAAATTAAAAAAAAAAAAGGATGTTAAGCTACATTAATCAGCTATGGTCACCATGAAGGATTACTATCTGCAAACATTGCTACGACCGTAATAAAATCCAAACCATAAGAAATTGGAACCTATGTTAATGAGATCATCCCAAAGTTTGGGCTCTTCTGCGTCATATAATCAAAATGAATATAAACTCTATCCGGAGCAGGTCTGGCTTCAGTAGTTCCATTAAACAGAGGATTAAACACATTCAATAGCAGCTCTACTGAACCCTCAGAAGCTCAGCCAACATACTGTCCACACCAGCAGACTTCAAAAGAGCTGAAACCACTGTGATAAAACCACAGCCAGATAGTCAAGAGAGGAACCGAGAAAAAGAGACAGACAAAGAGAAGAACATGGCCATATTTAAACCAAAATAACAAATAATTATAAATGACATTTTACAAAAAGTAAATGTAGGTATTTTTACATTGTGACATTTTCATGACAATTAAATATATTTCCTGAAATTTCTCTGTGTAATGCAAAACAAATAATTTCATTCTCAATACCACAAAAAAATTTTTTTACAAGTTATAAGAATTGATTTTTTTCCACATTACAACTAGTGATGTCAAAATTATCGCGCTAATGCATGCAATTAATTTTTTCAGTTTAACGCGTTAAAAATATTTAACGCAATTAACGCAGCATCCGTTTTTTTACATTTTATGATCACGCTCTTATTTCAAGCAAATGCTTTTAAACCATTCACACGCGATAGGCTAATTATAGGTTTGTAAACATTCGGGATGCGCGCGCATCATGAGCCACTTTTCCACCGTCGGGCCGAGCGGTTCTCATTGCGTAACCGTTCTATTCCGTGCCGATCCGAGCCAGTTGGTACGGTTACAGTTTCATTTTCCACGGTGGGCCTGATAACAGCCGCTATTTGGAATGTAATTCAAACGCGTCAGGCGTTGCCTTGGTAACAAAAGTAAATAACGACCGCATTATGGAGAGCAATCAGGTTTTTTTTTTTTTAATTATTAATCTGTATTTGCGTCGCTCAAATAGCGCGCTTAGCCAGCTACAGAGAAACTGGTATCCAGGCAACAGACAAGTGACAAATCCTGAGTGGCGACGTCACTACACGCATTTTACCAGCACGGTTCAGCACAGTTAGACAATCGTGCTGAGAATTCCAGGCCGAGAACGGTTTGTAATCCTACCAGGCCCAAGTGGAAACACAACTGGAACCGTTCCTTACCATTCTAAGAACCGTTCGGCCTGATGGTGGAAAAGCGGCTATGGTTGCAGAAAACCCAATCGCCTCGGCTAGAGAATTACACGGATACAGTATACAATATAGTTCGATTTAAAGAAGATTATAGTTTATATTGATTAGATGTTATTTTCAAAATGTTCTCCGCATATTACAACAGCTTGTCACCCAGCGATAAGCACTGTTATTCAACGAAATTGACGTTAGTGAGTGGGATACGTCTTACAGATCCGTTTGCCATAGCACCTTGTCAATGGTTAAACGATGAAACGAAATGGCCAAGCGTCCAGTGGCCAGAGATATATAATTACCTGATTGACACTCCAAGTGTATAGACCGATTTTGTGTTTGCAAACAGCGATGACGTTTTTTTGTGGGCAGAAAATGGCAGTTCTGCCGTAGCAATCTGTGGAAGCCACGGAATAAAAGAAAAAAAAAGTTCTTAGAAGGATAAACAGAATTGTGAGATATACTTGTTATTCGGTCTTTTTTCCTCAGAATTGCGAGTTTATATCGTGCAATTCTGACTCGTTTCCCCTCAGAATTGTGATATAAACTCACAATTGCGAACTGGGAGATATAAACACGCAAATGCAAGAAAAAGAGTCAAGAATTGTGAGATAAAAATGTTATAGATTATGTTTAAAAGTTATCTATGTAAAATGTTATAGGTTTAAATATTATTTCATGCTGTAACTGCTATGTATGAATGTCCCCTATGAACTGCATATGTGAATATTATGTAGACTTACTGTTTACATCAAATTCATGCTTTAATAGTAGACTAATCATTGCAGGTTTCATCAGTCCAGTCTGTGACTTAACATAACATAAACATAAACGTCTGTGTTTAGCTTCAAAGGGTCTTCAATGACGGAATAAAAATGAAGATATTTTTGCAATATTTTTTGCATTCCGATTCTGACATCTGTCACTTGTTACGCCATTTTTCTGCAGCCAATATGCACGCACAGCTGCAAGTGACGTAACTGTGACATCTGCTCCAAATGGGTCTATACGACACAAAAGAGAACGCAGCACGGTACTGGTGTGTGTTTGTGAATCACACATACACTCGTGCGCACAGAAAGACGCTTTAAACAGCGCGCTTGAACGGACAAAAACACAAAATTATGCCAAAATGTTTTGACGAGTATACGCGTAAGCACAGTCTTAAAGGCACAATATGTAAGTTTTTTGTAATAAAATATCCAAAAACCACTTCCACAGTGTGATATATTTCATGCAGTTGTGTACTTACATTATCCCAAAAGTTCCCAAGGATCTGTAAATCCAAAAAATTCCTATTTTAAACTATTGCTCGTCCCTTGTCGCCTATAAATGACTTAATATCTGCAGTTTTCGCTTGTAGAAACCATGGCAACACACATGGACAAATGCGGAAGCACGCCACTGTTGTCGTTCAGCCATCATGGATCACGATTATCCATTGGTGAGTACAGAAAATCCCCCCAAAAAACGTAACATAAATCAACTGAAGCCCCGGGTATACTTCACTTTCCACAGACGCACGCGCGCGAGCCTTTCAAAGTATACTTCTTTGACCGTGAGCGTGGAAAGAAGCGTTCGGCGCACAATCTAGTGGACTTTTGTTTTCAAGCACTCAATTCACTTGCGCATGCGCTGTTGTATGGTTGCGGACGGCCGAAGTGTACTTTTGCCTTGAGACAAGCAGGCTTTGTGACAAACAGAGAAATAAAACAAGGATCAATATCAGCGTGGCGTTTTTGAGATGGAGAGAGCTTCTTGACAAACTTGGACTTGACAGAGACTCCGCTCTGTACATAGCATTGTACATAATTCTTTGTGGGTTATGCTGATGAAATTACACATACAGTTATATTGCACTTTGTTTGTACTTCAGTAACACTTTTTATCAAGCCTAGTGACCAAGTCTATGGCAGTGAAATTAAATACAGTATGTGGTGCACAAAAATATTTAGCCATTACTTGCAAATACTGTGGAAATACTGTGTAATCCGTTCAAATTTACTTTTAGAACGATAGTTTTAAACACGTAAAACTGCGCAGCATTAACAATGACATAAAATAGTGTGATCAAACGTACAGTTAATACAAAAACTAATTCATTACCTCATCTGTGAACATGATGTGTGAATTCCATATATCTCTGGATGGTGAAAACGACATCTCCCATCGTTCCACTCTCCTTCATATCGTCATCAAGCTTCGCCTTTGTTATTGTTTTGAAAATGCGACCTCTAGCGGCGAAAACTTACAGATTGTGCCTTTAAGTTAAGTTGTGAGAAAATGGGATGCATAGTTTTATTGCTGCCAATATCTTAAAAAATTTTATATTATCCTACAGGCATGTGATCTTAGGTTATGGTAAAGACCAATGTTCAAAGGATGCTGGTTTTATTATAAATTTTATTTTCATGTAAATTTCATATCCATAAATGCAAGAATCATCCAGTCCAGATGCATTTTTAAATAAAATTTTAGCACAACACACACTACATGATGAATGCTAAAAATTATTCTTCACAGATGCATACCGTTCGAAAATTTGAGGTTGGTACGATTTTGTAATATTTTTGAAAGAAGTCTCTTGTGCACACCAGAGCTGCATTTATTTGATCACAAATACAGTAAAACAGTAATAGTGTGAAATATTATTACAATTTAAAATAACTGTTTTCTAATTTAATCTATTTAAAATGTAATTTAGGCCTGTGATGGTAAAGCTGAATTATGCTTAATATGTTTGTGGAAACCATGATACAGTTTTTAAGGATTCTTTTAATGAATAAAACAAAAGCATTTAATCCATCTTTTGAGACATTATAAAAAATACTTTCCGTATTAAAGCAGGCTACTTAAACGTTAAACTGATCACAACAACAAAATGCAAGAAATCGGCATTTAATTTTTTTGATTTGGGGGAAATATGAGGCTTTTCCAGATTCACCCAGATAGATGTCATCAGATAGATGTCGATATGTGGGCATGTTTCTTCAGCTTGACACTTTTTATGACTTTTCGTACTGCAGTCATTCACAAAAAACATTTTCCTCTCGTTCTTCCTCATAATTCAGTGTCATGTGACCTCTGTCTCTCTTGATCGGAGACGTACAAGACTGAAGAATGTAAAGAAGCCTAAGTTCAGATTTCACTCCTGTGAGAATGACAGCATATATACAATTCCAAAGCCCAGAAGCTGGATGGAGAGAAACATGGTCTAGGAGACGAGTAAGTATGAGCAGTCAACAGTAAAAAGAGATTTTGCTCAAAGACGGGGCACCTGACCTTTCTCTCCCAGAACATTTCAAATCAGACTACGGCACAAGCTCAGACACCCAAAGTATCCAAAATCATAACCCAAACAACATACAATAGTAAGGTCCAGATGCTCCTAAACAAAATTTAATACCAAATTACCAAAAATTAAACTAAAAATCAAATGAAAACTGAGAATGAGAAATGAAAAAGCTAACTGAAAATATTAATAAAAACTATAATAGTAAATAATACTAAAATAACACTGATATGCCCCGACTGTCATGAGTTGGGTTTGGTCTATCTCTCTCTGTCTACCTGCACTCAGCTGTTTGCTATCTCAATCAGCGTTCACGCTGATTGCCCCGCACCGGTTCCTCTCCACCCTGATTCTCTCTGCTATTTCTCCCCGCTGTTCGCTCTGCTCTTTGTCGGATTATTGCTATTGTATGCCTGTGGTCTTAGTTTTGATCTCCCATTTACGTCTCACTATCGTTCTGAGTTTAGTCTTGTCCTGTACTGTCGTGTTCCGTCTGGTGCTGCTCGTCATACCTGTTCTCTGCCCAGCCATCCCGCTGTTCGTGGCTGCCTGCCTCGCTGCTGCCAGCGGTTCGGTGTCTGTCGACTGGGGAGATTGTAGCGCTACCTGCCTGCCCGCTACGGAGCCCAGACCCCACACTTACAAGTTAAAGACTTTACGTTCTCTCCAGTTCAGCGTCTTTCACACGGCTGACTGCCTTTGTTTCTTTCGTCAATAAACTTGTGTTTGAACCGCCATCGTTCCTGGGTCCTCTGTTTGCACTGACAGAATAATCCGACCAGGTTATGGACCCAGCGAAGGCAGAACCCTTTCGTTCGGCGGTCGAGCTACAGGGAGCCATGCTCGGCAGACATGAGGAAGAACTGTCCGCTGCTAGACATGCTGTTGGCAGCTTGGCTGCGCAGGTGACGGACTTCAGGACCAGCCGTCACCGCAGAGACCACACAATTCCCCCGAAACCCAGAGTTAACAATCCTCCTTGTTATGCGGGTGAGCCAACTGAATGCCGAGCGTTCCTAACCCAATGCGAGGTAGTTTTCTCTCTCCAGACCACCACTTATGCTGAGGAACGGGCCAAGGTGGCTTTTGTGGTTTCGCTGCTGACTGGTCGTGCACGCGACTGGGGAGCTGCCGTCTGGGAGGCGGACGCCGTGTGCTGCCAACATTTCACCTTATTCAAGGAGGAGATGGTTAAGGTATTCGACCGCTCGGTTCATGGGCGAGAGGCTTCTCGACTTCTTGCGGTGCCGCGGCAGGGGAGGCGGTCTGTTGCTGACTACACCATTGCATTCCGTACGTTGGTGGCCACCTGTGAGTGGAATGAGCCAGCTCTGGTTGCACGTTTCTTGGAGGGTTTAAATATGGACCTTAAGGATGAGATTTACGCCCGCAAGCCTCCATCCCGGCTGGATCAGTTAGTCGAGCTGGCCATTCGCCTTGATAAACGCTTCGAACTGCGCTGACGAGCCCGGGGCGTGGTCTCCGAGCAACGAGTAGCCCAATCCACAGTAGTTGTTTCGCCTGCACTGCCTCCAGAGTACGAGCCCATGCAACTCGGAGGTATTCGCATATCCTCCGCTGAACGTCAGCGCCGCATCGTGAATCGACTGTGTCTTTACTGCGGAGCCGCTGACCATTTTGTCTGTTCGTGTCAGTTAAAAGCCAGGGCTCGCCAGTAGACTGGGGATTACTGGCGAGCGCTACTGTTCTCTCCCCGTCGCCCAAGACGCGTACCACTCTCTCCGCTGTTCTTCGCTGGTCCGGCGCTACAGTCTCCTGCTCTGCGCCCATCGACTCTGGAGCCGAGGGGAGTTTCATCGATAAGAGATGGGCGCTAGAACGGGGTATTCCCCTCATAGACTTAAAGGACCCCATCACGGTCTTTGCCCTGGATGGCCGGGTGCTTTCTAGGATTGTCCAAACCACCATCCCGGTGAGTCTCATCGTCTCTGGCAACCATCAAGAGAATATTTCTTTTTTTATTTTTTGTTCGCCTGTATCGCCTGTTGTGTTGGAGCATCCCTGGTTAACACAACATAATCCCCAGATTAACTGGGCTAAGGGGACTATTTTGTCTTGGGACCTGTCTTGTCATGTTAAGTGTTTAGTTTCTGCTGTTCCTCCTGTTTCTTCTGTTTCTGTGTTTCAGGAAGAACCTGGTGATTTGTCCGGAGTGCCAGAGGAGTACCACGATCTGCGGGCGGTGTTTAGTCGTCCCCGGGCCACTTCTCTCCCTTCCCATCGACCTTATGATTGCAGTATTGATCTTCTCCCGGGGACCACTCCGCCCCGTGGCCGACTCTATTCCTTATCTACTCCGGAGCGCGAGGCGCTCGAGAGATATCTTGCTGACTCGCTCGCTGCCGGTACTATTATCCCGTCTTCTTCTCCCGCCGGAGCGGGGTTCTTCTTCGTGAAAAAGAAGGACGGCTCTTTGCGTCCCTGCATAGATTATCGTGGGCTAAACGACATAACTGTCAAGAACAGATACCCCTTGCCACTTATGTCGTCTGCTTTCGAGATCTTGCAGGGAGCAAAGGTTTTCACGAAGTTAGACCTCCGCAACGCATACCACCTTGTGCACATAAAGGAGGGAGACGAATGGAAAACCGCGTTTAACACACCCCTAGGACACTTTGAATATCGGGTCCTACCGTTCGGGCTTGTCAACGCTCCTGCTGTCTTTCAGGCTCTGGTTAATGATGTCTTGAGGGACATGATAAATATTTTTGTTTTTGTGTATCTAGACAATATACTTATTTTCTCCCCTTCTCTTCAGGTTCATGTCCAGCACGTCAGTCATGTTTTACAACGTCTCTTAGAGAACCGTCTCTTCGTTAAAGCTGAGAAATGCAGGTTTCACACGAAATCCGTGACGTTTCTAGGTTCCGTGGTATCAGCAGAGGGTACCAGTATGGACCCGGCTAAAGTGAAAGCCGTTACTGAGTGGCCCGTTCCCGAGTCTCATGTCGCGCTCCAACGATTTTTGGGGTTCGCAAATTTCTATCGGCGCTTCATCCGAAATTTCAGTCAAGTCGCTGCGCCCTTATCTGCGCTTACCTCATCCAAGTCGCGTTTTTCCTGGTCAGAGGCGGCTCAGATCGCGTTTGATCATCTCAAGAGGTTATTTACCACCGCGCCTATTTTGATCATGCCTGACAATGAGAGACAATTTATTGTGGAGGTCGATGCTTTAGATGTCGGCGTTGGAGCGGTCAGCGCTCGACGGGAAGGTTCATCCGTGCGTGTTCTTTTCTCAACGCCTCTCGCCTTCGGAATGCAATTATGATATAGGTAACCGTGAATTACTGGCCATCCGTCTAGCCCTAGGGGAGTGGCATCAATGGTTGGAGGGCACGACAGTTCCATTCATTGTTTGGACAGACCATAGAAACCTAGAATACATTCGTTCTGCTAAGCGATTGAATGCCCGGCAGGCTCGGTGGGCTCTTTTCTTTGGTCGTTTCAACTTTTCGATTTCCTATCGACCCGGGTCTAAGAATATGAAACCAGATGCTCTCTCTCGGCAGTTTGGTTCGTCAGGGGCCGCTTCCACCACAGAGACAATTTTACCCAATACCTGTGTGGTCGGAGCTGCCGTCTGGGGAATTGAATCGGTGGTTAAGAGAGCACTCGCTGGTGTCGCTGTTCCTCGTCGTTGTCCCGAGGGAAGATTATTTGTTCCAGATTCCGCTCGTCAGGCGGCGCTCCGCTGGGGCCATTCCTCCAAACTGACTGTTCACCCTGGGGCTAGAGGTACTCTAGCGGCCATCAATCAGAGGTTTTGGTGGCCCACAAGAGTACACGATATCCGTCGTTTTGTTGCATCCTGTCCTGTCTGCGCCCAGACCAAGTCGTGTAATTCT
Source organism: Coreius guichenoti (assembly GCA_039654105.1). NCBI lineage: Eukaryota > Metazoa > Chordata > Actinopteri > Cypriniformes > Gobionidae > Coreius > Coreius guichenoti. The sequence goes on from CM077191.1 coordinate 25,627,994, forward strand.
CCTCCCTCTGGTCTACTTAAAGCACTTCCTATTCCGTCTCGTCCGTGGTCTCATATTGCCTTGGATTTTGCTTCCTCCGTCTATGGGGAACACGGTAATTCTTACGGTCGTCGATCGCTTTTCTAAAGCCGCTCATTTTATCATTTTTAATAATAATAATAATGAAGAAGAAGAAGAAGAAGAAGAAGAAGAAGAAGGAAGAAGAAGAAGGAGGAAGAAGAAGAAGGAAGAAGAAGAAGAAGGAAGAAGAAGGAAGAAGGAAGAAGGAAGAAGGAAGAAGGAAGAAGAAGAAGAAGAAGAAGGAAGAAGGAAGAAGGAAGAAGGAAGGAAGAAGGAAGGAAGAAGGAAGGAAGAAGGAAGGAAGAAGGAAGGAAGAAGGAAGGAAGGAAGAAGGAAGAAGAAGAAGAAGAAGAAGAAGAAGAAGGAAGAAGAAGGAAGAAGAAGAAGAAGGAAGAAGAAGAAGGAAGAAGAAGAAGAAGAAAGAAGAAGAAAGAAGGAAGAAGGAAGAAGGAAGAAGAAAGAAGGAAGGAAGAAGGAAGGAAGAAGGAAGGAAGAAGGAAGAAGAAGAAGAAGAAGAAGAAGAAGAAGAAGAAGGAAGAAGAAGAAGAAGGAAGAAGAAGGAAGAAGAAGAAGAAGGAAGAAGAAGAAGGAAGAAGAAGAAGAAGAAAGAAGAAGAAAGAAGGAAGAAGGAAGAAGGAAGAAGAAAGAAGAAAGAAGAAAGAAGAAAGAAGAAAGAAGAAAGAAGAAGAAAGAAGAAGGAAGAAGGAAGAAGGAAGAAGAAGGAAGAAGGAAGAAGGAAGAAGAAGAAGAAGAAGAAGAAGAAGGAAGAAGGAAGAAGGAAGGAAGAAGGAAGGAAGAAGGAAGGAAGAAGGAAGGAAGAAGGAAGAAGAAGAAGAAGGAAGAAGAAGAAGAAGGAAGAAGAAGAAGAAGGAAGAAGAAGAAGGAAGAAGAAGAAGAAGAAAGAAGAAGAAAGAAGGAAGAAGGAAGAAGGAAGAAGAAAGAAGAAAGAAGAAAGAAGAAGAAAGAAGAAGGAAGAAGAAGAAGAAGAAGAAAGAAGAAGGAAGAAGGAAGAAGGAAGAAGAAAGAAGAAAGAAGAAGGAAGAAGGAAGAAGAAAGAAGAAGAAGGAAGAAGAAAGAAGAAAGAAGAAAGAAGAAGGAAGGAAGAAGGAAGAAGGAAGAAGAAGGAAGGAAGAAGGAAGAAGGAAGAAGAAGGAAGAAGGAAGAAGAAGGAAGAAGGAAGAAGAAGGAAGAAGAAGGAAGAAGGAAGAAGAAGGAAGAAGAAGGAAGAAGGAAGAAGAAGAAAGGAAGAAGAAGAAGGAAGAAGAAGAAGGAAGAAGGAAGAAGGAAGAAGAAGAAAGGAAGAAGAAGAAGGAAGAAGAAGAAGGAAGAAGGAAGGAAGGAAGAAGGAAGAAGAAGAAGAAGGAAGAAGAAGGAAGAAGGAAGGAAGAAGGAAGAAGAAGAAGAAGGAAGAAGAAGGAAGAAGAAGGAAGAAGAAAGAAGAAGGAAGAAGGAAGAAGAAGAAGGAAGAAAGAAGGAAGAAGGAAGGAAGAAAGAAGGAAGAAGAAGAAGGAAGAAGAAAGAAGAAAGAAGAAGGAAGAAGAAGGAAGAAGAAGAAGGAAGAAAGAAGGAAGAAGAAGGAAGAAAGAAGGAAGAAAGAAGGAAGAAGGAAGAAGGAGGAAGAAGGAAGAAGAAGAAGAAGAAGGAAGAAGAAGAAGGAAGAAGAAGGAAGAAGAAAGAAGGAAGAAGGAAGAAGAAGAAGGAAGAAGGAAGAAGAAGAAGAAGGAAGAAGAAGGAAGAAGAAGGAAGAAGAAAGAAGAAGGAAGAAGGAAGAAGAAGAAGGAAGAAAGAAGGAAGAAGGAAGGAAGAAAGAAGGAAGAAGAAGAAGGAAGAAGAAAGAAGAAAGAAGAAGGAAGAAGAAGGAAGAAGAAGAAGGAAGAAAGAAGGAAGAAGAAGGAAGAAAGAAGGAAGAAAGAAGGAAGAAGGAAGAAGGAGGAAGAAGGAAGAAGAAGAAGAAGAAGGAAGAAGAAGAAGGAAGAAGAAGGAAGAAGAAAGAAGGAAGAAGGAAGAAGAAGAAGGAAGAAGGAAGAAGAAGGAGGAGGAAGAAGGAAGAAGGAAGAAGGAAGGAAGAAGGAAGGAAGAAGGAAGAAGAAGAAGAAGGAAGAAGAAAGAAGGAAGAAGGAAGAAGAAGAAGGAAGAAGAAGAAGGAAGAAGGAAGAAGGAAGAAGAAGAAGGAGGAAGAAGGAAGAAGGAAGAAGGAAGAAGAAGAAGAAGGAAGAAGGAAGAAGGAAGAAGGAAGAAGAAGAAGAAGAAGAAGAAGAAGAAGAAGAAGAAGAAGAAGAAGAAGAAGAAGGAAGAAGGAAGAAGGAAGAAGAAGGAAGAAGGAAGAAGAAGAAGGAAGAAGAAAGAAGGAAGAAGAAAGAAGGAAGAAGAAAGAAGGAAGAAGAAAGAAGGAAGAAGAAAGAAGAAAGAAGAAAGAAGAAAGAAGAAAGAAGAAGAAGAAAGAAGAAAGAAGAAGAAGAAGAAGAAGAAGAAAGAAGAAAGAAGAAGAAGAAGGAAGAAGAAGAGGAAGAAGAAGAAGAAGAAGAAGAAGGAGAAGGAAGAAGAAGAAGAAGAAGAAGAAGAAGAAGAAGGAGAAGGAAGAAGAAGAAGAAGAAGAAGAAGAAGAAGAAGGAGAAGGAAGAAGAAGAAGAAGAAGAAGAAGAAGAAGAAGAAGAAGAAGAAGAAGAAGAAGAAGAAGAAGAAGAAGAAGAAGAAGAAGAAGAAGAAGAAGAAGAAACGGAGCAATTCCAATAGGGTCCTCACACCATCGGTGCTCGGGCCCTAAATATAAAGAATTATAGTTTTTACTAGTTGAAACTGAATTCTTTATATTTGTATTTCTGCAAGTAATGATGTCATTGTTGATTTCAAGAATTAACATTTTTACTAGTGGAAATGTAATTCTGATATCAAAAATTGCCATTATTACTAGTAGAAATCTAAATCCTCATATCAAGAATGAGCATTTTACCTAGTGAAAATTTAATTGTTGATATCAAGAATTCATATCATGGGAATGAATAAAAGTCAAAACGGCTTGCCATACTTCTGTAAACTTTTTTGAACCATCACTGAATCATTGAATAAGTGTTTTAAACCAATCAAAACACATTGTTCAAAAAAAAAAAAAAAAAAAAAAAAAACATGGAGATAGTGGAATGAAACTATGAAATCAGGATTTTGTTCTGTAAATGTTTTTTCAATGTTAAATGCTGTTATTTTTAGCACAAAACCAAATGTATCTTTTTGTACAATGACCATATCTCTCAAGTTCCAAAAAAAAGAAGTATCAAAGTGTGACTAGAGGAAGAACAGACAGAAATTTAAGACGTTATTCACTGATAATGTTGACCTCTACCAAAACTCTGAAAACTCATTTGCAATCTTGTTCGGATTCATGTGAGAGTGACAGCAGAGGGGAAGATTTTCAAAAGGCTGTTTTCAAAGCTATTAGAAGAATGTTTCCTTTTGAATCTGACAGACATGATTACCATCATCTGCCATTGTATGTAAATTGTATAGTAACAGGAGTCTCCTCCTGGGTTAATCAGGAAGACAAACACAGAGATGCCGCCCAATCCATCAAACCAAGGTTTTAGATGTGAAATGCAAAATTACATCTCACACACTCTTTTTTTTTTTGTATTCGGCCACCCATGGAAACTGGGGTGACCTTTTGTGACCTTCCCCAGCAGCCACCTGCCAGTTAGCCTGTTCTCCATTGGTCCCCTGAGAGCCCATTCTCACCCTCCTCCAAGTTAACCGCACCGAGAGGCCCCATCACCACACCAATTACAATACACATCAGTCTGTCTCTCGCCGACTGTCCCCAAACCCTCTGATCACGGGGCTCTTTCAACCCCCAGCCTTGAGGCTTTACGCCGGGACAGAAGCCACCGAAATCTCTCTCCGCATTCGTTAAAGCTAGAGGAAACACAGAAATGCCCGAGGCTGTGGAGCAGGACAGGGTTGAAAGGATGTCTCAGCACATTTCACTTAGAAACATATTGATTCTCCTACCACACTTTCTCCAGAGTAATTGCGGTGTCTTCGCGCTCTGCGATGCCTCCCTCTGGGCCTTCGTCGGGATAGAGCTAACGTTGTTACAGTGTTAATGTTGTTTATTTGTTTACTTGTTTACTATGACCTGCATCCAAGAACAAAAGGAGAACAGCGGATCAGTCCCACACGCCGTACAAACAACTGTCAGACACCAACTGAAAGTGACGGATCAAAGCTCGACTTTCCTGATCAAAAGTGTTGTGTATCGAAGCCGAAACACTTCTGCATATGCACGGAGGTGTCCTGTGTTGTTTTCTTTTTGTCCTCTCACATGACAGACGTGTCCCACTTAGAGATCAGTTCATGGTTGTGAAATAAATGCTAATATACCCATGTACACAACAGTACAACATACTGAACAAACTTCCATCCCTCACGTAAAATTAAATATGGCATCTGTTAGTTGTTATACATGTGCAACACACCAAATTTTTAAAATTGATTAGTCATGGTTGTCTGAACTGCTGATTTTAGGTTAACCTGACCAGAATCAGAAAGACTTTTTCAACCTATTATGCAAAATTCACTTTTACATGGTGTTTGAACATAAATGTGTCAGCAGTGTGTGTACACAACCACTCTATAATGGTAAAAATCCACCCGCTCCTTTTTAATCCCCATAAATCATAAGCAGTGTCTCAGAACAAGCCGTTTGCCGTTTCTATGCAATGTGACATCACATATGCTTAGGCCCCGCCCACGAATGCTGACGGACTGTGCCCTATTAGCATAGCTCCTCCCCTGAGTGAGCTGTACACAGTCCGCCATGTTTATCTCCTCGCCAGAGCATTTAACAGCAGCATTCAAGTAAGAAATGTATTCTTATTAAAGCTACTAAAGTTATTCACTCAAGAGCAGTGAGTGATTTTCAGTTTTCTTTTGTTTGATTCATATTAACAGCATATTTAGCAGTACGTACTGTATATTACGCTACTGTCACTTTAATACATGCAGATCTAATATACACGTGATTTCTTTACTTGCTGTTTACATTCACAGACATAACCGACTGTGTTTGTGTGAACTTTGTGTGTTTTTGAAATAACCTTGCGTGTATTTGACAGTTTAAGCGCAAAAACGTGAAAGAGTTAGTTTAATACTCACGGGACGTGCCGTCTGACATCTAGCTTTCTGTGCACGAGCTTCGGGTGTGTGCGCTCAGAAAACCATATATCAGAAATTTAGGCCAATATGGCTTTAAAACGCATGCAGATAATAAACTTTCATGATGATGAAGAACTGCAATGTTACGTGAGTGTTTCGCGATAGAGATGATAATCAAAACCAAACAGATGTTTTAGTTTTTGGCAGAGTATCCGAGCCACGAGCTCTACAGGCTCCGCCCCATTCTGGTAAGTGGGGCGGGGAGCAGCAGCTCATTTGCATTTAAAGATACATGCACGAAAACAGCATGTTTTTCCTTCCACTCAAAAATGGGCATTTACAACATGGTATAATAAGTGATCTGAGGGGTATTTTGAGCTGAAACTTCACAGACACATTCTGGGGACACCTGAGGGCATAACATTATGACCACTGACAGGTGAAGTGAATAAAACTGATTATCTCTTCATCACGGCACCTGTTAGTGGGTGGGATATATTAGGCAGCAAGAGAACATTTTTTCCTCAAAGTTGATGTGCTAGAAGCAGGAAAAATGGGCAAGCGTAAGGATTTGAGTGAGTTTGACAAGGGCCAAATTGTGATGGCTAGACGACTGGGTCAGAGCATCTCCAAAACTGCAGCTCTTCCCGGTCTGCAGTGGTCAGTATCTATCAAAAGTGGTCCAAGGAAGGAACAGTGGTGAACCGGCAACAAGGTCATGGCTCATTGATGCACGAGGGGAGCAAAGGCTGGCCCGTGTGGTCCGATCAAACAGACTAGTTACTGTAGCTCAAATAGCTCAATAAGTTAATGCTGGTTCTGATAGAAAGGTGTCAGAATACACAGTGCATCACAGTTTGTTGCATATGTAGCCGCAGATGAATCACGCTTTCTTTTACATCACGTGGATGGCCGGGTGCGTCGCTTACCTGGGGAACACATGGCACCAGGATGCACTATGGGAAGTAGGCAAGCCGGCAGAGGCAGTGTGATGCTTTGGGCAATGTTCTGCTGGGAAACTTTGGGTCCTGCCATCCATGTGGATGTTACTTTGACACGTACCACCTACCTAAGCATTTGCAGACCATGTACACCCTTTCATGGAAACGGCATTCTCTGGTGGCTGTTGCCTCTTTCAGCAGGATAATGTGCCCTGCCACAAAGCAAAAGGTTTGAGGAGCACGAGTTTGAGGTGTAGACTTGGCCTCCAAATTCCCCAGATCTCCATCCAATCGAGCATCTGTGGGATGTGCTGAACGAAGAAGTCCGATCCATGGAGGCCCCACCTTGAAACTTACAGGACTTAAAGGATCTGCTGCTAACATCTTGGTGCCAGATACCACAGCACACCTTCAGGGTTCTAGTGGAGTCCATGCCTTGACGGGTCAGGGCTGTTTTGGCAGTAAAAGGGGGACCAACACAATATTAGGATATTATATTAATACAATATTAGGTCATAATGTTATGCCTGATCGGTGTATCACAAACACACACTTTAAATTTTGTGTTTTGTGAGGACCAACACAATATTAGGATATTATATTAATACAATATTAGGTCATAATGTTATGCCTGATCGGTGTATCACAAACACACACTTTAAATTTTGTGTTTTGTGAGTTTCACCCTATTACTAAAGGAACTGGCCACATGAATATTGGATCTTTAAATTGCATGTCAACAAATCATTAAACATTTATCCAAAAAAAAAAAAAAAAAAAGTATGCTGACTGAATGCTGATTTGGCAGTTATGTTTTATGTTGCACATGGTATGTGGAGGGTGTGCAGTCACATGCAACTCAGCAAGGCAAGAAAAAGTGTGAGAGAGAGAGTGATATGGGGAGAGAAAGCGCGAGGCTGTTTCATGCGGGATGAGGGGGGTTTGTCTGGTTACATAACCTCCAGAGAGCACAGGCCAGCCATCTGCTGCTGCATGACCAACAGGCAAGTCCATTACTAACAGCAGCAGGGTTTAATCCTCTCATCCACAATCTTTTTGTTCTCTCTCATCTCTTTTTTTCCTTATCAGGCCCATACGTCTCTCTTTGTCCTCACTTCTACCTCTCTGTCCTCTCCCTGGTCTTTCAGCCTTTTCTTTACCGTCCATGTATCAATAACAATAACTATTCTTATTAGTAGTAGTATTAATACTATAGTAGTAGTAGTAGTAGTACTATTAATATTATAATAAAATAAATAACTTATTAAAAATATATTATTAAATGAATAAGTAATTTATTATCATTATTATTATTGTATAAATAAAAGATTTAATTTATCTAAATAACTATAATTAGTAGTAGTAGTATAGTATTAATACTATAGTAGTAGTAGTAATAATAATAATATTATACTAAAATAAATAACTAATATTATTATTATAAAAAATATTATTATAAAATAAATAAATAAATATTTAATTTATTTTTAATCATCATCATCATTATTTTTATTATTATTATTATTATTGTATAAATAAAAAAAATATATAAAAAATAAAAGTATTTATAGTATTTGAGGTTTTTATACTTCATGTAGTATTTATTTATTTATCCATTAATTTATGATGATTTAAAGGAAAATCCCATTTAGAATAGCAAAAACACTCAGGACATGTATCCAGGGGGAAAATGTGCTTTAATGAGAACTGAAAAGAAACTTCATCTGATCTTGCATTTCTTGCACGCGTGTAACAAATTAAAGCGTTTTCCCTACTGTGCCTTTAAGAATTAAATGTGAATAGTCATGCATGTAAATTATGTTATGACTGACTAACTTCTGCATGCAGTCGCTCATCAGAGTGGGCCAACAGGTGCTGATGTGCAAATGTGGTTAGTAATAATGAGCTCAAAGTTGTGTAATCATAAACACGACGATCATCTGAATCGGCCATATCTTGCAGTTTAGTTTCAGTAAATGTTCTGGGTGGACTGGGAGAAGCTTCACATTGTGAACATTACAGCATATTACTATTTTTAAAAAATTCTCCATGATATAAGCCCTTTTAGACAAAACTACTGTAGTCTAACAGGTCAAAGTATTTGTAAAATCTAAAATCAGAGTATAAGTTAAAAATAAAGGAAACAGGAGAGCAGGTGTCTGTTCTAAAGATAGTGAGAATGGAAGAAGCAACTCATTGAGTTTTCACTTTCTATATGCCATTCTCTGTCATTTCCTCTCTCTCTTCCAGAAAAAGTGAGTAATCACAGAGACTTCCACATCAAAGGCCGTGTAGGAATATGCAGTTTAACTCTCAGAGGTATACCAGCTGTGCCAGACTGAGTCTGCAGCGGCAGAAACTCTCCAAATCATCCATTTTCAAGAGATCTACAACTTGCGAAACTAGGCTCTGAAAACTGGACATGGGCTCTGTTTATCGGCTGTCAAAGTGTGCATCCATACAATGTGATATGAACCCTCACTAATATGAGTCAATGATTTAAAAAAAAGAGGGGGGACGGGACTTTAACAAATCTGAGAGATTAGTACTTAAAGGGGTCATGAATTGAGAAATCAACTTTTCATTCAGCCTTTGATCTATAAAAGTTAATCGTGATATAAGAATATCCTGTAAGTTTCGGAGCTTTTATTGACACCAGGCCCAGCAAACGTTCGACCTGCGAATGTGCCTCCCTGTGACGTCAGAGTGTGGTGAAACACCGCCTTAACCGAAGAAGACGAATGCCTGATTCTGTAGCCCCGCCCACCGATTTGTGCATGGCATGTTATAGATAAATAACATAGGCCTATGTGGAGCTAAACCGGATCGAACTTCCAAGCAATAAACATGCTGCATGAGCTTCATTCGGATTCCAATATTATGAATGCATGGATGAGCTTTATTTTTAATGAATATTCAGCTTACGTGGGTAAGACATTGCGCGTTTGTTTCTTCATTTCACCACGGATTCGTTTGTAAACAAGAGACTGGATTTGCAGACAGGATGAGATTACATGAACGAATGAAGCAACACACTTCTGTGAGTAAAAAATGTTTTTTATATGTGATAGTATTGCATTGTTACAGATCGTTTGATATCTAATGATTATGTGTACGTATCTAACTGAACATAACTTAGCACGCTGTCACAGGCTGGAGAATCCTTTATTTGAGGTGTTGTTGGTTCATTGTGCTGTGATTCGGGATCAGACTCGGACATGTATGGGCCAGGGCTTGCAAAGCCCAACGTCCCGGGACTATGTGTTTTCCAGAAGGGCTATCAAAACGTATCACCGGCCTGCCAACGGGCTATCTTAAATAGTGAAATAACATTCCTTTCTTGATGTGCGTTGTTCACTCTCTTGACTTGATAATTGAAGGAAAAATACAATCGCGGAAGTTTTGATCATGCTGATTTGTCTGACTCTGCAGTGAGGCTTGTGCGTGTGTGTGTGTGTGTGTTAGTGATGCACAGTTTGCGGTTATATTCACCGATCGGGCGGGCCAAGTAATAAAAAATAACATTCCAATTAATTGCGGGTGGATGAGAGATAAATCATTGTGTTTGTTTGATAAAGACATTTTGTGGGCGAATCATTCCGGTTGCCGTTTTCCCACACGCTTTCAAAACAATTCCTCACGTGTACTCACGGGAGAGCCGAAACTCATTATAATATGCAAAGCTTATCCAATCATAGCAGTGGGCAATTACTTCCAAGTCTTCAGTGCGGCACGCCCATAAAAACCGAGCGTTCCATGAGAGAGGTTCAAAACCAGGGTAGAAATTAGCCTATTACTTACTCATTATGATGTTTTTGAATGTAAAAACCACGCAAACGTCATAAGTTGACCTCAGACAACAGTATAAAAAAAAATAATAATAATTAAAAAGCCAGTTCATGACCCCTTTAACTAATTGAATGTGTTCGTGTTGGTTTCATGTGGTTTTGGAAAAACTTTTATCCTATTTTCAAGAAAAGATTCCATTTAAATGACTGTAAAAATGTTATGGTGTAACAGTCAAATGTAAAAATCTTTTTTTTTATTATTATTATTTTACTATTCATTATACACTCCAAAAAAAATGCTGGGTTGTTTCAACCCATGTTTGGGTCAAATATAGACAAACCGGTAACACTTTAGTATGGGGAACACATATTCACTATTAACTACGACTTTTGCCTCAATAAACTCCTAATTTATTGCTTATTAATAGTTAGTAAGGTAGTTTTTGTAGCGTTTAAGTTTAGGTATTGGGTCGGATTAAGGGATGTAGAATAAGGTCATGCAGAATAAGGCATTAATATGCCAATATTCTAGTAATATGCATGCTAATAAGCAACTAGTTAATAGTGAGAATTGAACCCTAAAATAAAGTGTTACCGATAAACCTAACCGTTGGGTTTAAAAATTTAATTTAAAAATTTAAACCAACAGTTGGGGTTGTCCATATTTGACCCAAGGGTTGAAACAACCCAGCATTTTTTAAGGGTTTTTGTTTTGTTTTTTACAAATATTATGAATTACATCTTCAGAAGTATCAGTTTTTGAGGAGTCACACCCACATGACGTTTTACAACCCAAACTAACTTTGCCTTGTCATAAAATATCAGATAATTTAACTATTTAAAGCTGCAATAGGTGATCTGGAAAATGCTAACTTTAGCCTGCTAACATTGAAAGCATACGATCCCACCTTCCCTGCAAATCACCGTCCAAAGCCACGCCTCATCCAAAAAAACATGACACATGGCACAGACCAGAAGCGAGACGACCAGAGACAACGTTATTGGATTACATTATATGTCATTCACCTGTGAGAAAACTTTACTTCTACAGTAAGGGGAGAAACAGAAGTATGTGATTGTGAAATGACCATTTCAGCTTTATTCATATGCGATTTCAGGACATAGCTGCAACACAGTCGAATCTCACTGAATTATCTGCATAGGGCAAAGTCAGCGGTACTGTCAAACCTGAAATGTAGATACTTGCCACTTGTTGGGTTGTTGCGGTTTGCCTGCCATTCTCGCTTTGTCTGCACAGCGTACATGAACGCGCTGAGGATGTATGATGTCTGCTTGAACAGGCTGCGCAGTGGTATGCTAACACATATTGACTGACAGAGAACACATGGTATCATTTCATTCCGACTGAATGCAATGACTAAATGAACATTTTATGGTCCTACGCCTTCCACATACGAAATATATTAGACTGCTTAATACATAGTGATTGCTATCAGGATATGAGGAGACTTCCAACCGGCATAACAAAACTGTTTCTGTAGAGAATCACCTATTGCACCTTTAACCATTATCCGACCCTCGCACTCTGTAACAAATCAGTCCCTCGCAGGTCAAAAGGACCCGAAGCCCTTAAAGTATACTTATTTTTTGTTGGTCCAGAAAGCTTATTTCATTTAATTTAATGCAATTTTTTTGGGAGAATTTTTTTTTTTTACCTTTAAATTAGCCTGATGTCGTCATACTCCGATTCTAGTCAGAATATGAGTCTGATACTGCTCCATTGGGCTGTGATTATGGGGCATGTTTCAACCGAACCAGGAAAGAAAATGCCTCTGCACTCAATTGGATAGACCTACAACCAATCAGAGCAACGGAGTAAGTGATGTATGTTGAGCGACGCATAGTTGTCAACAGAACTCAACTGCACGCACGCTGGAAGAAGTACAAGAAGAAGATGAGTGTAAATGATCTTTGCCGGTGTTGTAAAAAGAATTTAAGGATACATGGAGTACTTACCAACACGATCATCATTTTAGAGAGAAATAGTAAAAGGTGAATGCATATACGAACAAGTTCTCCGTTTAGGATTAGAACCAATTCAACCCAAGCGCTCTTTGGTGACGTGGATGATTAGGTTACTGTTGATCCATCTGTCCATCATCGTATAAAGCCCACGCTGACAATTTGATTGGTCCGAACAGCTCTGGTTCGAGCATAGTTGCTCCACAACGGATCAAGTCCAGACCGAACTTCCCGACCTCAAATGTTGTGGGCGGGGCTAAATTCGGCTGGCATCCAGGCTACCTTTAAATTACTAGATTTTAATCAATAAATAATATAATTTAAGCACAATCTTCAAATTCTTTCAACTTCAGTTCAAAATAACTCAACATTTCATGCATAACCCTGTTAATTCAGCTCAGAATACCTCACATTGGATGTCTCTGCCGGCCTCTTGTGAAAAAAAAAAAAATCATATAACATGATATTTCATGACTTTTGCCTTATAGCTCTATATTGAGCAAATGAGCTTTTCCACTGGGTCCTAAAGTCAGTTCTTGAGTTTATATCTTCAGTATGCATTCAGATATACATGTAGACATTAAAAAGTCATTTTTTGGTAAAGTTTAGTTTTAATTTTGAGCATTTTGTAGGTTTTTCTATGTATACTGAAGCATTCCTTGCATTCCAAACATTCCTAAGGGGGGTCAAACTGATTTGTTACCTTTTTTTTTATTTCAACCACATAAACTCCTCGGATCCAGTAAAGAAGAAATGTGTGTATTCATGGTTCAAGTGCGACAAAAGTCCTAAGATCTTGGACCATTCTGGCAATCCACCTGTCACTCAAAGTTGCCACGCCCTTAATTATGCAGAACTTTAAGGCTTAATATAATTTAAACGGATGAGTTATACAAAAAAATTCACCGCCCTCACAGTTGTCATGAAGGACAAAACTAGCTATATAGACCAAAACCACTTTTGTACCAGGCTGTAAACATATTTTTTTCTGCTGTAAAGTTGAGGATTTTAACATGGGGAGATACAGATTTGACTCCCTTTTGGAGCCTGTCTCTAACGGCCAGTCGATGAATTGCAGTTTAAGTCACTTCCGTGTTGCTTCAAGAGAGACTGCGGGAGGTTGCCGCTTGATGAACACTTAAATTTTCATTTCGGGTCAAAATGACCCGAGGGACGGAGGGTTAAGACAAGTCTTGCTTGACACACAATCATGGGGTCTGCATGGGTCTTCTCTGATATTTTTATTGAAAAAATACATTTTTGACCATTTTTTTCCTAAATGTGGGTTGCACCACATGACTTTTGAAAAAAGACCATATTTTTGATGATATTCGTTACACTTAACTTTGGTAAAATCTTAGTAAGGCACAGTCTACCTATTTTATTGTCGTATAATCCATTGCTACAATTCTTATTTCCATTTCAGTCAACATGAATCCAACATCATGAGAATTATAGCACTTTTCATCCATGCTCCAGGGACATTACCTTTGGGAAGTTGTGTCAAACAGGTCATGCCAATGGTAATATACCGTGTAAAATAGATGGCTTTTTCCTCTAAGGCTTGAGTGAGAACCACAAGCATGCACGTTTGCACAGCAGTCACCATAGAAACAGCAAGCGACACAGGTAGAACATACGTCCAGCATCTGTACATATCAGGCCAATCTTCTATTTAAAGCACACCAACTTCACGATGTTGAGAAGAACCACAAAGACTATGACTCACTTTTATTATTAGTAATGGAACACTGAATTCCTGCAATATATGCTAACAAGTGACTACTTCTTGGAAAACAAATTTGAAATGGCTGCGATATACAGTATTTTCAAAAACAGCAGCAGTTTTCACCTCAGAACTTCATTCCCTCTTTGACCACTGGCTCAAATCAGCAGGAAAATGTGAACTGTGCTGAGTAATGATTGTAGAAGCATCCATTTCTTCCTTTATCAGGAGGCAAACGAGTTGAGCTTTGAAGCTGCTTGGCTTCCCTCTAGTTGACTATGAGCAAACGAGATTGATGCGCTTAGCTTTCACGGAGCATGTGAGGGTACGTGCCCTCAGGCTGGAGAGGATCGAGGGGTTAAGTCTCTATTTCAAAGAGAATTTTTGCATTGCTGCCTCTTGATATTTCTGTGGTGACATAAGCTCTACATCTCATCTGAGATGGAGGGATGGAAAACAGGAGGTGAGTCTCGTTAGCATCACGGTTAGCAGAAGCCCATTAGCTGCTCTCAGTAGTGTTATTTTAGTTCAGTGTTAAAATACTTTCCCCTATCCCAGAATAATATGCAACTACATGTAAGCTATCCCTAGGTTGTTTGTCCAAAAAGTGTAAACATTGTGGCTCTGATGCTGTCAGAATCTACTCTGTTAGCAAAGTGTGACCAGCCTGACATAGCAACACTAGCTAAACCAATGTTGTGAGTTTGGGGGTGGAACTATCTTTTTGACCAACCAATGTGGGGATTGTTTGGGAAACCTGTTTGAATAAGTTGAAAAAAGTCGGTTATGTGATCTACCAGCATCAGTTGTATCACTTCACTGCCATTCATAAATCCTCTCCCGTGGCCTCATGGGATAGTAAAGTGTCCATCGAATCCGTACTTTGGGATCTCTGCGTAAGTAGTAGGTCATCCAGGTACTTTTCGCCTACTGTATTTTGGACATACTACTCTGTTGGCGTACTGCATATTTTTTCAGTTCTGTTTGGTGATGCAGAAATTACACTGCTATAGCCAGTATCGCACCTCATAGAAGGGTCTCTTGTCTTAACACATTTAAATGTCGTCCTCATTTATTAATCTTACTTTATTAACTGAAGTGTACAAAATGACATGAATGCACATTTAAATACATATACTACACATTTTTCATGGCCAAAACTGGCAGATTCAGATACCGGCTGTCGTTTTTTTTCTTTGTTTAAAACCCCTGAACTGTCACCGTCCCGCTAGCGGAACACTTGGCGCTTTTTATTGCTTTTTATTTCGTATCACATATTTTAGTAAGCATCATACATTAGGCATGAATCGAAAGCTTTCAAACTCAAAATTCATCCTGTGGAAACCATTTTGAAATTGGACGTTGCGTTACCATGGAAACAGTGATTTAAATTCTTTTAGCGGTCTCCTCCCCTAGTGTGATAGAAGTGATATTTGGACAGAAATGTATTAATTTGTTACAGGAGAATGCATAAAATTTTTTTTTTTTAAAAATCAATAGCTATTTTGGCTATTTTTGGTACAGCAAAATCTCATAGGAACTTCAAATTTGGAACAACTTGATTTTATAGAAATTTTAGAGTAAAAATTATTTTGTAAAATATATATTTTATATAAAATAAAATGTTTAGTACAGTATATTTGATTTACAGTAAATTTAAACTTCCATAACTTTTTCATACTTTCATTTTTAGAATCTGCTGAGTGTCTTCTTTAAAACAAGACCAAATATAGGTCTATATTCTGAAGCATTCTTGAATTACAACCATTTAAGTTGTAGCCATATATATGTAGCCATTTGAAATTAGAGGCAACCACTGCATTTTAATCACGATCCAAACAAAGATGCTGCACATGTAGCATTAGCAGTTGTTTTAAATGAGATTGTATAATTTCAAAATTTAAAGTAAAAACTGAATGGTCTAACTTTAGATTTGTGAAATTATACTACATAGAGACCTGCACAAAACAAAAACAACAGACGGACTAAATGAAAATGCAAATTCCCTCTCTGACAGTAGGTGGCGCTTATGGAACCGCAGCGGTTTCTTTGGTTATCGCAGAACACAAAGCAGCTGCGCTTATAAACACTACTTTGTATTGAGGTAAGAGGAAAAGAAAATGCCATTTAAGCTTTTCTGAAGACTCAGTTCCCTTCAGAGATACATTCATATAAACCCCCACACCCCAATTCAATATCTATATTTTTCTGGGATAAGCTAAACTTCGAAGGATCCAATCGTTCTATCCTTTGTGGAAAAGAAGGACGCATTTGTATTGGGACAGCCTTCGTCGCGCCACTGTAGGCGCGTTTCCATTACCCTTCAAATTGTGCAAATTGAAATTGCGATTGAAAATACGCCTGATGGAAACATGTAAATGTAAAAAAAAATATATATATATATATTTTACAAAACTGCAATTCCGCATTTACAGGTCATCTGACGTACGTAAAAGTAGATCATTTTTTAAAGAAGGTGCAGGATGTTTGGACAGAAGACAAGACAGAGTTCTTTATTAAACTCATAAAAGACAAAAGAATTATGGGAATACTGGATTGTAAACAACAAAGAAATGCCACAATTTATCAAGACCTTAAAGCAGAAAGGAGGGAGAAACACCCAGAAACACCTCATACATGGCCGCTCCTAAGTATAAGGTGTTTTCTTGCCATTAATGCTTGGATAACACGCCTACGTCTCCTTCAATTAGAAATAATGGCTGGGATATACTTAAACCATCCGTTGCCATGATTTTTTGAATGACTTATCGCGAGAGAAAAAAAAATATGTTTTAGTCGTATAACATCGGTTAATGGAAACGCTGTCATTTCAGAATAGTTTTTTTTAATCAATATTTAGAAAATATCGCAAAAGTTTTGCGAAATCTGTAATGGAAACCTGTCTTGTGATGCATTCGGCCTTCGAATTTATCCTTCGAATTGGGACGCAGCTACTGACTCTATCGGCACAGCACTAGTGTTAACTATAACACTACAAAACAAGTCTCAAGTGTCTGCTTACTTTTCAGTCCTCAGTGAAAGTGAAATTCTGTGTGAAGCAACAAATCACAGCCAATAGAAATGTAATTAAAAGTTTTATAGGGCAAGGATCTTCACCAATGAGATTATACAGTGGACGGAGCTAACTAGTCAACACTACACTAAAAAAAATGGTGTAGGATTTACTTTGAAACAATTTTCACTCAGAAATTACTAGTAAATTACACAAATAATTAGAAGGAAATGGCAAATTACACTGAATTAAATATGACATTTTGAAGCAGAAAGACTTAAAAAGTATTTTCTTGTAAAAA
This sequence comes from Coreius guichenoti, assembly GCA_039654105.1. NCBI lineage: Eukaryota > Metazoa > Chordata > Actinopteri > Cypriniformes > Gobionidae > Coreius > Coreius guichenoti. Next base: position 25,644,951 of record CM077191.1, read on the forward strand.
TGTACTCCAATAATCTTTGTTTTTTTTTTATTTACTTCATTTATTTTTTTGTTGCAACAAAAACTGTGAGGAAAGCCCTCACTATTAAACGGATGGGTATTTCTGAATGTTGGCATAATCGTTTTCAAGTTATTTATGACAGTCACAAATACATCAATATGTACAATATGTCCTTCTTTGTGTTTTGTAGCAGCTCTTGGCTTTTACGGCATGTTTTAGTGTTACTGAGAGGAGCGTGGAGCAGTAAAGGCTGGTGAGAGCACTCATGGGGGTATTATGAGAGTGAAGGTGATTATCGGGCTCCCTCGCAGCTACTGAGGACGGGGCCAGTCGATTAAAACTCACAATCTTCACAATAAATCTCAGCCGTCCTCAGGGACAATATTAATGACTGTGTGGACACAGGTGGGTACTTTCTATTTCACCAATTCTTTGGTACACTGAATTTCTCTGGTCTTATAGGAAATGTAGTCGTCCAGGCTTCACAGAAGTCTGAGGGAAAATAAAAATGGTCTTAAAGGCACAATATGTAATTTTTGCCGCTAGAGGTCGTTTATTCAAACAAAGGCATAGCTTGATGATTTCGCAGAGCTTTTATTATCCGGCAGATGAGCGCTTCCGCTTCTACCGGTCATGAGTATGTGGGGTAACGCAGCGCTGTTTTATCATATTAGATACATTTGAGTGTGTTGAAAGTTATGTTATATATTGTTATATGCTACTCTGTGCGTACGCTCGGCGGCTACTGTGAGACACTTGTTGCAGATAAGATCTTGCTGTAAGACAGATCGATATTAGTCATGGTAAAACATGGTACTCGCTATAAATCAAGAAAACGAGATTTAAACAATAAGACTAACTGTGTTGAGCTATATAACAATGAGTAGTTTTCTGTTGATGAATGTCTCCAAACAGTTGCTCACCTGTCTAATAAAACACATAATATTAATATTAAAGCGTCTTTGGTGTTTCCATGGTTTCTACAAAATAAAACCGGAAATCGAGGGTAACGCGGGTATGATGTCATTGATTGGCGACGCACGGACACAGTCCGTGTCCTGGTTTAAATTGCTTATTTCTCTGGATTTAAACATTCTTGAAAACATTTGGGACAATGTAAGTACACAAGTCAACAAAATATATAACACTGTTCTAGTGGTTAATCCAAAAATCTTACATACTGTGCCTTTAACAAAATAGTACTAAAAATACTTTTTTTTTTTTATTGTTACAGTTTGTAAAGCACCTTGAGCACTGTAAAGAAAACATGCTTGCTGTTAAAGTAAACATGACACAGCTGGTCATGTGACCTCAACATGAGGGAGTCGCTCCATGTAGGATAAAACAGCTATTTTTGGAAGACAGGTATAAAAGTTTATTTTAGGTGTACATCATTTAACTAGCTATGTTTCCATCCAAAGCTGCAAATTTAATTTATGCGCAAAAATGGAATATCGCATAAAACATTTGCGAATACAGCACAGTTTCCATCCAGTGAGTCAAAGAAAAAATCGTCACTTCCTGATAAACTGGAGACAAATATCACAAAGAAAAAAGCCACTTTGGGTCCTTTTTCGTATATAATAAATGACGTGCCTTAGAGCGTGCACACAAAACGCAATAAACGTTGTCATGTTATCTTGCTTTTGGTGTCAGAAATGGCTGCTGTTTGGGAACGCAGTTGCGTAAGACAATTCTGGGAGGTAATTATACTGTATCACTTTGACAACAGACTTTTCTCAGGCATTTCAGAATGACCAAAACAGCATTTCAGATGCTGTGAAACGAGTCATGCCGTCCCAACGCGCAGTCACATGACTTTTTTGATGCGCATGGAAGAATTTATTCAGTAAATGTGTTTCCAAGGTAGTATATGCGCATGTTTTCTTATCAAATAAAAAAATGTATCCGCCTTAATTGAGTGTATGCGTTTTTTAGGTGCATTTTTAGAATTTATGTGCATCTTGCCGTTTCCATCCAGCATTTTTTTTATGCAATATCCCAAAATGCTTATGAAAATAGGTGGATAGAAACATAGCTAATGATTATTTAAGTGTAAAACTTTTTTTAACTGGCACCTTAGTCCTGCTGATTCAACACATATACAATGAAAACCTTACCATATGACTCAACAGAAATAGTCCAACATTCTTAAGATATTATTACATTTATAGCCTAGGGCAAGTTTTTTTCAGTACGAGAGGGAAAGGAAAGTTCAGTGCTGTTCAGCCCTCAGAGTCCATTAAAGACCCATCATGAAGGTGACATTTATTCAGTGATTTACAGACAAATATTCACTGCTGGCAGTTTGTACAGCAGAGGTCTTGACCGTTAAACCTACAGAGGAGCAGAATAAATAAAAAAACATGAAAAATCAAATACGGTGAGTCAGAATGCTAACTGTTGTGTCACACAAAGCATTTGACCAAAATGATGCTTCAAGGGTCAAAGAGTGAAGAGCTCTTAATAGCACTTGGTTATATTCATGCACTTTGATGTGTTTGGCTCTTTAGTTTGAATGTCAGTAAAAGAAGGTGGACCTAAAACCTGAAAATCCTGCTCATATTTTACCATAAAAGAAAACATCCATACATTCATGCATATATACACACTTAGGCTACATTCACAGTTGTGCACTCGCCTATAAGCACATATTACTAACGCGCCTTTTAAATAACACAAAAAAATACTACGCTATTGACTTTAGACCAGGTTTTTGTTGGTCAATGGCGCAGTCATTTTCAGTTCCTCAAAATAGCAACGCGCCAACAATGCACCTGAACACACCTCGTTTTCAGACCAGCACACCCATGGGCGAACAGATGGGCGTGAGTGCATTTGCTATTTAAACAACGTGGCGCTGAATGTGAAAATGTTAACTGCGTCAGGCTGAAACTAGAAAAAAACACTTGCATCGCACCTGGCGTTGCATTGCGTCAGGTGTATGATAGGGCCCTTAGTGCTCAGTGCTGATTTACTGTTCAGATCAGTTTTTTTGCTGATAACATTATTTTTTAAATGTGAACAATATCAGATTCGAGTGTGAACAGGTCACAATCCTGAACTGACTTGCATGCTTAAAAGAACAATAACAAAGACAGTGACATAGCGCAAACCTGCGGAGGCAGCGCTAAATTGTGACGAATGTTGATCTAGAGTGACGTAAAAGACACATGAGTTCTGATATGACTGCTTAGACTGCAAAACATCAGACATCTATCTGATTAAGGGCCACATATGGAAGTGGCCCAAATCATAATTGAAAAGATCAGATTCCATGTGGTTTCTACTTTTCATTGTTAAGAAAAAAACAGATCTGAGTCGCATACAAGTAAAAATAAATTGCCTGCAGTCTTTTTTAGGTTAATTAGGTCTGGAAAAAAAAAATAAAAAATTTACTTAATTTTTCTTGTCAAGTTTTTGCACGCATATTTTTAAGTAAATTTCACATATGGAATTAAAGGGATAGTTCACCCAAAAATGAAAATTACCCCATAATTTACTCACCCTCATGCCATCCTAGGTGTATATGACTTTCTTCTTTCAGTCAAATACAATAAGAGTTATATTAAACAATGTCCTGACTAATCCAAGCATTATAATGGCAGTGAATGGGTGCTCAAAATTTAAAGCCCAAAAAAGTGCATCCATCCATTATAAAAGTAATCCACACGGCCCCGGAGGTTCATAAAGGCCTTCTGAAGTGAATCGATGGGTTTGTGTAAGAAAAATATCCATATTTAAAACTTTATAAAGTAAAATATCTTTATAAAGTAGCTATAATACTTAAATACTTTTCAGAGTAAACAAGAATATGAACTAAAATAAAAAAAATAACATTTTCTACAGAATGTTGAAATGTGTTGAATGGATAATTTTGAATTAATGAATGTATGTATTAATTATGGACTTGATAGGGAAGTAAATAACTTGAAAACATAAACAAAATACAAAATAATAAATTAAAAGGAAAGTCATATATGATTTGTTCTGAAAAATATTAATTGGAAAATGCCTTTCTGTAGACCAGTGCTGTATAGAGCCTAGCAAAATCGGAAATATTATGTAATACTGTGAAGACATAATGATGTAGTTTACAGTTGTTTAAAGACACATTTGGAAGTCTTTCAACAAATTCAACCTAAACAACATAAAATTACTGCAATCTCTATTTTCCAAACTTCTATATAATTTATAGCAAAATTGTTAACTGAGAGAACAGATTTCACATGCAATCACTGCATTTACATAAAAAACACCCATTAGATGTTCTCTACTAAGGCAATTTTGTCCCTAAATGGCCTTTTTACACAAAGATGCAAAGTAAACATTTAAGCTGTTGGATATGTTTTATGGTCGGGAAGCTGTGCAATTTGAAGAGGATGAGTCACTGAATTGTGCGTCTGCGAGAATGTACCATTAACACTGACGGTAGTGTTTTGTCATTTAATGAGGCTGGTCCATCTAATAGCCAGCACATTACAAGACAGAAGCTCAACGCCCCCCACACATTTAAAACACTTGGTTTCTTGTTTTCTGTCATGTTGTTGTCATTACGGAGCATTCTTTATTAAATCGCTGACAAGCTGGCCAAAACTCACAAAGAACACATGTGGTTGTATTTTATCCCAAAATCAAAAGAAAGGAATAAGAAATTATATTTTACTTAAAGAAAATTATGCTTATTTTTAGGATCAATTAAATTTTCTTTGCATTGTGACTTCTGACAATTAGAATATTTTCCCCCATTCCTCATTACCATAATGCATAAAATTATGGTAATGAATTAGCATAGACAAAAAATTACATTTGATTTAATTAATTATATATTATTAAAATCAGTACGATTTTTTTACATTGAGACTCAAGACAGTTAGAATAAAACAGTAAATTTTCCATGATTCCTCCTTACCATAATGCATAAAAATAATTCTCATTACTGTAATGTCAAAAAAAATCTCCTCACCGTAATGTCAAATTTTTTTATTTGATTAATTATATATTATTAAAATCTGTAAGCTTTTTTTTGCATTGTGACTTATGACAATTAGCATAAAACTGTATATTTCATATATTTCATAATGCATAAAAATCCTTCTCATTACCGTAAATGTAAAAAAAAAAAAACAAAAAAAAAAAACACTTTTATTAAAATTTATTATATATTATTTTATATTATTATTTATACATACATCATGGTATTTGTAGCACTGCATTTTATTATAAAAAAAAAACTAAAATAAGGAAATTAAATTAAACACCTGGATGTTATACGTTGCTGGTCAGGCAAGAAACTGAAACCCAAAACAACAAATTCCTGTATTGATGCTTCATTTTCCACAACACTAAAAGTTTTTCCTTTTAGTTTTGTGGTGAAATTATTTGTGACATTATTTGTACATTTCCTCCCATTCCTCATGCATTTCCCCCCAAATCGTATAACTGTAATTAAAAACTAATATTTTATTTTTTACAATATAAGTCTTTTAAATTTAAGTCTTTTATTTTTATATTAAGCTTTTAAAAAATACATACATTGTGGCATTTGTTGCACACCACAGCCTTTAATTATTCAAACTAAAAAACACCAGGGTTCATTACGGTAATGAGGCCTTTTTTTGCACAAAGAATAATGTTTCTTGTGGTTTTGTGGTACAATGCTTTACATTAACATGCTTTTGGACGTGCATTAATAAGACTTGCAACCCATTTCACTTCTATAATCTGATGGATTTTAGAGTGAAACAATATTTAATGTGGAAAAAAATGGAGAATTGATTGGATTGAGAAAAGTATCTTTTTAGGACAGTTTGGAGGGGAAGGGCTGAAAAAAAGATAGATTTAATGATGTCACTGAAAAGAAAAGTTGTTTCAGAGGCTGTGCAAGTTGATTTTCTTGAGAAAAACCTGCTCCCATCATGTGCAGTAAGACCAATAATTTCATGTTAACATTTTAAGATCATAAATAGATAATTGGCCATAATTTATAAGAGGATGTCAAAAAAAATGTTGTATGGGGATACAAAAGTAGTACACAATTAAAAACACAAGCACACAAATCCAGGCCTGAAGTATTAGGAGGTGATGTAGCAGAGGGCAGCTCATACGGAAAGCAGGAGAGAGAGTTTGTAGTAATTGAATGTTATTATGTGGGAGAGGTCCGCGCACCCTACTGAGAGAATCCCATTAGTGGCCAGTGAGATTTAATCGCCATGTATGAAATTATTAAAAAACCTCAGTGAATCGCTCTATTCCGCCCTGTTAAGGGTGATTCTGCCATCGTGAGTGGACCGTGGGGAAACGCTGCGGCCCGCATGTGCATACGCACTCAAATGCACACTGGAGATAAATAAGACACTCGCATACTCGCAACACTCGCAGAACACATGAGTGTGCTGTCCGCCTTTGCTTATGTTGCCATAGCAACCCATGTCACACATTAGCGAGAGATGATGATGTCACCAAACGGTCTTACTCATCAGTGTGCATGTTGTTCAAGCAACTGTTCCAGATAAATCTATGCTAAATGTGTTTTGTGTTGCCTAAAGTTACATTTGAATATGCAATAAACTCTGCAACCATTTATCTTTATAGACGTAGCCATCTTCTTCCCTCTACTATTTTTTTTACTATAATCTTTATCATATCCAATAATTTCCCATGGCTGCGTTCCAAATAGCGCACTGCCAGACTATCAGCATGGGCACCCTGACTGGTCCGTGGCCATGCAGCCTCATACAGAACAAACTGCGATGCACTGTGTATTCTGACACCTTTCTATCAGAATCAGCATTAACTTCTTGAGGAATTTGAGCTACAGTAGATCGTCTGTTTGATCGGACCACATGGGCCAGCCTTCTCTCCCCATGTGCATCAATGAGCCTTGGCCGCCCATGACCCTGTCACAGGTTCACCACTGTTCCTTCCTTGCACCACTTTTGATAGATACTGACGACTGCAGACTGGAAACACCCAATAAGAGCTACAGTTTTGGAGATGCTCTGACCCAGTCGCCATCACAATTTGGCCCTTGTCAAACTCGCTTAAATCCTTACGCTTGCCCATTTTTCCTGCTTCTAACACATCAACTTTGAGGACAAAATGTTCACTTGCTGCCTAATATATCCCACCCACTAACAGGTGCCGTGATGAAGAGATAATCAGTGTTATTCACTTCATCTAGTCATAATGTTATGCCTGATCGATGTATATGCATATTAGACCCGGATGACCTACAGTTCTACATTTGCCAAAATCTGCAGTATACAATCACTGAACTGACAACTTCAACTTTAATTTCATGTGCGACAAATCAAACGTGACTAATATTATGTACATCTTTCATCAATCATTCATTTGATTCAATCAGATTGACACAATTTTACACACAAGATTGGATTCAAAATGCAAAACAGCAACAACGTCACTTTTTAAACGGTTTACCGTAAAGCAATTCTTTCAGTTTTAGTTACAATTTTTAAAAATGATTAGGCTGTATAGACCTTATGTAGCCCCGCCCCTTTTCAGCGCTGAGCTCGTTGTGTTCAGTCTTCCAGTTTGTATTTCCACAGCATGAAGGTAAGATGTTATAGATTTATGAATGAACCACTCGTTTATTTAATGTGATGTTATAGTTTTTTTTTGTTTTTTTTGTCATTGTCATTTTTCATGACACTACAGGGTACATGTTCATGGCTTGACATTAACACCCACCAACCCGCCAAATGTGGGTGTATTTCAGCAGTGGCGTGTAACGCAGTCACTCCTACTAGCCACTTTGGCGGGTTGAATTCTATATAATATATACATTTTTCAATTGTAGTCTTTTAAAAAAAGCATCTCAAATAATAAACTAAGTGCAATGTAGTGTTGTCAAAAATGTAGATTTTTCAATACATATCGATACTGAAATCTGAAACGCTTCCAATTCTCTTTTTTGACAGAATAGACACACCACCAGCTGTGCTTTCTCTCTCTCTCTCTCTCGATCTCTCCGACAGTGAGTTGACACACAAACCCGCCTCCCCTCACTCACTCGTTTCATTTGCTCCGGATGAATGTTGTTCTTACAGGGCTTGAATTTCGCCGTGGGATTGCGCGTATTGTGCATAATTTAACTCATTCCTCATTTTGAAAGAAGTCTTATGCTCACCAAGGCTGTATATATTTGATCAAAAATACAGTAAAATCCACAATATTAAGATGAAATATTACAATTTAAAATAACAGTTTTCTATTATAATGTATTTTTAAATGTAATTTATTCCTGTGATCAAAGCTGAATTTTCAGCATCATTACTCCAGTCTTCAGGGTCACATGATCCTTCAGAAATCATACTAATATGACGGTTTGCTGCTCAAGAAACTTATCAACGTTGAAAACAGATTTGCTGCTTAATATATTTGTAGATATTTCTTTTTTCAAAAGTATTTAAAATATAAATTATACTTTTGATCAATTTAATGAATCCTTTCTGAAAAAAAAGCATTCATTTCTTTAAAATAAAAATCCTACTGACCACAAACTTTTAAACAGTAGTGGATGTATATCAGAGCAGGGGAACGTTTCATTTTGTCATATCACTGGAACAGAGAGGGTTTGCTGCAAAAGTATGTCTGAGCTTCAAACTACGGTTATGTTTCAGAATCAATCAAATAACACAATTCAAGAACAACCCATGTTAAATGGCACACAGTGAGACTGATTATGTTGTTTATTAAATTCACTTGGCTGTATTGTGCATGTAAACATAGAGACAGCACAGATGTGTATCAGTGTAACAGTCGACGGGAGACCAAGAAAACAGAAAATCTCTTATAGTGTTTGGAATTGAAGGAAAATTGAGCGTAGCAGCCCCATCATTCTGTGACAATTTCAGGGCTTTTCCACTTGTCAAAAACCTGACGACAAAACAGAAGCCTACGATACGCTGAGTTACACCCCAAACAGAGCCCAATAAAACCTGCCCAACAAACCCTACTGCATAAAACGAAAAGTAAATTTAAAGGGACAGTCCACCTAAAGTTTAAAAAAAAAAAAAAAAAAAAAAAAAAAAATTCGCTCATCTACTCATCTGAACCCTGTATGAATTTATTTCTTCTAGGGCTGGGCGGTATATCGAGTTTGTACGATGTATCAATATATTTTTTAGAAACGATATGGAATGAGACAGACGGAGCACAATAGAATAGGAGCGCAATAATTCTGACTAAAATATACACATTGCTAAAATATTTGTTGTTGGACAATAAATGTGCCATATGTGGAATTTTAAACCTACAAGTAAGTGTATTTTTATGAAAGTGACCATAATGGGGTAATCAAATAAAACAAATAAAAAAATTAAATTAAATATTCCAAGTATTTAGTACAAAGAATTATTTGACTTGATAAGAATATAAGAATTAATAATTACAACAAGAATTATTGACTTGAATAATGAGGGCTTTTACAACAAAATAAAAATTAATAAAATAAAATAAATAATCAAATGTAGGCTAATATAAGTAGTATGTGTTTTTGTTTTTATTTTTAGTTTAGTGACTTTCAAAACAAAATCATTATTTTTGTTTTTAGATTGTAATGTTACAATGTTAGAATGTAATGTGATTTTAAACCCCTTGTATAAAAATTATTTTTTTTTAAATTAAATATTTAACGCCATTTAACCAATTTTTTTTTTCCCAACGCAGGCACAAATCCCCAGCTATGGATTTGCCTCCCCCTCCCATTCTCTATCCCATTAGACTCACCCTAGCACTGCACAGTTTTCCGAACGGATGTAATTACATTGGCAGATTCGGCACATTCGGGGGAAAGCAGCTGTTTTTCCAACTTCAGTAATATTGTGTTACAGTGGAATTACAAACACACATTCAGAGACATGAAATTAAATTAATAAAGACATTTTATTAAATCGTCCTTCTCCCATTTTCACCTCAAAATTTTGGGTAGGCTGTGCCTCCCTTACCTCACAGCCTACCCAAACCTGCTGAGCCATCACTAGTGCGCAAGTCATATGGACACTTTTCTAGTGCTTTTTGGAGCTTGACAGCTCCAGTCCCTATCCACTTTCATTGTACGGAAAGTTGCAGGGGTTTGGATTTTCATAGGTGAACTGTTTTAACAGCTATAACAGGCACTGACTAAATGATGAACATCTTGACAAACAGTTCTCAGTCAACACTTCATAACTATCAAAAAAAAAAAAAAAAAAAAAAAAGAAACACCACACAGCAAATCACCACTGACAAAAACATCAATACAGTTGGCAGTTTACACTCATTCTCAGTAGTTGGTAAAACAGCGAGGCAATCCGTTTTGTGAGATCTCAGTTGAATTTTCACCTCTACACAATCATGCCACGGGCAACATGCACACATGCACTCATTGATTCGCTGCAGGTCAGAAACAGGCTTGTTATTAGTCTGTAATTATTTTTTCACATCTGAAAAATTTGCAACATTACGCACAAGGGCACAGAGGTTGTGATTGTTTAAGAAGAATGAAGTGTCACTCACTTGCAGTGTAGAAATGTCCGGAATAGCATACTACCATACAATTTAAATACAATTTCTTCAGAATGCAGTATGTATTCTGTGTGCAGTATGTACTGTATATATTTTCAATGTATAGAATATTCGGGAAGGTCTGCAGCATTTGCTAAATTGCGGAGTGTGTAACCAGAACATAAAGCAATACTCTCAACTTGGTCTCAGCCTCAGATGTCACGCCCACGGACCGTTGGCTGAACGTCTGATGCATATGGGACACTTTTCTGGAAACACTTCAGGAGTTTCGAAGTCGTCATCTGATTGGTTGAATTCTACAGGATGTCCGGGAGACGTGTCGCGTTCTTTAACGGTCCGCCTGGAAACAAATGCCGTGACTCCAAACTCCCTCGTGGAAGAAGATCGCCATCGTGTTTACAGCTGTGCTTACCAGGATCAACTAAACGCTGGATATTCATTGTTGCAGTAAACTTGCACAACGTTCTTGAATGAATAATTTATAGACACACACCAGTTTGTTATTGCAGGGACATCGACTTTACATTTTTACGCCCCTAAACATGACGCGGAACAAAACTAACTGTGATTGGTTGCGTTACATGTCAGTCAAACGTGCTCTTGGTGGTCCTTGACCAATGAAAGCTGCGATAGAGTCCAGACCTTCTGCCGTCAGTCTGAAGGTCTGGCTACGTGAGACTAGTCTCAAATTGACCTCCCCTTTCCATCATAACAAATTATCTGGAAGTAACATGAGACACAATTGTGTCTTTTTTTTGTACTTTCATTTGATTGGACTGCCAAAAATTACAACATTTTTACACACAACTAAATTAAAAATGCAAAATAACCCTTCTATTTTCACAATAATAACTGGATGCTACTATTTAAGGCAAGACACTACATTGTTTTCATGCACTGGTCACAAATCTGAGATTTTGGGCTATTTTGCTTCCATAACGACATCTTTCAGACTAGAGGAAAGCATCCAAAATACACATATAAGTGTTAATTCTATTACACTTTCTACCCACTTCAGTAGCACCAACATACACCAAAATAGTTTTTACAGAGGGGTTTGTTCATTTATCATTTGCCTTGTTTATATAAAATGTTATTCCTAAAAACGTAGTGAAAATGAAAAATGTATGATTTATGGAGTGATTAAGAGACCCAAAATCCTTTGACTATAATATGTCAACGAAATGAAACAACAATGAGACAATTTGAACCTGGCTTCATACAAAAGTTCAGATTTCTGTTCTGCAAATGTATGCAAATTAGTTAATATTTATTTAGATAATACCTCATTTGCATATTTAGACATAACTTTTCCAAAAACCTGTAATAAAAAAACCTATAAAAACCTGTTTTTAAATGTATACTGTGATTAATTAACTGCGGAAGTATGGTGATATTTATTAGTTAACACATTTTTACCCTGTAGTGTCTTTCCTTGAAGGTATAGCCGCGTTTCCACCACAAGAACTTTCTCCAGGAACTAGGGACTTTAGGGTGGTACTCGGTGTGTTTCAACCGCAGGGACCAGGGTCTAAATGAAGTTCCGGGTAAAAATGTCCACCTCAAAACGTCCCTGCTGGTGAGGTAGTACTTTCTCAAAGTTCAGGAACTTTCGGAGGTGGAACTTGGGAACATGCTGATTGGTTGACTCCACGCAGCATTTTATTTCAACCTAAAAGCCTGTTGCGGTGCGTGCAGTAAGAGTTGTTTGCTATTCAAATCAACAATGAAGTTTAAAAAAATACGACCGATGGCCCGACAACGAGGTTCAGGCTTTATTAATTTTATATGTGGAGGACGAAATCCAGAGGGAACTGGAAAGTCGTGCGCAGTCCTACGTCACTGGACTAATCTTCACGGCACTTTAGACCGCAGTGGAAACGCAGACAGCAGAAGGTCTGGGGGGAAAAAAGTTCCTGGGAAAAAAAGTTCATGGGACAAATTGTTCCAGGTAATTTCGGTGGAAACGGGGCTTATGTAACTATGTAATAGCGGTTAAAAAACAAAACTGTATGCATTTTGCGAAAGAACATTGCTCATAAAACATTCATAGTAAGACAAAAACGTGTTTTGGAAAAAGGATTGACAAGGTATTGAATTAAAAAAAAAAAGTTACAGTTTACTTTTTTTATCATAATAATATTAATAATAATAATAGTAGTAGTAGCTGATGTACAATACGCAGTAAGCTGTATTCTATTTTGGACAAAGCAAACAAGGCCAGCCCTAAATATACCAACGGTCTTATTATTTGGCCAGCTCCAGCTAACGTACATTCATTTATTCTTTTAATAATATATGCGTACACACTCGCATGTGTTCCTAACCCATTTGCACACACCACTTAAGACTGGTAAACAATCTCTGGTTCACTCAAGCCTAGCAGCTATACAGATGAGACCCTGCTACAAAAACTGTGCAAAATTAAATCAAGCACTGCTGATTATCACACACAGACTGGAATATGTAATAAGTGGAAGGTCAAATGATAAGAAAATACAAATGAAAAATAAAAACACAATATAAACTCAAAACTTATGCTTTACTTTTTGTGTGAAAAAAGTGGTCAAAGCCCAAAAATAAAATAAAATCTAAAAAGTCATTGTACTAAAAAAAAAAAAATGTGGGATGTGATGCTTGAGGTTTGTTTAAATCCTTTGGAGATTCCGGAAAAAAAAACTTCATAAGGTTTCCTTCATAAAAACCCCAAATGTCTCATAGTTGTCCATCTTGCAGCGTAATGTCTCACATTATGAATAAATGAGTCAGAAGCCTGACGCAGACTTTGCTACAGGCAACAAGGTTAACAAAAAAGACTTGTTCCAATCTGAGAGGAGTCTAAAGACCTAAGTACATAAAACATAATATGGTATGACATTGATTCAAATAGTGAGACAGTATTTTGACGTCACACTGCATAACTTAAGCACACTAGACTGAATGGACACAGTATTCAAGACATACAGGGTGTCATTAAAAAAAAAAAAAAACATTTTGATGATTGGAAATGATATGAAAATAGATTTTCCCCTAACTTTTCTCATCAACAGTAACATTAATGGAAAAAGATTTGGTCTGCTAACTACTTGAGCTGGAAATAATTCGACCATGCATGTTATCTGTTGTTATATTGCCCCAAAAATACACACAAATGACATAAAAAGCACAATTACTCCTTCAAATCGGAAGAGATCAGACCAGCTCAGTGTTCAATGATAAGGAAAACAAACACCTTGATTGCCTTACTGTGCCTAGATAATGTGGAAACTGTTAAAAACCCAGCAATGACGATAAAACGTTGTCATCCCATTTATGACCAAAATATAGCAACAAAAAAAAAAATGATTTTTTCCAATTTTGTCCTAAAATACCAACAATACACAAAGCCAGAAATGTTTGCACCTTAAATATCAGCAGTAAACTGAAAAACTAGAATCACTCATTGAAGGACAATAATGTTTAGGCTGGATCCTGTCTGGACAGGTGGTCTAAAATGGGGAAAAAGGGGGCTTCTATATGAAGTATAGGCTACAATCAAAAAAGACTCTATAACATTGCTTATTCAAAACAATAATAAAGACGTAGCTTGATGACGCAGTGGGGGCTTTCGCACCGGAGGAACCTTTTCATAGTTCCTAGAACTAATGACGGAAGTACACGCTTTATTTGCTTGTGCGCACCCCAGGAATAGGGAACGATTTTAGTTCTAGGAATGCCTTTTGGGGGACTAGATTAACTCCTACTTCAAAGTAGGGTCTAACCCAGCACAATAGGAACTACCAGTGACGTAAGTGTGTGCTGATTGGCCGAACGCACGCGAAACACCAGCACCCGCCATTTTTTTAAAAAGCCATCTACACACACAGATTATAGCCTATATATTTACTCCATAAACTAACTCTACAAACATGGAAAACAGTGATAGATGGACCTCGCAACCTATATGCTAAAGAGAAAATCCAACGTGACTTTGAAGGGACCAAGCAAAACATGATTATGTATTTCTGCTCAGCTAGTGACATTGGACATCAACCACAAGCAAACGCTAATACTTTTTCATATACTGTCTACTTTCTTTGTATAACAGTTCTAATAATGTATTAGACAGGACTGTTAAACAGATCGTAAACTAATGAAGATGGAAAATGCGAGCACTGTGAACTCATGCTCTGGTGTTCTCAGCGCCGCCAAAATAAATGTCCGTTGTGCAGTCAAAATAAAAGTCACAACAAAAAGCGCTTCAAAATAAAAGTCACAACAACAACAACAAGCACACAAGAACTTCAGAGTTCCTACTGGCGGTGCGAATGCAACCAGGAAAACGGCCCTAGGGGAACATTTAGTTCTCGGGGAACCACCCTGGTGCCTAGTTCCTATAACTAAGTTCCTAGAACTACCCGCTGCGAAAGGAGCTAGTGACGGCGCGTGGAATCATGGGAGGTGTCATGTTCACCTCCACAGCTGTTTCCGCTTTATGGGGTTATTTTTGGCGTGGTCCATGTGCAAAACAAACAACTGTGGCTTGCTAGATGCTACCAGAGATCGTCGGCTTTGATGCTACAACTACTACTTCCGCATTTTTTCCAAGGTTTCTACCAACAGCTGAGGGTGGGGAGGATATGTCGCCATTGACAGGCGACGCAATGACACAGGCCCTGTCACTGGCCCTGTGTTAAGTTAAACAAACATGATTTTAAGTGACCCAATTAAGTAGAAATCAAGGTGATTTTACATAATTCCTATGTTGTGTCACATGACTGAATTATAAGATTGTACCAGCTAGCTCACAAACTATTAGCTAGCAGTAGCACATATTAGCATGATAAGTGGTAAAAATTAAATGCTCCTTGAACAAAGCGGTATAGAGTGGTGCAGGTATGACATCACTTTGTAGGCCAAAACACAGAAGCGAGTTAGCATTTTAGCACTTCCGGTTCCCTCGTCCCGAAGTCAATTTTTTTTTTTTAAATGAGGTTTTGGTTAAATGGCTGAAATAAGGCCTGTGGTGAACACAAGTTCAGGACACTTTCATGTTTTATTCTACGACATAAAATACATCAGTATTACCCCACTCGTGATTTTTTAAAGCTGTTACGTGTCTTGAAAAAGACGGTTGCTAACAAGTGGTTAAATGGGACTACAGAGGCTGTCGAGGAGATTAAACGTCATCACACCGAACAGGTAACTTCAGTCCGCTTTTACAGCTTCATTATATATTGTGCTCTTATAAACTATTCTAACTCAAACGTTCTGGGAAAATGCTTTTAGATAAAAACTTAAAGAGTTGTCAGAAGCTTAGTGATGGTGACGTTGAAGTCGAGCGACCGTGGTGGCGTTTATAACCTACCTTTAGCTTTTTACTTTTGGCAACTGCATTTAGGCTTCAAAATTCATAGAAGTTGTGTTCATCTGTGATAATTATCTTGATGGACAAAACGTGTAAGTATCATAAACTTTTGTTGATCACAGAGCTTGTTTTTTTTTGAGACATTGGAAGAATGTTTGTATCCAAGCAGATCTTGGCAGCCATTGACTACCATAGTGGGGAAAAAAATACTATGGTAGTCAATGGCTGCCGAGTTCTGCTTGGATACAAACATTCTTCCAAATATCTTCCTTTGTGTTCAGCAGAAGAAATAAATTCATACAGGTTTGGAACAATTTGAGGGTGAGTAAATGATGACAGAATTTAAATTTTTGGGTGAACTATCCCTTTAATAATTTAACATAGTACATATTTTAGAGATTTACATTAATCGAAAGCAAAGAAATCAATTTTAGAAGAGAAACACATTTTGTTGCATAGATTGCAAATAATATGGAGTAAATTGGACAATATGTTTTCTCATTTCTATAACTACAGAAAGAATAAACTACATATAATCAGCAACATGTCTTGAACATTAAAATAAAAAATAAAAAAAATAAAATAAAATACATAAAATATTGTAAATTAGATAAAATATTTAAATGTACCATTTAACATTAGATATCAAATTAAAATAATATTATACAAGATATTTACCACATCCTGAATGATTGAAAATGTTCTCAGATCAGACACAATCTGAGCACTTCTAGGCTTACACAAAACGGGCAACTCTAGATAAACATCTTCCATAAACCTACTGCAACCATCCTGTATTAGATCAGTGTGGGAAAGCTGAAATATAAAACTTGTAATGGAGCTGCATCATTGTAGCAAATCACATGATTCCACCCCCAGTCATTTCACAACAGATATGAAATTATACTGTTTATGTAATTACTAGCTGCAGTTAAAATAAACCACCACCACATCCTTAAAACAGCCTTT
Source organism: Coreius guichenoti (assembly GCA_039654105.1). Taxonomy (NCBI): domain Eukaryota; kingdom Metazoa; phylum Chordata; class Actinopteri; order Cypriniformes; family Gobionidae; genus Coreius; species Coreius guichenoti. The sequence continues at coordinate 25,661,797 of CM077191.1, forward strand.
TTAACCCAGACTGCGGAACTCCCTAGCAACAAGAAACGAGACAATTCACTGCATCTTCTCACTTCAAAACACTCTCAAGGCTATAGCCAAAAATCCAGCTTTATTCCTTTTTCTCACTTCCTCCCTCCCTCGGTTTCTAGTTCGTCAGCGGCACGCATGGTCCTCTGAGTGCCCGGTCCACGTGAACGATTGTGTGAGCCAGAGACTTACCATGAGGGATTACAAACACAAGTGTGTTTGTGTCTGATCCTAATCACATAATGGATATGGCATTGCACAGGACGCCTAGATCAGCCCAGGCCTTCCGCTTTACATTATAAATAACAGCTCTATCACAGACAGAGCTGGCATTAAGAAGCTAACAATCACTGGCCATTTGTCTTCAAACTCTTGGTTTATACCTGGAAAGTGAGTGAAGCAGTATTAAACTTTTCTGTTGAATATCCACAAGGAAAAAACAGCCACATAAGAGGCATCGCAAATGTGCGCATCATGCTGATCTGATTAGGCAGACAGGTGGTAGACATGCAGACGAACACAAAGGAAAGCGGTAGTTGACATATACTGTGTGATCTATGAAGAACAAACTGAATCCTGTAAACTTTGCACGTTCACGGATTACATATTTAAACAAATTTCAATGAAACATATCAGTTTAAGATATTTGGACACTTTAAAACTTCTAAATGCCACGACATTATAATGAAATATTATGCCAAGCAGCATCAGCACAAGCTTTTCTCAGAACTAACTTCACGTTACTGAGTCATTTTTATGATGTCTTTCAAATCAACTTGGTGATTTTTAGTGCATTGTAAACCCGAATAAGTTGGCAAAACTCAAAAAAATTTAGGCAATCGGTACATCAATTTTTTTAAGTTAAGAAATTTTAAGTTTAAGTAAGCAGAACTTGCAGATTTTTATTTTGTACTCATACATTTTAATTGCTCTTAACTTCAAATATTTGAGTAAGCTAATTCATACATTTCAGTTAAAACATTTTCTAGTGGAACTTAAATATTTTTAGTAGTGGAAACTTGGAAACTAGCTTTAACTAGCTAATTGGTAACAATGCTTTGATAGCATTAGCATAGTATAGCACTTGCTGAATGAGTACAGCAATATAAAACATTTAACAAACTGTATATCTGTTCTCAAACTAAGCTCATGCTCCACTCGTCACCATGATGGTAACAACCCCCAAAAACCCAACATAACAGAAACTCTTCTAAACTAACATAAAACACTATACTAAATCTCCACATTAACATTAATCTTGCACAAAAAACATTATGTAACACTTAATTTTAGCATTTACTCTCCCTTTTGAGTGTCATGGCAAAGCATGCTGGGAAATAGAAATCCCAGCCCAGTTTCAGTTAAACTTAAGTTTGTAAATTAAAAGAAACAAGTTAATAAAACTCAAAACAATGAAGATTACTTAAAATGTGTCAGTTTTGAGAACTCAAAAGAAAAAGAAAGTTCTAAATACTCATAAAAGTTAATTTGATTGAACACATTTGTTTAATTTGAGTTGGCTCTACTCAAACCAATTAATTATTTTGAGAGTTGAGGTTTACAGTGTGGATGTATGAATCAAGTTCAACCACAAAGGCTACGTACAAACTGCAGGTAAATAAAATGTAGCTCAAATCCAATTTCTTTGCTCATTACGACTCTTTTCTCATGACAGTGTGAACAGCACAAACCGCATGGAATCTGATCTTTTCAATTCTGATTTGGGACACTTCCATATGTGGTCCTAAACAGGTCAGATGTTTTGCAATGCGACCTCAGTCTGAACAGTCATATCGGAACTCATGCGACTCTAGAGAAACATTCGTCACAATTCTGCGCTTATGGGAGTCACTTCAAAGATTTTACATACCTGAAGTTATCAAGACAGTTGCAAAAGTTAGTCAGTGAAGGACAGTGATGTGTCAGAGCTCATCAGTATTGCACTGACAGCTCTATATACAAGCAAAACATGAGGGCTCGAATCATAAATGTTTAAAAACTCTTATTTTTTCGCATCCTCGTCTTTGTTTTTTATATTGTCTGTGCATAAATTCAATAAATCAGAATTGCGAGCCTTAGTGCTCAGTGTCAACGTAGCCAAAAAGTCTTAATTTTTTACAGTTGATCTATTATTTTATTATTTTTTGTAAAATGCTTGTGCAATCTTTAAAATAAACTTTTAATAAATTTTGCATCTTGCATCTAATGAAGTGCAATTCATACATTTTCAAATGTTGCTGAATTTGTCACTGAAAAACTTGACAATAAATGAATATAATAAATGCAATGAAACAGAGGATCTGAACTTTGAGCTTGATTGCATAATCTTACTTATCGGAAAACATAAAATCTCATGTTTCCATTAATGGCAGAATATACCGAGAACACCACTAATAAAACCAACATGGTCCATTTATAAGCAAACAGACTGTCTATTGGATCTTGACCACATATAAAATACTACCAATCACCTATCAGCTCATATCTAACAGGAATCAACACAAACATGTTCCCAAAAACATTCACTAAGCATCTTCTGGTGGAGAGGTTATAATAAAACAAGCACAATTGTAATATTTGAGGATGGCAGTTGGGCAGAAACAGCAATAAAGTGTTGCATCACTTTCTCCTTGCAGTGATTTGGTGGCTCCTGCTGCCACCCCAGCACATGCTCCAAATGTAGTCACATTTTATCTATAATTTTATACAATATTATACAAAAACATTCCTTTTAGTAGTATAAATAATCTGTAATATATAAATAACATCAATATAGACATTAAACATTGACTACTAATAAATATTAAATAAGTATGCAAATATTAAAAATGTAAAATAGCTGGATTCTACTTTAAGAATTTGTTAATTATCAAAATCTAACGCCAAATGCAAAAAAAGCAGTAATTTAGTGAATTGATCACTTTCAGGTATGGCATCATACACCTGTAAACCCTTATGGTCACATGCTAATGAAGAGATGAAGGTGCAGATCGTGGTGATACCCTGCCTACTGCTATTCTTAGAAAAGTTAAAGCTATTGGCATTTATGCATCAATGCATCATGTAAAACTCAAGTGTATGAGACAAGTTCATAAGCACGCATTCAGATCCCAATGCTGCAACACACCCGAGCTGAAGGTTGCAGAGACAATTTGTTACCGAAACAAATCAATGACAGATATGCATCCACCTGTCCATCGTGCACATCAATATATAACCAAACACGCAATGTCAGCCACCTCAACACATGCTTATCTCTCTTACATGTAGATTATAATGCAATGGCAAAAGCACAATTTAAATGACTGAAAGCACAAACCTGTCTGTCCTTTCCCGAGGGTCTTTTCTAAGCGGTATGGTCCCACGTAATTGGCATGAGGGGTAGTGCTATTTTCTTTTCCAGACAATGACATGTTTCCCGTCTAAACACACTTCACGCGGCGTTACAGTTCTTGGGATACAGCAATCCTCTTATAGCTGGATGCACCGGAGGACGCGCTTTACTCCAATTTAACGATGTCTCTTTTTGTTTCTCCTGCACGTTTTAGACCGAGAGTCTGTGGTTAAGGTGGGAAAAGGGCTGTTTAAATGTGTCCTCTCCTTTCCTTTTCACGGGATGAACCGGGCGGCTTAAGATCCGACTGGCATTGCAGGGACCTGCACAGCTTGTGTCCGCCTGCGCGGCTGCTCTCTGTGGAGTGGCCGGTGCGCGAATCAACCAACTCTACTACGGCGAAGGCACGCTCATTAATATTCATAAGCTACGCTTTCGCCATTAGATAGTCACCAAGCAACGTCAGCAGGATTTAATTAATATTAAGGAGGCTGATTTTATTTATTGAAGAACAGAAAACAAGTGATGAACCAAATTTAAAATAAATAAATCTGTACGTTAAATAAATAGCCTAAGTAAATAAATAAATGTGTATAACGCAAATCATAATAATAAACACTGTATTTTGGACATTTATGTATTTTCACACAATTTAGTCCTGTGCTCATTTTTAAATATACTAAGTTATTAATTCATTTATGTGAATATTTATTACATTTATTTTTTTTCATGGTTTACATTTGGCAAGTTTGCTTTAATGTACATGAAATTTGCTAAAGAAGCCAAGCCATTGGAGGATGCACAAGTGACATCATCAAGCCCTAATGAATATTCATGAGATTGGCCTTTATCGTAGTAGGAATGGTAATTTCGCGTGTATCACAGAGGCTGGTCCGCAGCGCTTAATTTTGATTGACGGAGAAGCTCGCCAAGCGCGAGAGTGTCTGTGTGCCGCAACCACAGCAAATTATTCTTATAGTAAAGCAAGTTAATATTCTCCCTTGTTCAATTATTTTTTATTTATTTATTTTTTGCTTCATTTTTATAGCCTAGCGCTTTTTACAATACAGATCGTTTCAAAGCAGCTTTACAGTGATAATAGGAAATTAATGGAAGAGATTGTTTTGGCAGTACAGCAGCTCTAGAAGAAAGTTATTGTCCAGCTAAAGTACGTTTTTGATTGATTCATTTCCGTTGTAAAAAATCATTAGTTATTTACTTTGGGGCCAATTACACGACACCTTTTTCAACTAAAGTAGAAAACTTTTAATGCAATTCATCATTAATCTACATCAAATTAAGAGTTAGTTCACCCAAAAATGAAAATTCTGTCATTAATTCCTCACCCTCATGTCGTTCCAAACCCGAAAGACCTTCGTTCATCTTCGGAACACAAATGAAGATATTTTTGATAAAATCTGAGCTTTCTGACCCCTCCATAGACAGCAAATTACCACTTTCAAGGTCCAGAAAGGTAGTAAAGGCATCGTTAAAATAGTCCATGTGACTCCAGTGGTTCAACCTTAATTTTATGAAGCAACGAGTATACTTTTTGTGTTCAAAAAAACAAACAAAATAACAACTTTATTCAACAATTTTTTCTAGCCTGTGTCAGACTCTTACACTGTTGATGCAGTGTAAACAGTGCAGTGTTTCCTAGTTCTACGGCAGAACGACTCTGGTGCTCACGTGAACAGCGTCGGCCAATGGTAAGCTGGTAAGCTGGCGTTCTGGAAGTGCTGCACTGTTTAAACTACGTCAACAGCGTAAGAGTCTGACACAGCCTAGACGAAATTGTTGAATAAAGTCGTTATTTTGTTTGTTTTTTGAGCATAAAAAGTATTCTTGTCACTTCATAAAATTAAGGTTGAACCACTGGAGTCGCATGGATGATTTTAACGATCTCTTTACTACCTTTCTGGACCTTGAAAGTGGTAATTAAATTGCTGTCTATGGAGGGGTTCGAGAGCTCTCGGATTTCATCAAAAATATCTTCATTTGTGTTCCGAAGATTAACGAAGGTTATGCGCCACTTTTTTCTGCTATGATCTTATACATGTAACGTTTCTCTAAGGTCGTGGTGTCTCAGTTACCTGCTCATAAAGGTTCCAGTGCTGTGTTCACTGAGCAGAGTGTGTTGGCCAGAAGTTTAATTTCACAACCTACTGATCTCAGACCTGTGTGAGAGTGAGAACAGGTGCTGGAGGGGCAACAGCCAATGACACGCCTCCCTAAGTGTGACAGACAGCACCCTACTTTGTGCCAGAGCGGATCTAACTGTTCACCACATTCACAGCATTGCATTACATATCCTGTGGATATACATACAGTACCACAACACATGCTTCAGTGCAACTCAATACACATCAAGGTACTTCATCAGCTGTATTGTGTTTGAATTTGAGATGCATTAACAACAGTTTGAAACTAAATATCGGGAACAAAAACCGTTCCTGTGCTCAGTAGAGAACTTGAAGTTCTCCTGGAAGATCTGGTCCTCGGGACATACTTTCTGATAGGATCAGGAACTTAATGAAATGAAATAAGTTCAATTAAACAAGTTCCTGTACATACATACAACTGTATATTAGTATACTGAAGTATGCATGTGTATAGTATTAACGCCATGTTGGCATTTTCATTTGACCTGTCCTTCGGCTTCAGTTGCATCACATCCCTGCTATCCGTCCTCACCTGTTTTCACCACAATTTTTTGACAGAAGTGGTAAACTATCCAGGTGTTTCTCACGAACTCTTTCATGTACACTAAGAATTTGGACATGCTACACTTCATGAGTACTGCTTTTCACAATATAAAATGCCTTTCGAAAGCTTTCGTGCCTCTTCATTTTTTTCACATTTTGCTATGTTGCAGCCTTAGGTTAAACTCAGTTCTTAGTTGAAGCACCTTTACAGCCTCAAGTCTTTTGGGGTATGATGCGACAATCTTTGTACATCTGCCTTTGGGGATTTTCTGCCATTCTTTTCTTCCTCTCACGCTCTGTCAGGTTGGATGGGGACTGTCGGTGGACAGCTATTTTCAGGTTTCTCCAGAGATGTTTGATGAGTTCAAGTCCGGTCTCTGGCTGGGCCACTCAAGGACATTCACAGAGTTGTCCTTAAGCCACTTTTGCATCGTCTTAGCTGTGTGCTTAGTAGTGTTGTAGTACTCAAGATCGGTCTTAAGACCTTTTTTGAAGGTCTTGGTCTTGTCTCGGTCTCGACCACATTTGTACTCGGTCTTGTCTCTGTCTCAGTCTCAGTCTCAGACTTAGAGGACTCTGGATTTTGTTTCAAGACTGGTCAAGACCACAACTGCTGGGATATTACTAAATTGCCGGTGCATTGTCTGATTTATTTATTAACATCATTAATGTGATTGGATGTAAAACTTACTGCTTCAGATCTAGATCAGAAATTCTAATTTGATTTATTTATTGTGCCGGTTCAGAAATTAATGAGGGATTGTGTCAAAATATCATCAAAATTAATACAAATGCTCACAAATTCAAGATATTGTTGCAAAAAGTACATGTATGAGATCTGGAGTTTGATATTATAACATGTGATATAATTAAGCAATATCACAAGAGCAAGAGAGCTGTTTTCATAAATTTGAGCATGACTGCAGACATGATATTGCTTTTATACAAACATTCAATATTTTTTAAACATTATTCTCAACATTATTTATGCATTTGTAATTTACCAATTCAGATGCATCTTCTGTACCACCTCTGCAGTGCAAAGATGAATTTTGTTAATGATTTTATTTGATTGGTAACAGTTCTATATAGTGTCTTATTCTAATTATTATCATTGATTAAAAATAAGTCATTTCTCAAGCGGTAATGTTGATCTTTATGAATTTAAGGAGTGCTGGTCTGGTCTTGTCTTGGTCTCAACCCCTCAAAGTCTTGGTCTTGTCTGGTCTCAACACACATTGGTCTTGGTCTCCACTCAGTCTCAGATTAGGTGGTCTTGACCAGGGGCGCCGCTAAGGGGGGTAAGTTAGGACGATTCTAAGGGCCCACGCACTTTCGGGGCCCCCAGACATCAGTTTTATTAGTAGTAACAGTACTACTTTAATAGAAATTATAAATGTATAATCTACCAAAGAGTGACAAATAAAACAAAATTACAAACTTATTTCTGCATTTCCGGCAAAATTACCCCTAATTTTGGCTTTTGTAAATTTGACTTATATAATGCATTTAACGTCAAATAATCTTTAAAAAAAAGTAGGCACTTAAAGGTTTCTATTGATAGATATATTTCTCATGTCTGTGCGTCAAGTATTCACTGTGTTTTGGTTAATTTTTGTGCACGAGCCAGAAAGATGTTCAAGGAGACGGAGACAGAAAAGCGCATCCTGTTGTTTTCTTTAGTTTTCAAAGGCATGACATTTTGTAGTCATTTTTAATGTACACAAATAAAAATAGACACTACCGTTTTGAATGATGTACTCTTCTGTATGACCATAAATAACAGAGTATTAAGTTGTTTCCATTGCTGAGGGAAAAATCCAAAAGATAGCGCGCGCATAATATGTCAGTTCTAGCACTGCCAATTTGACATTGCAGCCTGTTCATTATCAAAATAAAATACAGTCAACCGAACATATAAAAAGTTCTGCGGCTTTATATTCACAGCTGCTGAGCGCGAATTCCAGCGCGGCGCTTCAGTTAACGGTCATAGTGCGAGAAATGTGTAGCTAAACTAAACAGCTGTGTTATGATAGAAGTTTTAAACGAGCGACAGAAACAGTCAGTTTGCAAAGACTGTACGGGAAAGGGAAATATGCAGGTCAGGAAGGATAAGGTGACTGCGAGAAGGTGATGGAGATGAGAAGCAGGTATTGTGCTATTTAACAGATATACATATATATCATTAAATTGCAGACAAAGATTTTGGATTGCTAGGTTGGATTGTATGTTTGGTGCGGTAGGGAGGCCCAACCTCATATTTTTTCATAGGGCTCAAAATTTCTAGCGGTGCCCCTGGTCTTGACTACAGCACTAGTGCTTATAGGGTCATTGTCCTGCTAGAAGGTGGGCCTTCTGAATGGAGAAAAAAACCTTGGGAGAAACCAGGCTCAGTCGGGGTGCCAGTTCTCCTCTGGCCGACGAACAAATAGTGTATGATTATGTTTCTGGCAACATTACAGGTCAGAAGTCATATTAGATAAATAAATATTCGAAAGATTGGAGTTGTCACGCCGGGGACGGGTTTAATGAGGATGTCGTGTCGATGCGGCATTTACAGGGGGGAGTTTAATTGACACGGTCTCTACAGACACTTCAGGCATATGGTCGTCATGTCCAGGCGCAGGTCCACCATCTGGTCTGGATACGGCCCGGATCCGGCCGACTGCAGTAAACCTCGGGATAAACAGAGAGACTAACATTAGCGTAGATGCCATTCTTCTTATGATGTAACGAGTACATCAGGTGTTATTGGAAGTGTTCCCGGTTCCGGCTGACCTAGTTAATGCAGCCTAAAACAATCATTTAACTGATTTGAATAACAGAAATTAAAAATGTTTTATGTGTATGCCATAGTAAAGAGATGTGTTTTTAGTCTAGATTTAAACTGACAGAGTGTGTCTGCTTCCCGAACAATGCTAGGAAGACTGTTCCAGAGTTTAGGTGCTAAATAGGAAAAGGACCAACCGCCTGTAGTTGATTTTGATATTCTAGATATTATCAACTGGCCAGAAGTTTGAGACCGCAATAGACGTGATGGAGTATAATGCGTTAAGAGCTCGCTCAAGTACTGGGGCGCTAAACCATTTAGTGCTTTGTAAGTAATCAGCAAGATTTTAAAATGTATACGATGTTTAATAGGGAGCCAATGCAGTGTTGCCAGAACCGGGCTAATATGGTCATACTTCCTGGTTCTAGTAAGAACTCTAGCTGCTGCGTTTTGGACCAGCTGCAGTTTATTTATTAAGCGAGCAGGGCAACCACCCAGTAGAGCATTACAATAATCTAGCCTTGAGGTCATGAACGCATGAACTAACTGTTCAGTATTTTGCATTGAAAGCATGTGCCGTAATTTAGATATATTTTTAAGATGGTAGAATGCAGTTTTACAGATGCTAGAAACGTGGCTTTCAAATGAGAGATTGGTATCAAAGAGCACACCCAGGTTCCTAACTGACGACGAGGACTTGACAGAGCAGCCATCGAGTGTTAGACAGTATTCTAGGTTACTACTTGTGGAGTTTTTTTGTCCAATGATTAAAAATTCAGTTTTTTCTGAATTAAGTTGCAGGAAATTACTAGTCATCCAATTTTTTATATCAGCTATGCATTCTGTTAATCTTGTGAATTGGTAAGTTTCGTCAGGGCATGAAGAAATATAGAGCTGAGTATCGTCAGCATAACAATGAAAATTAACGCCATGCTTCCTAATAATATCCCAGTGGTAGCATGTACAGGGTGAAAAGCAACGGTCCTAGCACTGAGCCCTGTGGTACTCAATACTGAACTTGTGTTCGGTGTGACATCTCTTCATTTACTGCTACAAACTGATAACGGTCAGATAAGTATGATTTAAACCATGCCAATGAAGTTCCACTAATGCCAACATAATTTTTGAGTCTATTCAAAAGAATGTTGTGGTCGATAGTATCGAATGCAGCGCTAAGATCGAGTAACACTAATAGAGATATACAACCACGATCGGATGATAAGAGTAAATCATTTGTAACTCTAATGAGAGCAGTCTCAGTACTATGATACGGTCTAAATCCTGACTGGAAATCCTCACAGATACCATTTCTTTCTAAAAAGGAGCATAATTGTGAGGACACTGCCTTTTCTAGTATTTTTGACAGAAAGGGTAGATTTGAGATTGGCCTGTAATTGACTAATTTTGTAGGATCAAGTTGCGTTTTTTTAATAAGTGGTTTAATAATAGCCAACTTAAAAGTTTTCGGTACATATCCTAATGTCAAGGATGAATTAATGATATTAAGGAGAGGATCTATGACCTCTGGAAGCATCTCTTTTAGTAGTTTAGTCGGTATGGGGTCGAGCATACATGTTGTTGATTTTGATGATTTAACGAGTTTAGCCAATTCTTCTTCTCCTATAGCAGTGAATGAATGTAATTTTTCCTCAGTGACACTACAATGCACTGTCTGATGTGATACTGTAGTAGACGGCTGCATGGTTATAATTTTTTTCCTAATATTATCAATCTTACAAGTAAAGAAGTTCATAAAGTCATTACTGCTGTGCTGTTTACAAACATCAGAAGGTGAAGCTTTATCTTTGGTTAATTTAGCCACTGTATCGAATAAATACCTAGGGTTGTGTTTGTTTTCTTCTAAGAGAGTCGAGAAATAAGCAGATCTAGCAGTTTTTAGGGCCTTTCTGTATGCAATCATGCTCTCTTTCCACGAAATGCAAAAAACTTCTAGTTTTGTTTTCTTCCAGCTGAGCTCCATTTTTCTGGCTGCTGTTTTAAGGGCCCGGGTGTGCTCGTTGTACCACGGCGTTGGACTATTTTCTTTAATCTTCTTTAAGCGCCGGGGAGCAACTGTGTCTAAAGTGCTGGAAAAGAGAGAGTCAATAGATTCTGTTGCAACATCGAGTTCCTCTAGGCTATCTGGGATGCTGAGGAGATGAAACTGATGAGGAAGATTATTTACAAAGAAATCTTTAGTTGCAGCAGTGATAGTCCTGCCATATTTGAAGCGAGGGGACGGCTTTGCAGCCTTTGCTAAATTAAGTGTACATGATACTAGGTAATGATCTGAGATGTAATCGCTCTGCTGCAGAATTTCAATGGTATCAACATTTATTCCATGTGACAGTATTAGGTCTAACGTATGATTACGGCGATGAGTGGGTCCTGACACGTGTTGCCTTACTCCAATAGAGTTTAGAATGTCTCTAAATGCCAATCCCAATGCGTCTTTTTCATTGTCTACATGGATATTAAAATCACCAACAATTAGGACTTTATCTGCAGCCAGTACTAACTCTGATAGAAAATCAGCAAATTCTCTGGTAAAGTCTGTATGGTGCCCTGGTGGCCTATATACAGTAGCCAGCACAAATGTCAAACGGGATTTATCAATTTCACTACATAACGTTACATAAAGCACCAAAACTTCAAAGGAATTATATTTGAAACTAGACTTGTGAGTAATACCGAAGATATTATTATAAATTACAGCAACACCTCCCCCTTTACCTTTCAGACGCGGCTCGTGTTTATAACAATAATCTTGGGGGGTGGACTCATTTAAAGTAATGTAATCGTCAGGTTTTAGCCAGGTTTCTGTCAAACACAGCACATCTAGGTTATGATCTGTAATCATATCATTAACAATAAGCGCTTTTGAGGAAAGGGATCGAATATTCAGCAGCCCGAGCTTTATCATTTGATCATCTGTATTATATCTGTTGTTTATTTGTTGGACATCAATTAAATTTTTACCGTTGAATGGTTTTGATGGTTTTTTGTATTTACTAATTCGTGGAACAGACACAGTCTCTATGTGATAATATCTAATTTCCTTCTACCCTGACGAGTCCCCAGTCCCTGTCGCTGAAAAACACCCCCACAGCATGATGCTGCTCCACCACACTTTACAGTTGGGATGGTATTGTGCAAGTGATGAGCAGTGCCTGGTTTCCTCCAGACATGACGTTTGGAATTGAGGTTCATCAGACCAGAAAATCTTGTTTCTCACAGTCTGAAAAAGTCCTTTAGGTGCTTTTTTGCAAATTCCAAATGGGTTTTCATGTGTCTTCACTGAGGAGAGGCTTGAGTCTGGCAATTCTGCCTTAAAGCCCAGATCCTTTTTGTCTTTCTGTAAGTTTCCCCCATCTCCATATATCTCCATATATGGTGATGGCGCTAAACCAGAGTGACCATCAGCTTCTTGGTCACCACTCTAACCATGGTCCTTCTCCATCAATTTGCTTGCCAGCTTTGTTCCAAACTTCTTCCATTAAGGATTATGGAGGCTAAATACTTCTGTGAACCTTCAATGCAGCAGAATTTTTTATATTTTTTTTGTAATCTGCCCCGTTCCGTGTTTCGACACAATCCTGTCACTGAGCTCAGGCCGTTCCTTTGACCTCATAGCTTGGTTTTTGCTCTGACATGCAGCTGTTAGACCTTTTACTGAGAGGTGTGTGCCTTTCCATGATCATGTCCATTCAATTGAATTTGCCACAAGTTAACTCTACTCGAAGTGTAGAAGTGTCCCTCCAGCGTGTAGAAAGATCTAAAAGATGATCCAGCGAAATTAACGCAACAGTTTGCATCATTTTTTTTTTTTTTTTTTTTTTTGAGTTATGAAAAACTAGAGTGAAATTGCGTTCAACCAACAGGCTACATTGAGCCAGAGGAATGTAATAATTTGTAGCATAAATACAAAATTTTAAGTTGACTACTTAAAAAAATGAAGTCACTCCAGTTACTTGAGTTGTAGCCCTGGAACCAATTAATCTTATCTATTTCAGTTCAAATCCCCAGTTATCATGGCATATGCTTAATGTAACTTATTTGGCATGTATATTTAATGATCAAGTAATATATTACTTGTCACTGGCATTAGCACATTCATTGCTTATAGAGTCAACTCTTGTCGTACTCTTCAGCAATGGTAACCACAAAAACTTCAAAATTACAGAAACTATTTTAAATGTCAAACATAACAGCATTAAACACTAACCTTTTACACTACACCGGTTTCAACTAAAAATGGAAAACGTATGCGTTTCGCGTTTTGGCCGTTCTTTTACACGACAACAGCGTTTTGGTGGCCTGAAAACGCAAACTTTTGAAAACGGGTTTCAAAATGTACGTTTTCTTTACAAAGTGACACCGCCATCTACTGGCCTGCCATGAATAATACAGCATTTTTACTCATTTTCATGGATCCTTGTGAACGGGAACATTTTTACAATGTTGTTGCCTGTACGCGAGAAACGCAAATGAAAAACTTTTCCATTTTTAGTACATTGTTGTAGTGTAAACGTACCCTAAGTTATTACAACAAAATCAATTAACGCAGAAATTTGTGTTTAAATTACACACAATTTGATGTAATGATCAACATTATTTTGTCAACATAACTTAACAAAATAATGTTTGCAACTTAAAAGGTTTAATTAAAACAATGAATTAGAATTTTTAACTTGCAACCATGCATTTATTTAAGTTGTGCTAACAGGTCCCCTGAATTACTTCTTAAAGGAATAGTTCACGCATCCTCAATGTTATTTTAGTATAATTTATATACTATTATAGGAATTCTTAATATTTTGAATTAGTTTTTTTTATATTTTCAGTTTCACTTGAATTTTAGTTTTAAGTTGTAGTAATTTTGTTGTTTTGTCATTATCATTATTATTATTTAAACATTGCTTTATAATTATTTTTAGTAATTTTTAGTAATTTTAATGTCAACCTAAAATTATTTCAGTTAGTTGCCAAAGCAGCTTTTCTAATTTTCAAGTTTTTTTTGTTTGTTTTTCACCTAATATTTATATTTTATTTTAGCTTAATATTAATGATCGAAAATGATTTTTAATAGTTAGTTAACAATAACAACACTTATCCTCATGTCCTTACAAAGTTGTATGTTTTTTTTTTTTTTTTAGTTCTGCAGAACACAATCTCACATCAGCATCACAGTCACCAACACCCAACTCTCATATCCCCGTCCACAATAACAGTTCTCAGTGAGAATCTCCCTTTGATCCATTGAGGAACATCTGTACATGTTGTGTCTAATCAAGGGTGGCCGTACGTCCCTCGCTCCCCTGCATCACAACTACTGTGAAATTAATCAGGAGTCGCAGCGAGCAGCCGTACTATTTACTGTTTACTGTTTACATGCTGACGGGTGCAAACCAAATAAGCTTGGTAAATAGTGACCTCCGTACCTTTGATTTACTATTGCCCCATTGTCCGTGCGTGAGCAACCGGGTGAGGTGGGAATATTATACAAATTTATGCTAATGAGATGCAGATATACATATCAGATAGAAGGATGAAACTGGGGAAATGGTTTGTAGATTTGAAGGGCGGGAAATGACTTAGCATGATGCTACATGTGAATGTCTGTTAAAGGTCTTACAAGTGTATGCTAATCTGTCTCGAATTTTTTTATGATGAGATGAAATGCCTGTTGTTTGCAATACAAACTAACTTCCAAACATTTGCTACCACTCCTAGCTCTGATTTCATATATTCTGTTTTGGAACATGCACCCACAAATTGCAGATTTGATGATAAAAAAAATGTTGGGGAAACTACTTTGAAACTTACAGATTAATATTGTTTTAAATATAGAACTTTCTGATGATGTAACAGAACCAATGCCTACTGTGGGGTGCGAACAACAGTTGCATAAACATAGAAATTATGTTAAGACTGTCTTAAGATCTAGTATGATCAACTAGCAGTTAGTTAGGTGTAATCAGTCTTACTTTTCGGTATCAAATTAGACCAATCTATGTTTTATGTAACTGACTGAAACAGTCTTCAAGAAAAAAATGGATGACTAACTTGTAAGACTTCTTTGCCGTTTATGCAACCGGCCTCAGAATACAGTATAAAGATGTTATTTAATTACTACACTGAGTATTTTTGATAACTGCCATAAAATGGTTATCAGAGGTGTGCAATTGAGAATTATTACAAACTTGATTATCACAAAATCTCAATAACATGTTAAGGGGGACCATAACATACAAATGGTAATTTACACATAACATGGGCTCACTTCCTGTATCCTGAGATACCTTCATCTGATCGAGTTTTGAAGGCAACATATATGTATCCTTCACTGCCTTTGATATCCCACAATCCTGTGCATTCCATTCTGTGACAGTTGAGCTAGAAAAAAAAAATGGCGTCTGAAAGTTGCGTTTGCTGGTGAGTTTGTGTGTAAATGTACGTTTTTCCACTTCTGATGTAATTTCTAGCGAGAAATTACTAATGTAGTAATTAAATATTTGTAGTAATTAAATATATCTGTAGATCATTAAACTCTTACACTGCCTTAGAAGTCCGAAATCAGTTTCGTGAGGTGCCTTCATGCACAAACGCTGCCTTACAAGTCATTGCCTGTTAAGGCAGCAAGGCAACAAGTCACTGCCTAGGTTTTCAGACGCAGCCATTGAGCACACCAAACATATAATCAATCTAGGACAAGACTCAACAAGGAACACAAGAAACACTGGGGTTTAAATACACAAGGGACAAATGGCAAACAAGACACACCTGGGAACAATCAAAGAACTAATCAACAAGAAAAACTACAAAGGACTACAAAACATGGCACAAAACGGGAAATAACATCAAGACCAGGGGAACACAAGAGAGGAATCATGACAACTACGTCCAGCTAAATTTTCTGAAGTGCTAAGATAGAAGATAGAAATAGAGAGTTACAATAATTTTATGTTTAACTATGAATATTTAAAGCAAAAATACCTCCCCCCAAAAACATACCATGGTCCCCAACACTTTATGAGGCAAAATGGATCCGATGTTTTTAGGGTATAAAATAAGTAGGCGAATTGGGACACAGCATTCATCTAGGACCGTTTAGGATAAATCAATTCAGTATGAATCAGACTTTCCAGCTCTACAAGAGAGAAAGAAATGTTTAGGATTAACTGATTCCACATAATGAATCAAACTTTGCAACTCCATCCATGAGAGAAAACAACCTTTTGATATAAACCGATTTTCTAAACTAAATGGGCTTTCTGACTCTATATTATGAGAGAGCACCGTTTCGGACAGACCAATTGATTAGAATGAATCAGATTTTCAACACTACATACTAGAAAGAGAACTGTTTAGGACTAAGTGATTAACAAGAATGAATCAAACTTTCACATATGATAGAGAACCGATTATGACGAACTAATAGAATGAATCAGATTTTCCAACTCCTCATATAAGAGAAACTTTCCAACTTTACATGAGATAAAGAACCATCAAAGTTCTTTATGTAGATTCACTAGAATGAATCGGACTGTACATCTCTTCATCTAGGACCATTTAAAATAAACCAATTTGCTGCAATGAATCTGACTTTTCAACACAACAGGTAAGCACGCTAGATTCTTGCCTCAACTCGTAAAGCTACTGTACGTGCTTAACACAATTTGACGTAAAACTGCTTTTCATATTCTTACACTAATCTTAGATCAGTTGTACAAGCTGGGACAGGTTCAGTGTGAACAGAAGGAGAGTGTGATTAATTGAAGGATCAGTGGCAAACAGGGAAACCTATTATAGCCCATCTGTAAGCATTTAGGAGCTGGAGTCAACAGAGATGCTGGGAGAGTCTTTTGCTTTATTTCTTTTGCTCTCTGGCAGGCTGGCCAGAGAACAAGGAGAGACTACATTGAGAACAAGCGAGACTCTGCAAGTCATGACTTAAAGTGAATGATTAATGAATCTTTTGATTGTTTGTTTGCCAATAGACTTTAGTTCAAATTTATAGTCTTGTATTCTACGTATGTGATATACAAGCATTTTTACACTTTTAGAATTTGTATTTAAGGGATAGTTCACCCAAAAATTAAAATTCTGTTATTAATTACTCACCCTAAAGTCGTTCCAAACCCGTAAGACTTTCGTTCGTCTTCCAAACACAAATGAAGATCTTTTTGATGAAATATGAAAGCTTTCTGTCCTTCCATTGACAGTCCACGCAACTACCACACTGTAAGCCCGAATAAGTTGGCAAAACTCTGAGGCAAATTAAGGCAATCAAATTCTTTAAGGTTGTAAAGTTTAAGTAAGCAGAACTTGCAGATTTTTATTTTGTACTCATGCATTTTAATTGCTCTGAACTTCAAATATTTGAGTAAGCTAATTCATACATTTAAATTAAAACTATCAACTTAAATATTTTTAGTAGTGGAAACTTGGCTAGCTTGAACTAGTTAACTCAATAAATGCTACCTTGCTAATTAGCATAGTATAGCACTTGCTGAATGAGTACAGCACTATAATACATTTAACATACTGTATATCTGTTCTCAAACTAAGCTCATGCTCCGCTCGTCACCATGATGGTAACCCTACAAAAAAAACAACATAGGAGAAACTCTTCTAAACTAACATAACAAAACATTAAACACTCTCCACCTTAACATTAATCTTGCACAAAAAACATTATATAACACTTAATTTTACTTTCCCTTTTAAATGTCATGGCAAAGCATGCTGGGAAATAGCAATCCCAGCCCAGTTTCAGTTAAATTTAAGTTTGTCTAAATTAAAAGAAGCAAGTTCATAAAACTCAAAACAATGAAACAATTCAGATTACTTAAAATGTGTCCGTTTTGTTAACTCAGAAGAAAAAGAAAGTTATAAATACTCATAAAAGTTAATTTGATTTAACTAATTTGTTTAATTTGAGTTGGCTCTACTCAAACAAATTAATTATTTTGAGCATTAGGGTTTACAGTGCACTTTGACGCTCCTAAAAGTTCATAAAGAGATTTTTGGGTGAAATAACCCTTTAAGAGCCACTTGACCTGTTGTTATACCAGTATGTTTGTGTGTTAGATGTTCTTAACATTCTTAACATGTTGTATTTGTTAAAGTTTTGTTCAAAGGTTCACAAACTTCCAAGGATACATTTTTCCTAACAGAAATATAGAGGATAATAGAGGAGAAAAGAGTGAACAACAATTGAGAACCGCATGAAAACAAGGGCAGAAAGAAAGTGAATTGTAAGGTGGTTTTCTGTGGTGCAGGAATCAGAAGTTATTGTCACTGATGCCTGTGGAGAACCTAAATATGATTCATTTAAGAAAAGAAAAATGAGAATGATGAAATATACACCTGTGATACCAGGGAACATTACAGACAATATTCACACTTCATATTTCTGATGTTTGTTTTTCAGAGATACTGAAATAATATTGAAAACACAGCATGAAATTATCTATAAGGCAGGGATTTTTCAAACTTGGGTTCATGGACCTCCAGGAGGCAGAGAAAAAAATATAAGTAATACAAAAAAGAAATACAAAATAAAAAACTAAACAGGACTAAAACAGTTTTTTAGCTTGCTTACTGGTTGTATGGCGATTTTCTGTAAAGCTGCTTTGGAACAATATTCATTATAAAAACTGCTTTACAAATAAATTTGATTTTAAAATGTTTTAAATTCTCTTATATAACCCAAATCTAATGGGTGGAAAATAACGAAATGCTGTAATGCTTAACTTAATACAGAGCAAACATTTTCCAGATACTACACCGATCAGGGATAACATTATGACCACCTTCCTAATATTGTGTTGGTCCCCCTTTTGCTGCAAAAACAGCCCTGACCCGTCGAGGCATGGACTCCACTAGACTAGATGTTAGCAGCAGATCCTTTAAGTCCTGTAAGTTGCAAGGTGGGGCCTCCATGGATCTGACTTGTTTGTTCAGCACATCCCACACATGCTCGATTGTATTGAGATCTTGGGAATTTGGAGGCCAAGTTAACATCTCAAACTCGTTGTTGTGCTCCTCAAACCATTTCTGAACCATTTTTGCTTTGCGGCAGGGCGCATTATCCTGCTGAAAGAGGCCACAGCCACCAGAGAATACCAAGAAAGGGTGTACATGGCCTGCAACAATTCTTAGGTAGGTGGTACGTGTCAAAGTAACATCCACATGGATGGCAGGACCCAGCAGAACATTGCCCAAAACATCACACTGCCTCCGCTGGCTTGCCTTCTTCCCATAGTGCATCCTGGTGCCATGTGTTCCCCAGGTAAGTGATGCACATGCACCTGGCCATCAACATGATGTAAAAGAAAACGTGATTCAGCAGACCAGGCCACCTTCTTCCATTGCTCTGTGGTCTAGTTCTGATGCTCACGTGCCCACTGTTGGTGCTTTTGGGCGGTGGACAGGGATCAGCATGGGCACCCTGACTGGTCTGCGGCTATGCAGCCCCATACGCAACAAACTGTGATGCACTGTGTATTCTGACACCTTTCTATCAGAACCAGCATTAACTTCTTGAGCAATCTGAGCTACAGTAGCTCGTCTGTTTGATCGGACCACACGGGCCAGCCTTCGCTCACCACGTGCATCAATGAACCCTGTCGCCGGTTCACCACTGTTCCTTCCTTGGACCACTTTTGATAGATACTGACCACTGCAGACCGGGAACACCCAACAAGAGATGTAGTTTTGGAGATGCTCTGACCCAGTTGTCTAGCCATCACAATTTGGCCCTTGTCAAACTCACTCAAACCCTTACGCTTGCCTAATTTTCCTGCTTCTAACACATCAACTTTGAGGACAAAATGTTCACTTGCTGCCTAATATATCCCACCTACTAACAGGTGCCGTGATGAAGAGATAATCAGTGTTATTCACTTCACCATAATGTTATGCCTGATTGGTGTATTTTAATAATTTGACTTTCATACAATGACAAACAGAAGTCAATCATTTAATTTAAGAAACAACATGTCTTTATATTGCAGTGCACAATATTTTTTACACACTGTACCTTTATAATATTCAGTTGACTATATTTTAGGAAGTGGGTCGCTCACAAGGGATCATCATATTTGGGGGTTCTTGGTATTTCCTATATTGTATTGAGTGCTGGCTCATGTTTCAGCAGTGTTGAAGCAACTCAGCCGCAGCATGAGAGCTTGTTCCTTTTCATGTCATGTTATTAGATTAGTGAACAGAAACTGATTTATGAGGCATGTCAATTTAACCGCAGGTTTGTTTATTATCCATTGCTGGGTCAGGTTTAAGTGAATTTGTGCGAGTGACAGTGTGTTTGTAGAGACAAAGGCTGAACGGACAGTCCAAATAGGCACAAATATGACACCTGATAAGTTTCGGCCATGCACCCTGGGAGAATGATTGATCGTCCAGACCACAAAACATTCTTTGGCTGCTGTTGCAGCTTTATTGTGCCTTGTAGCAATACATACCATCTCACACACACATATACCAGCGTGAATATACATCCTTGGGGACACTCACACACATGCATTCAGTCTTTGCATGGACAAATGTGTAAATGCAACAGCATACCGCCACCTCCTGGGCATTTAAAGGTCACTGCATTTTACTTTTTGTAGATTTCTAACATCAAGCTTGTGTATGAAAACGTCACATAAATAATCCATGTTTACATTTTGATTAGGCATGCATTTACGTAATACCATGGTACAGTGGTACTGAATAAATACCACATTCATGTAGCATGCTATTTATAAGGTATTCCAAGGTACTTCCAATAATATAATGGCATTATTATGGTACATGTTCAAAAAGTATGTTATTAGCTTTGTATCATATCAAAAAGAACATGATAGTGCCATAATACTTTTTTTGGTACAAAAACAAAGCATTGTGGATTGTTTTGGACTTCATTCATGCTGATCACTTGAAGTTACTATAGGCTATTGTGGGTGGTTGCTACATAGATACTGGCTATTTTTTTATGTGAAATTTGATAACTTAGAAAATACTCTCAAATCTTCTTGAGGAGCTGCACAATGTCTGTAGCACAGAGTGATTTGTTATTGAATGAATTCGCGAACTCCCTGAGTAGTAGGTAATAATGTTCTATATAGTATGAATGTGAACTTTCCACATTATTCATGCTGTCATTATCATGTGACCTACCAGTGTCAGTTGCATCGCTTCACTGTCATTCACAAATCCTCTCCCGTGGCCTCATGGGATAGTAAAGCATCCATCAGATGCCCACTTCAGAATCTTATCAGAAGTAATAGGTTATCCGGGTAGTTTTTGCCTATACTGTTGTATAAATACTGTAAATTCAGACATACTGCTCTTTCACATACTGTCTTTTGCCTACTGTATAGTAGGGAAGTATGCATATTTGGATGCAGCCATTGTCTTGAGATCCTAATGTTAAAACTAACATTGTTTGCAGTCAAACGGAGAAGTTGAGGGTGGTTCAGATAATTAGGTTTGCTGTGTCTAAATAATTACAGGTTGTGTACTACACTGAGGAAACAACTCGAAAACACTACAATAAAATCAACTGGAGTCGTTAATTAGTCACTAATCACATCTCAAATCACTATGCTGCCTTTTTTTCCTCAACACCTTAGACCCGCCTTCCTCAGCTGACATCTGATTGGTTCTCACTGTTGATTGACTAGCTTTTCTTTGAATACATTTTCTAGTGGCTTGAAAAGGAAAGGAATGTTTGATGTTTCACTACAGTGTGTATACTGTCCGTGGCGTAGTTCCCTTATTTGGTCTTTCGCGTGGGTCGTCCAAAAAGAAGAATTTGATATTAATTGCTCTTGGGTTCAGCCCTGTTTTGAATCTGTGCAGTATGTAAGCATGTGCCGGCACTTCAGTGTCAGCCTGCAGGGAGACATTTAAGTGTCTTACATTTTATCAAGTTGTAATTTGTGACCAAATTGAAGGGGTTTCTCGTAACACAGCACATGCTCTTTTACCTCTGAATGATGAGAATGATTATTCATAATCATCTCTGGGAGCATTTGGACATCTAAAACAGTTTTACCGGATCAAAAGAAAGTTAAAACGTATTTAAATGCTTTAATTGCTTATCTTGTTGCTGAAACTACATACTATGTTTAGAGTACAGACGTTCAGTTTATAGCTAGCCCTAAAAAGAGAATTAGCATTTTCAAGCCAATGGGTGCGTCTCAATCAGCTCTCTAGTTCAGTAGTCAGGGCACTGATCAGGGAGTCGTCCATTTTAGGGCTGTCTCAATCGCAAAATCCTAACAGTGCACTGAAACGTTTGCTCCCTAAAAAGTCCCACAATGCACCGTGGAAACCAGAGAGCTGGTGAAATTATATATAACTTTTACAGCATATATAACTGGTACAATCCATTATTTCAGCATAAAAATACATCACTAGACTGGTAATGAACATATTGTGTATAATAAGGTCTGTGATTAACTTGAAGAGACAAACATGAATTTTGAAGCCACTGTTTAAAAACAAAGAACATGCATTTACATGACAAAACAGACAACCATTTGCTAGTTCTTATACTGTAGCAATGTTAGCAAAAATTTCAGAAATTCACATTTGAAATACTGTGTATGACTGTGTGTAATTATGTAATATTGATCGCAGACCTTATTTTACATATAAATCAATACAATTGAGGGATTCCTGCATGGAGGAAGGGGATGATGGAGGAGGGAAAAATAGAAGACTACGACAGCTGCTGAATGTACGGGGCGTCAGGGCCACAGAGCAGCAGTGATTATGGCAGATGTATTTCTGCAGATGTCTCTATCCCTGCTGCTTCTGACTCGCTCCACACGCACAGAAAGATTGATTGAAAGCAGTGGTTTGGACAGACTCTCGCTGGGTCGTGCGGGTAATGGCTGCCTGCGACCCATCTTCACCTAACTGCTCTTCACACACCACAGACACACAAACTAAAACACTGTGCACAAAAGAACCAGACAGGTTTTAGACGCGCTAACATGATACTGTACACATGATGAGGTACAGAACTGTTGTGATACCATAGTACAGGGATGGAATCAGATGGTAATGCCATGGTAATTAATATTTTTATTAATATCATATATTGAACAATAATAAAAACAGTACTTTTAAAACACTATTTAATTATAAATAAAAACATGTATACAGTGCATCCGGAAAGTACTCACAGCGCTTCACTTTTTCCACATTTTGTTATGTTTACAGCCTTATTCCAAAATGGATTAAATTCATAATTTTTTCCCTCAATTATACAAACAATACCCCATAATGACAAAGTGAAAGAAGTTTGTTTGAAATCTTTGCAAATTTATTAATGCAAAGATTTAATCACATAATTTATTTAATCACATGTACATAAAGTATTCACAGCCTTTGCCATGACACTCAAAATTGAGCTCAGGTACATCCTGTTTTCACTGATCATCCTTGAGATGTTCCTACAACTTGATTGGAGTCCACCTGTGGTAAATTCAGTTGATTGGACATGATTTGGAAAGGCACACACCTGTCTATTTAAGGTCGCACAGTTAACTAAACCAAGCCACGAAGTCCCAGAAATTGTCTGTAGACCTCCGAGACAGGATTGTCTCGAGGCACGGATCTGGGAAAGGGTACATAAAAATTTCACAGTGGCCTCCATCATCCGTAAATAGAAGAAGTTTGGAACCACCAGGACTCTTTCTAGAGCTGGCCGCCCGGCCAGACTGAGCGATCGGGGGAGAAGGGCCTTAGTCAGGGAGGTGACCAAGAACCCAATGGTCACTCTGACAGAGTTCCAGCGTTTCTCTGTCGAGAGAGGAGAACCTTCCAGAAGAACAACCATCTCTGCAGCACTCCACCAATCAGGCCTGTATGATAGAGTGGCCAGACGGAAGCCACTCCTCAGTAAAAGGCACATGACAGTCCACCTGGAGTTTGCCAAAAGGCATCTGAAGGACTCTCAGACCATGAGAAACAAAATTCTCTGGTCTGATGAAACAAAGATTGAACTCTTGGCAAGCGTCATGTCTGGAGGAAACCAGGCACCGGTCATCACCTGGCCAATACCATCCCTACAGTGAAGCATGGTGGTGGCAGCATCATGCTGTGGGCAGTTAATTTCTGACTCATAATTTTCGTCAACAACCTTTTTTCACTGACGAAAACGAGACGATAACTAAATAAAAATCAGTTTTGGATGACAAAAACTATGACGAAAATCTATTGTCCTTTTCGTCAACGAATAAAAACGAGACGAATATGTTAGGGAGGAACGATTAGGGAAGAGATCCAGTCAGAACTGATGCCCTGTGTAATAGATGCGCACATTTGAATTGTAACGTGCTGATCTAATGGCGGGAAAACGCGGCGCTGTTGAGCATTCTAGGCTCATGCAACAGCGCTTCAGAGCGGTTCGCAATCAATGAATAGCGCACATTTATGCCAGACATTTCAAAATAAGAGTCAATGTGTATTCCGAGCTTGTTTATATGTAAAAGTCACGCATTATATACAGCTCTGGAAAAAAATTATTTTTAATTAATTAAAAAAAATTTCCAGAGCAGTATACGTTTTTGGTTACACAATAAACTGTATTTAATTTCATTCCTATTTAATTCATAGTCAGGAGGAAAGACTAATTTCCAAAAAAAAGAAACAAAAAAGTGAATTGAGCTCTCTTTTGTGTATTTTTAATGTCAAAAACACAGTTATGTCAAAATGTCAGTTTTGACGTATTCAAGTAACAGTCGGTTATGTAATGCTTAAATGCTCAATGAATGCATTACAATTTAACTAAACTCATTAGATTTTAGTCAACTAAATCTACTGTAGATTTAGTCAACTAAGATCTTATGATATTTAGTAGACTAAAACTAGACTAAATCTAAAAACAATTCAGGTGACTAAAATATGACTAAAACTAAATGGCATTTTAGTCAAAAGACTATGACTAAAACTAAATCAAAATTTTCTGTCAAAATTAACACTGGCTGTGGGGATGTTTTTCAGTGGCAGGAACTGGGAGACTAGTCAGGATCAAGGGAAAGATGAATGCAGCAATGTACAGAGACATCCTTGATGAAAACCTGCTCCAGAGCACTCTGGACCTCAGAATGGGGCGAAGGTTCATCTTCCAACAGGACAACGACCCTAAGCACACAGCCAAGATAACAAAGGAGTTTCTACGGGACAACTCTGTGAATGTCCTTGAGTGGCCCAGCCAGAGCCCAGACTTGAACCTGATTGAACATCTCTGGAGAGATCTGAAAATGGCTGTGCACCGACGCTCCCCATCCAACCTGATGGAGCTTGAGAGGTCCTGCAAAGAAGAATTGGAGAAATTGCCCAAAAATAGGTGTGCCAAGCTTGTAGCATCATACTCAAAAAGACTTGAGGCTGTAATCGGTGCCAAAGGTGCTTCAACAAAGTATTGAGCAAACGCTGTGAATACTTATGTACATGTTTTTTCGTTTTTTATTTTTAATAAATTTGCAAAGATTTCAAACAAACTTCTTTCACGTTGTCATTATGGGGTATTGTTTGAAGAATTGAGGAAAAGAATAATGAATTTAAAATGTATGTGTGCAGATATATACCATGGTACTGAAATGCATGTAGCATATACATACTCCAAAGTTATTCCAAAAATACCATGGTACTAGCAGAGTAAAAAATAAAAAAAACACATAAAAAATAATGTGCAAAACACATGGTAGTAGCATGTAACTTTTTAAAGTATAATACAAAATATATATATACACTCACCTAAAGGATTATTAGGAACACCTGTTCAATTTCTCATTAATGCAATTATCTAATCAACCAATCACATGGCAGTTGCTTCAATGCATTTAGGGGTGTGGTCCTGATCAAGACAATCTCCTGAACTCCAAACTGAATGTCAGAATGGGAAAGAAAGGTGATTTAAGCAATTTTGAGCGTGGCATGGTTGTTGGTGCCAGACGGGCCGGTCTGAGTATTTCACAATCTGCTCAGTTACTGGGATTTTCACGCACAACCATTTCTAGAGTTTACAAAGAATGGTGTGAAAAGGGAAAAACATCCAGTATGCGGCAGTCCTGTGGGCGAAAATGCCTTGTTGATGCTAGAGGTCAGAGGAGAATGGGCCGACTGATTCAAGCTGATAGAAGAGCAACTTTGACTGAAATAACCACTCGTTACAACCGAGGTATGCAGCAAAGCATTTGTGAAGCCACAACACGCACAACCTTGAGGCGGATGGGCTACAACAGCAGAAGGCCCCACCGGGTACCACTCATCTCCACTACAAATAGGAAAAAGAGGCTACAATTTGCACGAGCTCACCAAAATTGGACAGTTGAAGACTGGAAAAATGTTGCCTGGTCTGATGAGTCTCGATTTCTGTTGAGACATTCAGATGGTAGAGTCAGAATTTGGCGTAAACAGAATGAGAACATGGATCCATCATGCCTTGTTACCACTGTGCAGGCTGGTGGTGGTGGTGTAATGGTGTGGGGGATGTTTTCTTGGCACACTTTAGGCCCCTTAGTGCCAATTGGGCATCGTTTAAATGCCACGGCCTACCTGAGCATTGTTTCTGACCATGTCCATCCCTTTATTACCACCATGTACCCATCCTCTGATGGCTACTTCCAGCAGGATAATGCACCATGTCACAAAGCTCGAATCATTTCAAATTGGTTTCTTGAACATGAGAATGAGTTCACTGTACTAAAATGGCCCCCACAGTCACCAGATCTCAACCCAATAGAGCATCTTTGGGATGTGGTGGAACGGGAGCTTCGTGCCCTGGATGTGCATCCCACAAATCTCCATCAACTGCAAGATGCTATCCTATCAATATGGGCCAACATTTCTAAAGAATGCTTTCAGCACCTTGTTGAATCAATGCCACGTAGAATTAAGGCAGTTCTGAAGGCGAAAGGGGGTCAAACACAGTATTAGTATGGTGTTCCTAATAATCCTTTAGGTGAGTGTATATATATATATATATATTTAATAATAATACATATATGTTTTGACTACAGTAATATCATGGTTTTTGGACATCTATGGTAAATAAGATGGGTCCATTAATTACAGGTACAAATCCATTAGGTACATTAATTTCAGTACAGTGTCAATGTATGGGTATTATCATCTGATACCACTGCTACAGTATTTTATATAAGGATCATTACATTTATCAACTAAACACACACCTACACTACTTAGAGTGTCCATAAAAAGATACACGCACCCCGACAGCAGGGAGAATGTTATTTTGGCTGGGGTTCACTAACATTTTCAAACTGAGAGTCATAAAATCTGATTAGAGTTAAAACAGTCGGTCCAGCCTCCCCGCCTCAACAGCTGTCCCGCCTCACCAGGGCATCTGTCATCTGTGAGTTTGAATGAAAAACATGGCAGGATGGAGAAATGGATGGAGTAAAGGTCACAGAGGAGGAGGGGACAATCAGAGGGATAAGGTAGGTAAAGGAAAGTAGGAGGAAAGGCCAGACAGAGATACGGGCTGGGCACACTTGACCTTTACCACCCACATGTATCAGTGACAGAGATGGGGCACTGGTGTGGTTATACCCATCTCCCCCCTGAGAGAGAAGCACTTTCACTCTAACCGCCTCAATTAACCTTGATTCCTCTCTTAACGATGAGGTCACAATGTCTCGCTTTCTACTGTACATTAAGTTGTGTCCCTAGGAGGGACGATCCCCAACCTGTCACTGGGTGTAAGTGATGGATAATCCCATCTTTTAGATCATACACTCACTGTATTTTACCTTATATATACAAACCCGATTCCAAAAAAGTTGGGACACTGTACAAATTGTGAATAAAAACAGAATGCAATGATGTGGAAGTTTCAAATTTCAATATTTTATTCAGAATACAACATAGATGACATATCAAATGTTTAAACTGAGAAAATGTATCATTTTATGGGAAAAATTAGTTAATTTTAAATTTCATGGCATCAGCACATCTCAAAAAAGTTGGGACAAGGCCATGTTTACCACTGTGTGGCATCCCCTCTTCTTTTTATAACAGTCTGCAAACGTCTGGGGACTGAGGAGACAAGTTGCTCAAGTTTAGGAATAGGAATGTTGTCCCATTCTTGTCTAATACAGGCTTCTAGTTGCTCAACTGTCTTAGGTCTTCTTTGTCGCATCTTCCTCTTTATGATGCGCCAAATGTTTTCTATGGGTGAAAGATCTGGACTGCAGGCTGGCCATTTCAGTACCCGGATCCTTCTTCTACGCAGCCATGATGTTGTAATTGATGCAGTATGTGGTCTGGCATTGTCATGTTGGAAAATGCAAGGTCTTCCCTGAAAGAGACGACGTCTGGATGGGAGCATATGTTGTTCTAGAACTTGGATATACCTTTCAGCATTGATGGTGCCTTTCCAGATGTGTAAGCTGCCCATGCCACACGCACTCATGCAACCCCATACCATCAGAGATGCAGGCTTCTGAACTGAGCACTGATGACAACTTGGGTTGTCCTTGTCCTCTTTAGTCCGGATGACATGGCGTCCCAGTTTTTCAAAAAGAACTTCAAATTTTGATTCGTCTGACCACAGAACAGTTTTCCACTTTGCCACAGTCCATTTTAAATGAGCCTTGGCCTAGAGAAAACGCCTGTGCTTCTGGATCATGTTTAGATATGGCTTCTTTTTTGACCTATAGAGTTTTAGCCGGCAACGGCGAATGGCACGGTGGATTGTGTTCACCGACAATGTTTTCTGGAAGTATTCCTGAGCCCATGTTGTGATTTCCATTACAGTAGCATTCCTGTATGTGATGCAGTGCCGTCTAAGGGCTCGAAGATCACGGGCATCCAGTATGGTTTTCCGGCCTTGACCCTTACGCACAGAGATTGTTCCAGATTCTCTGAATCTTTGGATGATATTATGCACTGTAGATGATGATAACTTCAAACTCTTTGCAATTTTTCTCTGAGAAACTCCTTTCTGATATTTCTCCACTATTTTTCGCCGCAGCATTAGGGGAATTGGTGATCCTCTGCCCATCTTGACTTCTGAGAGACACTGCCACTCTGAGAGGCTCTTTTTATACCCAATCATGTTGCCAATTGACCTAATAAGTTGCAAATTGGTCCTCCAGCTGTTCCTTATATGTACATTTAACTTTTCCGGCCTCTTATTGCTACCTGTCCCAACTTTTTTGGAATGTGTAGCTCTCATGAAATCCAAAATGAGCCAATATTTGGCATGACATTTCAAAATGTCTCACTTTCAACATTTGATATGTTATCTATATTCTATTGTGAATAAAATATAAGTTTATGAGATTTGTAAATTATTGCATTCCTTTTTTATTCACAATTTGTACAGTGTCCCAACTTTTTTGGAATCGGGTTTGTATATATATATATAAGAAAAAATAATTAATAATTAATAAAAATATGAATATATATATATATATATAATACAAATATTCATATTTTTATTAATTATTAATTATTTATTACCCATACCAGTATATACATATACTGTATAAACACACACACGCACACACATATACAGTATATATATATATAGGCTATAATAATTATAATAATATAATTTATAATATGGTTAAAAAATATAAAAAATATTTTAAGTGCTATGAGAAATATTCTTAAAAGTATACAGTATTTAGTAGTACAGAATTTCATCTTAAACTGCCAAATAATACCTTTACTGATAGTTGGGGCAGGGAATCGATATCAAAAAGAATCAATTTCAAGGTGCTGGGACTCGAGAGCAACTGCGGCTCGTCTGTAAGGGCAGGTGTGGCAGTGTCCCACCAAAATATTCATCCAAAACATAGACCTCTATATAAACTGAATAAATAATAAATTGTAAATGTGTTCTGTAACAAATATTTTCAAATTGACTATTTTAAGTCATAAAGTGTGCAGGATATGTTAAAATTTAGACTATGGCTTCAGCAGGCATGTATTATGATATTAAGAGGGTCAGCGGGTGCCTCCCTAGGTGTCCACAGCAGCACAACAGCGCCACACAGTTTTCCAAAGTGTAAATCTGTGAAAAAAGGAACTGCATCGAGCTCTAATAGAGTGGTGCCGGTATGACATTACTTTGGTTCCATTGTCCCGAAGTCAATGGGTTTTTTAATGGGATTTTGTTTAAATGGCTGAAATAAGGTCTGTGGTGAACACAAGCTCAAGACACTTTCACGTTTTACTCTAAGACATAAAATACATCAATATTACCCCACTTGTGAAGCTGCTACGTGTCTTGAAAAAGGCGGTTGCTAACAAGTGGCTAAATGGGACTACAGAGGCTGTCGAGGAGATTAAACTTCATCACACCGAAAAGGTAAACTCAGTCCGCTTTTACAACCTCGTTATGCTCATAATTGTGCTCTAATAAACAATTCTAACTCAAACTTTCTGGGAAAATGTTTTGAGATAAAAACTGAAAGAGTTGTCGGAAGCTTAGTGGTGGTGATGTTGAATTCGCGGGACCATGGTGTAGTCCTTTTATAGCCCACCTTTAGCTTTTTACTTCTAGCGACTGCATTTAGGCTTTAAAATTAATAAAAGTTCATCTGTGACAATTATCTTGATGGACAAAACGTCATAAACTTTTGTTGATCGCAACTTGTTTTTTGCAATAATTTAAAAGCCTATACTGGGTTTTTCTCGAGGGAACCAGTGCGATGCTAACTGCCGGTTGGCCTACAAAGTGACGTCATACCTGCACCACTCTATAGAGAGCCATTGGCCAGATTTCAGACTTCCCTGCTTATTTTCATGTTACCTTACATAAACCTCGCTCCAGACCAAGATAATATGAATCCGCTTTAGCTATGTGTATATTAGTCTGCATCAGGTCAGTAACTAGTTGGCATATCTGTTCTTCATATCAAATTAATTAAAGTTTTAACGTGCTAATGTGAATAGCCTTTATATAGTTCTGTTGTGTTCGTTTTATGTTTGTTCTGAGAATAGAAATGACTTTCTTTTCCTCTCCGAATTCCTCTACAATGTGTAACATTCTAAAACGACATTCAGAGGCAATAAATAAAACTACATTAAGGCAATACTAAGATAGCATTCTCAATCAACATGAGAGAGCCACCCTAAGTCGGAACAACGCAAGGACGTTAGACCTCTGATAAAAGTGTGTCTGCATGTGTTCAGGGATTAGAATATAAAGCTTACACAATGTTTAAACCAGAGCTAAGACCCAGAATCTGCCCAACCTAATTTTACGGTCAGGAGCCTCTACTGCTCAAGAGAGTCAATAAATTAGACGTGATGGGAATTAGCAGGAATGTGCCATTATCTCAATAACCTTGATTACCAACTACTACACATCCAAAAAAACCTTAACAGTTATGGATTTTAAACTTGTTAGTGACTCCAGAATTGAGGAATTATTAGCCCTACTCCCAATAAAAAAAATGTGGGTCCCAGAATGTTCTGGGAAAGTTATTTTTAGTTCTGAAGACCAATTCACACAGCACAGACACACCCCAGCCAACCAAACCAGATTACAGTAGCCTACGTCATTTGACGACCCGACAAACACAGATTGAACATGATCAATCAGTGAAATCAAGCGCTGACCAATGGCAACAGGGGTAAGGTAATACCGGGTTCAGACTACACAATATTAGCCCGATTTTGCTACGATCCATTTGACGTAGGAATGTCATTGTGATTCATAAACGTCAATGGCCGTCGTGATGCAAGAATCAATCGTTTTATCTTGTATAAGTGTGTCATATGCCAAATTCAGACTACACAATATTTTTGTATGTTACAATAGTTAGTCACTGTGTCAGATTATGCAGTTTTGACTCTTAAAATTCTTGTCGTGTCGTGGACAAGAAACATGCCAGACTACACACCAATCATTGCTTGCTGTCTTTAAAGACGTGCGTGATGTCATCAAGAAGGCAGAACTAGCAACTTGACTTCCAGAAACAAGAACGTAAACAAACAGGCTACCAAAGCAGCGTGTTAGCTTAATGCTAATTCCAGTACTCACTGGGTTGCTGAAGTGCCTCAGCTATCGTTCGCCAGCATTTATCTTTTTTCATTCTGTCCATGGTAGACCCTCGAAGAAACATCATGAAGGCAGGAGTACTGTTGCCATCGCTCCACAAACCTTTCCTCCATTGCATAATTCCACCTAGCAGCATCAATACCATCGTCCCTCTTTCGTTTCACCATGTTTGAAAGTTGTGTACAGAAGAGCTTCTGTGCTCCTATTGGTCAAGTCAAGTCAAGTCACCTTCATTTATGTAGCGCTTTTTTACAACACAGATTGCTTCAAAGCAGCTTGATAATAGGAAATTTTTATTAAAAAAAATAATCTAAAGTAAATTTTTGATTGATTCATTTCTATTGTAAAAACTGATTAGTTATTTAATTTGGCGCCACTTAAACAACACCATCCTCAGCTAAAACAGAAAACCCCCAATGCGTTCCGGACGCTCATCCGCACGGCAACAGCACCTGGTGGCCGGAGAGCGCAAACCATGAAATAGGTTTTGAAATAGTTTTGAAACTATACCACCACCATCCCCGCCAAACCCCAAAAAAGGCGAATCGGCGAAAACAGCGACGGCATGTACGCAAGCATTACGTGTTTAGCCTATAGGTAAGTATCGCTTAACGCCGTTGCGGAGACTCTCTATTCGTTCTGGTGAAATCACAAAACAAAATGCACACAAACGTGTCCCTGCTCTTCATATAGAATCACTGATGAACACATTTAGTTTTAATGAGAAAAAAACCATACGAGGGCAGATTAGAACTCTAGAACTTCTGACGCGCTTAACAAAAACTCTACCACTAGACCACAAGCATTCCATGCAAATCTATGTATTTATCACTTATATTAGGCTATAGTAGATGCAAGGATGAAACTATCACGTTAAACATGACTTCTGTGTCGATAAATTAAACTTGTGTACTATTGAAATTGATTTCTGGACATTGTAATGTTATTTTTTCTGCAATTGTTATTGTACATATCATTGTATTAAAACTTCCCCTGCCGCTTCGAGTTTCTTCTTCGTTGGCAAAAAGGACGGAGGCTTGCGGCATTGCATCGATCAAGGGGCTCTCAATTCTCAAACTGTGAAGTTCAGGTACCCTCTTCCTCTGGTCCCAGCAGCCCTGGAGCAGTTACGTGGCACTCGCATCTTTACGAAGCTGGACCTGCGGACCACATATAACCTCGTTAGGATCCGTGAGGCTGATGAATGGAAGACAGCGTTCCTCACTCCATCAGGTCACTACCTTGTTATGCCATACAAACTGTCCAACTCACCCTCTGTTTTCCAGGGATTCATGAACGAGGTGTTCCGTGAGTTCCTCCATCGTTTCGTCATTGTCTATATTGACAACATCCTCATCTACTCCCGGAACCAGGCTGACAATCGCCACCACGTGACAAAGGTTCTGCAGAAACTCTGAGATTACCACCTATATCTAAAGCTGGAGAACTGTGAGTTCCACAGTTCACTTCCTCGGTTATGTCATCGACCAACATGGCATCCAGATGGACCAGAGGAAGGTACAGGCAGTTGAGAACTGGCCGTCATCCACAACTGTCATCCATAAAGGAGCTACAACGCTTCCTGGGGTTTGCCAACTTTTACAGTAGATTCATCCATAACTTCAGCCAGATCAGTTCGCCACTCACCTCCTTGCTGCGCAATGGGCCCAAGTCTCAACCAAGTCTCAACCAAGTCAAGAAAGCTTTCTGTAGAGCTCCTTCCCTCGCTCACCCAAATTCTGAACTCCCCTTCATCGTCGAGGTGGACGCCTCCATCACCGGGGTAGGAGCTGCCCTATCTCAGCGGCAGGGTGAGCCTCCCAAACTCCATCCATGCGCCTTCTATTCAAAGAAACTGTCCCCGGCGGAGCGCAACTACTATATAGGCAACTGCGATATAGGCAACTGCGAACTGTTGGCCATCAAACTGCCGTTAGAGGAGTGGCACCACTGGCTGGAGGGAGCCAAACACCCATTCGTAGTTATCACTGACCACCGTAATCTAGAGTACCTCCATAAAGCCAAAAGGCTGAACACTCGTCAAGCTTGCTGGGCCCTTTTCTTCACTCGGTTCAATATCACTGTGACTTACCGACCTGGTGACAAGAACCAGAGGGCTGACGCCCTATCTCGTATTCACAGTCGAGACATCATTACTACTCCTCCTGAACGCATTCTCCCTCGAGCCCTCATTGTCAGTCCCATCCAGTCCCATCCCTTGATGCCCAAATCACAGAAGCATCAGAGCCTGCTCTGCCGGGAGGTCCTGAGGGACGAACCTACGTTCCAACTCCTGTTCCATGATAAGAACATTCCCAAAACATACATTTTTACTGAGCCCCTAAAGGGACATGGTGGTGGAAAAATATGAGATAGGAGGGAAAATAATAAGTCAATGCTTTTGCGTTCGCATGCAAAACCTTTGCGTTCCCCGGGAAACTTTTCATTTTCTCGCAAAACCTTTTGATCTCTTTGCGAGCAAAGCAAAGTTTCTGCGGGGGAACGTTATCATTTGGTTCTCAAAAAACGAAATGTTCAGGAAATGTTCTGTGTTTGCTGGGCTGGTAGAGCTGTAATAGAGCTGTAATTAATTAATACTAAATCTGTTGTGTCCCACTTCCCTTTTCTAGGCAAATTCCCTTTTCTAATCGGTAATTGTCATTTTCACACAGAAATATGAGTAGCCGTAGGTTTTATTCCCTCACAGGGCATACAAATTAAGACAAAGGGCAACAATTAAGGTTGATAATCAAACTTTTTTTCATTACACATAATTTCAACCAGAGGACTAACTACTGATTTCATAACTGATTGGAAAAAGATGTTTGATCAGGGCATAAACCCCTGGGAGATATTTGCTTTCCCTGTGGAGCCATAATAGCAGATGACATTAAGATTACAGTACATACCACGCTGACTTACCATGTGGAGCCTGATAGTCTTTATCAATGTCTAATTGGGGTTAATTATGCTTTAAAGTAGCCTCACTGGATGCAGTAGTTATGAGGAGATTGATGAGCCGCTCTGAGCTTTGCATGTTTGAAACAGCGAGAGAGAAGGTAGGGTGACCACCTGGTTATTGCTCTGTTGCAGGACAGTAGAGGTGATTTTGTGGGACAATGCGGGATATGTGTGTAAGAGATACATTTCATACTGTTATACTATGTAAATATTGATTTAGCCTATTTGCCATCACGTTGGATGATGACGTTTTAAATCGTCGCTTGTTAATTGTGACCGGCTCTGGACTGGCACTCAATTTGCTGAGGTTCGAGTGATATGTAGCCCAGTGGTTTTCAAACCTGTCCTGGACATTTTGTGTGTCTCCCTCATTTATCACACCTGATTCAACTCATCAGCTCGTTAGTAGAGACTGCAAGAACTAAATTGGGTGTGTCTGATAAGGGAAACATACAAAATGTGCAGGCCTGGGGTGCCTCCAGGACAGGTTTGAAAACCACTGATGTAGCCTATAGACCTTATTTACAACAGCACCATCTTTGATTTTTAATGCGAATGAAAGCGAGGCTGTGAGGGATAGACATACATCTGTTCAGTGGGTTGTATTGTTATTTAATGTGTTTTTGGATTGTTCTGCTGACGAAACACTGAAAAAATATATTTTCAAGAAATTTCAGCAGACAAAAAACTCCAGACAGCTGTGGAAAATTATAAGTAATCTCGGAGCTTTATACAGCTTTTTTTAGCGGATACCACTGAAAACACGGTAAGTCTGTCCCTCACAGCTTCACTTCGTACCTGTCATGGCACTGCTCTGAAAAGGGTCTATTTACCCTACAGAACCTAATTATTCTGCTAAATACAATAAAGCAACAGGCTAGTAGATCCCAAAAAAAAAAAAAAAATTCACATTTTATACAAAATTTCCTTAAGTAGCGACTTGTTTATTTTCCTTTATCAGACAACTCAAACATTAAATGAGTTTTACTGGATTTAGTGCATTTGGAACTCTCTTTTTTTTGGCAGGTTTGATTAAGATGTTCTTATCCAGTATGTGTCTAGATGAAGTCCTGGCTGGTGTAGCTGTATTTAACGAGTTTTGATGAGGTCCACACTGATTCCTTTGCTCCATCTAGTAGTCAATAGTGGAAAAATCCCTCTCTATAAATTCGTTGGTTGGTCATTTTCCCGCTCTAGCTAGAACATGACGGCTACGCAAATGGATTTTTAAACGGCAGTCGCATTTTTTATATTTCTTATTTCTTATTGTAGTAGGCATATTGTAATTTCAGTGAAGAAAAAAAATACATAGGCTAACTGAAATGCGGGACACTGCTTACGTCTTGCAGGACGCGAGACAAAGCTCCCAATTTCGGGACTGTCCCGCATGGTCACCCTAAGAGAAGAAAAAGTTTACCTTGAGGGAGAGACGAAGAAAGTTGAAGCAAAGAAGAAAAAGCACTGATGAAAATAAAGGCTGTCGGGATGTAGTGCAACATGGAGCGACAACATTTAATGATAAATGTTGGTGCGTGTAGCGTCTATTGTCCAACGTAGTTTGGAGATCGAAATGAGACTTGCCAAAAGCTGTGATGTGATTATTTGCTCACTTCAACGAAGTCCATATGACTGTGTTGCCATCGGCCAAAAGAGAGTCTCAAAACTCTGTGCAATAAGCACACTGTGGCAGCTCGCCCTGAAGACATGAGCGAGCTTCATGATGGATTGAGAGCAAAGAGTGGGAAAATAAATAAATTCTTTTCTCTTGAGTTAGCAGAGCAACCCTTAGAAAAAATAAGTATACTTCAAGTTCATTTTATTAAAGGGATAGTTCACCCAAAAATGAAAATTACCCCATGATTTACTCACCCTCAAGCCATCCTAGGTGTATATGACATTCTTCTTTCAGACGAATACGATCGGAGTTATATTAAATAATGTCCTGGCTCTTCCAAGCTTTATAATGGCAGTGAATGGGTTTTGATATTTTGAAGCACAAAAAAGTGCATCCATTCATCCATCCATCATAAAAGTAATCTACACAGCTCCAGGGGGTTAATAAAGGCCTTCTGAAGCGGAGCGATGCGTTTGTGTTAGAAAAATATCCATATTTAAAACTTTATAAACTAAACTAACTAGCTTCTGACAGACGGCCATATGCATCGATTTACGGCGAAAGAGTAACCCGTGACCTGAAGCATGACGTATTGACGAACAAAGAAGCACAGAGAATAGAGCAAAACAAAACACCGGTCACAAATTAGAAGTCAAATATCAACACCCATTCACTGCCATTATAAAGCTTGGATTAGCCAGGACATTTTTTAATATAACTCCGATTGTATTCATCTGAAAGAAGAATGTCATATACACCTAGGATGGCTTGAGGGTGAGTAAATCATGGGGTAATTTTCATTTTTGGTGAACTATTCCTTTAAGTTTACTTAAGTAAAGTTCAAGTATATTTTTAAGTATACTTTATGTAGTAAGTATACTAATATCAATGTACTAGAAGTAGGCCTATACTTGTGTGTACTGTTTCAATACTTGGGACTAAATTGGCCCACTTTTTAGTGTATAAAAGTATACTTTAAGTGTAATAGTAAACTTTGAGTACACAACTAGTTTACAAGTATGTTTTCATTTGTATTGCAACTATACTGCAAGTGAATTTATAAGTATACTGATAGTTTACTAGTCAAATAGCCTACTTGTTGCACATTTTTTAGTTTATGAAAGTACACTTTGATATATACTCTCAGTAAACTAATAGTAGTTTTATACTGCAAGTATACTTCTAAGTTTTCTTTAAGTGAACATATCATACTTATATCTATTATTTTTGCACTTTAAGTATACTATGTTCCTATGGTAGCCTCTTAATGTTTTATACTTGAAATATACCATTAACTGTACTTTAACTCTTTTCATTTTAAAAACATTTTATTCTAGCTTCATGCATCCTTTTAATCAACACTTGAATGTGGGTAAATTTCATATAAAAAGCAACATTTTAAACAAAAAGCTGAGAAAATCACATTTTTGTCAAAGACTACATCCGGATCGGATTCAGAACGATGATCAAAACACCGATGGAGTAGACCGAGTCCATTAACACCCCCAAAAGTCGTTTCCTTTTCATGGGTTCAACATTTAATTCGGTAACGTTAGGCAGTTTTGAACTTATATGCTGTTTGATGATCGCGTTATTTTACATTTGCGTAAGCAATCTTCTATCAATTAGCTGTGTCCCAATTCAGAGGCTGCATCCTTTCGAAGGCCGCATTTGAAGGTCAATTGCGTCACCGTGGCATGACGAAGGCTGTCCCAATTCGAAGGGTCCTTCGAATGCGGCCTACTGTCAGTGTTGGCAAGTCTAAGTTGTTGCCGCGGGTAATTTTTTTTTCCATGGGTTGATTTCCACCCCTGTAAGTACGATTTAGTTGCTCCAACACCCTCCAGATGCACAAATCCCGAATTTGGCTGCCCGAACAAGTGGATCCTTCGCAGCCTAGCCTAACCCGCGGCCGAGGAATACACTTAAATGTAAGTATTGTGTTTTAATTGACTCAAATAGCTAGCGAAACAAGTGTTAAAAGCCAGGGGTCTTTCTTTCTAAAGACCGTAAAACTTAACCCCTGCGTTACCACTGCGTGTCTTCATTCGTTAGGTGATCTGAGGCAAAACTTGTTCTAATATTTCGTTTTGTTTTAGGGAGCAAGTAGCAGACTGCTGAGTTTATTAAAATGAGGGCCGCATATGAGTATTTATTTACCGGGGCAAAAAACTCGGCCAGTATGGCTTGTAGGTAAGGCAACGGCCCATTTGTAATATTTCCACTAGGCTCTCTTGTGTATTATAACAAACAGCCCTCACCCTATACAAAGGGTCACAACAATACGACAACCAGTAGATAAGGCAATAGTCTTTCACTTTGTTGTTTTTTTGTTTTTTTTGTAGTGCTGTCATGCAAGCCATGTCTACAAATATTTTAACCAAATTTGAGTGTTTAGAAGTGTCCTTGAGAGATTGGTAGAGAACTAAAATTTTGCTTATGTAAATTAAAATTTGGAAATGAAACAAAGAAGAAATTGTTTTATACATTGTTGTTATGCAAGTTATAATTTGTAAATGAAAAAAAAATATTCTGTACATTTATTTTTGTCATAAATTAAATGAAAAATGAAACAAAATAACAGTACTTTTTACAGCTATTTAAAAGATAAGTTACATTTAAGATAAGAAAAACAACAAAAATTGAAATTAACAGTACATAAAAAAGATTGGAAGAAAACTTTTTTTATGTAGACTTTTATTGAGCTGGGCAGGAAGGTGGTGCCGCTGGACCTGGATGGGCTGCACAATAGAGGGGATGAGTGCATATGGCTAGGCCACTCCAGGACCTTGAGATGCTTCTTACGGAGCCACTCCTTAGTTGCCCTGGCTGTGTGTTTCGGGTCGTTGTCATGCTGGAAGACCCAGCCACGACCCGTCTTCAATGCTCTTACTGAGGGAAGGAGGCTGTTGGCCAAGATCTCGCGATACATGGCCCCATCCATCCTCCCCTCAATACGGTGCAGTCGTCCTGTCCCCTTTGCAGAAAAGCATCCCCAAAGAATGATGTTTCCACCTCCATGCTTCACGGTTGGGATGGTGTTCTTGGGGTTGTACTCATCCTCCTTCTTCCTCCAAACACGGCGAGTGGAGTTTAGACCAAAACGCTCTATTTTTGTCTCATCAGACCACATGACCTTCTCCCATTCCTCCTCTGGATCATCCAGATGGTCATTGGCAAACTTCAGACGGGCCTGGACATGCGCTGGCTTGAGCAGGGGGACCTTGCGTGAGCTGCAGGATTTTAATCCATGACGGCGTAGTGTGCTACTAATGGTTTTCTTTGTGACTGTGGTCCCAGCTCTCTTCAGGTCATTGACCAGGTCCTGTCGTGTAGTTCTGTGCTGATCCCTCACCTTCCTCATGATCATTGATGCCCCACGAGGTGAGATCTTGCATGGTGCCCCAGACAGAGGAAGATTGACCGTCATCTTGAACTTCTTCCATTTTCTAATAATTGCGCCAACAGTTGTTGCCTTCTCACCAACCTGCTTGCCTATTGTCCTGTAGCCCATCCCAGCCTTGTGCAGGTCTACAATTTTATCCCTGATGTCCTTACACAGCTCTCTGGTCTTGGCCATTGTGGAGAGGTTGGAGTCTGTTTGATTGAGTGTGTGGACAGGTGTCTTTTATACAGGTAACGAGTTCAAACAGGTGCAGTTAATACAGGTAATGAGTGGAGAACAGGAGGGCTTCTTAAAGAAAAACTAACAGGTCTGTGAGAGCCAGAATTCTTACTAGTTGGTAGGTGATCAAATACTTATGTCATGCAATACAATGCAAATTAATAATTTTTTTTTAGATTCCGTCTCTCACAGTTGAAGTGTACCTATGATAAAAATTACAGACCTCTGCATGCTTTGTAAGTAGGAAAACCTGAAAAATCGGCAGTGTATCAAATACTTGTTCTCCCCACTGTACATACCTCAGGGTAACTGGAAGACTGGGGAAAGCATCCGCTCAAGCAGATAAAACCTGGGAGCCAGGAGCCATCCTCACATCCAGACCGTAGAACTTGATAAAGGTGTCTGGAGAGGACCATCCTGCCGCAACACAAATATCCTCCAAAAAAGAGCCTTTAAAAAGAGCCTGAGAAGAAGCCATTCCTCTGGTGGAATGAGCACGCACACCTAGAGGCAAAGCCAAGCCATGCGCCTCATAGGCTGCAGAAATAGCCTCGATCACCCAATGAGAATTGTATCTGTAATCTCAGCAGAGAGACCAGAATACATTAACGCGCCCCGCTCAGGGGCCACAACCACAACTTCCATAAGTCCGGACGGGGGTGCCAAATCATACCCTGGGCCTGAGTCAGCAGGTCTGGTCTTAGGGGAACCTCCCAAGGAGGGCCGAATAACAGACTGACCAGGTCTGAGAACCATATCTGAGTGGGCCAGAACGGGGCAACCAACAACAGATGTCTCACTTCGTCCGTTCGTACTCTGAGCAGCACCGCTGAGAGTAAATGAATCGGTCGGAAGGTAAAAAGTCTGGTCCTGGGCCAGAGCATCTGTTCCCAGAGGCGACAGAGGCGACAGTGAGAACCAGAACGGGCAGTGTGTAGTCATGCTCGAAGCGAACAAATCCACTTCCGCTCGGCCAAGCCTCTGCCATATGAGGCTCACCACCTGAGGGTGCAGCCTCCACTTTCCGGGTTCCAAACCCTGACAAGAACCTGGTCTGAGCCCAAAGAAGGACATGCTTCACCAGCCTGTACAGGGGGTGAGAACGTAGCCCTCCCTGGTGATTCAGGTACGAGACCACCGTAATGTTGTCCGTCCTGACCAATATGTGACACCCCTTCAGATAGGATAAGAAACATTTGAGTGCCAGAAACACTGCCAGCAACTCCAAACAATTTATGTGCCAGCCACGATGCACCTCTTTCCAGACTCCAAAGGTCGGACGTCTTTGATAGACTGCCCCCCAGCCCGTGGGGAATGCGTCTGTCGTGATAGTTTTGCAACGACAACACGCCCCTAACTGGACTCCTCTGAGAAAAAGCTGGAGCCTCGTCCTCTGAAAACCTCTGCGTGTGATCGGAACTCTGTAGAAAGGGTGGCAATGAGGCGAGATCCCTTGGCTCTTGATTCACCATTGGAATGGTCTCATGTGGAGCAGGCCCAGCTGCCATAAGATCCATCAGTCTGTGACAAACCAACGTGGACTAGACGTCCTACCCTGAACTGACTCAGACAGTCCTGTAATGACTGTACGCATGCGGGAGACAACCGTGCCCGCATCACGCAAGAATCCAGGTCTACACCCAGAAAAGTTGTTTGCTGACGTGGCAGCAATACGCTCTTCTGAAGGTTTATGTGTAAGCCTAGGCTCCTCAAATGACAAAGAACTAAGTCTCAATGAACTATTGCCAATTCCTAAAATTGAGCTAATATAAGCCAATCGTCCATGTAGTTCAAGATCCATTGCGAAATCTTGGGCAGGCATTGCCAAGTACTCTGCTAGGGGTGTTAACCGCTCTATTTTTGGGACCTGCTGAACTGGTCAATACATTCCCTGATTGCAAAGAGGCTCTGGCGTTTGCGGAAACAGGATGCACATGTGGAGCTAATGAACTTAGTGTCATAGACTAATCTACCTGCATAGGGCCCCGAGACACATGAGTGGCGGGTACCTCTAACACAGGAAGCTGTCCAATTGCCCAATCGGGCTGGCCCCCGACGTCGACAGTGGGGGGTTTGAACGCCATCATAAATGACCAATGCGCACGTGACCCTAGGGCTTTTCCCCAAACTCTGAAGGCTGGGACCTCCCTGGACCTGCGTGGGATGAGCTGGCAAAAAGCAGGCTATTGCAGTGTTGACAGTCAGATAGGCCATTAAGCGCGGCTAGAGCATGCTGAAGGCCCAAACATTGCACGCACCTGTCATGAGTGTCTCCTCCTGCGATGAACCTGTCGCACGGGTCAGTGCATCTCCTGTAACTCATTGTGTCCACTTGAGAGTAGTGAATACTGC
The DNA here is from genome assembly GCA_039654105.1 of Coreius guichenoti. Lineage (NCBI taxonomy): Eukaryota > Metazoa > Chordata > Actinopteri > Cypriniformes > Gobionidae > Coreius > Coreius guichenoti. Next base: position 25,704,242 of record CM077191.1, read on the forward strand.
TCTGAAATGTAGCAATCCCTACGGGCAACAGAGAATCCGCATCCTGAAGGAATGAAATCTGATTAATTAACGCGTAGCACGCTGATTAGCCGCTACTAGCCAATAAGATGGCGTGATGGTATAAGGGCTTCGGACATTCGTCACACCGAAGGTGTTCCCATAGCGAAGGCTCACAACGTTGAGTGAACCAATGAAAGGGAACCAACACTGCCTCTCAGTCTTTTGGCACTCAGTGGGCGTTACCGCATACTGCATTGACTCCGGACGACAGTGATGTCACGTATTGTTCCTGCTTCTTCTTCACCTGTGTTTTGAGCCGGAGATTCTGTACTAGAAGAAGCGCAATAGCGAAAACATGGATAGCCGGAAAATTCAGTCAGTGGCGGGGAAAAAGTAAAGTAAATTTGAAGTAAATTCCCATTTACGCTACCAGTAGACTAGCCTACACAAAAATACAGATACTCAGAATTATGAACATAACTGTTTTCTTTATAGATCAATATTTTCAAACAATGTAAGTTTATAAAACAGTAGGTAAACTATGTGAAAAAACGTATTTAATAGGCTACTCAATCAAAAGAGTAAACTACAAGCCAAGTATGCTTAGAATACTTAATTTTTCAAAAGATTGATCGAGTAGGCCAAATATACTTGTACATTTCTATCAGTATAAGTCAATTATACTTAGGTGCTATTTTAAGTATATTTCTGAGAAGTACATAAAAGGTAGAATGAAAGTATACTTTCTTATTTTTTGTTTAGTTAAGTATACTAATAACACACTTGAAAAAAACGTATCTTTTTTGTAAGGGTCATGCAATGGTTAAACTGGTTGTCTACACTTCTTTATATTGCAAAGCTGATCAGGGTTAAAATCATTTTCTTTTAATTAGCTCTTGTTTGTTTTTATTTATTTTTTTAAATGTGTTCTTTTTTCATTTCCTTACCCATTTAGCAAAAAAACTATTCGAATTCTCCTAAATTTGGATATAATTTGATCTCCAACCAGGATCAAATAATACTTGGCCTAATCGTCTAAGATACAATGGGTTAAACTGAAATACTAAAGAAAAAATAGTGGTAATTTATCCAGAAAGATCTTGATTTATAGTTTATCCCTTTAGGAATTACAAAATACATTAGCATTCCTTAAGGGTTTTTTTTTTTAATTATGCAATGCCATTTGTAGCTTGTCCTGACCTGTCACACTAGGGTTCATAACAGCTAGTACTGCCTACTAGCTGAATTTTGTAACTGAAATAATATTTAGGCCTACTTTATGACTGAACTTGAAACTCTAAAACTGAAGACTATTTATGAATAAACCACATACAAACTTATGGATGAAATAGGCTTTCTTTACCACAAGATGGTGCCGTTTCATTACAAAAGATATTAAAAAGGGCCTAGTCTTTTTACCACTTAATAATCAGTCTGTTTTTATAGGTTAACCAGCTAACCTATTGACCTATTAGGCAATGTTTTTGGTAATAGCCTACAAATTTAGTCTAAAACTGATGGTTAATGTTTTACTTGTAGGCCAGTTGTGTAGGCTATAAGAGTGTGTGTATATCTTGCAATTTCTGACTTGTGATGCAGCCTGCCATAATCATAATGACACTGTTTGTTTCTTTGGCCAGAGGAAATCTAGCCCTCCGACTGAGCCTGGTTTCTTCCAATGTTTTTTCTCCATAATGTCGCCTGATGGAGTTTGGGTTCCTTGCCACTGTCGCCTCTGGCTTGCTTAGTTGGGGACACTTAATATTCAATGATATTATTGATCTGACTGTACTGATACTATTGGATGAGAACTGAACTGAGCTGGACGATGACATCACTGTTTTTTCTACAGCTGCTTTATAGATGAAATGAACTAATTTAATAATGGATGATCTTTATAACGGAACTGAATCAACACTGAACTGACTTCAGCTGAACAACAGCTGAAATGGATAATTTCCCTGTCCAATCTGTATTGTATAAAGTGCTATATAAATAAAAGTGAATTGACTTACCAATTATCCGATTATCAATGGTCCTTTAACAGAAAAACAGAAAAACACTGAACAAAATAAACGGTAAACGGCATTTAACATAATACCATTACAATTTACTTAGGCCTAATATATATTTTTTTATTATTATTTAGCATTCATTAACGTTAGATATTTTACCTAGTCAATCCATTTTATTTTAATAAGATGTATCTAATCGGCCTATTATACACTCACCTAAAGGATTATTAGGAACACCTGTTCAATTTCTCATTAATGCAATTATCTAATCAACCAATCACATGGCAGTTGCTTCAATGCATTTAGGGGTGTGGTCCTGGTCAAGACAATCTCCTGAACTCCAAACTGAATGTCAGAATGGGAAAGAAAGGTGATTTAAGCAATTTTGAGCGTGGCATGGTTGTTGGTGCCAGACGGGCCGGTCTGAGTATTTCACAATCTGCTCAGTTACTGGGATTTTCACGCACAACCATTTCTAGAGTTTACAAAGAATGGTGTGAAAAGGGAAAAACATCCAGTATGCGGCAGTCCTGTGGGCGAAAATGCCTTGTTGATGCTAGAGGTCAGAGGAGAATGGGCCGACTGATTCAAGCTGATAGAAGAGCAACTTTGACTGAAATAACCACTCGTTACAACCGAGGTATGCAGCAAAGCATTTGTGAAGCCACAACACGCACAACCTTGAGGCGGATGGGCTACAACAGCAGAAGACCCCACCGGGTACCACTCATCTCCACTACAAATAGGAAAAAGAGGCTACAATTTGCACGAGCTCACCAAAATTGGACAGTTGAAGACTGGAAAAATGTTGCCTGGTCTGATGAGTCTCGATTTCTGTTGAGACATTCAGATGGCAGAGTCAGAATTTGGCGTAAACAGAATGAGAACATGGATCCATCATGCCTTGTTACCACTGTGCAGGCTGGTGGTGGTGGTGTAATGGTGTGGGGGATGTTTTCTTGGCACACTTTAGGCCCCTTAGTGCCAATTGGGCATCGTTTAAATGCCACGGCCTACCTGAGCATTGTTTCTGACCATGTCCATCCCTTTATGACCACCATGTACCCATCCTCTGATGGCTACTTCCAGCAGGATAATGCACCATGTCACAAAGCTCGAATCATTTCAAATTGGTTTCTTGAACATGACAATGAGTTCACTGTACTAAAATGGCCCCCACAGTCACCAGATCTCAACCCAATAGAGCATCTTTGGGATGTGGTGGAACGGGAGCTTCGTGCCCTGGATGTGCATCCCACAAATCTCCATCAACTGCAAGATGCTATCCTATCAATATGGGCCAACATTTCTAAAGAATGCTTTCAGCACCTTGTTGAATCAATGCCACGTAGAATTAAGGCAGTTCTGAAGGCGAAAGGGGGTCAAACACAGTATTAGTATGGTGTTCCTAATAATCCTTTAGGTGAGTGTATGTATTCAAGTGCAATTTTATTTACACCAAAACGATTTATGGCTTCAGTAGCCTGCAATATACACCGATCAGGCATAACATTATGACCACCTTCCTAATATTGTGTTGGTCCTCCTTTTGCTGCCAAAACAGCCCTGACCCGTCGAGGCATGGACTCCACTAGACCCCTGAAGGTGTGCTGTGGTATCTGGCACCAAGATGTTAGCAGCAGATCCTTTAAGTCCTGTAAATTGCGAGGTGGGGCCTCCATGGATCGGACTTGTTTGTTCAGCACATCCCACAGATGCTCGATTGGATTGAGATCTGGGGAATTTGGAGGCCAAGTCAACACCTCAAACTCGTTGTTGTGCTCCTCAAACCATTCCTGAACCATTTTTGCTTTGTGGCAGGGCACATTATCCTGCTGAAAGAGGCCACAGCCACCAGGGAATACCGTTTCCATTAAAGGGTGTACATGGTCTGCAACAATGCTTAGGTAGGTGGTACGTCAAAGTAACATCCACATGGATGGCAGGAGCCAAGGTTTCCCAGCAGAACATTGGCCAAAGCATCACACTGCCTCCGCCGGCTTGCCTTCTTCCCAACGACGCACACGCACCCGGCCATCTAGGGCTGCACGATAATAGTTAAACTGATAATCACGATTATTCTATCAAAAAGGATAATGTAGTTATGGCCATTTTGCATGTTCTTTACCAACCTACACTTCACCTAAAAGGCCTGTAGGTGGCACACCGACTTCATTTAACCAACTATGATAACTTCGTTAGATGGTAAATCAATACAAAACACATGGATTTGGTGAATGCTTTGTAATCTGTACTCACATTAGATTTTTAAAGCAACAATTCGTTTGCAAATGAGACAAACCACAGATTCAGATTGCCCTGCAAATTCGTAAAGCAAAGAACGATGCTCTTTGATATATATATATATATATATATATATATATATATATATATATATATAATGTCCCTGGCTAGGGTGAAAAACGCTTAATGTGGCACTAAGACAGTGATGTTAAAAGACCAAACTCCGCGTAAACATCATAATAAACCATACTGTACAGCAAAGCAGTTGAGCCCAGAATATGAACGCAATTCGTTTAATTACACGTTAAGTGTTTTCCTCCCATAGAAAACCGTTATAAAGAAAAAGCTTAACGTCACTTAATGTAGCCTACTAAGTGACATTAAAAGATCAAATTCTGCACAAACCAATTTTTCTGTATAGTATGCTTTATTAGTATAGTGTTTACTAAATTTGGTCTTTCAATGTCACCGTCTTAGTACATTAAGCCACGTTAAGCGTTTTCTTTATGGGAGGAAAATGCTTAAATAAAACGTGTTACGTTCATATTTAGGGCTCATCTGCTCTTCTGTACATAGTATGCTTTATTAGTATGGTGTTCACTAAGTTTGGTTTGTTAATAACACTGTCTTAGTTAATTAAGCCACGTTAAGCTTTTTCACATTTTTATGTTAAGCGTTTTAGAACGTCCCAGTGGCGATATCATTTTCAACTGATTAACATTATGAAAACTGGTAAAACCTTTAGGAACTTCAAAAGATAAAACGGTGAAACTCCTAATATTATTTTCAATAATTCTAAATTATGTTCATTTTCCCGATTGAATTGTCACATAGGTTGCAAAGGTGCATTTATTCTGCAAACAGTAAGGTGGAGATCCGTCTTGCATTTGTTGAAATTCATCGCTGAAGGTTTGATCACGGCAGATTTAGTCACACAAATAGTACAAGTGGCTTGTGAAGAAACAAAGACTGGCTGTATGACACTTTCATTGAAGCAGAACTCCAGCGCACGTTTGTTTTCAGATCATCAGCGCTTCTTCCGCATTTAGAGGGAGCGCGTGCACAGAGTTGCCAGATGGCACAAATTCTTCGGTAAAACACCGGGAAGAAAGTATATCCTTTTAAGGGAAAAGCTCTATTTGGGGGATTTAAGCTCTTCGCATCTAGCAACCACAAGCATGACTGTAGTGGAGGCTTGTTACCAATGGAAGATATAACGCAAATCCCAAAGAAAAAACAAGTTTTAAGGATAAATAACGAGCAGGCCAATATCGTGACGATTATTTGTAATCAATCGCGAGAAGCAGATATCGTTATCGCAATTAAAATACGATTAATCGTGCAGCCCTACGGCCATCCACGTGATGTAAAAGAAAATGTGATTCATCAGACCAGGCCACCTTCTTCCATTGCTCTGTGGTCCAGTTCTGATGCTCACGTGCCCACTGTTGGCGCTTTCGGCGGTGGACAGGGGTCAGCATGGGCACCCTGACTGGTCTGTGGCTATGCAGCCCCATACGCAAAAAAACTGTGATGCACTGTGTATTCTGACGCCTTTCTATCAAAACCAGCTTTAACTTCTTGAGCAATTTGAGCTACAGTAGCTCGTCTGTTTGATCGGACCACACGGGCCAGCCTTCACTCCCCACGTGCATCAATGAGCCTTGGCCACCCATGACCCTGTCGCCGGTTCACCACTGTTCCTTCCTTGCACCACTTTTGATAGATACTGACCACTGCAGACCGGAAACACCCAATAAGAGCTGCAGTTTTGGAGATGCTCTGACCCAGTCGTCTAGCCATCACAATTTGGCCCTTGTCAAACTCGCTCAAATCCTTACGCTTTCCCATTTTTCCTGCTTCTAACACATCAACTTTGAGGACAAAATGTTCACTTGCTGCCTAATATATCTCACCCACAGATAATCAGTTATTCACTTCACCTGTTATGACTGATCGGTGTATAATACAATGTGGGGAAAATTTTGAAGCTACAGGCTACAATCAAAAACATATTAATGTAAACTACAATTAATTTTTATTTTGTGAGAAAAAAACCCTATGCAATTAATATTTATGTGTATTATCATACATAAAATAAATAATGAAATAACAACAGTACTAGCACTGAACATTACAGTGGTTATTTTCCATACTTCAATATGTTTTGTGGGCAGATATTTGCAAACATGCAGGTTAAGAAACGCTCACTAGTGTAATGAAACCGTCGCACGTGAGCCGCTGAGCCACATCCGCTTCATGACGCTTCCCCAGATGGACGTGACTTCCACCACGGGACGCGAAACCACGCCCGTCTGATTCATATGCAAATGAGGTGACCGTGTGAGGGCGTTCCGCGGTTTATAAGACGCTCGCACAGCCTCTTCCTCACAGCAGCGTCAGTGCGGAATAAAAGGCAAGTCTACACGGCATTTAACTGTGAAATAACAGCATCTACCGGTAAGACACACACTGACACTAGTTAGTAATTTAATATAAAACACATGACACACACTGACACTAGTTAGTAATTTAATATAAAACACATTAAATAAAATAAAGCTATAGTCTTAAAGCGCATATGCGGTGTTAGTTGTTATTTCCTGTATATAGTTAAAATTGTCTTGAATCTATATATGGCAATCTTCTTCTATCATTAGGATGTATATTTAGTTATGAGATATGATGTTGATCATCCATGCCCTGCTGAAAGTAACGTTTGCTCGTGCAGTCTAGCTGTGATGATGTTACATAATCGGGGTTGCACATCATCAGTACAGAAGTTTACACATAAACCTGCATTATTCAATTATTGTAAACTCAAATATAGGACCTGTTGCAGCTTGTTTCAAAATAAAGCTTATGATCAGGTATATTGATGTTTAAGCAAATTCTCTTTCATGCAGTGATCATTTACAAGCATTTTAATGTAAACTTGAGAATATGACATGGTGGTCTGTCATTCAGTTTTGTGCGTCATTGAGCCTAACGCTACGTGCTTCACGAAATCCTTAGCATGGACAGATCAGATGCACTTCATCTTCATAGACTTCTTGCTTCCTTAAATGCAAAGGATTCTGGTACGTGTTTTTTAGGGTACATTTAGTCCGGATGCTCTACATAAAAGTCCCGATTTGCTCAATTTGTGCGCGAGATGAGTCAAGTATTTCATTCAGCTCGTGTAGAATTTCCCTATTTATGGTCTCGATATGATTCGCCCATATTGCTTTATTTAACCGGCCTCTAACTGGAAAATGTTTTTTTTTATTTATTTTAAATTACTGTATTAAAGTAATGAGACTACTGAAAATCATCATTGAGAATAATGAGAAGTAAAACATCCGGACATATTACGGTAATGAAATTTATTTGTGAATTACGGTAATGAAATATAATTAAAAATCTTAATGGTTCAAAGGAAAAAAAAAAAAATATATAATAAAATCTTAAATTGTATTTATTAATAAGTAATTTTATATAATTTATATATATATATATATATATATTATTAATACATTATATATAACACAATTATTAATTATATTTATTAAGAAATACATGTTTATATATATATATTTATTTACAATAAATTAGAACATTTTCAGAGTTAGTTGGTATTATGTTGTTGGATGTCAAGAAAACTTCTGACATATATACACGCACACGCATACACACACACATATATATATATATAACCCAGGCGTTTTCTTGACATCCAACAACATAATACCAACTGTAACTCTGAAAATGTTCTAATTTATTGTAAATAAATAAATGCTAATTTACTCCATTCATTAGTGGATGTTCTACAAGCCCTCTCAATGACAGGCATAATCCATTCATTCAAATGTTTGGGTTTTGTAGTGATGGTTAGTGATGATCTGTGGATAAATTACTACAACAGACATTAGAAATCACTATTGAAGTGCTTGTGTTTGGACTGCATATGTTGAATGACCTGTTTAAATCATGAGAAAGGGGATCGTAAGGTGATTTGTTCATCCACTTTGCATTAAGTCTTCTACGTGCCTCTGTGCACATAACACTGCGGAGGCTGGGGGAGGGTCGCACTTTGACTGCACTTAACAAGAAAATCAAATGGCTACTCAGACCTGTCCTGGGGATCCCCGGCACATTTTGAATGTCTCAATGAGAAAGACCCCAGGTTTGAGGTTTGAAACCTCCTTATTCGAAGCAATCCCAATTCACATTACACATAGTTTCCCAAAGAGCATTGATCCTAAAAGCAAATTAATGATGCATTTAAAAGACAGAGTGACCGATGAGATTCTGTCCCCCGCAGCTGAAGATGGCCTCCACAAAAGAGAAACTCATCGCTCACGTGAGTAAGGAGCAGCCCGCAGGGCCCACAAACAAGGTGACAGTGGTCGGAGTGGGAATGGTTGGAATGGCCGCCGCCATCAGCATCCTCCTCAAGGTCAGTGAGGTCACTGCACTGGATAAACACTCATCACTAGATATATTATATAACTCACAACATATGCTTTGCCATTTAAAATTTTCAAAATAAAATTGAAAGAAATTTATTTTACAATAGAAATAAAAGAATAATTTTTAAAATTGGAATGTTTAAATGACCTAAAAAAACTAATTTATTTTAAAATAATTTAAGAAAGTGTTAATTATTTTAAAATACATTTAGTAAACAAAGACCTTTTAAATAATCTAAATTACAAATGTATTTATTTTTAAATAAACTTAGTAAAATTGGACCTTTTTAAATGATCTAAATGACAAATGTACTTTAAAATAAATGAAGAAATTAATTTATTTTAAAATAAACTGAGCAAAATTAGACCATTTTAAATAATCTAAATGACAAATTTATTTTAAAATAAACTGAAAATTTTGACCTTTATAATGATCTAAATTACTCATTTATTTTAAAATAAACAAAGAAATTGTTCATTTGTATTAAAAATAAATGTAGTAAAATTGGACCTTTTTAAATTGTCTAAATGACAAATTTATTTTAAAATAAATGAAGAAATTAATAATTTATTTGAAAATAAATGTAGTAAAATTGGACCTTTTTAAATTATCTAAATGACACATTTATTTTAAAATAAACGAAGAAATTGTTAATTTTTATTAAAAATAAATGTAGTAAAATTGGACCATTTTAAATGATCTAAATGACAAATTTATTTTAAAATAAATGAAGAAATTAATAACTTATTTGAAATAAATGTAGTAAAATTTGACCTTTTTTAAATTATCTAAATTACAAATTTATTTTAAAATCATTAAATTAATAATTTAACAATAATTTAACAAAATAAACAATAATTTAACATTATTTAAAATGAACAAAATGACAACTTTTTCATTATTGTAATGAAAAAGGACAGACATGTGCCTTGTGTTCCTGCACATGCTCAATGAACCATGCTTCTATTGTGAGCAGCCCTCACAACATTCCCCCTTATCATTTCCTGTCACGTCTTTGCTGCTCCTGTAAAGTGGTGAGAATGGAAAAAGACAATTTCACTGATAGGACTATATTAAACTCATATCACTTGTATTGAAATCTTGAATAAAAGTTTGTTTTATGAGGCAAACAATAATTATGTGCCAACAATTTTAATGAATTTGGACAGTTTGTGCAGGTCCAAAAGAAATCAAATGCCATGTTGTGCACACTTTTCCCTATAGCATGTGAACAAAAAAAAAACTCTGGAATGAAAATGTCACATTGATTCCCATATCTCTCTTGAAGCATCAGGAATGTGCTCATGTTTTTTCCTCCTGAATTCTCAATGGGGCTAAAGCTGCTATGGCTCAAGTAAATAACACTGGCTTTGAAAGCTTTCCTGACCTTTGAACGTAGAGCGATTTCTGAATGAGAAGGAAGGCCTTGAACCTCCGCCAAGATTAAACATGATCCCCGTATCTGGAGACTTAGCAAACTTTAAGAGTCTGCACTCTTTGGCGCTCTTAATTTTTCAATTGGTGTAAAATGCAGTTGCTGCACCTACAGTAGCAACAATCTTTAAATATTAGGAAATGTAATGGAACATAAATCAAACAGGTTCAGACTCATGACCTTACATGACCAATCCCTGACCCTAAACTCAACATTTATCAATGTCTAAGCAGCGATTAAAGGTGTCTGGGAGTGTATTATCTCAGTGCATGTGTTTGTGCAGGACCTGACTGATGAACTCGCCCTGGTGGACGTGATGGAAGATAAGCTGAAAGGAGAGGCTATGGACCTGCAGCATGGAAGCCTCTTTCTCAAGACACACAAGATAGTAGCGGACAAAGGTCAGATTTCACAATCTACCAATCAATGAAAATGTGAGGGGAAAAAATTAACAGAATTTATGATTGATGATAAGGATCATCTGATTTGGTGATAACTTACCAATGAGGTGACCTAGATTAAAAATTATTCTGTTATTTATGTAAAAATTAAAGTAAAATATTAAAATTAAAAAGTGGGCTGCATCTTAATCTAAAAGGAAAGATGAATTTTCCCAGTCTCCTTTAACCTAGAAGAATCACTGTCCCCCTAAATGCCTAGACAAACCCAACTGACATCAAAGAATTAACAGCATTGAAAGTAAACTGTGGTGTCGCCTCGTATTGCATGCGTCTTGGCCAAAAAAGTTGCGCTTGAACACACCATATAGACTATAGTATGAGTAACCAGTCCTGCTCGATCCGCTCCGAGCAGGATTTGAACTGGGGTCTTCGGCGTTGGAGGCGGGTATGCTAACAAGGACGCTAAAAACCACTGCCGCTAGCGTCAGTCGATAGTGCACCTCTTGAGGCCAGGGGAATGAGGTTTACACGTACAGCTCTTACTGGCCTACGTCTGTTACACTCACTCCCATCCGGGTCACGGCACCAAATGTAAGAGGTCCTACTCGACCCACTCCGAGTGGGATTTGAACCGGGGTCTCAGCCGTGGGAGGCAGGAGCGCTAACAAGGATGCTAAAGACAGCAGCCTCTAACATTAGTTGATAGTGAGCCTCTTGAGGCCAGGGGAGTGAGGTTTACATGCATAGCTCTTACTGGCCTACGTCTGTTACACTCACCCCCATCCGGGTCATGGCACCAAATGTAAGAGGTCCTACTCGACTCGCACCGAGCGGGATTCGAACTGGGGTCTCCGGGTGGGAGGCGGGCTTGCTAACAAGGGCATTCAGTCAATCAGCCGCTAGCTTGCCTCTTGAGGCCAGGGGAGTGAGGTTTACGTATACAGATTTTACTGGCCTGCGTCTGTTACATATGGAAGCTTGTTTCCGCTACTGACTAAGGTAATTGAGACTTTTTATCTCACAATGCTGACTTCTTTTGTTTCTCGCAATTGCCAGTTGAAATTATCTTTAAAATGTTTTCTGTGGCAGAAACAAGCTTCCATACTATATCCAATGGGCTAATAGCATTCTGCGCCTGTGTGAGAGAAAACAACTCTCCATACCAGCAGAGGGCAGTAATCTGTATTTGTCATTCAACAAGGGAAATGAACCGAAGATGAAAAATAAGTCGTCTTTGTGTGCCCTCTTGACTTCGTAGTTCACTTGCTTTCGTCACTTCCATTTTTCTTTTCATACACTAGTTTACTAAGCTAAATTGTCAATCGGGGGTGCGTTTCCCAAAACTATCGTTAGCCAACTATGCTTGCAATTTCCATTGAACTCTGTTGCGCTGCGTCCCAATTTGTACTTATGCACTATTCTATGACTTTTTAGTATAAATAGTGTGAGTAGTGTTCACACTAAAAATTCCACATAGAAAAAGTACACTTTAAATACCTGGATGATGCACTTAATTATGAAAAAAAACGAAGTGTGAAATGTTGGACACTTCATGCATTCAACTGTCGCAGCTTTAATTACATAGCGGAGGGAGAGGGGATATCAGACTCTGATAGTGAATGACAAAATAACCTTATAAAAATCATACACTACACAGATGAGGACATAGCTCATAAGTACATAGTGTATAAGTGCATAGTGTATAAGTGCATAGTGTATAATGCGTCATTTGGGACACAACTTTGGTAATGACGGAACTTGCGACCATAGTTGCTTTTGGGAAACTCACCCCGGAGTGATCTCTCTCTCACCAACAGGCTCCGCCGCCAATTCAACATGCTTAATCATCTGAAAAGCCTCCACCGGCCTTCCTACTAGTGCCAACAGTGTGAAACACACAGCAAAAACAAGACTGACAGATTCTCAACAACTTTGGCTCACTTTGCATTGGCCAACTGTCGGCTTGGTGTGTCACAGCCTTAACAGAAAGAAGTTTATTAACATGAGAAATTATTTTGAAGCCAATCTACTATAAATGCCTATTCACACCACGAACAAAATGAACAAGTAAAAAAATCGAGCAAGAAAAACAGCACTCCGGTCCTGGCATCCAATGCAGCTTTAATCTTATTGTTTAGTGATTTCCAAATGAAGAAAGAAAAAAAAAGTATAAACTTTCCTTACCGGCAGACAAAATTAAAATTTTGTCTCTGCATTTCCAAAAAGCATCGTAAGCATAATTTGATCGTATCAGGAGACCATTGGTGCCAGTGCTTTCTAGCATCTACTTAAAGGGATAGTTCACCCAAAAATGAAAATTAATTATTAATGAAATTTACTCACCTTCAAGCCATCCTAGGTGTATATGACTTTCTTCTTTCAGACGAATACAATCAGAGTTATATTAATAAATGTCCTGGCTCTTCCAAGCTTTATAATGGCAGTGAATGGCAGCCCAAAATTTGAGGCCCACTTTTTTGGGCCTCAAATTTTGGGCTGCCATTCACTGCCATTATAAAGCTTGGAAGAGCCAGGACATTTATTAATATAACTCTGATTGTATTTACTTTATACTTTATATTACTTTATAACGTGTTAAATATGGTTATTTTTCTTACAAAAACCCATTCGCTTCAGAAGGCCTTCATTAACCCCCCGGAGCTGGGGTTAATGAAGGCCTTCTGAAGCGAATGGGTTTTTGTAAGAAAAATAACCATATTTAACACGTTATAAAGTAAAATATCTAGCTTCCGGCGGACCACCTTCCGTATTCAACTTACGAAAAAAGCGTAACTGGCACGACAATGACGTCAGACGTTACAAGCGTTACACTTTCTTCTTAAGTTGAATACAGAAGGCGGTACATTGTGTAATATAACTCTGATTGTATTTGTCTGAAAGAAGAAAGTCATATACACCTAGGATGTCTTGAGGGTGAATAAATTATGGGATAATTTTCATTTTTGGGTGAACTATCCCTTTAAGCTTGGTCTGAACAGGCCTTGAGAGAATGTTTGAGAGAAACCAGTGCGTTTCTCTCAGAGTGTGAGATCATTCCAAAACTGATAATTTCATGTGATTTCCAGACTACAGTGTGACGGCAAACTCCAGATTGGTCGTTGTGACTGCTGGAGCCCGTCAGCAGGAGGGTGAGAGCCGCCTGAACCTCGTCCAGAGGAACGTCAACATCTTCAAGTTCATCATCCCCAACATCATGAAGTACAGCCCCAACTGCATCCTTCTGGTGGTCTCAAACCCCGGTATGTCATGTCACAATTTCTATCGACTTGCATTTACTGTCCTTTTGCATTCAGTGGTTTTAGTTGACGGCGTGTAGCCTCAGAAACCGTAAACAAATGTTGTCTTCTCTTCAGTTGACATCTTGACCTACGTGGCCTGGAAGCTGAGCGGTTTGCCCAGGAACCGTGTGATCGGCAGCGGCACAAACCTGGACTCTGCTCGTTTCCGTTACCTGATGGGAGAGAAGTTGGGCATTCACCCATCTAGCTGCCATGGTTGGGTTGTCGGAGAACATGGAGACTCCAGCGGTGAGGACAGCAAAGATGATTGGGAGCACAGATGTGTTTCAAGAGCACAGTGAATACAACTCGTTTTCTTCAGAAAATCTAAACATCCTCTTTCTCTCTTAGTTCCCGTGTGGAGCGGGGTCAACGTGGCTGGCGTGTCCCTTCAGACTCTGAACCCTGACATGGGTACAGATAAAGACAAGGAGGACTGGAGGAGCGTCCACAAGATGGTGGTTGACAGGTGAATCATTTGCAACCAACTAGACATCCATACAGTTGTTTAATACTAGAACAACATAGAGAAAGGATTTAGGGAGCGAGGCCAAGTGTTAAGAGTCATCTATTCGTTTGTATATGATCTGTAATAAATGTGTCGCCATTAGAAAGCCTATTAATCAAGTCCTTGCGTAAATGTATTTAGTCTGGACACGTAGTTGTTTATCTGTGTTTAACATAATTCTGGTTTGCTTTGGCAGTGCATATGAGGTTATTAGGCTGAAGGGTTACACTTCCTGGGCTATTGGTATGTCTGTAGCTGACCTGTGTGAGAGCATCTTGAAGAACTTGCACAAATGTCATCCAGTTTCTACTTTGGTCAAGGTGAGATTCTCATGTTTGGTTTTGGCTGACCTGCTGTCTTCATTAACCAAATATTGTGAACCATATTCGCAATTCTGACTTTATATCACGCAATTCTGACTTTATATCAATTCTGACTTTATAACTCGCATTTCTGACTTAATATCTCGCAATTCTGACTTTATATCAGTTCTGACTTTATATCTCGCAATTCTGACTTTATATCAGTTCTGACTTTATATCTCGCAATTCTGACTTTATATCAGTTCTGACTTTATATCTCGCAATTCTGACTTTATATCAGTTCTGACTTTATATCTCGCAATTCTGACTTTATATCAGTTCTGACTTTATATCTCACAATTCTTACTTTATATCAGTTCTTACTTTATAACTCGCAATTCTGACTTTTTATCTCTCAGTTCTGAAACATTTCCTTCGACAAAATGCTTCTTAGAGTTTGTTGCAGTGCATCCTGTGATTTAATTATCTTCGAAAAGGTACATGCCATACTGCTTTATATTAGGCCAAAATGAGGCATCTAAAAAGGCAGAATCATTTTCTTTGGAACAACCCGTCTCAAAATGTTGGCGCTAAGCTTAGGAACAAAGCTATTAAATGCCTATTATTTGACATTTGCTGTGTATTTACAGGGAATGCATGGTGTGAATGACGAGGTCTTCCTCAGCGTGCCTTGTATCCTGGGTAATACTGGCCTGACAGATGTTGTCCACATGACCCTCAAACCAGACGAGGAGAAACAGCTGGTGAAGAGCGCCGAGACCCTGTGGGGCGTTCAGAAGGAGCTGACCCTTTGAACCGTGGCCTTCTCCAAAATGTAGCCAGTGTCACAAATTACAAACCTCAATGAGTCCGGCCTATCTATCGCCAGACCTCATAAACCTTACTGCCTGTAACCATTAGATATCCACACCAGTCTCAGGCCTTTAGATTGTAACACTCCTTATTTTTAGAGGTTTTAGCTGCAGAGGAGAAATCGTTTATTCCTGTTGTCTTTACAGAGATCATCACCCTTTGTAAAAGTTTGTGTCTATGTGCATACTATTGTATATTCAAGAACAAAGCACTTGCAAGCAGTATGATGTGCAATTTGAGTCTATTTTATTCCGTTCTGAGGTCAGCTAGCATTCCGTATTTGCGTCACGCTATTGATCATTTCACCAAGACCAACACGTCAAATCAAAGCTTTACAAAATATCATTGTGTGTTTACACAATGTGCAACAAAACGATAACTTTCAAAAATCAGCTCATACAAACCTGTCAAGATCTGAAGTTTTTCTAAAAGACATGCGCACAACAGTCCTCATTTATGAAACAAGCAGAACGAAAATCAATCCGTTTGTAAAACCTTTCTTGTGTAACTTTTTGCATTGAGTGCAATGCAACGATTTACCTTAGAATGGTTTTACATAGCATTTTAAATTTCTGAATTAAATGATATAACATTAAATGTGACGGCTAACGTCGGAATGGTTTTACAATCAGAATTTCTACATTAAATGTGATAACTGAAGAATGGTTTAAAGAATGATTCTGAATCGTCCCGTGTAATGTGACGGTTAACACAAATAATTTAACAAACGATTAAGAAATTGGTGGTTGAATTGAATGCAACGATTTGCATTAAAATTGCATTTAAAGTCATTTGTTCTGTGCATGTTTCATGATTGAGGTCCACTGACTACAACGACAGAATGCGAGTGTTTACATGTAAAGATAAATTGGCTTTACGAGCTTAACACGTCGTTAACATATTTGATGTTCACACTGCAAGATTGCGCATGTAAACACTCAATAATGCAAGTCAATGACTTTGTGTGGCTTTGAACTGAGTCAGCACTGATTGTCTACCAGAAAAAGCACTTTTACATACAAGTATATATGGGAATAAAACCTTTTACAATGGCTAAATTTGTTGTCTAAGCAGAATTCATTGTAAATTATGCTATAACCAAACCATATTGAGGTGTTAAAAGGTTTGTTTAGATAATCCAACTATTTGTAACTGGTGTAAATGTACACCTTCTGTATCAGCTGGAAACAAAATACTGTTGTCAGTGTATTTTTATTTCTCTTAGTGTTGGTCCATAAGAACAGCGAAGCACTCCCAGCCGAGTGACGGTTATAGCTGTTACTTGAAGCATGTGATTGTACATTTGAGACACAGCCCGTAACCGAATAAACATTGTGGCTAACTACAAAAGCTGCTTTTCGGTCTCTTTGTTCTGGGTTTGTTCTCTAGGCTAAATAGACATAATAGCGATACAGAAACAAACTGGGTTAGTGGACCATGGTTTAAGTGATCTGTCAAAAGTGTACTACAGCATTTCCAAAGGTGCATTAAATAGCATCAATATCAGGCTGGTCTAGACTTCAATCCTCAAGGTCAAAATACAAGTTAGCACAGTGGCACCCGCCAACCATTTATTACACACACTGATATGAAAACATGATTGCTGACTATTCACAAATCCATCATGATGAAAGATCATGTTCTTTTATTTGATCTGCTTGACAATCTACAGCCTGGAACTATTAAGAACAAATATTAGGGGAAAAGTCTCTAAGAAACAGCAACTCCCAAAAGTGCATTAAAACAACTGCAACTGAAATTCAACAGCTAAGATTAAAAAAAAAAAAAAAAACATCTAAAGAATAAATTTTTTTACACATTTGGAAGAATGAACAGTCTGAAAATTGAAAGTACAGTACATCAGTTTATAGCTTTTCAGTTTTCAAATGAAACATTATTAGTAACAATCCATACTTTGTATACAACTAAATAGTTTACAGTTATAACATCATAACAATAAATCTGGAACACCAAATAGTTCCCAATTGTGATGAGATAAATAATAAATTCAGCAAAAGAAACGTAATAAAACTGAAATATTGAACCATGAGTCAATCACTGTTCTCCATAAGTCATTTCTCCATAAATGTCATATTTTACCCCAAAATAAAAAAGGAACAATAAATTATATTTTGCATAAAGTAAATAAAGTCAATTTTAGACAGGTTTTTTGCATTGTGATTTTATACACGTTACCCTCAAATTCTCATTGTCGAGAAATTTTTTTTTACGAAATATCTTATTTTTTTTAAACTGAATTTAAATTATGCTGATTTTAATTGAAAAAAATGTGTATTACAGTAATGACAATAAGACTTTTTTCTCACTATGGCAACAGGAATTTTGAGGGGTAAATTAACTTAAACTGTCACAATAATGACACAATGTAAAAAAACCTTACTAGTCCTAAAAATAGGTTTCATCTTTTTATGCAAAACTTTTTTTTTTTTTTTTTTTGGGGTGAATTTTCCTGTGATTCACGTAGTTATGGAGTATGACAATATTTTGTAACAGTTCCTGAATGAAAATAGGACAATTGAGAGCAATGTTCTCACATATTTCCTGTGGATGTCACATTTTAAATGCATCACTCTGTACGGTTAATAGCAGTAGTATCTAAAGCCAATGACCCAAACGTCTGCCGGTTAAACATGAGAAGCTCAAATAAAAGAAGGAACATAATGTCTATGACGTCTCATTTACTTCTAATTCTCAGGACTAGTTTTTACCTTTTAGCATTTAAATATCGTACCTGATTTGCATTTTGCCTTTTCCAACTCAAGAAAATAAAACCAGGGAGGTACAGTAGCTAAAATTCTCACAGAAGTAAAATATCATAAACTGGTGAACTGCCATGGACATACCACAAAGACCAGATCAGAGTCTGGGTCATATGATCAGAGCTGGAGTGTCGGGAGGAGAATGTACCGGTGGCGGCAGGGTCAGTAAAGGTCACTAAGTCCAGCGGTCTTCCGTGCTTTCTGCATGAGCGCTCGCAGCTGGAACTGTTTTCGGGACAGCAGACGCACATGCTGAGGACATAAACGAGACGAGGTGGGGTGTCAAACATAACACCAAGGAAAGTCAAATACAGGAGCTTAAATGCCAAAACTTTTGTTCTGAACAAACCTTGAGAAAGACCTCCAGGTCGATGACTCCTCTACGCAGGGCTTCTCCCAGGTAAAAGATGGTGTCCTCTATAGCGTTCTCCTCTGCATACAGGTTCAGGATCTGTTTGTAGAGCGGGGCTGTGGGTATGATCACGTCGTCAATGTCATTGTTTTCTGATTGGTTCTCCATCTTCTCCAGAGCTTCACTCAGTTCCTCATCCTTCTTCTTGAGGAGCTCAATGTTTCTGTCCACCTCAGCCTGAGGGCGCACACACCACAAACACACATCTAACGTCACGCTTCTACAAAAACTGTGATCTCAATGCAGAATTTGGGAAGAACAGCCTTCCCTATAGAATAATTGCAAACGTTTGTACCACTTCCTGGTCCAGGCGGGACACCATGTCTTCCAGCTTCTGGTGTCCTTTCTTAAGGTCTTCCTCCGTCCTCTTCAGGGCGTCCAGCTCGGCTTGCGCTCTGTCCATCTCCTCCTTCATTCTCCAGCGCAGTTTATCGCTCACAGCTGAGATTAGTGACGCTCGGATGGTGTCCTCACCGATGGTACCATCACGACTTGGACCTGGAGGGAGAAAACACAAATTTAGTGCCACTGTTTTTAGAGGAATTGTTCAGACAATGCACATTGTCTAACTCAAAATGCTTAAATGTTGGTAGGGCTGGCCGACATACTGAATATTCATGATACATTAGAGATTTTGCTGCCGTTCCTGGAGCTCAAACAGTAGAGCATGGCGCTATCAACACCAAGGTTATGAGTTTGATTCCTAAGGAATGCATGAACTAATAAAATTAATACACTGAATGCAATGCAAGCTGCTTTGGATGAAAGCATCGGCAAAACGTAAATTTAATGAGATCAATTTAAGAAACATTGGGTCTCATGCAGATTGTGTGTGCACTGATCCTTAACAAGCCTGTCTCCGGCGTGATGACTCTGATCTTCAACCAGACTGAACTGGATAAATATTCTGAATTTTCCGATCCAATCTGACTTCTGACCTGTAATGCTTCCTGAATCATAATCATACACTGTTCGTTCGTTGGCCAGAGGAGAACTGGCACCCCGACTGAGCCTGGTTTCTCCTGAGGTTTCTTTCTCCATTCTGTCACCTGATGGAGTTTTGGTTCCTTGCCACTGTCACCTTTGGCTTGCTTAGTTGGGGACACTAAATATTCAACAATATTACTGATCTGCCCGCATTGACACCATTGTATGAGAATTGAACTGAGCTAGACGATGACATCACTGTTTTCTCTCCTCATACAGCCGAATCAAATTCTGTTGCATTATTTTCCTGTTATCACTGCAAAGCTGCTATGAAACAATCTGCATTGTAAAAAGCTCTATATAAAAAAAGGTTAAAAAAACAAACAAATATAAAGTGTGACCAGATATGCAAAATAGAAATGTTTTATGTTTTTACATCTTTACAATATTCCACTATGAAAACAACCATTGTTGTCCATTATCCCATAAGTTGTGCTCCCCCGGAGAATGCCTGCTGTCAGTGAGCAGCTCAGCTGAAACGTGTCCATATCGTCTCAGTCATACAGAGACACTCAGTGTGATTATAGACTCACACATTCTGCATAGCACTGTAGTTAATGTCATGGTTCAAACCTAATGATGAGAGTTCGCTGGGGACTGATATCCTCTTCCCACTCCTGCCACTCTAAATATACCCACTAGCCTCTCTGTCAAACTGGATGAACCAAGTCCTTTGACCTTTACCAGCTCAGAATCTAGTTACAGGCCCAACCTTTCAGAGCGCTCCAACGAGGTCACTGTAAACGAGGCACAGAGCCAGGCAGAAGACCAGAGGTCAGGGTCAAGACAAGGCAGAGATAGATGGGTAGAGTGAATATAAAGGGTGAAGTGTGTTGTACTTTTATGAAACTGACATTAACACGTTGTCTCATGCAATTCAGGGTAGCTGTGCCTTGTCCAATATGTCCGATATCTTATTTTAGATGAACTCCCAATACTGCAATATACTCTTGACAACTAAGTTAAAGTCTAGTTAAAGAATGATGTATATAGTATGAGCATTCTGTTTGTGTTGCCAATTCAGATTAACTCAGATGCAGATTAAGGGCCCTATCATACACCCGGCGCAATGCGATGGCAGGCACGAAGTGTTTTTTGCTAGTTTCAGCCCGACGCAGTTATTATTTTCACGTCCTGTGCCACGTCGTTTAAATAGCATATGTACTCGCGCCCATCTGTTCACCCATGGGCGTGCTGGTCTGAAAACGAGGTGTGTTCAGGCGCATTGTTGGCGCGTTGCTATTTTGAGGAACTGAAAACAACTGCACCATTGACCAACAAAAACCTGGTCTAAAGTCAATAGCGCAGTATTTTTTGTGTTATTTAAAGGGCGCGTTAGTAAAATGCGCCTATAGCCGGGTGCACAACGCGCGTACACTCTGCTTATTACACACAGGGACGCGCAGCAGCACACACACATTTTTAAATATTAAAAATAAAAGGATTCCTCTCTGGAGAAGCTTTCAGTCTTTCCGCTCACAAATTCCGCCATGTAAATAGCGAATCCGCCATGGTGCAAGAATGGAAGATGAGACTCTGATTGGTTTATTGCACGTTACGCCCAAAACACACCCATGACTCCAATTTAGCCAATTAAGATTAAAGTTCAGTGATTTAGATTAACTTTTTCATATTAATATTGAATGCAGCCACTTTAGATTAACTAATTTAGATTCGCATTGAATGCTGCTAATTTAAATACAGAGTACATGCTAGATAAGGGATAGAATGTTGCTAATTCAGATGAACTCATAGTCATACTGAATGCAGCAAATTTAGATGAAATTCAGAATGAATGTTGCCAGGTTAAATTAATTCAGAATCTAGTTCAGTTTATCTCTGATTTAGAGATACTATCCCTTTAATATTGCCAGTTCAAATGAACTCTGAAATTGAATGTTGCCAGTTAAGATGAAATTCACATCAATCCAGATGCAGAACAAATGTTGCCAATTTAGACTGAAAGGAAGCATTTGGTTTTGCCCTGCTGACTGCTGTGCTCGCGTGTGCTTTGCTTGCTTTTGAATCTTTATTTGATATCATTCCCTGTTGTTTAAACTGCTGAATATAATTTACCCATCACCATATATTGTCTAATATTGCCTACCACATTAAATCTGACACCTCTAGCTTTTAATCTAAATCACTATCACGCGTTAGCATTTCGCTAGCCTGTTAGCTTGCCATCTCTGCACTCGGGTCTCTTGTTTTCTGAGTTCATTAAACAACTGTGGTGAGTTGGATTAGTAAATAGACTCCATCAAACAACTGTGGTAAATTGGATTAATCAACAAATACGGTAAGCCATGTCTTCTTCTCCTGTCATTGTCACTTGCACTGCATGTTTCATGTTTAGTATATCTTTCTCCGTTGGCGAACAGGGCTTCACATGTGATAAATGTAAGGAGATAGTCAGGCTGACAGAAAAGATTTCAGAATTAGAGACACGCATCCAGACTTTATTTGAGAGTAGTGAGAATGTAACAGCTTTAGACACTGCTTTGGATGCGAATAGCTTAGTGAACTCTGTACATTGTTCGGTTCTGGCTGTAGAGCCCGTGCAGCAGGGCAACTGGGTGACGGTGAGACGGCATAGTCGCGGATCAAAAAACCACTCTTCCGTTCCGATTAGAACATCAAACAGGTTCTCCCAACTCAGTGACGCACCCACTGAGAATCCTGTTGAAAGTGCCCTAGTTATTGGCGATTCTATTACACGGAACGTGAAAATAGAGACACCAGCCACCATAGTCACATGTTTACTGGGAGCCAGAGCACCTGACATCAAAGCAAATTTAAAAGTGCTGGCTAATGCTAACCGTAAATTCTCTAAGATTATTATTCACGTCGGCACAAATGATGTTCGACTTCGCCAGTCGGAGATCACCAAAATTAACATTAAAGAGGTGTGTAAACTCGCAAGTACGATGGCAGATGACGTTTTTTGCTCTGGTCCCCTCCCTGTTAAAAGGAGTGATGAGATACTTAGCAGACTATCATCACTCAATGGCTGGTTGTCTAAGTGGTGTCCGCAAAATAACATAGGGTTCATAGGCAATTGGAAAAGCTTTTGGGGCAGACCTGACCTGTTGAAAAAAGATGGTATTCATCCTTCCTGGGATGGTGCCGCTCTTCTCTCTAGTAATTTGGCACATAGTCTTAGAGCTAAACATTGACTAACTGGGGCCCAGGTCAGGAAGCAGACGGACTGGCTTACCCGACCGCCTGCTAGCTGTCTCACGTCACAGAAGTCAGATAAATCCCAGCACATAGAGACTCTTTCACCTAGATATTATCACATAGAGACTGTGTCTGTTCCACGAATTAGTAAATACAAAAAACCATCAAAACCATTCAACGGTAAAAATTTAATTGATGTCCAACAAATAAACAACAGATATAATACAGATGATCAAATGATAAAGCTCGGGCTGCTGAATATTCGATCCCTTTCCTCAAAAGCGCTTATTGTTAATGATATGATTACAGATCATAACCTAGATGTGCTGTGTTTGACAGAAACCTGGCTAAAACCTGACGATTACATTACTTTAAATGAGTCCACCCCCCAAGATTATTGTTATAAACACGAGCCGCGTCTGAAAGGTAAAGGGGGAGGTGTTGCTGTAATTTATAATAATATCTTCGGTATTACTCAGAAGTCTAGTTTCAAATATAATTCCTTTGAAGTTTTGGTGCTTTATGTAACGTTATGTAGTGAAATTGATAAATCCCGTTTGACATTTGTGCTGGCTACTGTATACAGGCCACCAGGGCACCATACAGACTTTACCAGAGTATTTGCTGATTTTCTATCAGAGTTAGTACTGGCTGCAGATAAAGTCTTAATTGTTGGTGATTTTAATATCCATGTAGACAATGAAAAAGACGCATTGGGATTGGCATTTAGAGACATTCTAAACTCTATTGGAGTAAGGCAACACGTGTCAGGACCCACTCATCGCCGTAATCATACGTTAGACCTAATACTGTCACATGGAATAAATGTTGATACCATTGAAATTCTGCAGCAGAGCGATGACATCTCAGATCATTACCTAGTATCATGTACACTTAATTTAGCAAAGGCTGCAAAGCCGTCCCCTCGCTTCAAATATGGCAGGACTATCACTGCTGCGACTAAAGATTTCTTTGTAAATAATCTTCCTCATCAGTTTCATCTCCTCAGCATCCCAGATAGCCTAGAGGAACTCGATGTTGCAACAGAATCTATTGACTCTCTCTTTTCCAGCACTTTAGACACAGTTGCTCCCCGGCGCTTAAAGAAGATTAAAGAAAATAGTCCAACGCCGTGGTACAACGAGCACACCCGGGCCCTTAAAACAGCAGCCAGAAAAATGGAGCGCAGCTGGAAGAAAACAAAACTAGAAGTTTTTCGCATTTCGTCGAAAGAGAGCATGATTGCATACAGAAAGGCCCTAAAAACTGCTAGATCTGCTTATTTCTCGACTCTCTTAGAAGAAAACAAACACAACCCTAGGTATTTATTCGATACAGTGGCTAAATTAACCAAAGATAAAGCTTCACCTTCTGATGTTTGTAAACAGCACAGCAGTAATGACTTTATGAACTTCTTTACTTGTAAGATTGATAATATTAGGAAAAAAATTATAACCATGCAGCCGTCTACTACAGTATCACATCAGACAGTGCATTGTAGTGTCACTGAGGAAAAATTACATTCATTCACTGCTATAGGAGAAGAAGAATTGGCTAAACTCGTTAAATCACCAAAATCAACAACATGTATGCTCGACCCCATACCGACTAAACTACTAAAAGAGATGCTTCCAGAGGTCATAGATCCTCTTCTTAATATCATTAATTCATCCTTGACATTAGGATATGTACCGAAAACTTTTAAGTTGGCTATTATTAAACCACTTATTAAAAAAACGCAACTTGATCCTACAAAATTAGTCAATTACAGGCCAATCTCAAATCTACCCTTTCTGTCAAAAATACTAGAAAAGGCAGTGTCCTCACAATTATGCTCCTTTTTAGAAAGAAATGGTATCTGTGAGGATTTCCAGTCAGGATTTAGACCGTATCATAGTACTGAGACTGCTCTCATTAGAGTTACAAATGATTTACTCTTATCATTCGATCGTGGTTGTATCTCTCTGTTAGTGTTACTCGATCTTAGCGCTGCATTCGATACTATCGACCACAACATTCTTTTGAATAGACTCGAAAATTATGTTGGCATTAGTGGAATTTCATTGGCATGGTTTAAATCATACTTATCTGACCGTTATCAGTTTGTAGCAGTAAATTAAGAGATGTCACACCGATCACAAGTTCAGTATGGAGTACCGCAGGGCTCAGTGCTAGGACCGTTGCTTTTCACCCTGTACATGCTACCACTGGGAGATATTATTAGGAAGCATGGTGTTAGTTTTCATTGTTATGCTGACGATACTCAGCTCTATATTTCTTCACGCCCTGACGAAACTTACCGATTCACAAGATTAACAGAATGCATAGCTGATATAAAAAATAGGATGACTAGTAATTTCCTGCAACTTAATTCAGAAAAAAATGAATTTTTAATCATTGGACAAAAAAACTCCACAAGTAGTAACCTAGAATACTGTCTAACACTCGATGGCTGCTCTGTCAAGTCCTCGTCGTCAGTTAGGAACCTGGGTGTGCTCTTTGATACCAATCTCTCATTTGAAAGCCACGTTTCTAGCATCTGTAAAACTGCATTCTACCATCTTAAAAATATATCTAAATTACGGCACATGCTTTCAATGCAAAATGCTGAACAGTTAGTTCATGCGTTCATGACCTCAAGGCTAGATTATTGTAATGCTCTACTGGGTGGTTGCCCTGCTCGCTTAATAAATAAACTGCAGCTTGTCCAAAACGCAGCAGCTAGAGTTCTTACTAGAACCAGGAAGTATGACCATATTAGCCCGGTTCTGTCAACACTGCACTGGCTCCCTATTAAACATCGTATACATTTTAAAATCTTGCTGATTACTTACAAAGCACTAAATGGTTTAGCTCCCCAGTACTTGAGCGAGCTCTTAACGCATTATACTCCATCACGTCTATTGCGGTCTCAAAATTCTGGCCAGTTGATAATACCTAGAATATCAAAATCAACTGCAGGCAGTCGATCCTTTTCCTATTTAGCACCTAAACTCTGGAACAGTCTTCCTAGCATTGTTCGGGAAACAGACACACTCTTAAATCCAGACTAGTCCAGACCAGATGGTGGACCTGCGCCTGGACATGACGACCATATCCCTGAAGTGTCTGTAGAGACCGTGTCAATTAAACTCCCCCCTGTAAATGCCGCATCGACACGACATCCTCATTAAACCCGTCCCCGGCGTGACGACTCCAATCTTTCGAATAATCCTACGAATATCTATTGATCTAATATGACTTCTGACCTGTAATGTTGCCATAATCATACACTATTTGTTCGTCGGCCAGAGGAGAACTGGCACCCCGACTGAGCCTGGTTTCTCCCAAGGTTTTTTTTTCTCCATTCTGGCCCTGAAGGAGTTTTGGTTCCTTGCCACCATCGCCTTTGGCTTTTGGCTTGCTCAGTTGGGGACACTCAAATTTCAACTATATTACTGATCTGCCCGCATTGACACTATATGATAATTGAAATGAGCTGGATAACATCACCGTTTTCACCAGAGTGGCTGTACAGCCGAATCAAATTCCTTTGCATTATTTTCCTGTTACCACTGTGAAGCTGCTTTGAAACAATTGCCATTGTAAAAAGCGCTATATAAATAAAGGTGATTTTGTTTTTTTTTGTTTTTTGAAGCTAGGAACAAGTCTGAACCATTACATCTGAGGCCTACAAACTGAAGCTTAGAAAATGGAATCCTTATTGCTTATTCCAAGGTTACTGTGATTTGTGGGTTAAAATTATAATTCCAGAAATGAGCCAAAGGCAAACATGACAACTCACCCACAGTAGTGACAGGAGTCTGGGAAGTGTAATGTGCAGGACCACCTGTGGCAGGATAAGCATTGCCTCCTGGGTAAGGATAACCTGGGTAACCACTGAAGCAGACATAAATCATTACATAACCGATTAATCACACTCTTTAATTACAACACAGCCTTTTAAACCATGTGTTTTCGTATCATGAGTGTTGGAGAATATATTAACATCTTTAACAGGTTTATTATATATTGTTCAGGCTGTTGCATGTGATATTTGGTCAGACTGAATCATTACCATGGGTTTGGGTTGGGCCCGTAGGGAGATACTGCTGGCATTCCTGGCATATAGGACTCTGGAAGGAGGAGGAGGACACAAAACAAATACTTTAATATGCGCTGCCGGTGCAGGGAGACATCTGCTGTTTAAAACAGGAATTACTTTGAAAAATGGGAATGGTTAATTGATCATGTGTAGCTTATTTCATATTCATATATGAACAATCTGAGCCGAAAAATGAAATCACAAGAAAGTCTACATTTTCAGTGCCCAAATTATATCGATATTGCAATTATAAAACATACATTACGTTTTCCTCATAACAGATTAAAGTATCTATGTTTTACCACCATGCATCCTGTAAGGATATATCTCTAGGTCAAAACCCAAAAAAATATATATAAATTATATTTTGCAAAAATATTTTAGTACCATTAAGATTTTTCGCTGTGCCATTATTTATATTTATAAATTATATATATATATTTTTTTTTATTCAGTTTATATATTTATTTTATTCAATTCAGTACAACAAATACTGTAGTGTTGTGTACTAGTTATTGTTATTAATAAAAAACGAATAATTATTTTAGTAATTGAAATAAAGCTGAAATAAAATAAAATGTAAATATTAGATGAAAAAAAAATTTAACTTAAACTTAAACTCAATTAAAAATGCTGCCTTGGCAACTAACTGAAATAAATATGTTTAAGTTAAAGTAGAGAAATTACTCAAACTAAAATCAAAATAAATTTAAAGCTAAATCAAAATCAAAATAAATTTAAAGATAAATATAAAATATAAAAATAAAAGCTAATTCAAAATATGAATAAATACTAGTATATAAGAAATAATAAAATAACACTGATGTATACTTTACAATTTTATAGTACAAATGTACTTAATTTCTAAACGTACAAAATCTATATAGTATATACATTTTCTTTTCTTTTTTTTATTTACAACTGTCCATATCACTTGGAAAATGTTTTGTTTTGTTTTCTGAGATTCACTCATAAACACACGATTTGAAGAGATGGAAATGCGTGCTTACGGTTCGGGGGTCCGGCTGCTTGGAAGGCCTGGTAAGGAGGTTGTGTGGTGGGTCTGGAGAAAACCGGTGGCTCCTCACCAAACACCACAATCATGACCTGGATAAGCCCGTATAGATCTGACTGAGGCTAATGGGCCAGGAGAAAGTTATATAAAAGTTTAGTGAGAGGTTTGACATGTTCCAGGTTGCAAATTTTCATGAAAACAAAGACATGCCATTGATATTAGAATGAATAATTTTGTGCAATGGATCGAGTCGTACATGCTTCCACTCGTGCAGGTAGGGCAGGTAGATCTTGCCGTTGGCATCAATGTGTTTGCCGGTCTTGATCATCATCGCACTGGTGGGCTTCACAAAACAAATAGGAGGATTGTAGGGATACGTATCCAATAGCCACAAGCACACGGGGATATTGTACACATTCCCTGAGACAGGAAAACCAGTATAGTTATAAATGTTATAATGTTGCCTTCATGTTTACACCATAAACAATCCTCTAACCCACCTCTATAA
The DNA here is from genome assembly GCA_039654105.1 of Coreius guichenoti. Lineage (NCBI taxonomy): Eukaryota > Metazoa > Chordata > Actinopteri > Cypriniformes > Gobionidae > Coreius > Coreius guichenoti. The sequence goes on from CM077191.1 coordinate 25,732,737, forward strand.
CTAACTGGTACCGTTCCTGTGAGGCTCATCAAGTCTCTGGATGATCCGTCATTAAACACTGTGAAAGAAACATCAGTTACTCATGAAAAACTACATGAGATCTACAAAGAGCAGATAGGATGAGAGAATCTTACCGTACGCATCCATAACGGGTTTGAGGTCTTTGTACTGAGAGATGACGTTTGTTATCTCTCGGACAGTCAGATCTCTGTACTTGTATTGCTGAATATAAAAACAAAAAAAAAAAAATACACTAATATAAATAACCCAACAATCTGATTAACAAATTATTGTCTCCATTATAAAGTCTTATCACAATGAATTGTATGAAAATACATTGAATCAACATGACATATCAAACTATTTAAATGTGTATTCAATAATGATATGTTAAGCATCATATACACTGATCAGGCATAACATTATGACCTAATATTGTGTTGGTCCCCCTTTTGCTGCCAAAACAGCCCTGACCCGTCGAGGCATGGACTCCACTAGACCCCTGAAGGTGTGCTGTGGTATCTGGCACCAAGATGTTAGCAGCAGATCCTTTAAGTCCTGTAAGTTGCGAGGTAAGGCCTACATGGATCGGACTTGTTTGTTCAGCACATCCCACAGATGCTCGAATGGATTGAGATCTGGGGAATTCGGAGGCCAAGTTAACACCTCAAACTTGTTGTGCTCCTCAAACCATTCCTGAACCATTTTTGCTTTGTGGCAGGGCGCATTATCCTGCTGAAAGAGGCCACAGCCACCAGGGAATACCGTTTCCATGAAAGGGTGTACATGGTCTGCAACAATGCTTAGGTAGGTGGTACGTGTCAAAGTTACATCCACATGGATGGCAGGACCCAAGGTTTCCCAGCAGAACATTGCCCAACGCATCACACTGCCTCGGCCAGCTTGCCTTCTTCCCATAGTGCATCCTGGTGCCATGTGTTCCCCAGGTAAGCGACGCACACGCACACGGCCATCCACGTGATGTAAAAGAAATCGTGATTCATCAGACCAGGCCACCTTCTTCCATTGCTCCTTAGTCCAGTTCTGATGCTCACGTGCCCACTGTTGGCGCTTTCGGTGGTGGACAGGGGTCAGCATGGGCACCCTGACTGGTCTGCAGCTATGCAGCCACATACGCAACAAATTGCGATGCACTGTGTATTCTGACACCTTTCTATCACAACCAGCATTAACTTCTTGAGCAATTTGAGCTACAGTAGCTCATCTGTTTGATCGGACCACACAGGCCAGCCTTCGCTCCCCACGACCCTGACCCTGTCGCCGGTTCACCACTGTTCCTTCCTTGGACCACTTTTGATAGATACTGACCACTGCAGACCGGGAACACCCAATAAGAGCTGCAGTTTTGGAGATGCTCTGACTCAGTCGTCTAGCCATGACAATTTGGCCCATGTCCATCTCGCTTAAATCCTTACGCTTGCCCATTTTTCCTGCTTCTAACACATCAACTTTGAGGACAAAATGTTCACTTGCTGCCTAATATATCCCACCCACTAACAGGTGCCGTGATGAAGAGATAATCAGTGTTATTCACTTCACCTGTCAGTGGTCATAATGTTATGCCTGATCGGTGTATGTAATAACGTTTGCTAATGTTATTCATTTAAGTTATGATAAAATATTAATATAACCATTTTGACTTTAAAAAGGTAAAACAACATATGAAACCAATACGTTAACTATTTTAGTACATCTTTTATATAAATAACCTGTCTAATACAGTAGATAAACTGAACTTTGAAAGTTTGAAAGTGGGTCTTGGCATAACTGAGATAAATACGTTTAAGTTGAAGTACTAAAATTACTCAAACTAAAACTGAAATAAAAATAAAGCTAAATAGAAATATAAAAAACAATGACAAAACACACATAACAAAATTATTATGACTAATTAAAATAACTATTACTAAAACTTAAAATGAAAACTGAAAATATAACATTAAAAGCTATTTCAAAATATTAATAAACATTATTATTGTATATTATTAATCTTAAAATAAAGCACTGATGTATACAAACGTACATTAACGAAAATGAGAAAATCTGCAAAATAAAAATCTTGATGCTAGGCTGCAACAACTAATCGATAAAATCGATAATAATCGATAATGAAAATCATCGACAACGAATCTCATTATCGATTAGTCGGGTCTGCTCTCTGTACGCAAAGCTTCCACCAGTCGCACCAAATTACAGCACTGAATAACGCGTTTATGTGGACAAAATTAATCTAAAAATAGTGGAGTGGAGTGGAAACAGAGAGCGAGCTGCTGCGGGAAAGGTACATGATCCAAGCGCCCAAAATATGAGAATTCTGTATTTTAAGCTTCAAGCGAATGCATTAGTGTTTAACATACCCGGTCATGCGCTTTGGTGCCTGTGCGTCCTCAGCGCAAAACATTCATTTTACAGGTTATATCCACTGATATATATAGATATATACACTGTATATATATACACTGACATAAACAGTGGTTATATCCTTATCTGTAAATGTTACTTATTCACGCGAGTATTTCTATTTTGCATGAAAGCGCGTCTTGACGGCTTCAAACTTCACTGGACGAGCGCCGGTGCGGCGGGCGCGCGCATGCGCATCAAACAGACAGAACGCAGTGGAGAGGGAGACTATTCAGCGCAAAAACACTCATTTAGCTGAAATATCTGCTTTAGGACGCTAAATTTAGGTTTAAAAGTCAACATGTAATTCACGTATTTTATGAGAGTAGTAACTGTAAAGGGATAACAGCGTGTAATTGAATATAAATGCAAGACGTTTCTACAGGATAAAGAAATTACAGTAACAGGTTACTTTGTCCATAGCGAGTGTGTGTGTGTGTGTGTGTGTTCCTGCAGAACATTATCGATTATCAAAATAATCGTTAGTTGCAGCCCTAATGCTAAGATTCATTTTCTTTATCTTTTCTTATTTCAAAACGGTCTCCATTATAAAGCCTTATCACAATGAATTGTGTGAAAATATATTTAATCAAGATGACATACTAAATGTGCATTCAACAATTAACTGTTACGTGTAAACATTTTGGTTACACTTTATTCCATAGTGTCATTTTTACAGTGCAATTATATATTTAAGTACTGAGTAATATTAATTAACTACATGTTCTTACTATAGGGTTAGGGTTTGGTTTAGGGTTAGTTGCATGTAATTATACATAATTTACTGTTATTACTATGGTAAGTACATGTAACATATGCAACAAGGACACTGTAAAATAAAGTGTCACCGCATGTTTTTTTACTAATGTTATTAAAGTTATTTTAAAAAATATAACATAACCATTTTGACTTTTAAAAAACACACAAATCCAGTATGACAACTATTTCAGTACATCTTACATAAATACAGACAAATAGCCTGCCTAATACAGTCGAAATGATATTATTTTACATTTTAATACAATAAATATCAAATGCCCATCATAATCTTCCCTATTAAATTTAAGTAACTATTCAAATGAGAGATTACAGACCAAAAGGCACAATACAAACCTTCAGCATCTTTTTCAGAGCTCCTTCGTTGACAACAGCCATGATTTACTATACAAATATAAAAAAAACCACGCTAAACTCCTGAGAAAAAAAGAATAGATTTGTGAAATATATGAATGTGTCTCAGCTCAGGCCAAAACACTCTAACAAACCCTAAACACTCGTCTTAACGCCTGCTGTGTGACACAAACACACTCTAAACACCTTAAAAGCTCATTAATATAGTCTGAATTATAGCTATTTAAAGAGACCTCAATAAATATAAGTAAAGTCGACGAGTGTTCATCTCGAGGAAGATAAACAAGACGAACGATGCGAGCGTCAATACAGTGAGAGAGTTTCACTTCCGGTGGGAGTTGGATTTTTCAAAATAAAAGTCTGACAAGTAGTTTCTGTTTATGATAATAAATGACAAACATATCCAATTAATTAATAATTTATTATATACATTAAAAATAATATAATGCGTATGCTCTATTTCATAGACTTTAATTTGTCATTTTCCTAGTTTAGGTTGGTTCACAGTTTTTAAATGTACATTCCACTGCCGTATGTTTAAACCTTCACAGACAAAACCAGCACTTGATAACACTTGATTCATTTAAAATTCATTTTTTTCCATGTTTTTCATGTTTGTTTGTTTTTATTATATTTTATTCATATGTTATGCTATGTCTTCGTAAGTGGACACCAGGACTAAGTTGTTTAAAAAATAAAATGACATGAAATTACATGTATAGGCAAAAACAATGGGATTTTTTTTCATTCACCAATCAATTTTTAGGTTTCAGGATTTTTTATAACCAAACTTTGTTTAAAGATGATTCTCAACAATGTTATGAGAGATATAACAGAATGAATTGATAAACCATTTTACTTTATGCAATATGTGGGTAAAATGGCCATGGGTTTTCCCATTCAATGCAATGTATCCACTGTCTCTAATTTGCATATTAATGTGTTCTTGGAGCAACCGAAGTGTAATAATGGGAGTAATAGTTGGCAACATTTTCACAATAATATCTAATATTTTATAGGAACATTGATACGTAATTTATTTCCCTATTCACTTCTTGTGTCTCCCAAAATGCCTTATAAACATGCTTTTCCCGGTGGCCTCTATTGAGGACATGTATGAAATCAATGCCTTATTTTGTAACAAAAAGTCATATTTTTATTAGAAACCCCATAACATTTTCCTGAGATGTTGATTTATGTCAAACAATTTGAAAAGTAGTCAGATTTAAATTATAATTACAAAATATTATCATATTTCATAAGAGTGCTAAATTGATCATTCAGTCATTTTTAAAGACCAAGGAGAAGTTGTTATCAAGGTGAAACCTCAAAACAAATGGTATCTCTGAAAAGCCCTGAATGTGCTCTTTACAGGACATCCAGACTTAAAACTGTGACATGTATGGTGTCAGAGAAATTCATTAAAATATAATGCCCTCGTACTTAGACAGTGGCGCCCAGGAGGATAAAACTTCATGTTCATAAAATGTGAGTGAATATGTAGTGATGTCTAATTATAATATCTGCTCATTTACATATCTGAGTAGGTGTTTTTGATATAATACAGGTCAAAATATGAAATGAAAAACATTTTAATGAGCATGAGCATCACTAGGGAAACACTGCATCATAAACGTGACTTGTGTAGGGTATTTACAGAAAATCTACATGACATTTATTCATACTGCTCAAATTTAACATTCATTATTATTTTATACAAAAGTTATATATACAAATCATATTGCAAAGACATTTAGCAAACTAACAGATGGTTTCATTATGTTCGGAGAAAGGAAGGTCGTCCTCTCTATCCAGTGTCACATGTGAGAATTCCTCAAGTGAGTGAACTTTCTGAGCAGAACATGCTGTAAATAAACAAGAATTGTCATTTTACCAAAATATCCACACACATACAAATGTATCCTGCTATAAGAGTGCAAAATAATAAAGTAAAAATACAGATGCAAGAAAAAGTTTGTGAACCGTTTGTAGAATCTGTGAAAATATAAATAAAAATAAGAGAGATTATACAAAATGCATCATATTTTTTATTTTGTGCTGTCCTGAATAAGATATTTTACATAAAAGATGTTTACATATAGTCCACAAGACAGAAAAATAGACCCTGTTAAAATGTTTATGAACCATTGATTTTTAATACTGTGTCGTTCCCTGGATGATCCGCGGCTATTAATGCATCATGTTTCCTTCTGGAGCATCAGTGAATGTTTCAACCTTTTTTAATAGTTGTGTTTGAGTCCCTCAGCTGTCCTCAGTGTGAAAAGATGGATCTCAAAATCATACAGTCACTGCTGGAAAGGGTTCGAATATGCAAAAGATGCTGGAAAACTGAAGAATTTGCAGGACCTGGAGGATTTTTCTGAAGGACGTTGGACAGTTTAACTACTCAGGACAAACAAGGGACTCGAAAATAACCATCACAAAACACAAAAACAGCCGTGGATCATCACGACACACAGTATTAGGAAATCAAGGGTACATAAACTTTTGAACGGGGTCATTTTTATAAATGCAGCTATTTCTTTGTCTTGTGGACTATATGTAAACATCTTTTATGTGAAATATCTTATTCAGGACAGTACTAAATAAAAAAATAACATGCATTTTGTATGATCTCTTTTATTTTGTTAAAATTATTCACATTTTCACAGATTCTGCAAGGGGTTCATATACTTGCAACTGTATATCACTTTGTCATCAAAATGGCATGTTTTTCTGTTGTTGTACACGTGTCATTGCACAATGATAATTTCCTTTTAATAAACCATAAAATCACATCAACCTTTGAACACTATCATATTTCAGAAAGCCTAAACCAGGCCTAAACTGCCTGCTTATCTGTTTCCCTGAAGCAATTAGGACATATTAAGAGATTCAGGAGTTAAACTGCTCTATACAGTGAAAAGTTTATAGGATGATGGGAATAAACAAGGAAACTATACTCACAATCTTCTGGGTCAAGACACATCAGCAGAGGAGGGACCTCGCTAAATACGGTCATCATGACCTGAATCAAGCCGTGCAAGTCACACTGCGGCTGTGAATAAACCCCCAAACAAACAGATGATTTCATTAGAAGAGAGAAAATTGTAAATAATTTGTATTGTGGAAGGCCAAAACCATTGTAGCATCTTCAAGCTGCAGTCTTACATGTCTCCACTCGTCCAGGTAAGGCATCAGGATCTCTCCGTTGCTGTTGACGTGTCTGCTGGTCACAACAACCATCTCACGGGTGGGTTTCAGATAGCAGACGGGTGCAGTGTGTGGATAACTTTCCTTTAGCCACAAACGCACTGGAATATTGTACCGATTCCCTAAAGCACAAAGTGTAGAAGTGTTTTGTTTGGTGCATAACACTTCATTGGTTTCTTGACTGTAAAACAACAGGGAAGTAAGTCCACTTACAGTATCTTTATGGTCTAACTTACCTTTAAAAAACACCTCAATAGTTCCAGTCAAACTCATCAAGTTCTTTGCTGTGCCATCATTAAAGACTGTGAGGAAATTACAAGAAAATGAAAAACTGAAAAAAGTTACAGAAATTCTTGATGTAAAAACATAAACATACACTCTTAAGTTCACTCTTTAGCTGGGGACACACTTAACGACTAGCTAAAACATTCTAAGGGCCTTATCATACACCCGGCACAATGTGACGCCAGGCACGACGCAAGTGTTTTTTGCTAGTTTCAGCCCGACACAGTTATCATTTTCACGTCCAGCGCCATGTTGTTTAATTAGCAAATGCTCTCACGCCCATCTGTTCGCCCATGGGCGTGCTGGTCTGAAAACGAGGTGTGTTCAGGCGCATTGTTGGTGCGTTGCTATTTTGAGGCAACTGAAAATGACTGCGCCATTGACCAACAAAAACCTGGTCTAAAGTCAATAGCGCAGTATTTTTTGTGTTATTTAAAGGGTGCGTTAGTAATATGCGCCTATAGCCGGGTGCACAACACGCATACACTCTGCTTATTACACACACAGGGACGCACAGCAGCACACAAACATTTTTAAATATTAAAAATAAAAGGATTCCTCTCTGGAGAAACGTTCAGTCTTTCCGCTCGCAAATTCCGCCATGTAAATAGCGAATCCGCCATGGCACGAGCGCAACTGGCTTTTAAAGGGAATGGGAGATGAGACTCTGATTGGTTTATTGCACATTAAGCCCAAACACACCCATGACTCATTAAGAGACTAGGTACAACCCTTTTGGACCATGTGCCTGGCACACCGACCATTTTTTCCGTTGTTAAACTAGCAATTCGGACACGCCCTAAGTGCACCTGTGCTTCAGACCATGCGCTCAGATGGTTAAAATATGGCCTTTAAAGATTGTTTCCATCGACTGGAACAGATTTTAGTCTTTGACTGTCAGAGAGGTGCACAAACCTAACGATCGAGTCAGTCCACACACAACACATTTTAATGATTGGGGAGTCACGACGGGACATTCTGCCAGCATTATGTAGGCTACCGAAACAAACATGGATGTCAACAGACAGCAGCCACTATGCAATTATATTTTATTCTGTGATAATTCTGCGCTGGCAAAGCTTTTACTTACACTCTCGGGGGAAAAAAAGGTATTATGCAATGTATACTGAAGTTAAACAGAATATGTAAACTTCTAGAGTTTAAAGCCAGTTTCCAAACGCTCACAGATATTTTGTGAGAATGCTATACAAATAAACTGAGTTGAATTGCTCACCAAATCTCTCCAGAACTGGCTCAAGAAACCGATGCTGAGACAAAACCGTAGAGATCTCTGACAGCACCTTTCTCCTGTGATCATATGTCTGAAAACACATCCACATACATTTCTTTAGTATGTACGCAATGCCGTATTTGTAAGTAACAAAACCTCTAAGTTGTTCCACACCTGTGTGAATTTCTTTCTTCTGCTGAACACAGTACTTACATAGCATGGAAATAAAATACTATGGAAGTCAATATGGTTTGGTTACCCACGTTCTTCAAAATATCTTCTTCTGTGTTCAGCAGAAAAAAAGAAATTCATACAGGTTTGGAACAACTTAAGGGTGAGTAAATGATGCCAGAATTTTCATTTTTGGGTGAACTATCCCTTTAAGAAAGACAAATTGTGAGACATTTACATAAGAAATTCTCAAAGTTTTACCTTGGGTAATATCCTCCTTAGATCACGGACTGGTGTTATCGTCATGACTTCAAATTAAATACAAATTGACACAAGTAGTGCTGTTTAGCTCCTGAAGATCTTAGTGTTTTTCACAACAGGAAGTTTATGACATTTATAAGAGTGCTCCCTTCAGCTCAATAAACCATGTTATTATCAGAAACAGCCAATAGCAGAGCAGTTTTAGGAAGATTTATGCAAACTGGGATGAACTGTGATCTACAAACTAAAGGTCATTCAGAACAAATAAACTGCACATAAACATGTATCTGTGTGACAACAAAAGCTTTTTAGGTGCTACAACAGACATCACAAGGAAGGAAACATTCATTCATGTCAATGATTGATGTACAGCCACACTAACACACACTGATAAGCCAAACCTGTTGTCTTAAAGTTCTATATATACTATATAGTTCTATATACAATTATCTATAATCATGTGTTAAAGAAGTATTAAAAATGTTAAAAAAGTATTTTACGAGGTGTCTAATTCGTATGACCTCACTCGTATGATTTGTTTAGACCCCAGTGACAGATAGTTTAGGGCCGTGGTTAGGGGTGGTCTTTCCTGGTCAATTTTTTGGAAAAAAAAAAGGTGATTAAACATTTCCAGAATGTCTGACTCGTGTAGATGTGAAACTTTGGCACCTCAGTCTTTAGCTGTGAAGTAATAACTTGACTAGTGACAAAAGATCATAGTACATTAGTGTCTGTCAGCAGTGTGTGAGGAGCTAACTGGTTTGCTGTTAGTAAGTTATCAATGGTGTATATACACTATATTGCCAAAAGTATTGGGACACACTCCTCCAAATCATTGAATTCAGGTGTTTCAATCACTTCCATGGCCACAGGTGTATAAAATCAAGCACCTAGGCATGCAGACTGCATCTACAAACATTTGTGAAAGAATGGGTCGCTCTCAGGAGCTCAGTGAATTCAAGCGCGGTACCGTGATAGGTTGCCACCTGTGCAATAAGTCCATTCGTAAAATTTCATCACTACTAAATATTCCACGGTCAACTGTTAGTGGTATTATAACAAAGTGGAAGCAATTGGGAACAACAGCAACTCAGCCATGAAGTGGTGGGCCACGTAAAATCACAAAGTGGGATCAGCACATGCTGAGGCGCACTGTGTGCAGAAGTCGCCAACTTTCTGCAGAGTCAATAGCTACAGACCTCCAAACTTCGTGTTGCCTTCAGATTAGCTCAAGAACAGTGTGTAGAGAGCTTCATGGAATGGGTTTCCATGGCCGAGCAGCTGCATCCAAGCCTTACATCACCAAGTGCAATGCAAAGCGTCTGATGCAGTGGTGTAAAGCACGCCGCCACTGGACTCTAGAGCAGTGGAGACGTGTTCTCTGGAGTGACAAATCACGCTTCTCTGTCTGGCAATCCGATGGACGAATCTGGGTTTAGCGGTTGCCTGGAGAACGGTACTTGCCTGACTGCATTGTGCCAAGTGTAAAGTTTGGTGGAGGGGGGATTATGGTGTGGGGTTGTTTTTCAGGCGTCCCAAAACTTTTGGCAATATAGTGCCCTCCACTAATATTGGCACCCTTGGTAAATATGAGCAAAGGCGGCTGTGAAAATAAATCTGCATTGTTTATCCTTTTGATCTTTCATTCAAAAAATTCACAAAATTCTATCCTTTCATTGAAGTAAAACAACTGATAGTGGTTGGCCACAATTAATGGCACCCAATTATTGAAACCTCCTTTTGCCAAGATAACAGCTCTGAGTCTTCTCCTATAATGCCTGATGAGTTTGGAGAACACCTGACAAGAGATCAGAGACCATTCCTCCATACAGAATCCCTCCAGATCCTTCAGATTCCCAGATCCATGTTGGTGCTTCTTCTCTTCAGTTCACCCCACTCAGTTTCTATAGGGTTCAGTTCAGGGAACTGGGACGACCATGGTAGAAGCTTCATTTTGTGCTCAGTGACACAATTGTGTGTTGATTTTGATGTTTGTTTTGGATTGTTGTCCTGATGGAAGATCCAACCACGGCCCATTATAAGATTTCTAGCAGAAGCGTCAGGTTTTGATTTTTTTATCTGCTGGTTTTGCTTGAATCCATGATACCATGTATCTGAACGAGATGTCCAGGACTTCCAGCAAAAAAAATAGGCCCACAACACTAAAGATCCAGCGGTCTTTTTAACCGTGGGCATGGGGTACTTTTTATCCCTGTTTGCACCAAAGCCATTTGGTGGGTTTGCTGCCAAAAAGCTCTTTTTTAGTTTCATCTGACCATAGAATCTAGTCCCGTTTGAAGTTCCAATCGTGTCTGACAACTGAATATGCTTTTTCTTGAAACCATCTTTCTGACCCCCTAATCTCTGCAATTCTCCATCTGTGATCCTTGGAGAGTCTTTGTCCACTCAAACTCTCCTCCTCGCCGTGCATTAAGACAACATAGACACGTCCTCTTCCAGGCAGATTCATAACATCTTTAGTTGATTGGAACTTCTTAATTATTGCCCTGGTGGTGGAAATGGGGATTTTCAATGCTTTAGCTATTTTCCTACAGCCACTTTCTATTTTGTGAAGCTCAAAAATCTTTTGCTGCACATCAGAACTATATTCTTTGGTTTGGGAATTTGACCTTTGTGTTTCCTCATATTTATACTCCTGTGGAACAGGAAGTCATGGACAACTTCATGTTCCTAGTCACCTTGGTGTGCTAAAAAAAATGTAAATATGAATGGGAATATACTTCAGAGATATTTTACTCATAAGAATTTCAAGGTGTGCCAATAATTGTGGCCAACATACATTGGAGAAAAACATTTATTTCATAATGAGATTTTCCCCCCACTTTCAATTGTTTTACTTCAAGGAAAGGTTAGAAGTGTGTGAATTTTTTGAATGAAAGATCAAAAGGATATACAATGCAGATTTATTTTTACAGCTGCCTTTGCTCATATTTACCAAGGGTGCCAATATTAGTGGAGGGCACTGTACATATACACACTACCGGTTAAAAATTAAGATTTTTAATGGTTTTGAAAGGAGTCTCTATGCTCATCAAGGCTGAATTTATTTTAATCAAAAATAACGTAAAAATAGTAATATACTGAAATGTTAATACAAATTAAAATGTAATTTATTCTCTCTTAATTCTTAAAAAAAATTAAAGAAATTAAAGAAATTAATACTTGTATTAGACAAGGTTGTATCAATGGTTTAGGCTGTTGGTGGTGTAATGGTGTGTTGGATATTTTCTTGGCACACTTTGGGCCCCTTAGTACCAATTGAACATTGTTTAAATGCCAACACCGTCCTGAGTATTGTTGCTAACCATGTCCATCCCTTTATGACCACAGTGTACCTTTTACCTAATAAAGTAGAAAGTGAGTGTGTAATATATTTATATATAAACTATATTGCCAAAAGTATTGGGACAACCCGAATCACGCTTCTCTGTCTGGCAATCCGATGGACGAGTCTGGGTTTGGCGGTTACCAGGAGAATGGTACTTGCCTGACTGCACTGTGCCAAGTGTAAAGTTTGGTGAAGGGGGGATTATGGTGTGGGTTTGTTTTTCAGGAGTTGGGCTTGGCTCCTTAGTTCCAGTGAAAGGAACTCTTAATGCTTCAGCATACCAAAACATTTTGGACAATTTCATGCTCCCAACTTTGTGGCCCCTTCCTGTTCCAACATGACTGCGCACCAGTGCACAAAGCAAAGTCCATAAAGACATGGATGAGCGAGTTTGGTGTGGGGGAACTTGACTGGCTTGCACAGAGTCCTGACCTCAACCCGATAGAACACCTTTGGGATGAATTAGAGCGGAGACTGTGAACCAGGCCTTCTTGTCCAACATCAGTGCCTGACCTCACAAATGCGCTTCTAGAAGAATGGCCAAAAATTCCCATAAACACACTCCTAAACCTTGTGGAAAGCCTTCCAATAAGAGTTGAAGCTGTTATAGCTGCAAAGGGTGGGCCAACTCCATATTAAACCCTACGGATTAAGAATGGGATGTCATTAAAGTTCAAGTGCATGTAAAGGCAGGCGTCCCAAAACTTTTGGCAATATAGTGTATATATATATATATATATATATATATATATATACACACACACTACATATCTACATTGTAAATTTTTTATATCAGTATGTTTATTTAGGTTATTGTTGCAAAATGTTTTAAATTTCATAAGATTTCCAAGGATAGAATTCCAAAACAAACAAAAGCTTCTTCAAACAACTCAACAGTTTTTATTTTTGAAAATTCAGTCAGCCTTTTTAATTTACTAATGGTAACGTTCGTTCGTAACATACACATATACCAGCACACATAACTAATGCTTCCGTTTTGATTTCCACAAAGCCCTATTCACAAACGTTATGTTAAAACAACCTGCACGTTAAGCAAAAACGTCTCCCTCCAGATTATTTTGTACATAGTTTCAACTCTTTTCGACACATTCTCTCTAACCGATATATGCTTTCTGTGAGGTGCAACTGAGGGGCGGGGGTCATGGGATGAGGTCACTAGTGTCCAGTCTTTTTCATCGGAGCTGAGGAAGGTTTTTGTGTGACGTTGAGGTCATGAGACGTGCCAAGTCCATATAAGACCAGTGTTGAGACTTCAAGAACAATAATTTAGCAGAAATCCACAGAGTTGCCCAGCATGAGCACACTGGGGTTACAAATAAAGAACATAAACGAGTAAGTCATTAGTGGTGTTTATCAGGCAGACGTGGACAACCAGAGAGGTCACCCGGGTGGTCAACGCAAGACTCCTTCCTGTTTCAAATGTTCATTACGCAGGAGGCCTTGCTCGCTTTTCTTTAACAGTCGCTTTCAGATGAGACAGTACGTCTTTCCTCTCTGGTCCAGTCTGCCGCACGGAACCATGGGTCAACTTCTCCCAACACACGCCAGTCAGCTGGGGACGAGAAAACAGAAGTGTAGATATTGGGAAATCAAATTAAAAACATGCCATTGTCATATTTCACCCCAAAGTCAAAAGAAAAATTATGGTTTTTATATTAAGAAACTGAAGCATTTTTGTACCATTAAAAATTGTTTCATCATGACATTTGTTTTTCACAAAATTTCACTGCCAATTCTCATTACTTTAATGCCAAAAAATACCATAATGTGTCTTGACTTTTACTTTTTACTTTTTTTCTAGAACTGCAATACATTAACTAAATTATTTATTAATTTTAAGGAAAAAAAAATATACAATGTTTTTGTTTTTCTTTTAAATTAATAAATTAAAAGGCAGACAACAAACACTATTATGAAAAAAAGACCAAAAAAATACTACTGTGTGTATACACTTTACAATTTGAATATTCCATATATAATTTTTAGGGTAGCTTTTAATTGAACATTTGTATCAATTTTATAGTGTTTTATTTTGAATTGTTTTGATTGCACATTCTTTTTCTCTTTTGTTTATTATTTTATATGGTGTATTTTGTTGTTCTATTTGTTTCTGTAAAGCGCTTTGAGATGTACATTTAAAGGCGCTATAAAAAATGTATTTATTTATTTATTTATTATATATATATATATATATATATATATATATATATATATATATATATATATATATATATATACACTCACCTAAAGGATTATTAGGAACACCTGTTCAATTTCTCATTAATGCAATTATCTAATCAACCAATCACATGGCAGTTGCTTCAATGCATTTAGGGGTGTGGTCCTGGTCAAGACAATCTCCTGAACTCCAAACTGAATGTCAGAATGGGAAAGAAAGGTGATTTAAGCAATTTTGAGCGTGGCATGGTTGTTGGTGCCAGACGGGCCGGTCTGAGTATTTCACAATCTGCTCAGTTACTGGGATTTTCACGCACAACCATTTCTAGAGTTTACAAAGAATGGTGTGAAAAGGGAAAAACATCCAGTATGCGGCAGTCCTGTGGGCGAAAATGCCTTGTTGATGCTAGAGGTCAGAGGAGAATGGGCCGACTGATTCAAGCTGATAGAAGAGCAACTTTGACTGAAATAACGTATGCAGCAAAGCATTTGTGAAGCCACAACACGCACAACCTTGAGGCGGATGGGCTACAACAGCAGAAGACCCCACCGGGTACCACTCATCTCCACTACAAATAGGAAAAAGAGGCTACGATTTGCACGAGCTCACCAAAATTGGACAGTTGAAGACTGGAAAAATGTTGCCTGGTCTGATGAGTCTCGATTTCTGTTGAGACATTCAGATGGTAGAGTCAGAATTTGGCGTAAACAGAATGAGAACATGGATCCATCATGCCTTGTTACCACTGTGCAGGCTGGTGGTGGTGGTGTAATGGTGTGGGGGATGTTTTCTTGGCACACTTTAGGCCCCTTAGTGCCAATTGGGCATCGTTTAAATGCCACGGCCTACCTGAGCATTGTTTCTGACCATGTCCATCCCTTTATGACCACCATGTACCCATCCTCTGATGGCTACTTCCAGCAGGATAACGCACCATGTCACAAAGCTCGAATCATTTCAAATTGGTTTCTTGAACATGACAATGAGTTCACTGTACTAAAATGGCCCCCACAGTCACCAGATCTCAACCCAATAGAGCATCTTTGGGATGTGGTGGAACGGGAGCTTCGTGCCCTGGATGTGCATCCCACAAATCTCCATCAACTGCAAGATGCTATCCTATCAATATGGGCCAACATTTCTAAAGAATGCTTTCAGCACCTTGTTGAATCAATGCCACGTAGAATTAAGGCAGTTCTGAAGGCGAAAGGGGGTCAAACACAGTATTAGTATGGTGTTCCTAATAATCCTTTAGGTGAGTGTATATATATATATATATATATATACACATACACACAGATATATACATTTAGAAATTAAAAAAAGTTTGGGTCAGATCTGTTTATAAAAGTAACAAATTATTGAGCATGGACACATTAAATTAATCAAAGTGACAGTAAAGACATTTATAATGTTGCAAAAGATTTCCATTTCAAATAAATTCTGTGCTTTTAAACATTCTATTCATCATGTATTGCAGTTTCCACAAAAATATTAAGCAGCACAACTTTAGACACAATGACAGAAACCAATATGTTATGCAGTTGCTTCACTATCTTTTACATGGTCTGTTTATTATGTCTTAACATTAGGCATGTCATTATGTGTATTTAAGCACCTTAATCACGACACGACGCAGCGGCAGCTCATGCAGTCCTGTCCACTCTCATCCGGTGGGTTCAGCTTCCTCATTTTGTGTTGACGGATCTCTCGTACGAGCGTGTAAAACGCGTCCTCCACACCCTGCAGAGATGTTAACCACACTTACGATGAGAAAAGCCAGGCCTCAATGCTGATGCTACCAAGAGATTTCAAGAGCAGTGACTGATCAGAAACTAACACATCCCAAAAATGAGTAACAAACGTGACATCACCAAAATAATGACAGATCTGAATAACTACATGGAAACCTGCAACTAGTAATGAAACAGTGACACCCTAGAGTAAAGTGTGGTCTTGGTCTTTTCCTTGCAGTTCTCGTCAAATGAGCATAACACAAAGCGGCAGTGAGTCATTCCCTGCAGTGTTATACAACACACCCTGTGTATGTGTGTGTGTGTGTGTGTGTGTGTGTGTGTGTAGGTGGCCATAAGGAGAATTACAGCAGTAAATACTGTAAATCCAAAGAATCTCCCAGAACCATAAAACCCTTTCGACTGATTCTAAAAAATTCTGTCCTTAAAACTACAAATCTTCAAAAAGATAGAATCAGCAGTGGGTTATTTTTCTATTTTGAGGCAGGATTATTCAATTTAACTAAAACTATATAAGAAATGTTACTTAAAAATAAAATAAATGTTAACTGAAATAAAATAAAATAAAATACATATACTGTACATAAAAATAAAACTTATAATAACAAAAATAATTAAAATAATTAAAAATAATAACAATTTATATATATACACCGATCAGGCATAACATTATGACCACTGACAGGTGAAGTGAATAACACTGATTATCTCTTCATCACGGCACCTGTTAGTGGGTGGGATATATTATGCAGCAAGTGAACATTTTGTCCTCAAAGTTGATGTTGATGTGAAAAATGGGCAAGCGTAAGGATTTGAGCGAGTTTGACAAGGGCCAAATTGTGATGGCTAGACAAATTGTGATGGCTAGACGACTGGGTCAGAGCATCTCCAAAACTGCAGCTCTTGTGGGGTGTTCCCGGTCTACAGTGGTCAGTATCTATCAAAAGTGGTCCAAGGAAGGAACAGTGGTGAACCGGCGACAGGGTCATGGGCGGCCGAGGCTCATTGATGCACGTGGGGAGCGAAGGCTGGCCCGTGTGGTCCGATCAAACAGACGAGCTACTGTAGCTCAAATTACTCAAGAAGTTAATGCTGGTTGTGATAGAAAGGTGTCAGAATACACAGTGCATCGCAGTTTGTTGTGTATGGGGCTGCATAGCCGCAGACCAGTCAGGGTGCCCATGCTGACCCCTGTCCACCGCCGAAAGCGTCAACAGTGGGCACGTGAGCATCAGAACTGGACCAGCAATGGAAGAAGGTGGCCTGGTCTGATAAATCACGTTTTCTTTTACATCACATGGATGGCCGGGTGCGTGTGCATCGCTTACCTGAGGAACACATGGCACCAGGATGCACTATGGGAAGAAGGCAAGCCAGCGGAGGCAGTGTGATGCTTTGGGCAATGTTCTGCTGGGAAAACTTGGGTCCTGCCATTCATGTGGATGTTACTTTGACACGTACCACCTACCTAAGCATTGTTGTAGACCATGTACACCCTTTCATGGAAACAGTATTCCCTGGTGGCTTTGGCCTCTTTCAGCAGGATAATGCGCCCTGCCACAAAGCAAAAATGGTTCAGGAATGGTTTGAGGAGCATGAGTTTGAGGTTCCCCAGATCTCAAACCAATGGAGCATCTGTGGGATGTGCTGAACAAACAAGTCCGATCCATGGAGGCCCCACCTCGCAACTTACAGGACTTAAAGGATCTGCTGCTAACATCTTGGTGCCAGGTACCACAGCACACCTTCAGGGGTCTAGCGGAGTCCATGCCTCAACGGGTCAGGGCTGTTTTGGCAGCAAAAGGGGGACCAACACAATACCTAAAGGATTATTAGGAACACCTGTTCAATTTCTCATTAATGCAATTATCTAAATCAACCAATCACATGGCAGTTGCTTCAATGCATTTAGGGGTGTGGTCCTGGTCAAGACAATCTCCTGAACTCCAAACTGAATGTCAGAATGGGAAAGAAAGGTGATTTAAGCAATTTTGAGCGTGGCATGGTTGTTGGTGCCAGACGGGCCGGTCTGAGTATTTCACAATCTGCTCAGTTACTGGGATTTTCACGCACAACCATTTCTAGAGTTTACAAAGAATGGTGTGAAAAGGGAAAAACATCCAGTATGCGGCAGTCCTGTGGGCGAAAATGCCTTGTTGATGCTAGAGGTCAGAGGAGAATGGGCCGACTGATTCAAGCTAATAGAAGAGCAACTTTGACTGAAATAACCACTCGTTACAACCGAGGTATGCAGCAAAGCATTTGTGAAGCCACAACACGCACAACCTTGAGGCGGATGGGCTACAACAGCAGAAGACCCCACCGGGTACCACTCATCTCCACTACAAATAGGAAAAAGAGGCTACGATTTGCACGAGCTCACCAAAATTGGACAGTTGAAGACTGGAAAAATGTTGCCTGGTCTGACGAGTCTCGATTTCTGTTGAGACATTCAGATGGTAGAGTCAGAATTTGGCGTAAACAGAATGAGAACATGGATCCATCATGCCTTGTTACCACTGTGCAGGCTGGTGGTGGTGGTGTAATGGTGTGGGGGATGTTTTCTTGGCACACTTTAGGCCCCTTAGTGCCAATTGGGCATCGTTTAAATGCCACGGCCTACCTGAGCATTGTTTCTGACCATGTCCATCCCTTTATGACCACCATGTACCCATCCTCTGATGGCTACTTCCAGCAGGATAACGCACCATGTCACAAAGCTCGAATCATTTCAAATTGGTTTCTTGAACATGACAATGAGTTCACTGTACTAAAATGGCCCCCACAGTCACCAGATCTCAACCCAATAGAGCATCTTTGGGATGTGGTGGAACGGGAGCTTCGTGCCCTGGATGTGCATCCCACAAATCTCCATCAACTGCAAGATGCTATCCTATCAATATGGGCCAACATTTCTAAAGAATGCTTTCAGCACCTTGTTGAATCAATGCCACGTAGAATTAAGGCAGTTCTGAAGGCGAAAGGGGGTCAAACACAGTATTAGTATGGTGTTCCTAATAATCCTTTAGGTGAGTGTATATAAAAAAAATATAAAAACAAGAAAATTACTACAATTTTAATTAAAATTAAAACTAATTCAAAATATATATACAACAAACTATAATAGTATCTCAATGATACTGAGTTTTGAGGCTAGTTCTTTAGGCTGAATTATTATCCTTTTATTTTATTCTAATTTTAAAATATGTATTCATTTTTATTCTACAGACATGTGATCTAAGGACCAGAAAAGAAAGAAAAACCTGATTTCCATGCAATATGACTACACAAGTGTTTGGACCCTGCTATGGGTGGTCCGCATACAGCCACTAGATGGTGCGGATATCTGAAAAATCAGCGTTTTTTAACTCGGATTCACACTATTCTCTTGGGGCATACTTCAGCTAATCTGTATATCTGTATGTATGTATGTATGTATGTATGTGTGTATGTATGTATGTGTGTGTGTATATTATATATTATATATTATATATATATATATATATATATATATATATATATATAAATAAACACACACATATATAACTTTTTTAGAGTAACTTACCCAACACTGTATATAATTACTAAAATCAGGGATGTGATTTTTACACACTTCCTGAGTCCTTGTTAACCAAATGGCTTTAAAAAAAAAAAAAAAGTTTTGTGTGATGGGTAGGTTTAGGGGCTGGGTTAGTGTAAGGGGATAGAATATAAATACAGTATAAAAACCATTATGCCGATGGAGAGTCCCCGTAAACCACATATTCAAGAGTGTGTTCATGTTTTTCTATCTCACTGCAAGCTTGTATAAGCTTATAAATCATACAGAATGAGTTTTTTTGAAAATGTAAAAATGGCAAAAGCTTTGTGTGATGGGTCGGTTTAGGGGTGTAAGGGGAGAGAATATACAGTCTGTACAGTATAAAAACCATTACATCTATGGAGAGTCCCCACAAAGATAGCGAACCAGACACGTGTGTGTGTGTGTGTGTGTGTGTGTGTGTGTGTGTGTTTGTGTGTGTGTGTGTGTGTGTGTGTGTGTGTGTGTAATTGCATAATTTAGTAATATACAGTGTATACGGTGTTGGATAAGTTACTCTAAAAAAGTAATTAATTACTAGCTACTAATACTAGCAACATCTTCAACAGTGCAATTAGATCACCTTCTAATTACTCTCTCTAAAAAGTATTGGATTACTTATTACTTTATAAATCTCACATCAACCTCGACCAGTTGAACGATACAAGGACAGACATGAAACTGCACTTTTGATTCTTTCAAATAAACAATATACAATTGCATAAATAATTTTAGAACTGACAAAAGTGTGTAAAGGGAGAATGTTACATTAAAAACACACATTTTAACACTAAAATGTGATGTTAAATCCACTATTGTTTTATATAGAATTGTTGTATAGTCTATACAGTATTTAATGCAATTACATCAGAAGTAACAGTAACTAAATTACAGAAAAATTAAGAGTAATCCCGTACTTTACTTTTTCAAGGGTAACGTAATTAAATAACAGTAACTGGATTACTTAGTAATGAATTACACCTAACACTGATTATATAATATAGTTATTACATAGTTATTACCAAATATAATAATTTTATTTTATTCATTATTCAATAATTATTCCTTAAATAAACAAGCAAACGTTGCTTCAGTTAATTGTGATGTGAATGGGCCTTTAAAACCAACATCCGCAGTAGCACTCAAACACTTCTGCATATTCACATTGGAGACTGTGATTTTTTTGTGGGACGCAGCAAACATTGGAGTTTAACATCATCTGTGTGCACTACATCTGCATATGACATCTGTTGGAGGTGTAGATTTTCACTCAATAACTTCAAATTTAGTGTCTTCATTACACAAAGCTGTCGCATAACTTCAGAAGACTTGGAATAAACTAAAAAACTATAGAGATTCGACATTAGACACAGTCTGACTAGTGTTTGATGCAAAAAACAATGAATATGATATTCTTCCAATCCTTTGACAAAATCCTTTCATCCCTCCATACGACTCACCTGTCTGGTTTTGGCTGAGGTCTCGATGAAAGGGATCCCGTAGCTGCGGGCGAGCTCCTGCGCTTGCCGTGTGTCCACTGTCCGAGCCGGGAGGTCGCATTTGTTACCCACCAGCACCATGGGCACGTCATCGGAATCCTTTACCCGTTTGATTTGCTCCCTGTGCGTGAAGACAAAATGTCACCGCAGGGCTCACAAAATTTCGAAATCGCTGGTAGCCCTTCGGGCAGGCACTCTTCAGATTTTGGTAGTCCGAAATGAATTTAACTAGCCCGAATAAAAAATAAAAAAAATGTTATGTAGAAAACTGAATAGGAGTCGAAACATCAATCAAAACAATTTTCAAAATAACAAATATCAACAATGGTATATAAAACAATCAAATTACAATCATCAATACAAATGGTTTTTGTTTTACATTTGGTTCTACCTGAACTGAAATTCTATGAATTTCTGTCTTGACCTGTCTTTTTTGCCTGTGTAGAACTGAAACACCAACTTAAATCTATGCGCCTCTTACATTTTAACACACACACACACAGACGCATGCACGTACACACACAGCGACTTTCGCAGTTTTCTCCACTGAAGGCTTATAGGCTTTATTAATTTATTGTCATATACATAGAGCGCTTCACAGCCATTACACATCACATACCCAACACTTGATTCATCCTGTTAAACTACTTCACTAAAACGCTCCCACGTTACTTGACTTTCCTTGCTTTTGTTTTTAATTTGGTAAATTCTGCAAATTAGTACCTGAAGAAAAAAATAAATAAAAAAAGTTAAACACGTTAATATTTCCAATCATTATGTTGGAAAATTCTTAATAATTTCTAAGTTAGTGTATATTTTTAGGTAAAACTGATAAGTTACTAAGCAATATCTCATGTAGGGTTTTTCCTTTGTGTTTTATATACTGTCCACTAGGAGGTGCTCTAGGCATGTGTTATCTTTGGTTTGTTTTCCCTTAAGAAACAATGGTTTTGAAAACGAAAGTGAAAGAGTGATGCACGTTTGTTGCGTTTTACAGTGAAATGAGTGTTGGAGCCATTAATGGGTTTATGTAATTTTCTTTCACACCACTAGAGGGCGCATAATGCATTTACGTTGTCAAGTCGACACAGAAGGGTGCACGAAGAAGGTCAAACAAACTTTTTTACCGTATGTGATGAACTTGAATGGATGGGTTTGATGAAATGGACAAATCTTTTCTTTGTTTATTTTTGCTTTTGTTTAATCTTGAAAGAAACGGACAATAAATGGATTGGAATATCCAACTTTATTTTCAAAGTTATGGACATTGCATTTTGTTTTAAATCTGTTCAAAAAACACGCACATCAAAACCAATGATCTTAGAACAAACGCGCGCCTACAATGAGAGTTCTGTGTCTTTAATAAAATCAACACATTAATTATTTATCTCTCATCCACCCGCAATTAATAACAATGTTATGTTTTATTATTTGGTCCGCGATCCGCTCATCACGAACACACTCATCAACACATATACGCACACACATACATCGGCTAAACTTCACTGCGGACAAATCAGCATGATCAAAAACATCCGTGATCATATTTGTCCTTCAGATAACAAGTCAAGAGAGTCAACAATGCAAAGCAAGAAAGGAATTTTATTCACTATTTAAAATAGCCCGTCGGGCAGGGCCGTGATACATTTTGGTTGCCCGGCTGGAAGATACCATAGCCCCGGGACGTCGGGCTAGCGATTTTGCGAGCCCTGCACCGTCAAATACAACGAGACTGTGGGTGGACATCTGATCGTAAACAAAATGTGTAGAAACTCGACTTAATTTCAACAGTTAACTAAGACAGCTAGTGCATTCCCAAGATGGCTGCCGACTTAACTGTCACCCCCCTTTTTGAGAACAGACATGAAAATGCACTATCCAAACTGAAATGATTGTAATTCATGAATGCTTTGGAATACAGACCTAAGGTTGGTTTTTGTTTTAAAGAAGACACTTCAAAAAATGAAAGTGTAAAAAAAGTTTACATTTACTGTAAAACAAATGTACTATACATTTTTATTTTATACAAAATATAATTTTAATACAAAAATATTTTACAAAATAATGTTTACTCTAAAATTGCTATAAAATCAAAGCCATATGTCTAACCAAGTTGTGTTCCAAATTTGAAGTTGATATCACAAAAATTTAAGATCCTAAGATATTTTGTTTAGGCGGCTATAGCAAAAACCGGGTGACACACACATTCCATTGAATTTTTGTTGATGCGTTCTCCTACAACAAATGAATAAATTTCTGTCACAATATCACTTCCATCACAAAACAGTCACCAAATATGGAACCTTGACTCTCAGACCCTTCCGACGATGTGTTTTGTCTAAATTCGAAAAAATGTATTATAAAATAGTCAAAATAAATTTTGTAATATGAGACACCGCCAGCTAAGGGGAGGAGCTCGCTAAAAGGTTTTAAAGTACTGTTTCCATGGTACCGCAATGTCCGATTTGAAACAGCCACTTGAGGCATGCCACATGCTCAATATCCTTCAAAAACAAGAGTATTTGTTTAGCGCAAGTTAACTGGCTGAGACCTACACACCGGCAAATCCGCTCATCATAAAACCAAAGCTTAGGTATGTTGTAAATGAGATTCATTGTGCGGTGTGTAGTTTAAAGTTTTGTGTGAGCTCAGGCGCGCTATAAACGGGCACTCTTTTCTAGCTTCCTATATATAATTCATTCATAATTTAAAGAAAACTTTTGTTTGTCATGCAGACGACCAGCTACTCACAGACACATTTAATTATGGGAGTGAATCTGCTAAATTCTTCTGAGAGTCCCTCCTAAAAATTGCTATGATTGACAGTGATAACAATTGCAACGGACTGGACAAAACATCTGACAAGCCTATGTCAAAATAGCTCAGTGCACAAAAACAAGTCTGTATTGGCTGAATACGTTCAGCAGCTTCTACTGTTAAAGAATTTTACTGTTTAGATATTTTTACAATAAGCTATTAAATGCATTATTCAAATAATTTATTACATTATTGGTATTAATGATTAAATTATTTATTTTGTATTTTCAAGTAATCACAGTAGTTAAATAATTAACCCTTCTAGGCTGTTGGGGTCTGGGCTTAATGGAAAAAAAAGTTCCCTTCGTCTAAATGGCATGAGACTTTGCATGAGCCAACATACTTCAGAACAATAAAAGTACTAAAGTTTGCTATTATAGTCATTTAATAATCTGTGAAAATAATTATGGCAAAGGAGCTAATGAGTGGTCCTCTGCAGTAATTTCATGCCATTTTCATTTTAAAAGTGCTTGTTTACCAACAGGTGGCAGAAATTGTCTACTATGCGTGGCACATTTTCCATGTTATCTCCATGAATGAAAATGAGAAATGTAGATCTTCTTTAAATTGAATTCTACTTAAGTTTAATGTTGTTGTGAGGTTGAATTGTAAATGAATGTTAAGATATTGGGCTGTATAAACAAAACTGACAATGTTAAGCAATAAGTGTTACATTCCTACAGTTTGCCATTTTGGGCAAAGAAAGAAAATGTTTGTCTGTAAAGTTTTCTTGTTAAGGGTTGGATTTTGCATGCCCTGTATGAGACATTATCAGTCCTTTTGCCAGTCTTCTGCCTGTTTAAGTGACGAACTGTGCTACTTGTGGTTGTTTTATGAGATGTACCATATGTTTTATACTTGTGCTACAATTGTGCTGACCTGTGCTACAAAACCTTCAACCTCTGTAGCACCAGTGCTATGTGCAAAAAAAGTTAACGTATAGCCCTGTCCATGCATTACAGTATGTAGTTTTATGATGGTTAGTTTGCTGTCTTGCTGTAGAGTATGGCGCTAGCGACGCCAAGGTCATAGGTTAAAATGTCATGAAATGCATAAATTGTTCACATTCAAGTCACTTTTAAGTCACAAATTGTCTAATAACTGCATTAATGTAATGTGAAAATGTAAATCTAGGCATCAGACAGCAATATAACATACCATACAGATATATTAGACTAACCTGCATAGAATAACATACAAGTTTGCAAGCCAAATGTGAATAAACTATAATGCAAACTGAATATTGTACACAACTGCCATCTGAGGCTGATATTAAACAGTGCATTACTATTCCCCATGTTGTACTGTACTTCATACATTAAAAATCCATTATCTAGACCCCATTACCCACAAACAACAAACTGATTGATATAATCCAGTTATCCTCCTTTTCCTTTCTCCTTTCATGCCCTTGAAAGCTCTCTCGCTCTCTCTCTCTCCTTTAGTCTAATTGAGTTGGGATCAATTTCACTGGCACTGCACTATAATACTCCATCTCACTTTCTGCTGTCCTTTCAAGTACAGCTACTGAATATTTTGCAACGGATCCTCAGTCAAAGATCCAATTTGAGGATCCGACGGTGTAATCCATGCTGCGTTTCTGTTGTGACGTCAAACAAGCTGATAAATAATAGTAAGAGGTGATATTGTGAAGCAATGCTAACGTGATTACGGAGGTCAAAGGGTTGATGGTCTCACATAAGGGAGCAATATGCTACTTTGTGTGATTGCAGTTTAACACATCAGCTATTTTTAACACGCCAGGTCACATTTCACACCAAAATAAAAGATAAATAAATGACAAATTATGTTAATTATAATTTAAATTATATACATATTGGCTCATTCTGTTGTGATTGGTCTACTCTACTCTGATTGGTCAGACGGCCCAGTCTGTTGTGATTGGTCTACTCTGCTCTGATTGGTCAAATGGCCCAGTCTGTTGTGATTGGTCTACTCTACTCTGATTGGTCAGACGGCCCAGACTGTTGTGATTGGTCTACTCTACTCTGATTGGTCAGACGGCCCAGTCTGTTGTGATTGGTCTACTCTGCTCTGATTGGTCGGACGGCCCAGTCTGTTGTGATTGGTCTACTCTGCTTTGATTGGTCAGATGGCCCAGTCTGTTGTGATTGGTCTACTCTGCTCTGATTGGTCAAACGGCCCAGTCTGTTGTGATTGGTCTACTCTGCTTTGATTGGTCAGATGGCCCAGTCTGTTGTGATTGGTCTACTCTGCTTTGATTGGTCAGATGGCCCAGTCTGTTGTGATTGGTCTACTCTGCTAGATGGCCCAGTCTGTTGTGATTGGTCTACTCTGCTCTGATTGGTCAAACAGCCCAGTCTGTTGTGATTGGTCTACTCTGCTAGATGGCCCAGACTGTTGTGATTGGTCTACTCTGCTCTGATTGGTCAGACGGCCCAGACTGTTGTGACTGGTCTACTCTGCTTTGATTGGTCAAACGGCCCAGTCTGTTGTGATTGGTCTACTCTGCTCTGATTGGTCAAACGGCCCAGTCTGTTGTGACTGGTCTACTCTACTCTGATTGGTCAGACGGCCCAGTCTGTTGTGATTGGTCTACTCTGCTCTGATTGGTCAGACAGCCCAGTCTGTTGTAATTGGTCTACTCTGCTTTGATTGGTCAGATGGCCCATTCTGTTGTGATTGGTCTACTCTGCTAGATGGCCCAGTTTGTTGTGATTGGTCTACTCTGCTTTGATTGGTCAGATGGCCCATTCTGTTGTGATTGGTCTACTCTGCTAGATGGCCCATTCTGTTGTGATTGGTCTACTCTGCTAGATGGCCCAGTCTGTTATGATTGGTCTACTCTGCTTTGATTGGTCAGATGGCCCATTCTGTTGTGATTGGTCTACTCTGCTTTAATTGGTCAGATGGCCCAGTCTGTTGTGATTGGTCTACTCTGCTTTGATTGGTCAAACGGCCCAGTCTGTTGTGATTGGTCTACTCTGCTAGATGGCCCAGTCTGTTGTGATTGGTCTACTCTGCTCTGATTGGTCAAACGGCCCAGTCTATTGTGATTGGTCTACTCTACTCTGATTGGTCAGACGGCCCAGTCTGTTGTGATTGGTCTACTCTGCTTTGATTGGTCAAACGGCCCAGTCTGTTGTGATTGGTCTACTCTGCTTTGATTGGTCAGACGGCCCAGTCTGTTGTGATTGGTCTACTCTGCTTTGATTGGTCAAACGGCCCAGTCTGTTGTGATTGGTCTACTCTGCTCTGATTGGTCAAACGGCCCAGTCTGTTGTGATTGGTCTACTCTGCTAGATGGCCCAGACTGTTGTGATTGGTCTACTCTGCTCTGATTGGTCAGACGGCCCTGACTGTTGTGATTGGTCTACTCTGCTTTGATTGGTCACACGGCCCAGTCTATTGTGATTGGTCTACTCTGCTCTGATTGGTCAAATGGCCCAGTCTGTTGTGATTGGTCTACTCTGCTAGATGGCCCAGTCTGTTGTGATTGGTCTACTCTGCTCTGATTGGTCAGACGGCCCAGACTGTTGTGGTTGGTCTACTCTGCTTTGATTGGTCAGATGACCCATTCTGTTGTGATTGGTCTACTCTGCTTTGATTGGTCAGACAGCCCAGTCTGTTGTGATTGGTCTACTCTGATTTGATTGGTTAGATGGCCCATTCTGTTGTGATTGGTCTACTCTGCTTTGATTGGTCAGACGGCCCAGTCTGTTGTGATTGGTCTACTCTGCTTTGATTGGTCAGATGGCCCATTCTGTTGTGATTGGTCTACTCTGCTCTGATTGGTCAGATGGCCCAGTCTGTTGTGATTGGTTTACCGCTTACAGTGTGTGTCGGAAACAAAACGCCCATTACCATAACTGAATTTCAGCTCCGGAGCCTTCTTAAAGTTCAGCGTCTGTACACACTGTGAAGGCAGTAACATAAACCAGCTAAAGTGTTTGAAGGCGGGTCAAAGTAGACGTTGTTCACGGACAGCCAATGAAGACCATAGGCGGGCATTATGCAAATGTGTTACCGAGTTACTTTTGGGAGACAATAACTGGGTTTTAGTTAGTTATTTGATGCTATAAAAACGGGGTGTAACGTCATGATTAAGAGCTGTGCTTGATATTAATTTTGGTTTAATTTTGGTAAAATGTTAATAATATAGTGACATGCAAGTGTCTGACCATTCATAAAGCCACAATATCAACTTTGACAACACAGTGTTTAATTATAAAAAATACAGTGTTTTTGAGGGCATATTCCAAAGAGTAAAAAACTGAAGATCAAACTGTCCGGCCAAAACAAACAAACAAACAAACACACACCTGTATTGATGAATGTCCTCAAAGGACTTGGTGTTATTGATGGCAAAGACACAAAGGAATCCCTCGCCTGTCCTCATGTACTGGTCCCTCATGGCACTGTACTCCTCCTGACCTGCAGTGTCCAAGATGTCCAGTAGACACGTCTCCCCATCAATCACCACCTGCTTCCTGTAGGAGTCCTGCACAAAGACGCCCCGCCAAATCAACACCAAACTCAAGTTAGCTTTCATCAATAAGACAAAGAAAATCTATTTTTTCTTACTTAATAGCCAATAAGATTGAGTTATTTTACAGACATGAACTTGATTTGAGGTCTTTTAAATTACTTTTCTAAAAATGGGCCCAATAAAGAACTATAAGTATTGAAACACCAAACAGACAGTAGAGATGTGTCCCGTCAGACACATAAGCATGCGTCTCTCTGCTCATGTTGTTTAGCACACAGCAATTTCAGCCATAAAAAGGACATTGTTTGTCCAGAGATGGGTGTGGCGGGAAAACAGAACAGAGAGAGAAAAAGAGGGACACGTAGAAGCACGTCCACACACATCCCTCATGCTGGGAGCAAACGCAGGCTGAGGGGAAACTCCTGGGGTTTATTTGACACTGAGTGTGCAGAGAAAAAGAGAGAGTGAGTGAATGGTAGGGCCAGATTGTAGTGGTCGACAACGCTGATGTGATATCTAGCAAACAGACGGACCATTGGCCAATATAATAAAGCATAGTATACAGTACAAGATGTTCATTTGTTATTGTTATCTAAAAATTAAAACTATTAAAAATGTTGGTATTAGAAATACAGCTGAAATTAAATAAAATATGTAAATATTAGATGGAAAAACAAAGAAAAATGAGAAATGTTGCCTTAGCATCTAACAGAAATAAATACGTTTAGGTGGAAATACTAAAATTACAAAAAATGAAGAAAAAATTTAAACTATATAGAAATATATATTAAAAGTATATTAAAAGTGATACATAAACAACAAGCACATAACAAAATTATGAAAACTTAAACTAAAATTAAAATGAAACTGAAAATATAAAAATAAAAAAAGTACACTGCCCAGCAAAAAAAACTGTTTGGATTTAAATAGGCAAATGCTTAAGAGTCAATGACTGGATCATTATTGCAGTGATTATTATGTTTCTAGCATGTTATGTGTTTGGCAACAGTTCTTCAAACCCTAATTGATGGAGTGTGTAGCTTTTTCTAAAAGGGGTCATCGGATGCCCATTTTCCACAAATTCTTTAGGGTCTTCATGTAAATTCTGTAACATACTTTAGTTAAAATTCCTCAATGTTTGTGTAAAACAACACCCTTTTTACCTCCTCAAAAACAGCTCTGTTCACAGCGACCCATTTCGGTGCATGTCTCTTTAAATGATAATGAGCTACTGCTCACCCCACCCTTCTCTTCCGTGGGGCGTGTAGACACGTGAAGTGCTGCTTTGGTAGACACTGTACAACTGGCTGAGGGCAGAAATATGCTAATATGGGACAGTCCGTCAGCGGTCGTGGCCTGAGCATGAGCAATATGACATCATATTGCTCAGAAAATTAAAACGGCTTGATTCTATAATGAGTGTTTTTTGAGGATTAAAAAAAAAAGGACTGAATGGATTTTTATCATTGTAGGGTGGTTGTGTCTACACATTAAAAACATTTTAAACATTTTAGAGATTTTTGCACCCGATGACCCCTTTAAACAACCATGTAGGAAGACACACCATGGTTGTATTCCAGGATGACAATGTCAAAAATTCATACCGATAGTTTTTCCGGGTTGTGTCCGTTGCTGTGGTGGCTGAGAAGGGTGCGCGGTCATTATACAGTACGAGAGCGGCCTCTAGAGGCGAAATAAAAACTATCAATAACGCCTCGTGGAGTTTGTTTTGACACGTGAGACTGCGCGCTGCAGAGCGGGACACTTCAGATGCGGATTTAAAACATAGACAACGAAACGGTATGTATACAGTACATGTTTTCATATCATTTTAAAGTAATTAATTTGTTGACTAAATGCTGCATTAGTAGAGAAAGAACAGCAATTTGCTGTCAAGGCTGAGAGGATGCTAACATTAGCAGAACCTCAAGCGGTTAAAACACGGTGACAAAAACACAGTCTGACCCAAATGTTTAATGTCATGATTGTTACCATCTATTTTCATTAGTTTATATCCAGCTGGTCATTTTTAAGCATTCGTTTGCAAGCAAAGTTGCATATTTAAAGCTAGTGACGTGAGAAAGCAAATTGATATGTTCATGCAGCCGAAAGAAACATTAACAAATCAGAAATGCATTCGATTTCAGTTCTTTTTTATCGTCACTGTAACACAAATTAAATATTTTTATTATATAATCATCAAGTGTTCGAAAATAGAAGCAAATAACGTGTGAGAGTATACATACAATATGTGTCTAACTTCAATGCTATGGCTTTTGTGTAGATATTTAAAGATGGCCATCTTTAAGCATGACTGTTTGGATTTGTATGAAACGGTAACACATTACAATTAAAGTCTATCTGTAATATTAACTTAGTTAGATCATTAATTTCAACATTTACTAATACATTTTTTAAATGTTAAGTCGTATCTGTTAACATTAGTTAATGCACTATGAACTAACATGAATGATCAAGGTATAATTAATATATTAATATTTATATATTTATTTAATTAAATAAGTACAGTACACGTTCATAGTTCAGCAGTTTTTTTTAAAAATAAAATTCAGCACTAGTTTACTTGGAGTATTTTGTTTTCGTTCAGTATCCATTTTAAAAACTATCGGTTGGGTCATCAGTTATAGGCCAGTGCGGTGAAACCTAGTTATTATTATCAGTAAAATCCACTATCGGTCGACCTCTAATGTAGATGTCACAATAATGTAATTATCGTAAAATCTTTTGGTCATAATAATTATGTAGTGAAAATCTGATATTGTGACCATAATAAGTCTAGATTGTAAGCATTTAAATGATGCTTATTTTGTGTCAAGTTAATGATTTTTTTTAGAGCTACACAATGTAACTTTGGCCCTTTAAATAATAAAACTGCATACGTCTTTGCAAATAAATTATATAACAAAAGTTTACATTACAATTTGTTAACATTAGACATAACGATTGCTAGTCTGATAAGATCTAACATTATATAATGAACTCATGCTACTGTTACAGAGCTACATGGCTATTTATCAATTGAATAATATATTTTATCTGTTGAGTAAGTAAAAAGCCATCTCCGGGTCACTTTTAAATACTTAAAAATGTTGGTGTCAAGCCAAGCAAATGTTGATTCAGGTTTTATTACAGACTGTTTTGCATGGTCAATATTTCGCTTGATTTAACAACTAACTTTCATCTTCATGCTACATCATACATATGTCAGAGTAGCCGGAGTGATGTGAATTGCACAGGGAAATGATTATGTATGGAATTTCCCATGAAATCCATCCCGACCGCTCTTAAATATAAATCATTCTGGTTTTTCAAAGTGTATTTGGGTAAAGTATCTGGGTCTTTTTGCACTCTCTCATTCACTCTCGTATTCTCTCATTAATTAAAAAGTTACATGTAGCATACATAAATTAGCAGAATTATCTTAAATGGGGTTAAAACACAAATAGGCAAATTATTATATCAGTTACAACAACCTGACATTTTTCGATTATGTGTATCAGAATCCTTAGCATATAAATTATTTATATAGATAAAACTGTATATCACTAGCTGAGATCACTTAATGTACGCAGGCACAGACACACGTTACCTCTATAGTGGGGTCGTATTCATCCACAAAGTGGTTCTGGATGAGTTGGATGGTGAGAGCGCTCTTGCCCACGCCTCCAGCACCCACCACCACCAGTTTATATTCAGTCATTCCTTCACACCTCTTCAACCTCTCGCCACACCTGAGGAGAAACCAGCAACACGATCAATACAAACAAACCTCCCACTGCTTCATGTTCAGTGATGTTTCAATTCTTATATAAACACAACAAAGATCCTTTTCAGGACTTAAGGTATGGTTAGTATAGGATTCATGGATGTAATATTATGAATGCTACTGATCCACAAACTGATTTCTGACTTGTGATGCAGCCTGAATCATAATCACACCGTGTTTGTTCGTTGGCTAGAGGAGAACTGGCCCTCCGACTGAGCCTGGTTTCTCCCAAGGTTTTTTCTCCATTCTGTCACATGATGGAGTTTGGGTTCTTGCCACTGTTGCCTCTGGTTTGCTTAGCTGGGGACACTTGATACTCAGTGATATTATTGATCTGACTGTACTGACACTATTGGATGAGAACTGAACTGAGCTGGACGATGACATCACTGTTTTCTCTAGAGCTGCTTTATAGATGAAATGAACCAATTTAATAATTGATGATCTTTGCAATGGAACTGAATCAACACAGAACTGACTTTAGCTGAACAATGACACTATATTCATTTTAGAGTTGCTGTACAGCCAAAATTAAAGTGTTAGTTCACCCAAAAATGAAAATTCTGTCATTAATTCCTCACCCTCATGTCGTTCCAAACCCGTAAGACCTTCGTTCATCTTCGGAACACAAATTAAGATATTTTTGATGAAATACGAGAGCTCTCTGACCCCTCCATAGACAGCAATTTAATTACCACTTTCAAGGCCCAGAAAGGTATTTGACTTAAACCTTTAAATTACAACTTAATTCTGCAAATTATTACAAGATGTTGCACCTTGCCTATTTCTTTAGCTATTCATCCATGTTAAGGCCCAAGCACACCAAACTGACATTAAAGAACTTGTGGCGGTGAAAGAACACTTGAACACACCATAAACACTACAGTCAACGGCCAAATAGCATGTAAAATCTACAACTGCATGAGAGGAAGTAAATCTCCATTCAGTAGGTGAAAGTAGTCTACATGACTCATTTAAAAAAGGGAAACCAGAAGAGCTAGGACTGCAGACATACAAACTGTAAACAAAGCATTTTGCTTTAATCACTTTCATTTTTCATCTTGTACACTGGTTCGCTCAGCTGAACAGCCAATCCGGGGTGCGTTTATCAAAAGCACCGTTAGCCAACTATGGTCGCAAGTTCTGGTCCCCTTGCTCTCAAAGATGATTTAATGACTAGGGATGCAATAGTTCTCGTTTTTTTTTCATTTTGGCTTCCAATGATAAAGAAAACATGATGCTGCATTCAGTTCCTTTCCTTAAAAGCGGTGCGCTGTCGGCCTTCCTACGTAACATCCAAATCAGTCAAGTGTAACACGATCATGTAACATGATTAATATACAGTCTCCTGTCGGTCGTGCTCGATACTAAAAAGAGTTAAAAGCTTTCTGAGCTGCGAAAGAGACTCTGTTCCCCAGACCGCTTTCGGTGCGCGCAATTCGAGATTCGAGCGAAACACGGACTACTTTGGGCTCCGGCCATGTGCTTAAAAGGCACAATATGTAAGATTTTTTTATTAAAATATCCAAAAACCACTAGAACAGTGTTATATATTTTGTTGACTTGTGTACTTACATTATCCCAAATGTTTCCAAGAATGTTTAAATCCAGAGAAATAAGCAATTTAAACCAGGACACGGACTGTGTCCGTGCGTCGCCTATCAATGACATCATTCCCGCGTTACCCTCGATTTCAGCTTTTATTTTGTAGAAACCATGGAAACACCAAAGACACTTTAATATATTATATGTTTTATTAGACAAGGGAACAACTGTTTGGAGACAATTATGGACAGACAACTAATTATTGTACATTAATACAGCATTTTCTCCGTCATACAATATGTTTTAAAATTAACTGCATGCCATTTAGCAACACAAGCCATAATATGATATTCTAATATCGATCTAGCTTACTGCAGTGTGCAACAAGTGTCTCATAGTAGCCGCCGAGCGAACGCACAGAGTAGCATTATAACATAACTTTCAACACTCTCAAATGTATCTAATATGATAAAACAGCGCTGCGTTACTCCACATACGCTTGACTGGTAGAAGCAGAAGCGGCGACTGTGGCATAATAAAAGTTCCACGTGCGTCGCGCTCGTCTCTCATTAACAATCGCTTCAGCGACCTCGTTCAGCTCCCACAACACTCAGCCCTGCTCTGCTTCACGCTAATAATCTCATCCATGAACATGGTTTCTGCCCGAGTCCCGTCCCGATTCTTTTCCTGGCTGTAAGGGGAAAACGACAACTCCCAAGATTCCGCGCTCAATCTCGGCGTCATCAAGCTATGCCTTTGTTTTGAATAGGCGACCTCCAGCGACGAAAAACTACATAGTGTGCCTTTAAATGGACAAATACATACAAAAATGTGTCAAAATGCCTGTCTTGGCGAGTCTTCACTTAAACACAGTCGGTTATGTCTTAAGTGAACATAAACAGTTGGGAAAGTAATCGAATGCTTGTCAGTATATTAGAGCTGTGCATTCAGTCTTAAGCCCTAATCGGATGGGATTAGTTTAACATGGAGAGGTGGGGTAAAGTAATTATTACCAGGGCTCAGTGATTTTAGTCCCGTCCGAATGTGCCATCTTAGTAATCATTACGGACAATGTCAGGAAAGATTACAGCGACTTTTACCTTCTGTAAAAAGGTCCGGAAAAATTACCTCAGGTAATACTAATCCTGTGCAAATAGACCTGCTGTAAATATGTATGTAAATATTCCGTAATTTCCTGTTTAGAAGTAGTTTTCCACGGTTTTTCAAGTATGGAGGCGCTTGAAAAAGCATTCAGTTGCGTTCTAGGCGGTGGGACAAGTCTGTGGCACACCTCAAGTGTTTTCTGCTTACCATTCAGATCAAAAAGAAGGTCAAAAGCACTTGTCAGAGGCACAAAACTTCTTTTAGCTTTAGGTAAGTGCCTATTACCTACAGAATCCAATCCGAATTTAATTAATAAATCGTTTGACCAGACCTAACTGTTATATATAGGTTATACAAACCCGATTCCAAAAAAGTTGGGACACTGTACAAATTGTGAATAAAAAAGGAATGCAATAATTTACAAATCTCATAAATTTATATTTTATTCAGAATAGAATATAGATAACAAAATTCAATAAAAGCCTGACGACATTTTGAAACGTCATGCCAAATATTGGCTCATTTTGGATTTCATGAGAGCTACACATTCCAAAAAAGTTGGGACAGGTAGCAATAAGAGGCCGGAAAAGTTAAATGTACATATAAGGAACAGCTGGAGGACCAATTTGCAACTTATTAGGTCAATTGGCAACATGATTGGGTATAAAAAAAGCCTCTCAGAGTGGCAGTGTCTCTCAGAAGTCAAGATGGGCAGAGGATCACCAATTCCCCTAATGCTGCGGCGAAAAATAGTGGAGCAATATCAGAAAGGAGTTTCTCAGAGAAAAACTGCAAAGAGTTTGAAGTTATCATCATCTACAGTGCATAATATCATCCAAAGATTCAGAGAATCTGGAACAATCTCTGTGCGTAAGGGTCAAGGCCGGAAAACCATACTGGATGTCCGTGATCTTCGGGCCCTTAGACAGCACCGCATCACATACAGGAATGCTACCGTAATGGAAATCACAACATGGGCTCAGGAAAACTTCCAGAAAACATTGTCGGTGAACACAATCCACCGTGCCATTCGCCGTTGCCGGCTAAAACTCTATAGGTCAAAAAAGAAGCCATATCTAAACATGATCCAGAAGCGCAGGCGTTTTCTCTGGGCCAAGGCTCATTTAAAATGGACTGTGGCAAAGTGGAAAACTGTTCTGTGGTCAGACCAATCAAAATTTGAAGTTCTTTTTGGAAAACTGGGACGCCATGTCATCCGGACTAAAGAGGACAAGGACAACCCAAGTTGTTATCAGCGCTCAGTTCAGAAGCCTGCATCTCTGATGGTATGGGGTTGCATGAGTGCGTGTGGCATGGGCAGCTTACACATCTGGAAAGGCACCATCAATGCTGAAAGGTATATCCAAGTTCTAGAACAACATATGCTCCCATCCAGACATCGTCTCTTTCAGGGAAGACCTTGCATTTTCCAACATGACAATGCCAGACCACATACTGCATCAATTACATCATCATGGCTGCATAGAAGAAGGATCCGGGTACTGAAATGGCCAGCCTGTAGTCCAGACAGGGAGGTGACGGCGGTGCGTAAATCGAGTTACCCCTCCCACTTCCGCTAGTTTTACTGGGATTTCTTATCCCGTGCGAATTGGCCATTAAAATTACAGACGTCCTGTAGTAAAATTACTTTACTCCATTTACCCTTGTAAAACGAATCCTGTCCGAATAGGGCTTTAAAGTGACAGCAGCCTAATAAACCTGCTGCTGTCTGTCATTTAATGTTAATCAAACTAAAGAAAACGAGAGAATCATTCACTGCTCTTCACTGTTTTATTTTTACATTTTATTATTTTATTAAATTTCTGTATAGTAGGCTATTATTATTTGTAGGCTAAATAGTTTATTGTATCTTTTTTCTATTGTATTGTAATGTTATTTTTATGGTATTACTGACTGTTTCAACTCACTGTTGTTTGTTGACAGTGAAACTGCTGTGAAAGAACAGATTAAGGGGTTAGGGGTTGTGTGTGTTTAGATCTACAGTTCTCAACCTGTGGTTAGAAGCATAGTTTCTTCTTACTATGACATGTGGACTTAAATATATCATGCTCTTGGGCACAATAAGCAAGCTAATATGCAGCGCAGTCTAAATATTTCATCCCATTTAAATTTATATAGTATTACATGAGAGAGAACCCGCGATGAATCAAATAAACTCTCCCATCAACGGGCTCCACCACTGATTCAACATTTTCAGTCGGCCAAAAAGCCACTGACGGGGGTCCGACTAGTGCCAACTGCCAATAGTGCAGAACATACCGCAAAAACTAGGCCGACAGACACTCAACGACGGCCTGACATTGGCCAACTGTCGGCTTGGTGTGTCACGGCTTTAGGATTGTAGTAATCCAAGACCAAGGGACTTGGAGAATTTATCCTAAGGAAATATGGAATACTCTCCCATCTTCCACTGTTTAGCATTCAGTGAACAAATGAATAAACTATGAAATATGTAAAGCATTCTGGCACTTGAAATAAGACCCAAGCTTGCAGTGCACTGAGCTTTTATCTGATAACTGATATTTTGTGGGTTTCACTTCAAGTTTCAACATGGTCTAAAACAACATTTCTTAAATTATCTTTTGTGTTCCACAGAAGAAAGAAAGTCATATCAGTTTTGAATTACATAAGGGTGAGTAAATGATGACAATTTTTATTTTGGGGGGAACTATATTTAGGCTACATGCATGATGCTATACTGACAATGTGACAATGTTTCATAACACCATATACACGTAAACACCTTCAACAATGTTCCGATATCATTAATTTCTAAGTAAAAAGTATTAACATATTCTCCTTATAGAAGCAAATATCACTAATACTAATCCATAAATATCATCTTGCTTATTATGGGGAATGTGCCACATATACCATTTTGCAACCTGAACCAACCTAACTAATTAATTATTTTTAAATCTATTTTTCAAGGCAAAAAATTATTATTATTATTACAAATATTGTTAAATGTACATTGTGTAGTATTTATGAGGATCTATTGACAGAAATGCAATATAATATACATAACTATGTTTTCAGTGGTGTATAAACACCTTACATAATGAACGGTTATGTTTTTATTACCTTCGAATGAGTCATTTCTATCTACATACACCGTGGGTCCCCTTACAGTGAAATCGCCATTTTGCGCCGCCATGTTTCTACAGTAGCATTAAACGGACAAACTTCTCTACAGAGCGCTAGCTACTCTCTGCTGTCTCAGACGACGACATCTTTGTCCTGTGTCGGCCACCGTAGCTTCTCTCTATCTGCTTCGAAAGGGAGGGGTGAGCGGTGGGCAGATACAATTCGCAACCTCACCGCTAGATGCCGCTACAATTTACACAGTGCGCCTTTAATTAATAATTAATCTATATTATGTTTTTGGAGAGTTACACCACATGTCATTTTACAATGTGCACTAACCTCGGCCTTGCTATAACAATATGAAAATATCAGACATTTTAAGAGACTTGACCTTGACACTCAGGGCCTTATCATACACCCGGCGCAATGCGATGCCAGGCGCGACGCTAGTGTTTTTTGCTAGTTTCAGCCCGACACAGTTATCATTTTCACATCCAGCTCCACGTTGTTTAAATAGCAAATGCACTCGTGCCCATCCGTTTGCCCATGGGTGTGCTGGTCTGAAAACGAGGTGTGTTCAGGCGCATTGTTGACGCATTGCTATTTTGAGGCAACTGAAAACGACTGCGCCATTGACCAACAAAAACCTGGTCTAAAGTCAATAGCACAGTATTTTTTGTGTTATTTAAAGGGTGTGTTAGTAATATGCGCCTATAGGCGGGTGCACAACGCGCGTACACTCTGCTTATTACACACACAGGGACAGCGCAGCAGTACACACACGTTTAAATATTACAAATAAAAGGATTCCTCTCTGGAGAAGCGTTCAGTCTTTCCGCTCATAAATTCTGCCATGTAAATAGCGAATCCGCCATGGTGCAAGCGCAACTGGCTTTTAAAGGGAATGGGAGATGAGACTCTGATTGGTTTATTGCACGTTACGGCCAAAACACACCCATGAATCATTAAGAGACTAGGTACATCCCTTTTGGACCATGCGCCTGGCTCGCGAACCGTTTATTCCATCGCTAAACTAGCAAAAGTGGATTCGGACAGCAACTAAGTGCACCTGCGCCATGCGCTCAGACCGTTAAAATAGGGCCCTCAGAGTCAGTCCTCTTTCGTGTTTTTTTTTCTGTATGTTGTTCATACCCCATAACCTTAATTCACTGAAAAACATTGTTTAAATATTAATAACAAACAGTGACTTTTTTATGAAAAATGTATTAAAAAAATAAGTTTTTCTTTTTAAAGAATTTAACTCTTTTGATAACATTATTATATCAGGAGTTGTACCACCCTAACATTTTTGACTTCATGCCAAAAAAATAAAATCCAAAATAATTCATTCAGACAAAAAACTAAAAGTTTTATTCAAGTCATTCTATGTATGCACTTTTATATATCTGAATTAAAACTTTTCTAGCAAATGGTATGAACATTTTTAAAATGAATACAAGGAGTACATTTAAGAACTTTGCACGTGTTTTGAACTACTTATTTTTTTCTTAATTTTGCATTTCTTTATTGTGATCGACTTACTTTGCATTGCTCCTGCAACATATCAGATAACACACTAAAAGGCTCACTTTAAGACACAACCGTCACAGCCATCCATGACAGCACATCACCAGACAGACTATATTAGTCCCAGGGTGTGGAGTTTTATTAATAGTCGTCATTGGGGCTGTAGGTGCAACTCAAGATCACCAGAGGTCTGCACTCTGCAGCATTAATGATTAATGAAAAGACAAAGTTTCTTGGCACTATGGTGACTGCAACTTGTGAGAGTCCAGCACAGTGTATCTGTGAGTAACACTAAAGTCCTGGACAATTAATGAGTAACCCCACACACGCAGGCACACGCTCTCACACACACACAATTGAGCTATTAAAGGGCAGAGAGTTCTGTTCATACATGATGCCACTATGTATTACTCCCTTAAACCCTTGAAAGTCAAACAAAACATTGGGGTAAATGTAATAGAAGAATAAAAATATAGTAACAACTACATTTGCATTTTTTTTTTTTACATTGATAGGAGGTTGCTCACTGGCAAAATTTTAAGAACCCACCCTCAAGGCTTTATGATAATCTATGCTCTATACATTGAGTTCAGTACAGATCTGTGTGATTTTTTGCCTGTTTTATCATCCACCATGTGAAATTCGTAACAAGTCTGATCACTTAAAGATAATAGCAAAGTACATTACTTAAAGGGGACATATCATGAAAATCTGACTTTTTCCATGTTTAAGTGCTATAATCGGGTCCCCGGTGCATCTACCAACCCATAAAACGTGAAAAAGTACAACCCAGTAACTTTGTTTTGGTAAGCCTAAAAGAATATTTTCATTAAAATAATGTGCACTGGTGAATTGCATGCAGTAAGATGAAGGACATTCGGTATTGAGAAAGTAAATATGTCATGATTCGCATTTTAAAAGCCTGTTGATATCAGCGAGTCATTAGACTTTACCAACTAGTTAAACGTGAATACAATGAAAATCAATTTGTCATTCTCAGGAAAATGTGTTATGCGTTTCTGATGTTCATATGTAGTTGTGCAAAACCAGAAATGAGTGACAGTGCCACTTTCAGTTTCAATTTAACACTGATGAGCAAAGTATGCCCAAATTTAGGCATCATTTGAATAACCCCTTTAACTAAACTAGAGCACAGCGAGGGAAGAACTGAATGAATTATACACACATACAGAGGGCAATGAAAGTTTGATTAGGACCTTCTGTCAGAGCAACCTGTTGTTTGGGATGCAGAGATCAGTAGAGACCAGACTACACATCCCATCGGGTTCTTTCCAGTGCTATCTCTATATCGCACTTTCTAAGATTCATAATTAGCGCCAAAGTGCCATGGGGCTTCAAATGGGTCCTAATGAGCCCCCGTAGTCCTGTACTGCTTGGGAATAAACAAAGCCGCTTGAAGGCAAGCCTGCAACCTTAGCTGAAAAAAGCGTAATGCTAGCTAACGCTGTGGTACGCAGGGAGGGAGTCAAGAGGCCGTTGTTTTTAAGGATGTCAATGGAGGAAAGGCTTCACTACAGGAAATAGCTTATCATTTAATGAATCAACTGCATGTCCGCTAATCTTCAACATGTTTACTCTTAAACATTACTTTTGGATTGACCTATTTTTAGAGTTTACACCGAAAAAAATGCTGTTTTATAAAAGAAAGTCACGGACAATTGTGCGACAGGTATGATTAAGTTTACGGCACTTTTCATTCATTTCTATGGTATCCGCAAACAATGGTTGACTGTCGCACAACTAGTTTTGGGCTGAAGGGCCGAAATCATTGACCTAAACACACCACTTCTCCAATGATGCGTTTAAACTGTGTCAGCATCTATTTTACACAAGATGGATAAACTACAACATGTAAACATGTCAGCAGTGTGGAGGCACTTCACCGTGATAAAATTTTGTTTGACATATTTGGCATTCTGTACATTTGTTTAGCAAAATGTAAAATTTGTTCACGGCTTGTTGCTGAAGAACTTTAATACAACTGGTTTATCACTTGTGAAAATGAACCCTGAAAAGTTCTAATACCCAAATTTAATTACAGAAACTTTTCGGTTTACACCTAAATGAAAACTTTAATTTTGGTTTTGGCGTTTCTGTAAAAAATGTATTTCTTCAACTTAAACTTATTTTATTTCATTCAGCTGGCAAAGCAATGTAATTTCCATTTAACCCTTAGGGTCATTTTGACCCGGAGAAGATTTTCTTTTTCCCAAAAATGCTATTGCATTCAACTAAAACTACTTCTATACACTTCTACTATAACTACTGTCATTTTTGACCGGGAACACCACTAGTGTGACTTTGTTCCATTTTGTACAAAATAAAAGCATTTCAAAACAAACTTCCTCATAAATCATGAAAAAAATGGGTGAACTAACCCTTTAAAGTACACTAGTGTGATAAACTGCATTTTTTTTTTTTTTCCATATTTTGTTGAATATTGACACATTTATCGACAAATAATGCTTTTTTCACTTAAAAACTGAGGTGCATAAGCTCAGATAAAGGAGGCCTACGATCAATCATTTCCAAAAAGAAATACAAAAACCTGTCCTAACTGAAGGAAAACAA
The DNA here is from genome assembly GCA_039654105.1 of Coreius guichenoti. Classification (NCBI taxonomy): domain Eukaryota; kingdom Metazoa; phylum Chordata; class Actinopteri; order Cypriniformes; family Gobionidae; genus Coreius; species Coreius guichenoti. Next base: position 25,774,783 of record CM077191.1, read on the forward strand.
GTTGACAACAAGATTTAATCCAATATCTGATGATAATATAGCATAGGGTTTTCAACACAGCACAAGGTTTCAACTTTATTTCAATTAACGAAAATTATTTTTAATAGTTTTAGTTAATGATATATACACGTTTTTTTGGTTTGAGACTAGTTTAACCTGCCATGTCTTCAGCTAGGCTAGCTGACCAGCCCAAAACCTCTTTAAAATCAGACCTGCCTGGACTAGAAAACATCTTAGAGACTTGCTGTTTTTGTTCGGATTTATAAAGATTCAAAGGCACGGCCAAAGGCATTCAGGCATAAGCATATTATAAACTAGGGCCTATGAAGTGTGAACACAACCTGTAATATCGTAAGTGTAATTGCTTAGGAAAGCAACAACATGGCTCTCTTCAGCAAGCGTCGTGATTTATCACTCAAAAACTACAGGAAAGTCTGAAAGCAAGAACTAGACGTCGACTCTAGGATCTGCCAAGGCATCAGAGCAGCATACATACACCCTGCCACCATAAGCGGGCAATATGAACAGCTCACTTTGAAACCCTTTAAGCTCAGGGTAAACTTACTGACATTATAAGGTCTACATTTTATGGACATCAATATCTAATACCTAGGTTTTGGAATTAATATTATTTGCCTAATCATTGTGAACCTTTATGTCATGACAATTACAGTAATTTAAAATCTTATATTGCTAAACATTATGTTAGAGCTCAAGTAAATGGTCCCAATAGAATTTCAAGTATCAATTTTCCCTGAGCCACAACCCTACAAAAGAAGTAGGCCTAAGTGATTTCTAGTCAGGTTCAGACTGTAAAGGGAATCTCACATGGGAAATGGAATCGAAGGAATCGAATACTGAGGAACCATAACAGATCCTGGCTGAGTGAGCTACTGACATCATCCCCCAAAATAACCATCACTGGCCAGATCATTACATCTGTCTAGCCTAAATCTGCTGCCCTACACTGCAGACACTTCAAGGCATTGTTTGTTTGTTTGTTGCAGATGAATGCACTGGAAATACTTTACTGCACAGTATGTAGAAAAATGAAAAATATGAATGCTTCCAAATATCTGGAAACTCAATACATGTGAATTAAATTATTTTGGGGGCCTGAAAACGCAAACTTGTGAAAACAGGTTTCAAAGTGCAAGTTTTTGAAAACGATACCATTAACGTCTCCTTGTAAACTAAAAAAACGTCCATTTGTGAAAACGGTGACGTCATGCGCATGTGTATTACATGTTTAGTCTATAGTATAGTTTTTTTCTTTACAAAGTGATATTGCCATCTACTGGCCTGGCAGCAGAATACAGCGTTTTTAGTCGTTTTCACGGATCCGTGTGAACGGGGATCATTTTGACAACGTTGTCTTCTATACGCGAAAAAAGTAAAGGAAAAACTTTTCTGTTTTAGTACATCATTGTTGATGTACGAAAGTTTTTAAGTTTGTGTTTTTATTTAATATTATATTTTATTTTAGTTTTATTTAAAGCCACAATATGTAATTTTTTGCCACTAGAGGTCGCTTATTCAAAACAAAGGCAAAGCTTGATGACACCTTGATTTCATGGAGCTTTTATTATGCCGCAGACAACCGCTTCTGCTTCTTCCAGTCAAGCATATGTGGAGTAATGCAGCGCTGTTTTACCATATTAGATACATTATTTGAATGTGTTGAAAGTTATGTTATAATGCTACTCTGTGCATTCGCTCGCCGGCTACTATGAGACACTTGTTGCACACTGCAGTAAGCTAGATCGATATTAGTCATGGTAAAACATGGTACTCGCGGTAAATCAAGAAAATGAGATTCAAACAATAAGACTAACTGTGTTGTAGTTTTCTGTCGATGAATGTATCCAAACAGTTACTCACCTGTCTAATAAAACACATAATATATTAAAGCATCTTTGGTGTTTCCATGGTTTCTACAAAATAAAACCAGAAATTGAGGGTAACGCGGGTATGATGTCATTGACAGGCGACGCACGGACATGGTCCGTGTCGTGGTTAAAACTGCTTATTTCTCTAGATTTAAACATTCTTGAAAACGTTTTGGATAATGTAAGAACACTAGTCAACAAAATATATAACACTGTTCTAGTGGTTTTTGGATATTTTAATCCAAAAATCGTACATATTGTGCCTTTAAATTAACCGAATATATTATCAATAGTTTTAGTAAATTAGAACAACACTGGTCTTTACTGGTTTGAGATGGTCTTAACTGGTTTAACCTGGCAGGTCTTCGGCTAGGCCACCTAAACGCAAACCTGACAAGTCCAAAACCACTTTAAAACCAGCCAACAGACCTATCTGGGACACCAACTGAGACCAAAAACATCTCAGACTGGCCTATACCTGTTTTTCAGAAGGTTTTGGTTTAGATTTATAGACTTGGGCACGGCAGAACCGAAGGCATACAAATATAATTATATTAGGCCACTTAATATGTCAATAGTGTGTCCCTCACAGTGAAAAGAGCCTGTAAATAAGGATTAGTTGATAAAATCGAGTCGCATAATATGATAGCAGCTACTCACATCATCTCAAATAACAATTACCAGTCTAGAGGCTTCAGAAAAACACATTTGGAAAATCTACGAATCACACTGTGTGCAGTAGACTATAAAATATTGTAGAGCTGCAATAAAATATCAAACTTCTGTAGGTCTACTTAAAGCCACAATATGTCATTTTTCACCACTAGAGGTCGCTTATTCAAAACAAAGGCGGAGCTTGATGACAGCTGGATTTTGCACAGCTTTTATTATGCCGCAGACAACCGCTTCTGCTTCTACCGCTCATGCGTATGTGGAGTAACGCAGCGCTGTTTTATCATATTAGACACATTATTTGAGTGTGTTAAAAAGTTTTGTTATAATGCTACTCTGTGCGTTCGCTCTGCGGCTACTATGAGACACTTGATGCACACTGCAGTAAGCTAGATCGATATTAGGCATGGTAAAACATGGTATTCGCGGTAAACTATTTAACAATGATTAGTTTTCTGTCGATTAATGTATCCAAACAGTTGCTCACCTGTCTAATAAAACACATAATATGTTAAAGCATCTTTGGTTTTTCCATGGTTTCTACAAAATAAAACCAGAAATCGAGAGTAACGTGGGTATGATGTCACTGATAGGCGACGCACGGACACGGTCTGTGTCCTGGTTAAAATTGCTAATTTCTCTGGATTTAAACATTCTTGGGAACATTTGGGATCATGCAAGTATACAAAATATATAGCATTGTTCTAGTGGGTTTTTGGATATTTTAATCCAAAAATCTTACATATTGTGCCTTTAAGCGACCTAAACTTGCTTGTTCTGCGATAAAACAGGCTATTAAACTTCCGCACTGCTCTTCATAGTTCAGAAATTACGAATCCTACTATGCTGAGGCATCTTAATATTCATGAGTTGAGCCTTTGCCAATGGTGGGCTACTAAGCGACGTCAGCGGAATCTAATTAGTATTCAGCTAACAGTCCTTCGCCATTGGAACGCTACGACGCAAACTCGGGATGGACTACTTAATATTCATGAGCTAGTCTTCGCCATAGTAGAATTTGCAATTGTTCGTCGGGTACTATGGGGCGTCACCCGAGTTTACAGAGAGGCTCGTAACTGTCACATGGATGCCACCAAAACTTAACAAATCAGATAATTAGACAACATGTTTACATTTAGTGTTAGACTTGAAATCCTTTCCAATAAATGTTTTATTGGAAGTTGTCGGGAAGACAAGCCACGGTCAGTTTGATCGATTACTAGAGTCTGATTCAGTGTAAACTGACCTGATTCAGTGTTTAGATGCTTGAACAGGTTTCATTGTGAAGGGTGAATAAAATATAAACTAATTAAATAAACACCATACGAGTGTTATATTTCAATTCTCAACACACAATTTAGAATAAAACACAGAACAGCGCTGGAATCTATAGATCTATCGATGACTGAATGTTCGCACATATGTAAACATTCTCCATGCAATTATAAAAACGCACTGATAATTACAATAAATATCGGTCAACTGTGTCTGCAAATTAATAGCAATATGTTTCAGGTAAACAATATTTGCCACTATGAGTCGGTCCACTTGGTCACGTTACAATGTTACATTGCAATCAAACGATTTATGGTTTAATAGCAAAAAATTTACACTTCACCTCTGATTCCCCGGACACAGTCACTCTCCAGGAGACTTCGTCTATTTCGAGATTTTCCTGGATTATATTAGATGTAGCAGACAGACCACTGTGAACAATGTGCTACGCTGTGTGTGTGTGTGTGTGTGTGTGTGTGTGTGTGTGTGCTCAGCCTACGCCCAGCCCCACACGACACACGGTAGCGCCCGGGAAGCCCAATCACCAATCCTACTATGGCAAAGGGCGAGCTCATGAATATTAAGTAGATCCCGGTGACGTTTAGTGCCTGAGAGGCTGATCAACCAAGAACACAGCCAATCACAAGGCGTTGTCCCACCCTCAATAACACAACAACCAATGGGATTAGTAGGCCTACTATCCACACACAGCTCCTCGTACTGTATCATTTATTTTATTGCATAACTAAATAAAATTTTTTTTTATGTTTACATAGCTGCTGTCCTTGTAATTATTTTGCATTTCGGCAACAAGTTACCAATTGTAACATCTCTCCTCATGTGTAGTTATATGATGTAATGTATTTCTGATTTAGAAACTATAAAGTTATTTTTGGAGTGTGATTATGGTAAAAGATTTATGGACAAGTGACACTTATCGTTTTCATTTAGGCTACAGTAATTCAACTAATTGTTGAAGTTTATAACTGTAAACTAGGTTACAATTGTAGAGTTTTTGTAAAAGCGAAATTTTTTTTATTTATTTTCATGTTAACTTTTTAAGCGTGTGCTATCTTTTAACATTTTTTTTTTATTATTAATTACTATTATTCCTATCTGGTAAATGTTATGTTTCTTTTTAAACATATGCTATATTTATATATATTAGGCTGGCCCCTTTCAATATAAATACAATTAAAGAGATATATTTTATTTTTATAAGTATACATTCTTAAAATTGTATATTATTTTTATATTTTATTTTGGTACAAATATCTTTGTCACTCTTAAAAATGCTGGGTTGTTTCAAATCAAGTTTGGGTCAAATATGGACAAATCTATACAATTTTATTAAAATAACATTTTTAAACCCAACGGTTGGGTTTGTCAAAATTTGACCCAAACATGGATTAAAACAACCCAGCATTTTTAGAGTGCAAAGTATAGCCTATATTTTTACATACACATAAAACTGAAATTTAGTTAGTTAGTCAGTTAGTAGTTAGTTAGTTAGTTAGTTAGATTAGTTAGTATATTCGGGTAAGTTTTGAAAACATCCAAGTAATCTGGCAATCACCCTTAGCGATTGAATTACATAATTACCATAACCATAGGTAGGCCTATTTCATAAGACATTTTAATTTTTGTGAATATTTAGGCCTGTCTTTTTACATTTTAGTGAGTATATTGACCAGGCTTTTCATTTATTTTCTTCTACTGGTGTTTATGTGACCAGCTTAGGGAATATATCTAAAAAGAGACTGTTACATTGTGTTTCCCCAGTGGACTTTCAGGGTACCAGAACAACTGAACACCCAATGACCGTATAATGTAAGAACACTAAAACCGTATAAAGCATCCTAATAGGTATAAATAAATAAAATCTGTTCTTGAGTCAAGAAATAATAACTTGTCTAAAGGTAACAGAAAAAAAACTTTGGGCACAAGTAAAATTTTAACCTTCTAGTTATTGGTTGTTTACATCCTAATGTAAGTGTGAATGTAGCCTAATATTCATCTACTAAACATTAATCTTAGTAGAATTTGTTATTTCTTGCGCATTCAACGTACAGTATGACTGTTCATTATTACAAGCTACAGTCACGAAGATGTATCTGATAATTGATAATCTTCACTTTTTTTTATGACCATTTTCACATTTCCAGGTTTCTCAGATGCGGAAGTCGTCATAAAATGAAATAAAATACCAACAAAAATATGAATGCTTCCAAATATCTGGAAACGCAATACATATGAATTAAATGATTTTGGAGGCCTGAAAACGCAAACTTGTGAAAACGGGTTTCAAAGTGCAAGTTTTTGAAAACGATACCGTTATCGTCTCTGTGTAAACTACAAAAATGCACATTTGTGAAAGCGGTGACGTCATGCGCACGTGTATTACATGTTTAGTCTATAGGAGTGTAGATTTTCTTTACAGTGACATCGCATAAACTTCGAATGAGAGACTACATTAAATATATTTTATATTTATATATCTACATTTTGTGTGTTCCCATTTGCTCAAATAGCAAAAAAAACTCCACAATAGTGTTTTCACAACTTTCAAAAAGAGGAAAAAAATAGTGAGATTGATAACGGCAGTCAGAAGAGAGAAAGATGTCTATTTTACCGTCACGGCATCAACTATTTTTCAGTAATTAAATGCAAAGATAATATAATACAAAGTATAGTGTTATAAATAAACACACTTTTAAAAATAATAATAATAATAATAATAATAATTAAATAAATAAATGAACTTTGCAGGATTTACGATGCTGTAAAAATGGGCCATGGACTACAAAACCTACTTGCCCCCGTATCCAGGAAGTATTTCCCGTTGCTATGCAAACTTGCTGTAGAGTGAGACAGAAGACGAACGCTCACACACCGAATATCACGTTGTTTAGTCTCAATAGGTAAGATTTAAATTATATTAAGATAAAACGCACATAGTATGACATTTGAACAATTTACATAATTCATTAACTTTGCCGTTTTGTCTAAAACTGTTAACATTTATTTCAGGGCAGGGAAAACTAAGGTTACAATTGTCGAGTGAAGCAACGCTAAAGAAGAGCCACTGTGACTGAGTTTATATTAAATCCTAAACCCGAGCTCTCTGACCTGATGATGGATCAAATATGTCTTTCACCAGAAAAGTTGGTAGGCTCTCAGTGTTGAGGCCAAACATTAAACATTTCTTATGAATTGGGCGATAAATGTAAAAACATTACCGATATATGATATTACAGCGCAACAAGAGCTCAAACCCACCTGATTGTTATAGGTTAAATGTCTTTTTTTTCTCTCCAGAAAATCCTGTCTGGATCAGACAATCTACAAGAAGTGAAGTCACTAGAGATGTGTGTTGACACCAGACAGGACATTCTAGACAACTTTGGTGAGATTTTTATGTTAAAGTTAGAAGAGAATTTTAGAAAATGTAGCCTATTTATTTTTTACATAATTATTTTATCTATTTTTGCATTATGCTGGTATTAAAGGATTAGTTCACTTTAAAATGAAAATTACCCCATGATTTACTCACCCTCAAGCCATCCTTGGTGTATATGACTTTCTTCTTTCTGATGAACATAATCAGAGTTATATTAATAAATATCCTGACACTTCCAAGCTTTATAACGGCAGTGACGGCGTCCGTCCGTCCATCCACATGGCTACGGGGGGTTAATAAAGGCCTCTGAAGCGAATCGATGGGGTTTTGTAAGAAAAACATCCATATGTAAAACTTTATAAAGTAAAATATCTAGCTTCCGCCAGACCGCATTCCGTATTCAACTTACGAAAAAAGCAAAACTGGCGCGACAATGACTAGGACATAGCGTAAGTGTTTTGAACTGCGAGAGGCGCTACAATTTCTGCGTAAGTTGAATACGGATGGTGGTCTGGCGGAAGCTAGATATTTTACTTTATAACGTGTTAAATATGGATATTTTTCTTACAAAACCCCATCGATTGGCTTCAGAAGACCTTTATTAACCCCCCGGAGCCATGTGGAGTACGTTTATGATGGATAGATGCACTTTTTTGAGCTTCAAACTCAATGGACCCTGTCACTGCCATTATAAAGCTTGGAAGCGTCAGGATATTTATTAATATAACTCCGATTGTGTTCATCAGAAAGAAGAAAGTCATGTACACCTAGGATGGCTTGAGGGTGAGTAAATCATGGGGTAATTTTCATTTTAAAGTGAACTACTCCTTTAAGAACTTGGGGGAGCCAAATGTTTACTTGTCATGAAAATCATGTCACATTGTAAAAAATAGTAACGGTCCAGATGTGATTTGGGTGTAGTTTGGATTGATATGGCTGAATGAGCAATGAAGACATTACCTTCTGTGAAATATAATGAACGTTTGTGTGTTTTTGTCCACTTGTCTTACAGGAATCTACTTGCCAAAACTTATACAGCTGAAATTGAACAACAGTTTGATCTCGTCTGTGCGGTAAGACCTCCATTTCCCTACATAAGTTACGTTGTTACATTCATAAAGGAATAATTCACCCAAAAATGAAAAAACTGTCATCATTTACTCTTCCTCGTTCTAAACCCTGAATGACTTTCCTCCGTGGAACACAACAGAAGATATTTTGCAGAGTATTATTGCTATTAAAGGGATAGTTCGCCCAAAAATGAACATTTTGTCATCATTTACTCACCCTCAAGTTGTTCCAAACCTGTATGAGTTTCGTTCTTCTGTTGTACACAACAGAAGATATTTTGAAGAATTTTGGTAATTAAACATTTGACGGTAGCCATTGACTTCCATAGTAGGAAAAAAAAAACAATCAAAGTCATTGGTTACCGTCAACTCTCTGGTTACCAACATTCTTCAAAATATCTTCTTTTGTGTTCAGCAAAAGAAAGAAACTTAAACACGTTTTTGGAACAACATGAGGGTGAGTAAATGATGACTGAATTTTAATTTTTGGGTGAACTATCCCTTTAATGTGTACTTTTCATCTAAAATAAAAATTGGGGATGTCAAGCTTCAAAATGATATGTGCCAACATGGACAGGTTGTATTACATGCCTTCATCCTCAAAAATCATTAACAAACAAAAGAATAAACAAATATTTTAAAGAATGCATAACAGAGTACATTCAATATCATAGAAGATAAAAACACAATTAATTATTGAAATATAATAATATAGATAGAGGGTGTGAGTCAGGGAATGCTGCTGCTGAAGAGAAGGGCAATGATCGCTTATTATTCTCAGTATTTCCTCAGGGATCTCGGAACCAGCCTTTCCCACCTGCAGGTCTTATGGCTGGCTCGATGTGGTCTGACCGACCTGGAGGGAATTCATGCTCTTTCTTCCTTAAAGGTATCAAACAACATTTAAAAGCAAAGGGTTACAGAGAATGGACTGATTAAACTCTTTTTTGGAAGGCACAAGTAAAAAGTACTTGTTTTTCTAATGTCAAAGTATTTTAACAGGAGAACGTTTTTTTTAAATGACACACAAATAAGCCATCGTATTATGAAGTATTAAATAATACAAAGGCCTGGTTTCACAATCAGGGCTTAGATTAAGCTAGGATTAGGCCTCAATCCTAGGACAATTTTAGTAACTTTTAGAAACACATTACTGGTGTGCATCTTGAGATAAAACAATAGCACTGACATATTTTAAGATACACTATATTGGCAAAAGTATTGGGACACCCCTACAAATCATTGAATTCATGTGTTTTAATCACTTCCATGGCCACAGGTGTATAAAATCAAGCACCTAGGCATGCAGACTGCTTCTACAAACATTTGTGAAAGAATGGGTCGCTCTCAGGAGCTCAGTGAATTCAAGCGTGGTACCGTGATAGGTTGCCTCCTGTGCAATAAGTCCATTCGTGAAATTTCCTCACTACTAAATATTCCATGGTCAACTGTTAGTGGTATTATAACAAAGTGGAAGCAATTGGGAACAACAGCAACTCAGCCACGAAGTGGTAGGCCACGTAAAATCACAGAGCGGGGTCAGCGCATGCTCAGGCGCACAGTGCGCAGAAGTCGCCAACTTTATGGAGAGTCAATAGCTACAGACCTCCAAACTTCGTGTGGCCTTCAGATTAGCTCAAGAACAGTGCGTAGAGAGCTTCATGGAATGGGTTTCCATGGCCGAGCAGCTGCATCCAAGCCTTACATCACCAAGTGCAATGCAAAGCGTCAGATGCAGTGGTGTAAAGCACGCCACCACTGGACTCTAGAGCAGTGGAGACGTGTTCTCTGGAGTGACGAATCACGCTTCTCTGTCTGGCAATCCGATGGACAAGTCTGGGTTTGCCGGTTGCCAGAAGAACGGTACTTGCCTGACTGCATTGTGCCAAGTGTAAAGTTTGGTGGTGGGGGGATTATGGTGTGGGGTTGTTTTTCAGGGGTTGGGCTTGGCCCCTTAGTTCCAGTGAAAGGAACTCTTAATGCTTCAGCATACCAAGACATTTTGGACAATTTCCTGCTCCCAACTTTGTGGGAACAGTTTGGGGATGGCCCCTTCCTGTTCAAACATGACTGTGCACCAGTGCACAAAGCAAGGTCCATAAAGACATGGATGAGCGAGTTTGGTGTGGAGGAACTTGACTGGCCTGCACAGAGTCCTGACCTCAACCCGACAGAGCACCTTTGGGATAAATTAGAGCGGAGACTGAGAGCCAGAACTTTTCGTCCAACATCAGTGCCTGACCTCACAAATGCGCTTCTAGAAGAATGGTCAAAAATTCCCACACTGTAAAAAATGAATCATGGGTCTTGTAATTTTTACCAAAAAAATTAAGGTGACAATTAAAAATAGTGTGTATATTTTCTTAAGAAAATTGTGGTTCAGTGTTGTAAAGAAAATATTGAGAATATTTTTCACTAATAAAAACAAGAGATACATTTTCAAGAGATACAAGGAAATTAAAGCAATTTTGAGGCTTGAATTGGGGAGCCGATTAAGCTGATAAAATTAAGGGAAAAAAGGCTACCTATTTATTTTAAGAGAATTAGCTCAATTATGCCGTTTTATTTAGAGACACCATTGTTAGTTCCCAGCATGCTTTGCATATGGCTGGAAATGGAGAGTTAATATTGGAATTAAGTGTTATTTTATGTATTTTTGAGTGAAGGGAAACATTTGTTAATGTTTAATGTTCAGTTATGTTTGACATTTGAAAGAGTTTCTGTTATGTTGAAGTTTTGACCATTACCATTGTGCAGAAATGTAGAGCTTATGGTTAGGTTGTGATGTGAATAACTGCATGTACTAATATTATGAAGCATGTTGCTTTGTTCAATGAGCATTAACTTTGCTAATGCCAGTGCAGTAACAAGTTTGTTCCTACTTGTGCTGTGCTAGCAGCATAGGCTATTAATTGTACAACATGACTGAAAGTCAAATATAAACAGGTCATTTCCATTCACTCTAATTTATACCCTTTTTTTTAAAGTCAACTTAAAATAAAAAAGCGCATTTCACTAAAAATATTAAATTAATTGTTTCATAGACTAAGTAATTTAGGAGATTTTACATGATTTATTCAGGTAGATTGCATTAAAGAAATTAACCCTTAAAAACTACTCAAAAATATTATGTGTAGTATTGTTACCATCATTTTAAGTAAATAGCACATAACATTTTTTACAGTGCATAAACACACTCCTAAACCTTGTGGAAAACCTTCCCAGAAGAGTTGAAGCTGTTATAGCTGCAAAGGGTGGGCCAACTCCATATTAAACCCTACGGATTAAGAATGGGATGTCATTAAAGTTCATGTGCATGTAAAGGCAGATGTCCCAAAACTTTTGGCAATATAGTGTGTCAGTGCAAGTGGCTTTCAGTTAAAACAGCTCAAACATGCCTTTTAGTCTGGGACTAGGCTTAAGCCTTGTCTGTGAAACCGGAGGAAATGTTTATTTTTTTAAACCTTTGAATAAAAGTCAAAGAGTCACCAATAAAACGATATTGTACCGTATTATGTTTTCCTCAGGAGCTGTATGTGGCGTATAACAGCATATCAGACCTGGGTCCAGTCAGTATCCTGGAACACCTAGAGCTGTTGGACCTGGAGGGGAATGATGTTAATGATCTGGATCAGTTGTTGTATTTAGGCTGTTGTGGGAAGCTCAGAACGCTTTCACTGGAAGGAAACCCTGTGTGTACCTGCCCCAGTCCAGGCGTGTCAGAGGTACATGAAGAGTTTATACAGCAGATTATGGACGGCCTGTCTAATAGAGAATAAGAGAGATGAGGCTCAGCTTCTCTCTGTGGTTGACTAGACTAATGGGCCCGACAGATAATGATGTCTCCATATAGTCCATTAAATCAGAATTCATTATTTTTGACCACTTGATGTAATGCTGCCCCACCCCATCCATTATAGAAATGGCACAACAGGCTAATATGTTTTATATTAGAGACCTGAAATGGACAAGTGAAATGATTGATGTGAATATTAGTGCTGGCGCATTACTACATTTGGGCCCTTTTAGCTTTTACATTTAAGCAGAACAAAATAAGCCAGTAAAATTATTTGGTAACACTTTACAGTAAGTTTCCATTTGTTAACTACACCATGAACTAATTATTAAAAATGCTTCTAAAGCATTTATTAATCTTAGTTAATGTTAATTTGAACATTTACTAATACATTTGTATGCATTTGTATTAATTAACATTAACAAAGATTAATAAATATTGTAACAAATGTATTGCTCATTGTTAGTTAATACATTAAATAAAGTTAACTAACAAGACCTAATTGTAAAGTGTTACCAACTATTTGCTATTAGTATTGACCTGTTTGTTCATTCGTTTAATTTATTTATTTAAATATCATTGGTATTTAAGGCGGGCATACACTGCAATTTCTGTGCGATTTCAGCAAGGTTACCTACACACTGTACGAGTAGATCGCATGCGGTGTAAAGCCAAAGCTCAGGATTTATGTGCTCACACTATACGTGTGAAATATATGCGCGATAAACCCCCGTGCCAGGTTGATATGGTGTATAAAGAGATAGCCATATGGTCAATCGCATCAGCTATCGATATCAAGAGGATTTAGCATTTCCAATTTATGTATTAAATTATTATTAGCCTATATTATTATTATTATTATTATTATTAGGGTAGGCCTACTTTTATTATTAAATTGATATTACATTTCATTTGCCCCTGCAACAATTTCATAACGCATGCATAACCGACACGCTGCATAATAAAAGATTAGATAGATTAGTTTACTCCTCATTAAAATTAAATTATTTTAAAACATTTAGGCCGATTATACAATATATACTTAAACATATTTTATTTCATTTAGCTGCCAAGATAACATTTAATTTTTTCATCTAATATTTATATTTTCTTTTATCTTTTTTTATTTTATTTATTTTATATTTAATTTATTTTTACGCATATCAACACTTTTATTTAGACTGAGTTCCCCTTACTGCTTTCAGATTCAGTTTTCGGTTACTTTTCAGTTTTCTTACTATTTTCAGTCAGTTTCAGGAATTACAAAGCTGGGGCAAGTGTTCAGTGAATGAACAAACTGCTTTGAATATTCATGAAGTGGTAAATGAACGGTGACCTCATTTGCTTTCTTTCTGTCTTTCACTCACTTCCTTTACTGCAGATAAAAACAAGCCTTTGCATTTCCTTTCACAGCAACAAGTGATATATAACCGATGTAGATGTACACCACTGTTCAAAGTTTGGGGTCTTTGGGGGAAAGACTTTAACACTTTTATTCAGCAAGGGGATATTAAGTTGATCAAAAGTGACATTACAAAACTTTTACAGTGTTAAAAAAAGATTTCTATTTCAAATAAATTCTGTTCTTTTGAACGTTCTATTCATCAATAAATCCTAAAAAAATTATGAATTAAAATTATGTTTTCCACAAAAATATTAAAGAGGACCTATCATGCTTTTTTTTACATTTTCAACTTTCTTTATTGTTTAATGTTGCCATTTTAGCATGAAAAATGTCAGCAAAGTTACAAAGCATAAAGCATATTCTCTAATTCCCTAAAATGTCTCGATTAAGTTTTCTTATGAGAACGTACCTCCCAAGGCATACACAAAATAAAGGGGTGAGGCCTGGTTGAGTTGCGTTAGTAGTAGTGTGTTAAAAACCATAGACTGTAAAAAATGGACGACGCACCTTCACTCTCTTCCATTGTAGTAAGTGAAGCCGCCAGTGTCCAAATAATGGCACTGACATCTTGAGTCTCGAGTCTGCGCATTAGTAACTTGGAGCCCGATTCTGCGCAGTAGTAAGTGCGAAGTGGAGCTGCGATATCAAGGTCCCGTCCATAGACTGCTCCCGCCTAATCAATCACACGCCCCTGAACGTTTTGTGAAATAAACAGCTATGGAAATGTAAAAATTAAAGTTAAAGCTCCAATCTCCTCCCGAAGTTCCCGAAAAAAGTCCATTGGTGCCTCAGTGACTACTTCACTCAGAGAAGCTGTCAATCATAACGTCACACCCCCGTTTTTATAGCATCAAATAACTAACTAAAACCAAACTTATTTGACATTTCCCAAACACGCACGAAGCAGTTGACCAATCACAACACACTTGTCCAGCCAACCAATCAGAGCACATTGCGTTTTTCAGAAATAGGGGCTTAATAGAGACAGAATCTAACAGCTAACAGGCGTGTAAATAATTAGAAGTCATGGTAACAAACTATGAACTAGAACTCAGGCAAAACAGTGAGAGGGAATATCATGACAAAGTAACTTAACAGAACATGACAATGAAACTATTAAACTAAACAAGACATGATAAAGAAACTAAACATGACATGACTGTGACATAACACCCCTCCCTAGGAAAGCGCATCCTCATGCTGCACAAGTCCAACAAAGGAGGGAGGGAGGGGGTTCCAGAGGTGGCCGAGGATCTGGAGATAGACTTGACAATAGGGGCTGGTAGAAGGGAATACCAAGGGCGGAGATGAGCCAGGGAGGAGACGACGGAGGGAGTAGCCAGAAGATGACCCCGAGCAGATCAAGGATGAAAGCCCACGGCAGAACTCATGGAGGGAGGAGCCAAGATGGAGCCAGGAGCCCGATCGACTGCCCAACGTGGATCTGAGCAGCTGGAAAGAACCACTGAAGGAGCCAAGGGGCTGAAGTGAGACAGCGAAGGTGAGGCCAAGGAACTGGATGGCTTAGGAAGCGGAGGAGGGAGAGGGAGGTTGAGAGGGACCATCCGTGACGAAGGAGACTTAGAGCTTGGCAGAACCAGTGGTGACGAAGGAGACTTGGAGCTGGGCAGAGCTAATAGCGACAAAGACGACTTGGGGTTGGGCAGAGCCAATGGCGACAAAGGCGACTTGGAGCTGGGCAGAGCCAATGGCGACAAAGGCGACTTGGAGCTGGTCTGACTTGGCAACTTGGAGCCCGACAAACTGAGTTGCAGCCTGACCGACTGAGTTGAAGTCGTAATAGGAGGAGACCCAGGTAGAACCGAGGAGACAAAGACCCAGGGTAACACAAAAGGTCTGGAGTGCCAAGGCAGAGCCGAGGTGGAGACGTGGGCTTGGCAGTTCCGCCATTGTCCTCAGTTGGTGCGACAGAGGCTCGAGGTGGAGCTGAAGGATCCTCACTCCAAGGGCTGACAGCTGGGAAGCCCAACATGGATCCGAGCAGCTTAGGAAGAGGAGGAGGGAGAGGGAGGTTGAGTGAGAGCCAAGGCAGACAGTTGGGCAGAGCCAATGGCGACAAAGGTGACTTGGAGCTGGACAGAGCCAAAGGCGATGAAGACGACTTGGAGTTGGGCAGAGCCAATGGTGACGAAGGCGACTTGAAGCTAGTCTAATTCAATGACCATGAAGGCGACTTGGGAATGGGCTGAACCAGCAGAGACGAAGATGACTTGGGACTGGACGGGATCAGTGGAGACTGTAGACCATTAAACATTACAAATTCCAGCTCATCAAATAATACCTCAGAAGGGACTCAGCTCATAAAAAGGCCCTCAGCGACGAGAGTGTGGGCGGGGCTCCAATCCATACCATTGAAATCCACTAATATTCCCTTGATGACCTGATCAGACTTCGCAATGGGCTCGGGCTCCGGGACGAAATTGGCCTCTGGGAAATGCTCTGGCTCTTGCTTCACGGCAGGGTCAGGCTCCGTGTCTGTGGTGGGATCTGGCTTGTGGTCTGCAGGCATGGCTGAAGGCTAGCAGGGATCTGGGTCTGGTGTGGAGTCGGGGCTGGCGATGTCCTCATCAACGGGGCAGACAGTGAACTGTGAGTCACACTGAGCCACCACCCACTCCATATAGGCAGCAAAGCTCCCTTCCATGGGCAGGTGTGCCTTGGACCAGGTGCGTGTAGCAAATCCAATAAAGAGAGATGCGTGACGCAGAATGATGATGAAAAATGAGATTTAATCAAAAAATCAAAATCAAAATCACCTTTATTTATATAGCGCTTTTTACAATGGCAATTGTTTCAAAGCAGCTTCACAGTGGTAACAGGAAAATAATGCAACGGAATTTGATTCGGCTGTACAGCCGCTCTGGTGAAAACGGTGATGTCATCCAGCTCATTTCAATTATCATATAGTGTCAATGCGGGCGGATCAGTAATATAATTGAAATTTAGGTGTCCCCAACTGAGCAAGCCAAAAGCCAAAGGCGACGGTGGCAAGGAACCAAAACTCCTTCAGGGCCAGAATGGAGAAAAAAAACCTTGGGAGAAACCAGGCTCAGTCGGGGTGCCAGTTCTCCTCTGGCCGACGAACAAATAGTGTATGATTATGATTCTGGCAACATTACAGGTCAGAAGTCATATTAGATAAATAGATATTCGTAGGATTATTCGAAAGATTGGAGTTGTCACGCCGGGGACGGGTTTAATTAGGATGTCGTGTCGATGCGGCATTTACAGGGGGGAGTTTAATTGACACTATTGTCTCTACAGACACTTCAGGGATATGGTCGTCATGTCCAGGCTAAGGTCCACCATCTGGTCTGGATACGGCCCGGATCCGGCCGACTGCAGTAAACCTCGGGATAAACAGAAAGACTAACATTAGCGTAGATGCCATTCTTCTTATGATGTAACGAGTACATCAGGTGTTATGGGAAGTGTTCCCGGTTCCGGCTGACCTAGTTAATGCAGCCTAAAACAATCATTTAACTGATTTGAATAACAGAAATTAAAAATGTTTTATGTGTATGCCATAGTAAAGAGATGTGTTTTTAGTCTAGATTTAAACTGACAGAGTGTGTCTGCTTCCCGAACAATACTAGGAAGACTGTTCCAGAGTTTAGGTGCTAAATAGGAAAAGGACCGACCGCCTGCAGTTGATTTTGATATTCTAGGTATTATCAACTGGCCAGAATTTTGAGACCGCAATAAACGTGATGGAGTATAATGCGTTAAGAGCTCGCTCAAGTACTGGGGCGCTAAACCATTTAGTGCTTTGTAAGTAATCAGCAAGATTTTAAAATGTATACGATGTTTAATAGGGAGCCAATGCAGTGTTGAAAGAACCGGGCTAATATGGTCATACTTCCTGGTTCTAGTAAGAACTCTAGCTGCTCCGTTTTGGACCAGCTGCAGTTTATTTATTAAGCGGGCAGGGCAACCACCCAGTAGAGCATTACAATAATCTAGCCTTGAGGTCATGAACGCATGAACTAACTGTTCAGCATTTTGCATTGAAAGCATGCGCCGTAATTTAGATATATTTTTAAGATGGTAGAATGCAGTTTTACAGATGCTAGAAACGTGGCTTTCAAATGAGAGATTGGTATCAAAGAGCACACCCAGGTTCCTAACTGACGACGAGGACTTGACAGAGCAGCCATCGAGTGTTAGACAGTATTCTAGGTTACTACTTGTGGAGTTTTTTTGTCCAATGATTAAAAATTCAGTTTTTTCTGAATTAAGTTGCAGGAAATTACTAGTCATCCAATTTTTAATATCAGCTATGCATTCTGTTAATCTTGTGAATTGGTAAGTTTCGTCAGGGCGTGAAGAAATATAGAGCTGAGTATCGTCAGCATAACAATGAAAATTAACACCATGCTTCCTAATAATATCTCCCAGTGGTAGCATGTACAGGGTGAAAAGCAACGGTCCTAGCACTGAGCCCTGCGGTACTCCATACTGAACTTGTGTTCGGTGTGACATCTCTTCATTTACTGCTACAAACTGATAACGGTCAGATAAGTATGATTTAAACCATGCCAATGAAGTTCCACTAATGCCAACATAATTTTCGAGTCTATTCAAAAGAATATTGTGGTCGATAGTATCGAATGCAGCGCTAAGATCGAGTAACACTAATAGAGATATACAACCACGATCGGATGATAAGAGTAAATCATTTGTTACTCTGATGAGAGCAGTCTCAGTACTATGATACGGTCTAAATCCTGACTGGAAATCCTCACAGATACCATTTCTTTCTAAAAAGGAGCATAATTGTGAGGACACTGCCTTTTCTAGTATTTTTGACAGAAAGGGTAGATTTGAGATTGGCCTGTAATTGACTAATTTTGTAGGATCAAGTTGCGTTTTTTTAATAAGTGGTTTAATAATAGCCAACTTAAAAGTTTTCGGTACATATCCTAATGTCAAGGATGAATTGATGATATTAAGGAGAGGATCTATGACCTCTGGAAGCATCTCTTTTAGTAGTTTAGTCGGTATGGGGTCGAGCATACATGTTGTTGATTTTGATGATTTAACGAGTTTAGCCAATTCTTCTTCTCCTATAGCAGTGAATGAATGTAATTTTTCCTCAGTGACACTACAATGCACTGTCTGATGTGATACTGTAGTAGACGGCTGCATGGTTATAATTTTTTTCCTAATATTATCAATCTTACAGGTAAAGAAGTTCATAAAGTCATTACTGCTGTGCTGTTTACAAACATCAGAAGGTGAAGCTTTATCTTTGGTTAATTTAGCCACTGTATCGAATAAATACCTAGGGTTCTGTTTGTTTTCTTCTAAGAGAGTCGAGAAATAAGCAGATCTAGCAGTTTTTAGGGCCTTTCTGTATGCAATCATGCTCTCTTTCCACGAAATGAGAAAAACTTCTAGTTTTGTTTTCTTCCAGCTGCGCTCCATTTTTCTGGCTGCTGTTTTAAGGGCCCGGGTGTGCTCGTTGTACCACGGCGTTGGACTGTTTTCTTTAATCTTCTTTAAGCGCCGGGGAGCAACTGTGTCTAAAGTGCTGGAAAAGAGAGAGTCAATAGTTTCTGTTGCAACATCAAGTTCCTCTAGGCTATCTGGGATGCTGAGGAGATGAAACTGATGAGGAAGATTATTTACAAAGAAATCTTTAGTCGCAGCAGTGATAGTCCTGCCATATTTGAAGCGAGGGGACGGCTTTGCAGCCTTTGCTAAATTAAGTGTACATGATACTAGGTAATGATCTGAGATGTCATCGCTCTGCTGCAGAATTTCAATGGTATCAACATTTATTCCATGTGACAGTATTAGGTCTAACGTATGATTACGGCGATGAGTGGGTCCTGACACGTGTTGCCTTACTCCAATAGAGTTTAGAATGTCTCTAAATGCCAATCCCAGTGCGTCTTTTTCATTGTCTACATGGATATTAAAATCACCAACAATTAGGACTTTATCTGCAGCCAGTACTAACTCTGATAGAAAATCAGCAAATTCTCTGGTAAAGTCTGTATGGTGCCCTGGTGGCCTGTATACAGTAGCCAGCACAAATGTCAAACGGGATTTATCGATTTCACTACATAACGTTACATAAAGCACCAAAACTTCAAAGGAATTATATTTGAAACTAGACTTGTAATACTGAAGATATTATTATAAATTACAGCAACACCTCCCCCTTTACCTTTCAGACGTGGCTCGTGTTTATAACAATAATCTTGGGGGGTGGACTCATTTAAAGTAATGTAATCGTCAGGTTTTAGCCAGGTTTCTGTCAAACACAGCACATCTAGGTTATGATCTGTAATCATATCATTAACAATAAGCGCTTTTGAGGAAAGGGATCGAATATTCAGCAGCCCGAGCTTTATCATTTGATCATCTGTATTATATCTGTTATTTATTTGTTGGACATCAATTAAATTTTTACCGTTGAATGATTTTGATGGTTTTTTGTATTTACTAATTCGTGGAACAGACACAGTCTCTATGTGATAATATCTAGGTGAAAGAGTCTCTATGTGCTGGGATTTATCTGACTTCTGTGACGTGAGACAGCTAGCAGGCGGTCGGGTAAGCCAGTCCGTCTGCTTCCTGACCTGGGCCCCAGTTAGTCAAGGTTTAGCTCTAAGACTATGTGCCAAATTACTAGAGAGAAGAGCGGCACCATCCCAGGAAGGATGAATACCATCTTTTTTCAACAGGTCAGGTCTGCCCCAAAAGCTTTTCCAATTGTCTATGAACCCTATGTTATTTTGCGGACACCACTTAGACAACCAGCCATTGAGTGATGATAGTCTGCTAAGTATCTCATCACTCCTTTTAACGGGGAGGGGACCAGAGCAAAAAACGTCATCTGCCATCGTACTTGCGAGTTTACACACCTCTTTAATGTTAATTTTGGTGATCTCCGACTGGCGAAGTCGAACATCATTTGTGCCGACGTGAATAATAATCTTAGAGAATTTACGATTAGCATTAGCCAGCACTTTTAAATTTGCTTTGATGTCAGGCGCTCTGGCTCCCGGTAAACATGTGACTATGGTGGCTGGTGTCTCTATTTTCACGTTCCGTGTAATAGAATCGCCAATAACTAGGGCACTTTCAACAGGATTCTCAGTGGGTGCATCACTGAGTGGGGAGAACCTGTTTGATGTTCTAATCGGAACGGAAGAGTGGTTTTTTGATCCGCGACTATGCCGTCTCACTGTCACCCAGTTGCCCTGCTGCACGGGCTCTACAGCCGGAACCGAACAATGTACAGAGTTCACTAAGCTATTCGCATCCAAAGCAGTGTCTAAAGCTGTTACATTCTCACTACTCTCAAATAAAGTCTGGATGCGTGTCTCTAATTCTGAAATCTTCTCCGTCAGCCTGACTATCTCCTTACATTTATCACATGTGAAGCCCTGTTCGCCAACGGAGAAAGATATACTAAACATGAAACATGCAGTGCAAGTGACAATGATAGGAGAAGAAGACATGGCTTACCGTATTTGTTGATTAATCCAACTTACCACAGTTGTTTGATGGAGTCTATTTACTAATCCAACTCACCACAGTTGTTTAATGAACTCAGAAAACAAGAGACCCGAGTGCAGAGATGGCAAGCTAACAGGCTAGCGAAATGCTAACGCGTGATAGTGATTTAGATTAAAAGCTAGCGGTGTCAGATTTAATATGGTAGGCAATATTAGACAATATATGGTGATGGGTAAATTATATTTAGCAGTTTAAACAACAGGGAATGATATCAAATAAAGATTCAAAAGCAAGCAGAGCACACGCGAGCACAGCAGTCAGAAGGACAAACATTTAATAAAGAAAGTGAGAACACACTACACACTACCATAAACTTCAACGACTAAAACAGAATTGAGGAAACTGAGGGCTTAAATACACAGAGGATGGCAATCAAAGAAACATGGAATAGGCGTGCAATCCAAAACCATGGTAGAAAACTACAAACTAGGGGGCTGTTTAAACAACACCGTTTTGAACTAAAAACGGAAAACTTTTTATGCGTTTTTGCCGTTCATTTCCACAACAACAGCGTTTTGGGGGCCTGAAAAAGCAAACTTTTTGAAAATGAGACTCTGTGTAAACAACAAAAACATGAATCTGTGAAAACGGCAACGTCATGCGCATGCATATTATGTGTTTAGTCTATACTATAGGCGTGCGCGTTTGCCGTGAGTCTGCTCTGTAAAAGAATATGTGCGCTGGCGTGCACACAGTCTGCTCCGGTCCAGAGACACGATAGCACGGATCATATGCGCGACGTGAGTCAGCACAGACCACAAAATGCATTGCACCTGTTTGAAACATCTTTAAATCAGTAACAAGGTTGATTTAAAAAATGTATCTTGACAGACATGGTCACTTTTAACTGACGTGTAGAAAAGTGCAATTCATTCCTCAGAATTAACGGTGTATATCAATATTTAGTGACATTGCTAGTTGCTGGCCTGGCATGCATGATATAGCGGTTTTAGTCGTTTCGTGGATCGGTGTGAACAGGGATCGTTTTGATAACGTTGTCATCTGTACAAAGAAAAAACGTTTCCATTTTTAGTACATTGTTGTCGTGTAAACGTACCCTAGAATTCTTTAGAACATACCCTAGAACCCTAGAACTATTAAACTAAACAAGACATGATAAAGAAATTGAACGTGACATAACTGTGACAAGAGGTGCTACAACAATGTAAAATATGTGAAAAGGAATAAGTTTCCACCATAATGTGGCTGTTAGCATGTTGCTATGCAGTTCCTAGGGTTTTCTGAGTGGTTGCTTCAGTGTTTCGGCTGGAACAACACAAAATAATTTGTTTTCCAGATAGATTAATCGCATTTGGTTTGTGTTGTTTGATGAACAGGTATTAGACTACAGCTAC
The DNA here is from genome assembly GCA_039654105.1 of Coreius guichenoti. Taxonomy (NCBI): domain Eukaryota; kingdom Metazoa; phylum Chordata; class Actinopteri; order Cypriniformes; family Gobionidae; genus Coreius; species Coreius guichenoti. The sequence continues at coordinate 25,797,199 of CM077191.1, forward strand.
AGGTCTGCGGTCCATAAGATGATACCTCATCTGAGCTTCCTCGATGACATACATGCTGAAGAGGCCAAACCTCAAAGCTGTAGAATTTCACTGCAGGATTGGACTCTTCTCAAAGAATCGATCAAAGACGGTTCAGTTAATGACACAAATACAGATACAGGTAAAGAAAGACAAGCAGTAGCTGCCAAGACTGCCTGAAGACTGTTTCAGCAGCACTTGATATGTTTAAGAATGTTTCTCTCCATCAGAAGAGAGATCTGTCAGTGTTTGCGGCGTCAGACCTGCTTCAGCCCAGTCTCTCGATCTGAGAATCTCCTCCAGGAGTCTTTCCAGCTGTCCAGGCAGTGCCAGACCTCTTACTTCCTGCACCGGTTCAAGACCAGGTTCGTCTTCCTCCGAGATTGCCATCTTGAACCACGAGGCCAGTGATCTAACAAAAGGTAAAACTGCATTATTTTGACACATAGAGCTGCAATATTCATCGAAATAAAATCAAAATAGCGATATGGTGAATGTGGTTATCAATCACAAAGTCTATATATGCATTTATTTATGTGCCACGTGTTTCATCAATGTGTTCGTTTACAAGCAAGCAGTTCATGATCCAGTGTTTTCAGTGTCTCAGAGCGGCTCAATTTTCAGTAAATGCTGCTCCACACGGAATCATCTCTGCATGTGCTCTGAATTTGCAGCATTATGACATGCATTTGGAAACAACATGCAGGAACGATTTTTCCAATAATAATATTCAAGTCAAGTCACCTTTATTTATATACCGCTTTTTACAATGCCGATTGTTTCAAAGCAGCTTCACAGTGTTAAACAGGAAAATAATGCAACGGAATTTGATTCGGCTGTACAGCCGCTCTGGAGAAAACGGTGATGTCATCCAGCTCATTTCAATTATCATATAGTGTCAATGCGGGCAGATCAGTAATATAGTTGAATATTTAGTGTCCCCAACTGAGCAAGCCAAAAGCCAAAGTGGCAAAGGCGACGGTGGCAAGGAACCCAAACTCCATCAGGTGACATAATGGAGAAAAAAACCTTGGGAGAAACCAGGCTCAGTCGGGGTGCCAGTTCTCCTCTGGCCAACGAACAAACAGTGTATGATTATGATTCTGGCAACATTACAGGTCAGAAGTCATATTAGATCGGAATATTCGAAAGATCCGAGTCATCACGCCGGAGACGGGTTTATTGAGGATGTCGTATCGATGAGGCATTTACAGGGGGGAGTCTAATTGACACGGTCTCTGCAGACATTTCAGGGATGCGTTGGTCATGTCTAGGCGCAGATCCGCCATCTGATCTGGATACGGCCCGGATCCGGCTGACTGCAGCAAACCTCGGGATAAACAGAGAGACTAACATTAGCGTAGATGCCATTCTTCTTATGATGTAACGAGTACATCTGGTGTTGTGGGAAGTGTTCCCGGTTCCGGCTGACCTAGTTAATGCAGCCTAAAACAATCATTTAACTGATTTGAATAATATAAATTGATAATTTAATTTATATTATGGCTGAGCAAGTTTGGTGTGGAGGAACTTGATTGGCCTGCACAGAGTCCTGACCTCAACCTGATAGAACACCTTTGGGATGAATTAGAGCGGAGACTTAATTCATCCCAGGCCTTCTCGTCCAACATCAGTGCCTGACCTCACAAATGCGCTTCTAGAAGAATGGCCAAAAATTCCCATAAACACACTCCTAAACCTTGTGGAAAGCCTTCCCAGAAGAGTTGAAGCTGTTATAGCTGCAAAGGGTGGGCCAACACCATATTAAACCCTACGGATTAAGAATGGGATGTCAATAAAGTTAACGTGCATGTAAAGGCAGGCGTCCCAGAACTTTTGGCAATATAGTGTATAAAAATTAATTGTGTTCAGCCGCTACATAATACATTAATATTATTACAATAATTATATTTATTATATATGTACAAACCCGATTCCAAAAAAGTTGGGACACTGTACAAATTGTGAATAAAAAAGGAATGCAATAATTTACAAATCTCATAAATTTATATTTTATTCACAATAGAATATAGATAACATATCAAATGTTGAAAGTGAGACATTTTGAAATGTCATGCCAAATATTGGCTCATTTTGGATTTCATGAGAGCTACACATTCCAAAAAAGTTGGGACAGGTAGCAATAAGAGGCCGGAAAAGTTAAATGTACATATAAGGAACAGCTGGAGGACCAATTTGCAACTTATTAGGTCAATTGGCAACATGATTGGGTATAAAAAGAGCCTCTCAGAGTGGCAGTGTCTCTCAGAAGTCAAGATGGGCAGAGGATCACCAATTCCCCCAATGCTGTGGCGAAAAATAGTGGAGCAATATCAGAAAGGAGTTTCTCAGAGAAAAATTGCAAAGAGTTTGGAGTTATCATCATCTACAGTGCATAATATCATCCAAAGATTCAGAGAATCTGGAACAATCTCTGTGCGTAAGGGTCAAGGCTGGAAAACCATACTAGATGCCCGTGATCTTCGGGCCCTTAGACGGCACTGCATCACATACAGGAATGCTACTGTAATGGAAATCACAACATGGGCTCAGGAATACTTCCAGAAAACACTTGTCGGTGAACACAATCCACCGTGCCATTCGCCGTTGCCGGCTAAAACTCTATAGGTCAAAAAAGAAGCCATATCTAAACATGATCCAGAAGCGCAGGCGTTTTCTCTGAGCCAAGGCTCATTTAAAATGGACTGTGGCAAAGTGGAAAACTGTTCTGTGGTCAGACGAATCAAAATTTGAAGTTCTTTTTGGAAAACTGGGACGCCATGTCATCCGGACTAAAGAGGACAAGGACAACCCAAGTTGTTATCAGCGCTCAGTTCAGAAGCCTGCATCTCTGATGGTATGGGGTTGCATGAGTGCGTGTGGCATGGGCAGCTTACACATCTGGAAAGGCACCATCAATGCTGAAAGGTATATCCAAGTTCTAGAACAACATATGCTCCCATCCAGACGTTGTCTCTTTCAGGGAAGACCTTGCATTTTCCAACATGACAATGCCAGACCACATACTGCATCAATTACAACATCATGGCTGCGTAGAAGGAGGATCCGGGTACTGAAATGGCCAGCCTGCAGTCCAGATCTTTCACCCATAGAAAACATTTGGCGCATCATAAAGAGGAAGATGCGACAAAGAAGACCTAAGACAGTTGAGCAACTAGAAGCCTGTATTAGCCAAGAATGGGACAACATTCCTATTCCTAAACTTGAGCAACTTGTCTCCTCAGTCCCCAGACGTTTGCAGACTGTTATAAAAAGAAGAGGGGATGCCACACAGTGGTAAACATGGCCTTGTCCCAACTTTTTTGAGATGTGTTGATGCCATGAAATTTAAAATCAACTTATTTTTCCCTTAAAATGATACATTTTCTCAGTTTAAACATTTGATATGTCATCTGTGTTGTATTCTGAATAAAATATTGAAATTTGAAACTTCCACATCATTGCATTCTGTTTTTATTCACAATTTGTACAGTGTCCCAACTTTTTTGGAATCGAGTTTGTATAATATCACATATTTACTGGTTTCTGCTACATGTTAGAAAGTGATGTGTGAAAGGTGACATTTCCACAGGTCTTGGCAGTGTTTTCTGTGGGAATCCACTACAGGCTGTTCGAGTACAAAGACAGAAAATAAAGGTGAATCTGTTCATACTGATCCATATACAGTACGGCAGTATAATTAGGTATTAAAGACCCCATGAAAACAATTTTTTTTCCATCTGCTCAGCTCCAAAACTCTCATTCTAAAACCCGACCCACCACACGGCTCAGCAGTTACGTTCCTGAACACACATATGACTATGAAGAGTCGAGCAGCGAGGACCGCAGTGGTGTTTTTGCTGAGCTCAGAAGCTGGAGGATTGAACACAACAAGTACAGAAACTCCTCTAACACACACACACACACACACACACACTTTACTTCCTGTTACAATGTGGTACAATGGGCACTGTGCTTTGACTTCTGACAGACATCTGTTGGCTATTGAGGAGGACCAGCAGCCACAGGTAATAAGAATCCACGACAGTGATGATGAGTATGATGATGAAGGCAGTCACAGTCATAGTTTCAGCAGTGACGACATCACTAAAGGCAGAACTGTCTGCAGAGACACAAGCTCTCCTGATTCGTCTTTTCAATCTCCCTCAGCAGGTAAGTCACTCACGTTATTTCTCTCATATACACTACATTGCCAAAAGTATTGGCACACCCCTCCAAATCACTGAATTCAGGTGTTCTATTCACTTCCATGGCCAAAGGTGTATAAAATCAAGCACCTAGGCATGCAGACTGCTTCTACAAACATTTGTGAAAGAATGGGTCGGTCTGAGGTGCTCAGTGAATTCAAGCGTGGTACCGTGATAGGTTGCCACCTGTGCAATAAGTCCATTCTTGAAATTTCCTCACTACTAAATATTTCACGGTCAACTGTTAGTGGTATTATAACAAAGTGGAAGCAATTGGGAACAACAGCAACTCAGCCACGAAGTGGTAGGCCACGTAAAATCACAGAGCGGCGTCAGCGCGTGCTGAGGTGCACAGTGCGCAGAAGTCACCAACTTTCTGCAGAGTCAATAGCTACAGACCTCCAAACTTCATGTGGCCTTCAGATTAGCTCAAGAACAGTGTGTAGAGAGCTTCATGGAATGGGTTTCCATGGACGAGCAGCTGCATCCAAGCCTTACATCACCAAGTGCAATGCAAAGAGTCGGATGCAGTGGTGTAAAGCACGCCGCCACTGGACTCTAGAGCAGTGGAGACGTGTTTTCTGGAGTGAGGAATCATTCTCTGTTTGGCAGTCTGATGGACGAGTCTGGATTTGGTGGTTGCCAGGAGAACGGTACTTGCCTGACTGCATTGTGCCAAGTGTGAAGTTTGGTGGAGGGGGGATTATGGTGTGGGGTTGTTTTTAAGGGGTTGGGCTTGGCCCCTTAGTTCCAGTGAAAGGAACTCTTAATGCTTCAGCATACCAAGACATTTTGGACAATTTCATGCTCCTAACTTTGTGGGAACAGTTTGGGGCCAGAACTTCTCGTCCAACATCAGTGCCTGACCTCACAAATGCGGTTCTAGAAGAATGGTCAAAAATTCCCATAAACACACTCCTAAACCTTGTGGAAAGCCTTCCCAGAAGAGTTGAAGCTGTTATAGCTACAAAGGGTGGGCCAACTCCATATTAAACCCTATGGATTAAGGATGGGATGTCATTAAAGTTCATGTGCATGTAAAGGCAGGCGTCCCAAAACTTTTGGCAATATAGTGTATATAAATGAAAATGATAAATGATCCTCATGTGTCTCCACGTTTTTTTATCTTGTGCCTCAGAATCTCCAGAGATGTTGAGACTAACCTCTTCATCAGACTGTTCCATGTCTCCCTCACCTCCACCCAATGCAGCAGCTCCCCCTGCTGGCCGGAGGATAGCACAGATCCGCACTAGGAGACTCAGACCTCATTATGTTGACATCAGAAAACCCAGATCATCAGAGGAGACTCCTGGGACTGATCTCAGAAACTTGTGTCCCCAGAGTATTATGGCTGTATCATCTCAGACTGTGTCTCCTCAAATATTCCACAAGCCTCATAGACCCTCTGCTAGTCCTGTGGTCTCCCCTCTTAGAGCACAATGGTATATTCCCGTCATTCCTGTTAAACTTCATATTAGTGTGAAGTATCACTTCAACAAATGCATTTCTGACTACAATATATTCTCCCAATTTAGGTCAGAGGATACTAGGAATCATCAATGCTCGAACACCCAGCATAAACCAATAACACTCTCTAACACATCTGAAAAACTGACACCCAGACGTCCACAAACAGCCAGAGCTGCACTGCAGAGGCTTCCAGACCGAAACCTCCTGCCTGCCCGCAGAAACGCCCACCTGGAATGATGGATTGTGGGTCAGATTAGGTCATACATCTTTTCACTGCAGGCTTACAGGGTTTCAGAACCACTGAAGTTGTCACTTACATTGCTGGATCATTAGGGGGCACCATCTCCATTATGATAAATGCTGTTTTTTTTCTCTGCTTTGTTTTAGATGTATTCCATGTTAGATTGACAGGAGAGAGACTTAGTCCTTATTCGTCCACAGAAATTATGTGAACACTAATACAGAGAAATAATACTGTAAGTGTCCCATTGTTGATGTTAATGTCAAATGACTCTGTGCTTCTAAACTATATTTTCCTGTCATGGATCTCCAGCATCCCCATCTGTCAGTTTCTTAACATGTCTGGTCTTGCAGGTACAGTGTGTGCAGAGGTGATGCAGGTGCAAGACTGTTATTCCACATGTCTCTGAAATATTTTCCAGAGATGACAAGTCAGATAACAGTGTTGTTCTCATAAGCAACATATAATTAATCTGTCAATAATTTCCACAAGGTCCAAGTCTTTGATGCATTTTGAGCAGTATTTTAAACAAGGTTTATCCAGTGTACATCCAGATATATATCTTAATGATAAATACAATAAACATAAAATTACTAAAATACAGTAAGAAGTTTGTTGAAGGGTTAGCGCTAAACACCAAAAGCTGATTGGTAATAAAGGCAAAAGGAGAATGAAAAAAAAATCAATATTTTTCAATAGGGGTTTTAACGATATATTTAATGCATCTCCCTGACATCACTTGATAAACTTTATTAACAACTAATTTTTACAAATTATATAATCCGAAATGAAATTAAAAATTTGGGGTCAGTACCTTTCTTTTTTTTAAATGAATACTTTTCTTCAGACTTCGGAAAAAGAAGCATTACATTTATCGAAATTGACTGTAAAGAGTTTTTATCTTACAAAAGATTTGAATTTCAAATAAATTCTTTGAAAAAATATTTTACGATATCCAAATATTAAGGAGCACAGCTGTTTTCATCAAATCATCATATTAGAATGATTGCTAAAGGATTATGTGACTGAAGACGAGTAATGATGCTGAAAAGGCTGCAGTAAAAAGAGTCATTTAGTAAAATATAAAACCGATGTCGACGCGACGCAAACACAAACCTCTTTGATTGGTCGACGTCATGATTCTATCAAACGAGCGTGGCGTTCACGCACAGCAATGACTGGTGCGAGAGTTGTGTGAGTTTTTGTATGGCGTCGTATCGCTTGCTCAGTACATATACGGTGTCCTTCAGTATCGGACGAAATTCTGTGCGAAAAAGTGCGGAGAAATGCAGTGCGTTAGTGGTAAGTATACAGTATATGTACATTCTTAATTTGGTATAATCTATGAATGAAGTTTGTTGGAAGCAAGCTGTCTTTACAAAACAAACCTCCTACAGTTGAACTCTTGTCAGACGTGTATGTCCATAGTTAAAATTATGAATTCCACCTGCTAGGAAACTGAACATCCACTTCATACGTCCACTAAATTCAACTCGACACCTCCTGGGTAAAAAAATACAGTAAAAAGGAAAGAAATAAGGCTCGGTCAGTTCAGAGAAAACATGCAGTAGTTGTTTGCCTTGATATTTTATTATCTAATGCAGTGACATTTGATTTTAATGTATTTGTTTTATAAAAAAAATTAATTACACGCACGTGGATTTATCTGGACTATTAGCGTAAACCATGCTCTGCTCATCATCCCCTTAATGCATTATAATCTGACTATACAGCAGACTAAGTGTAAATGCTTGTAACCAGTGCTGAAGTAAGCAAGAGAGGCATAGGTTTATTACTAGAGTAACTGAATTCACGTCTGCTTTTTGTGCATGCAGATAACCCATCACTGTCATGGAAGCTTATTTGTGGTAATGATAGCAGTAGCTTGGTGTAGTTGTGATGTGATGCTTTGTGTCATGTCAGTTGTGCACAGTCATTACTTATATATGTGACAGGTTAGTGATGAGGAAATTATATCTGTGAAAATCTGATGGAATAGTAATTTTGACATATGTTTGAAATGATGCACACACACAAGATAAAGTCTCTAGTCCCCCTATGGAATGCCACGACTGCCAAAATAAAAAATAAATAAATATACAAAAAAATATACATAGAAAAGCAAAAAACAAAAATAATTATTTATACATTTCCTTATGTATATATTTATTTTTTTCCACATTTATTTATTTATTCTTTTATTTATTTATACATTTATTCATTTCTATTTTTATTTCCACATTCATTTCTACATTTATTTTTACATGTATGTATTTATACATTTATTTATTTTTACATTTATGCATTTTTACATTTCTTTGTCCGTAGGGTAATGAGGAGGGCGTGGTTTACCTCAGACATAGCAATCGAGCTCAGAGTAGGCGAGGGCGACGCGTTGAGGCCACAGTGACACCTTGTGGTGCGGCCGAAATACAATAAGTATAGCCTACTGACGTCTGTGATGAATGACTTGGATAGGTATATGGCCAAAATCTTATATCACGGGTTAAGTCATATCACCCTAACTGTACTGCGTGACATAAAGACTACTCTTTATTCCGGACATGGCTGTAGAACATCGTCTGGTCTGGATTTGTAAAATGTCCTGGGCTAACAAACATGAACAGCAACATCTTCAACAGATCTGATAACAGGGACTCTGAAATGGAAGCGCTTGATATTTTCCATTACCGGCCAGAACACACGGAAAGGAAGCAGCGCACATATAGGCTACAGTCAAGTCGACGCAAGCATATTGATCAATGCATTTGAAACGAGACCACAAATTCACTTCACATTCATATTTCCTATTTGTATATGCACAACATGTGACAAACGATTAAAATACAACGCATATTTCAAAGATCCAAAATCATCGCGTCACTTCACGTGTGGACAGTCACAGCATCACTGAGTATAATGGGTTTTTCTTGGTGTGATCTTATTATTAATCACACGTCTTAGGCTAAGTTATCAACTGGAAATATCCAGAATTAGATAAATCAAATGTGCCCATGGAAACGGAGCTGGTGAAACACACACGCCATGCATTAAACATACACAGATGCATCATCCTCTATCAAACTGCACCTGTCGCATGCCCTCATATTTTTGAGGAGACATAACTGTTAGTTTCAGTACTGTCAGTTTACAGTTAGCCCATTAGGCTAATTTATGTGTATCTTTATGCCTACCATGCATATTAGACCAACGCCAAGCTTTGATAGGCGCACTGAGTGTACAGGTTTACTTTACAGGAATTTAACTTTATAGGCCTATTTCATATAGTCTATTTAATTTTATTAAATATTTGTAAATAATGATAATAATAATAATAATAAAAATTAAAAATGTATGTAGCCTATAGCCTTTTTATTTATTTATTTATTTATTTTTTTTACTGTTTTTGCCAGTTGTTAGGCTACAGAAAAAATTTAACAATAAATAAATAATTTGATTTGATCTTTGAAGTAGCCTATTAGATAGAGATAGCTTCAATATTTGATCAGTATGATGATACTTGGTTACAATGACACTAATAATTCTATTCTGAAAAGAATAACGAGATACAAACCTGTAAATATCCAATCGACTTTTCTGAAATTCAAAACAAAATATTAATGCATTCGTAATTTCCATTTCTGAATAGTTGCTATGGTCACGCAGGTTTGTGCATTAAACTCATGGCCCCGAGAAATAGCCTATCAACAATTATGTTGTTCCCCCGAACATGACCCCTCTCTGCCACCTTTTTGAACATTTGGTCATGTATTTATTTATTTATTATTATTATTTTTTAAATAACGCATAGGCCTAAATAGAAATTATCATAGAAACAAATCTACAGCTGAACCGCTACAACACGTCGTGTTGTTTTCGATTCAGCGTATTTGAAGGAATCAAACGAATGGATTGAACTCACTTAAGACAGTGACTTGCTGCCACCTGCTGTCTGTCATATTTCTGTTTTCAAAATGTAAAACACTTATCTCATAATATTTTTATGCACTTGTAGGCTAATTGCTGTGTAAATGCATTAATATTTCTTCTGTATTGATGGCTCTGATGAAGCTCTGATTGGATTTTACTGGTAGGCTAACTGCCCTACAGCCTTATCATCTAACTTTTTCATCTAACGATTGGGATTAACGTGACGTTCATACATTTAATAAGGTTGCCGCTGGACATCAGTTTATGGGGGTAGGCTAAAGACTACGACCGCTTAATAGAAAATAAGTTTGTTTCTGTTGCTGTCAGTATTGTTTTTGGAAGTTACATTAAAATGCAGTTAGCTCAAAAATATGAGGGCACGCGACAGGTGCAGTTTGATAGAGGATGATGCATCTGTGTATGTTTAATGCATGGCGTGTGTGTTTCACCAGCTCCGTTTCCATGGGCACATTTGATTTATCTAATTCTGGATATTTCCAGTTGATAACTTAGCCTAAGACGTGTGATTAATAATAAGACCACACCAAGAAAAACCCATTATACTCAGTGATGCTGTGACTGTCCACACGTGAAGTGAAGTGACGCGACGCGACAAAATGTAACCGACGCCTCGTTCTATTTTGGATCTTTGAAGTATGCGTTGTATTTTAATCGTTCGTCACATGTTGTGCATGTACAAATAGGAAATATGAATGTGAAGTGAATTTGTGGTCTCGTTTCAAATGCATTGATCAATATGCTTTCGTCGACTTCACTGTATCCTATATGTGTGCTGCTTCCTTTCCGTGTGTTCTGGCCAGTAATGGAAAATATCAAGCGCTTCCATTTCAGAGTCCCTGTTATCAGATCTGTTGAAGATGTTGCTGTTCATGTTTGTTAGCCCAGGACATTTTACAAATCCAGACCAGACGATGTTCTACGGCCATGTCCGGAATAAAGAGTAGTCTTTGTCATGCAGTACAGTTAGGGTGATATGACTTAACCCATGATATAAGATTTTGGCCATATACCTATCCAAGTCATTCATCACAGACAGTATCAACGTCAGTAGGCTATACTTATTGTATTTCGGCCGCACCACAAGGTGTCACTGTGGTCTCAAAGCGTCGCCCTCGCCTACTCTGAGCTCGATTGCTATGTCTGAGGTAAACCACGCCCTCCTCATTACCCTACGGACAAAGAAATGTAAAAATGCATAAATGTAAAAATGCATAAATGTAAAAATGCATAAATGTGGAAATAAATACAAATAGAAATGAATAAATGTATAAATAAATAAATAAATAAAAGAATAAATAAATAAATGTGGAAAAAAATAAAATGTACATAAATAAGGAAATAAATGTATAAATAATTGTTTTTTTGCTTTTCTATGTATATTTATTTATATATTTATTTATTTATTTTTGCTTTTTTACATTTCTTTGTATATTTATTTATGTATTTATTTATTTTTAATTTTGGCAGTCGTGGCATTCCATACTAGTCGTCATTTTGAAGTCACATAACCAGACAGATACTAATCTTGTCTCCGTAATACCTCTTTTATTAGATGCATATGGTTGCAGAATAAATTTATGATGGGTGACAAATTCAATAAATAGGGTATTTTGACAATGCAAATAAAATTTTTATAATTGAAAACTTCTCCTTTTGCATGACGCTTCATCCACACCAATAGGTGTCAGTAGAGAGTTCATGATATCGTCCTAATATAAACAAAAAATTACTTATGGTTATGTTCCAAATTGACTACTTTTCAGTTATCAATTTAGAAAGTAAAATGGATAAAAATTAAATTTTGTGGATAAATGTAAAATTTTGGCAGTCTGATCAAATTATGAGCCAAAGCAAGAGATGTGAAAAATCATGGTTATAATTCACCCTTCGCCGGGAGTTTGATTGACAGCCGATTGATTGGGCTTAAACTTGAAAAATGGTGTACTGACATCTTTCCGCAGTTGAAACAGCATACCTTCTGATGTTCATTCATGTTTATTTAGTGTTATAACTAGTAGTAAGAGATGATCAGTTCACGTGCCGCTTGAACTGAGGCGCTACAACGATCTGTCACGACACATTAAAGAGCCACAAGACGGTATTAATTTTTTTTTTTTAAATAACAAAATTTGAAAGCTGAGACTTTCTTTCATATCAGCAGTAACCTGCTCTGTCTTGTATGTCAGTGTGTTGTCACTGTCCTCTTTGCTCCATGATGTATTTTTCACTGCATGAGAACATGATGTGTGGCGTGAGAGCACCATGCCTTGTTGGACATAGCAACAGTAACTAAAGGGGCAGGTCTTTGCAAAGGGCCAGTACTTGTGGTTTCTGTTGTGAGGCTAAAAATGGATGCTCACTTTGAGCGCACAGCATTGTGAGATATAGCGTTCTGTTTAAGTGTGTTGTATATTACCAAAGTCCCTTTAAGACAAGTCATTTCACTCGGCGGCTGTCTTTGAAACGGCTCTCGGGCAGCTGTTTCAGTCATGCGAGTGCAGCACCAATCTCTGAATGGGGAATCATCAAATTCTCTAAAGCTGTTCACCAAGCTTACGATTAAACTTCATATTTGAAATCACCAATGAAATCTGACAACATAATGTCTCATAAAAGTTCTGCAGATAAAGTTCATGTCCTCATATAGTGAGACGGCAGACGTAGAAAACACGAGCGTCACGTGTCCTTCAGTATGTGGCTGCATCCTAAATCGCATACCCTCTTGAGCATGTACTGTAGGTACTATATACAGTAGTATGAATGAATGTCAAGTCAAGTCACCTTCATTTATATAGCGCTTTTTACAACACAGATTGCTTCAAAGCAGCTTTACAGTGATAATAGGAAATTAATTTTGTTTTTGATGAAAAGTTTTTGATTAATTTCATTATAAAAACTGATTAGGTATTTAATTTGGTGCCATTTAAACAATACCACCTTCATTTAAAACAGAAAACCCCCAATGCATTCCGTACCCCATCCGCACGGCAACAGCACTTGGTGGCCCGAGAACGCAAACCATGAAATAGGTTTGAAATAGTTTTGAAACTATACCATCATCATCCCCGCACAAACCCCTAAAAAGGCGAATCCGTGAAAACGGCGGCGGCATGTACGCAAGCATTACGTGTTCAGCCTATAGGCGTGTTTGAATACGTATGTGTGCATATGTGTTTTTATCTGTATAGAGGGGAAGGGAAGTGAAGGAGGCCTTCACAGGGAAGAGTCTAGGTGACACGGTCTCTGCTGACACTTCAGGGATGCGTTGTGGTCATGTCTAGGCGCAGGTCCACCATCTGATCCAGCAGACCACAGTAAATCAAATCAAATCAAATCACCTTTATTTATATAGCGCTTTTTACAATGCCAATTGTTTCAAAGCAGCTTCACAGTGGTAACAGGAAAATAATGCAACGGAATTTGATTCGGCTGTACAGCCGCTCTGGTGAAAGCGGTGATGTCATCCAGCTCATTTCAATTATCATATAGTGTCAATGCGGGCAGATCAGTAATATAGTTGAAATTTAAGTGTCCCCAACTGAGCAAGCCAAAAGCCAAAGGCGACGGTGGCAAGGAACCAAAACTCCTTCAGGGCCAGAATGAAGAAAAAAACCTTGGGAGAAACCAGGCTCAGTCGGGGTGCCAGTTCTCTTCTGGCCGACGAACAAATAGTGTATGATTATGATTCTGGCAACATTACAGGTCAGAAGTCATATTAGATCAATAGATATTCGTAGGATTATTCGAAAGATTGGAGTCGTCACGCCGGGGACGGGTTTAATGAGGACGTCGTGTCGATGCGGCATTTACAGGGGGGAGTTTAATTGACACGGTCTCTACAGACACTTCAGGGATATGGTCGTCATGTCCAGGCTAAGGTCCACCGGCCGACTGCAGTAAACCTCGGGATAAACAGAGAGACTAACATTAGTGTAGATGCCATTCTTCTTATGATGTAACGAGTACATCAGGTATTATTGGAAGTGTTTCCGGTTCCGGCTGACCTAGTTAATGCAGCCTAAAACAATCATTTAACTGATTTGAATAATAGAAATTAAAAATGTTTTATGTGTATGCCATAGTAAAGAGATTTAGTCTTGTTTTTAGTCTAGATTTAAACTGACAGAGTGTGTCTGCTTCCCGAACAATGCTAGGAAGACTGTTCCAGAGTTTAGGTGCTAAATAGGAAAAGGATCGACCGCCTGCAGTTGATTTTGATATTCTAGGTATTATCAGCTGGCCAGAATTTTGAGACCGCAATAGACGTGATGGAGTATAATGCGTTAAGAGCTCGCTCAAGTACTGGGGAGCTAAACCATTTAGTGCTTTGTAAGTAATCAGCAAGATTTTAAAATGTATACGATGTTTAATAGGGAGCCAATGCAGTGTTGCCAGAACCGGGCTAATATGGTCATACTTCCTGGTTCTAGTAAGAACTCTAGCTGCTGCGTTTTGAACCAGCTGCAGTTTATTTATTAAGCAAGCAGGGCAACCACCCAGTAGAGCATTACAATAATCTAGCCTTGAGGTCATGAACGCATGAACTAACTGTTCAGCATTTTGCATTGAAAGCATGTGCCGTAATTTAGATATATTTTTAAGATGGTAGAATGCAGTTTTACAGATGCTAGAAATGTGGCTTTCAAATGAGAGATTGGTATCAAAGAGCACACCCAGGTTCCTAACTGACGACGAGGACTTGACAGAGCAGCCATCAAGTGTTAGACAGTATTCTAGGTTACTACTTGTGGAGTTTTTTTGTCCAATGATTAAAAATTCATTTTTTTCTGAATTAAGTTGCAGGAAATTACTAGTCATCCAATTTTTTATATCAGCTATGCGTTCTGTTAATCTTGTGAATCAGTAAGTTTCGTCAGGGCGTGAAGAAATATAGAGCTGAGTATCGTCAGCATAACAATGAAAATTAACGCCATGCTTCCTAATAATATCTCCCAGTGGTAGCACTGAGCCCTGCGGTACTCCATGCTGAACTTGTGTTCGGTGTGACATCTCTTCATTTACTGCTACAAACTGATAACGGTCAGATAAGTATGATTTAAACCATGCCAATGAAATTCCACTAATGCCAACATAATTTTCGAGTCTAATGAGAGCAGTCTCAGTACTATGATACGGTCTAAATCCTGACTGGAAATCCTCACAGATACCATTTCTTTCTAAAAAGGAGCATAATTGTGGACACTGCCTTTTCTAGTATTTTTGACAGAAAGGGTAGATTTGAGATTGGCCTGTAATTGACTAATTTTGTAGGATCAAGTTGCGTTTTTTTAATAAGTGGTTTAATAATAGCCAACTTAAGTTTTCGGTACATATCCTAATGTCAAGGATGAATTAATGATATTAAGAAGAGGATCTATGATCTCTGGAAGCGTCTCTTTTAGTAGTTTAATCGGTATGGGGTCGAGCATACATGTTGTTGATTTTGATGATTTAACGAGTTTAGCCAATTCTTCTTCTCCTATAGCAGTGAATGAATGTAATTTTTCCTCAGTGACACTACAATGCACTGTCTGATGTGATACTGTAGTAGACGGCTGCATGGTTATAATTTTCCTAATATTATCAATCTTTCAAGTAAAGAAGTTCATAAAGTCATTACTGCTGTGCTGTTTACAAACATCAGAAGGTGAAGCTTTATCTTTGGTTAATTTAGCCACTGTATCGAATAAATACCTAGGGTTGTGTTTGTTTTCTTCTAAGAGAGTCGAGAAATAAGCAGATCTAGCAGTCTTTAGGGCCTTTCTGAATGCAATCATGCTCTCTTTCCACGAAATGCGAAAAACTTCTAGTTTTGTTTTCTTCCAGCTGCGCTCCATTTTTCTGGCTGCTGTTTTAAGGGCCCGGGTGTGCTCGTTGTACCACGGCATTGGACTATTTTCTTTAATCTTCTTTAAGCGCCGGGGAGCAACTGTGTCTAAAGTGCTGGAAAAGAGAGAGTCAATAGTTTCTGTTGCAACATCGAGTTCCTCTAAGCTATCTGGGATGCTGAGGAGATGAAACTGATGAGGAAGATTATTTACAAAGAAATCTTTAGTCGCAGCAGTGACAGTCCTGCCATATTTGAAGCGAGGGGACGGCTTTGCAGCCTTTGCTAAATTAAGTGTACATGATACTAGGTAATGATCTGAGATGTCATCGCTCTGCTGCAGAATTTCAATGGTATCAACATTTATTCCATGTGACAGTATTAGGTCTAACGTATGATTACGGCGATGAGTGGGTCCTGACACGTGTTGCCTTACTCCAATAGAGTTTAGAATGTCTCTAAATGCCAATCCCAATGCGTCTTTTTCATTGTCTACATGGATATTAAAATCACCAACAATTAGGACTTTATCTGCAGCCAGTACTAACTCTGATAGAAAATCAGCAAATTCTCTGGTAAAGTCTGTATGGTGCCCTGGTGGCCTATATACAGTAGCCAGCATAAATGTCAAACGGGATTTATCAATTTCACTACATAAAGTTACATAAAGCACCAAAACTTCAAAGGAATTATATTTGAAACTAGACTTCTGAGTAATACCGAAGATATTATTATAAATTACAGCAACACCTCCCCCTTTACCTTTCAGACGCGGCTCGTGTTTATAACATTAATCTTGGGGGGTGGACTCATTTAAAGTAATGTAATCGTCAGGTTTTAACCAGGTTTCTGTCAAACACAGCACATCTAGGTTATGATCTGTAATCATATCATTAACAATAAGCGCTTTTGAGGAAAGGGATCAAATATTCAGCAGCCCGAGCTTTATCATTTGATCATCTGTATTATATCTGTTGTTTATTTGTTGGACATCAATTAAATTTTTACCGTTGAATGGTTTTGATGGTTTTTTGTATTTACTAATTCGTAGAACAGACACAGTCTCTATGTGATAATATCTAGGTGAAAGAGTCTTTATGTGCTGGGATTTATCTGACTTCTGTGACGTGAGACAGCTAGCAGACGGTCGGTTAAGCCAGTCCGTCTGCTTCCTGACCTGAGCCCCAGTTAGTCAAGGTTCAACTCTAAGACTATGTGCCAAATTACTAGAGAGAAGAGCGGCACCATCCCAGGAAGGATGAATACCATCTCTTTTTAACAGGTCAGGTCTGCCCCAAAAGCTTTTCCAATTGTCTATGAACCCTGTGTTGTTCTGCGGACACCACTTAGACAACCAGCCATTGAGTGATGATAGTCTGTTAAGTATCTCATCACTCCGCCTAACTGGGAGGGGGCCAGAGCAAAAAACTTTAGCTGCCATCGTACTTGCGAGTTCACACACCTCTTTAATGTTAATTTTGGTGATCTCCAACTGGCGAAGTCGAACATCATTAGTGCCGACGTGAATAATAATCTTAGAGATTTACGATTAGCATTAGCCAGCACTTTTAAATTTGCTTTGATGTCAGGCCCTCTGGCTCCCGGTAAACATGTAACTATGATGGCTGGTGTCTCTATTTTCACGTTCCGTGTAATAGAATCGCCAATAACTAGGGCACTTTCAACAGGATCCTCAGTGGGTGCGTCACTGAGTGGGGAGAACCTGTTTGATGTTCTATCGGAACCGAAGAGTGTTTTTTTTTTTTTTGTTTTTTTTTTTTAATCCGCTACTATGCCGTCTCACAGTCACCCAGTTGCCCTGCTGCACGGGCTCTACAGCTGGAACCGAACAATGTACAGAGTTCACTAAACTAGTCGCATCCAAAGCAGTGTCTAAAGCTCTTACATTCTCACTATTCTCAATAAAAGTTTGGATGCGTGTCTCTAATTCTAAAATCTTCTCCGTCAGCCTGACTATCTCCGTGCATTTATCACATATGAAGCCCTCTTCGCCGACAGAGAAGGTAATGCTAAACATGTAACAGGCAGTACAAGTGACAATAACAGGAGATGATGACATGGCTTACCGTGTTTGTTGACTAATCCAACTCACCCGAATTGTTTGATGGACTCGTAAAAGGCACGCAAGAGAAAAACAGGAGACCCGGATGCACGGATGGCAGGCTGACAGGCTAGCGAAATGCTACCGTTTTGTGATAGTGATTTAGATTAAAAGCTAGCGATGTCAGATTTAATGTGATAGGCAATATTAGACAATATATGGTGATGAGTAAGTTATATTTAGCAGTATAAACAACAAGGAATTATATCCAATAGAGATTCAAAAGCAAAGCTGTACGGAGCTAACGTTACAGACGCAAACACTCAGCAGCGAGGCAGACAGGAGCAACTTAAAGCAACTTCCCAGAAATCCTCAGATCTTCTCAATGAACAGAATGTGATCCAGATGTACCACATCCGCCATGTCATCATGAACATGTGACCTACCAGTGTAGATCTTTAACAAATCCTCTCCCGTGGCCTCATGGGATAGTAAAGTGTTCATGATATGCACACTTTAGAATCCCACCAGAAGTAGTAGGTCATCTGGGTACTTTTAGCCTACTTTTAGCCTAACTAACTTCCGGCAGTCAGCAGTACGCAAGTCGACTTACGGCGAAAGAGTAACCCTTGACCCTTGAACCCTTGGCGCATGCGTATTGATGAATGCAGAAGCGCAGAGGATAGAGCAAAACAAAACACCGGTCATGAATTAGAAGTCTAAAACGACGGCGGAGAATTTTGATATAAGAGAAGAGGGGCTTGAGTTTGTTGCCCAGCCCTATCCGCGAGAGGCGTCAAAGCTTGCAATGCTCCTATACATCGCGTCAGGGGTTACTCTTTCGCCGTAAGTCGACTTGTGTACCGCTGACCGCCGGAAGTTAGTTATTTTAGTCTATAAAGTTTTAAATGTTTTTTTTTTCTTACACAAACACGCCACTTCGCTTTAGAAGGCCTTTATTAACCCCCCCCGGAGCCGTGTGGAGCAGTTATATGATGGATAGATGCACTTTTATGGACTTCAAAAACTAACCAACAAGTCACTGCCATTATAAAGCTTGGAAGAGCCAGGACTTTTTTAATATAACTCCATTGTATTCGTCTGAAAGAAGAATGTCATATACACCTAGGATGACTTGAGGGTGAGTAAATCATGGGCTAATTTTCATTTTTGGGTGAACTATCCCTTTAAGGCCAATTCACACTTCACAGACAAACGCCAACAAACAAGTTGGCTGTTGGATTTAGAATTTTATGAAAAATAAATGTCATGTTCACACTGCCCCAACAGACACAGACAAACTCGAGCATCCACGGAAAAACACGAGATTTTCTCCATTCATTTTAATCAACAATTAGATTGTAGCTTTCAGACATGACTTTCTTCTCGTTTTATAGTTCATTTGAGGCTGTTCTAATGTCGAGAGCATTTTTGTAACGCGAGAGTGCAGCCATGTAACGAATCTCTCCACTCGCAGGTGGATTTCTTTCACTCTAGCACAAAACTTACTGGATGTGCTCTTTAAGATATGGCTCTGCTCTCGCTCAGATTTTACTTGTGCGCACTCAAACTTTGTCCAGTGTGCTCTCGCGAATATCTCCTTGCTCTTTCTCTAGAATTGTCTTCTGATTTGTCCAGAAACCTGCCATTATCACTACAAGGATAATTTACTAAGCACGCCCAGCACCTACACGCAGTCTTGGCAACGGTTCATGTCCAGGATCAGATTACGTCAGAGTTTGTTGGAAAATCATTCCACACTGCTCAGACATTCCACGACCCAACAAACGCTGGTGAACAGTCGGGTGAAGACAAACTCAGACCAACGGCAACAGACGCCGACAGGGGTAACACATGGATCCAACGATCTCTGACTGACTTGTTTGTTGGCGTTTGTCTGTGTGGTGTGAATTGGCCTTTATGAGTACTGTGAATTTGGACATACTTCTTTTGTCACATACTGTTTTTCACCTACTACATCGTAGGGAAGTATGCAATGTAGCGGATGCAATCTATCTGTAGTGGGTGAAACTGTGGCACTCATTCGTACAGAGAGGCCCTGTCCCAAATGGCATACTTCATGTGCGCTTGCGGTCTCGCGGACTTACAATGGCTGCCACGTATGCTTGTCCGTTAAGTTCATGCTTGTCCCATTTCTCATTTAAGGATTTAGATGGGTGTTCGCGAGCGCCACCTTTGCAGACGGTGTGCGCCCTCGATGTACACTTTTAACAAGCCCACACTGAAGCGAGCTCCACAGCAGACTAACAGACCAACAGTAAAAACGGCATTGAGTCACAAAAGTGCGGACTCGAAGGAAGATTGCGAGGGCTTAGGGTTCCATTTGGGACGGGGCCAGTGTTGCAAATAAGCGACCTGGGGTGTGTTTCCTGTACAACAACGTAACTCGCTGCTTAACTACCATAGTACGATGCATCGTTGAAGAAATCAACTAGCTATTCACAACTGTTTCCAGAAACTGTATTGTCTCAAATTTGTTGTTGAACCACGTTGGTTAATGATGTCACGCAGGTGGTGGAGTAATAACTTCTTTTAATGAACCAGTTTGAGATCGAATTAATGCTTAGATGTTTTGCTATAAATTACGGACATGGCATCTGAGGACTAATTCTCATTTTTCTTAGTTATTTTGCTTTATTTCTGGATTCAATCATATGCTCGATCTTACATACTAGAGCACGTACGCACATGCACACTCTTAAATCTCTTGACAAACTAAAAGATGAAAACGACTTTTTTATATATTCGAAATCAAAGATATAGATTGTACTGAATGCCAGCTTGCTTATTTTGCTCAAGATAAGGATTTATTAAGTCCACATGTCATGCAAACAAGAAACTATGCTTCCAACCACAGGTCAAGAGCTGTCATTCCAACCACTTAACTTTGCGATGCTGTTTGTGAATGTTCGAAGGAACTATGGTTTTGGGAAACACTGACTCGTTGAACTATGCTGATAATAACTGAACTTGCGCCCATAGTTGGCTAACGATGCTTTCGGGGAAACGCACCCCTGGTCTGAAAAACAAGCCCAAAATACGCATCCCTTGGTTTTGGGGGGTGGGGTCTGCAGATGGCACCAACCGTTGTTTCTTTAATTGATGGATGCACAGAACAACAGATAAACGTTGTACATGTAATGTTTACAGTTAAAAAATAATATTAAATTATCAAATATCAAAATAATATTTTGGCTTCTTTGATATGACAAATTGTCATTGTCACAAATTATCAGAACGAAATAACTTATTTAAAAATAAATAAATATTAATTTATTTAAAAATAACGATTTCATTTTGGAACAATTGAAAGGGATTTTCTATTATGTTCTGCCAAAAAGTTGTTCATTTTCGTTCCTTGAACCATTTCTAGTCCTTGTCAAACAGTTGTCCAACTCCTGCATGGACTAACTGACCATCTCATCACAGCATAATTTCACTAATAAAAAAATGGAGATTTTACTGTCCTCAAAACTCATAAGACGCGTACACTCTAGCCACTTTATATTCCCCTGGATATCTAAATAAAATCTTATTTGCAAATATAATGTGTGCATTGATGCTATGATTTTTATTATTTAAGTAAATGGATTTTCTTACTGTTGCATTAAAAATCCACTTGTAATGGCATACAAATGCTAAATCCACTTACTTCAGATATCAAGTCACCTTTATTTATAGAGCGCTGTATACAATACAGATTGTTTCAAAGCAGCTTTACAGTAATAAACAGGAAAATTATTCAAAGATAATTTCAGCTCTAAAAGAAAATATTATCGTTGTTCAGCTGAAGTCAGTTCTGTGTTGTTTCAGTTCCGCTGTAAAGATCATAAATTATTAAATTAGCTCATTTCATCTATAAAGCAGTTCTGCAGAAAACAGTGATGTCGTTGTCCAGCTCACTCAAAATATCCTTTCATAAGACTGGTAAAAAAAAAAAAGTTCAGTATAAAGTGCAAACATCGTTGGCACGAAAAACAGAGCAGCAACAGAGCAGCGATAGCCAGTGGTATTGACGGAAAGATAAACATCATCACACACTAAATAACGATAAAGCGGTCATACCTTTTGTCCTATGAGTGGCAACCACTAACAAGCCCAAATACACAACTGTATTCTGTAAATAGCTAAACATACTGCTCTCCTCCACTAATGCAGCATCTAGTCTACAAATTAATGACTATAATGATATGAAAACATGTACGGTAGTGTACTGTATAACATTCTGTTTCATTGTCTGTTTTAAATCGATATCTGAAGTGTCCTGAGCTCTGTGCAGTCACGTGTCAAAACAAACTCCACGAGGCGTTAGTGATAGTTTTTTATTTCGCCTATAGAGGCCGCTCTCATGCTGTATAATGCCAGCAGACCCTTCTCAGCCGCTCGAGCTATGGACGCAACCTGGAAAAACTATCGGTATGGATTTTTGGCGATAACGATTGTTCCAGCAATTGGCTATCGGTGCTGATTAATCGGCAAAACCGATCAAATGGTCGACCTCTGTATTCCGTTCACGTTTTCTGCATCGTGGAAATCATAGGGCTCACATGGTATTTTCGGTAATGGCGGTATTTGAAACATACATATCGTACATGCAATTGAAACCGGTATACCACCCAGCACTACTACATTGCTAGACTATTGGCAATAGAGAATGGACCTTTTTTGGCCACAAAATCTTGTTGAAATTTTGCTAATGTGACCACTTTTAGTGAATGTGCTTTAAGTCATTTGTAGCATTTCTTCACTCATAATATAGCTGCACTGTAAAAAAAAAATATGATCAATAAGTTATGACAACATACACTATATTGCCAAAAGTTTTGGGACGCCTGCCTTTACATGCACATGAACTTTAATGACATCCCATTCTTAATCCATAGGGTTTAATATGGAGTTGGCCCACCCTTTGCAGCAATAACAGCTTCAACTCTTCTGGGAAGGCTTTCCACAAGGTTTAGGAGTGTGTTTATAGGAATTTTTGACCATTCTTCTAGAAGCGCATTTGTGAGGTCAGGCACTGATGTTGGATGAGAAGGCCTGGCTCACATTCTCCGCTCTAATTCATCCCAAAGGTGTTCTTTCAGGTTAAGGTCAGGACTCTGTGCAGGCCAGTCAAGTTCCTCCACACCAAACTCGCTCATCCTCGCTCATGTCTTTATGGACCTTGCTTTGTGCACTGGTGCACAGTCATGTTGGAACAGGAAGAGGCCATCCCCAAACTGTTCCCACAAAGTTGGGAGCATGAAATTGTCCAAAATGTCTTGGTATGCTGAAGCATTAAGAGTTCCTTTCACTGGAACTTAGGGGCCAAGCCCAACCCCTGAAAAACAACAACCCCACACCATAATCGCCCCTCCACCAAACTTTACGCTTGGCACAATGCAGTCAGGCAAGTACCGTTCTCCTTGCAACCACCAAACCCAGACTTGTCCATTGGATTGCCAGACAGAGAAGCGTGATTTGTCACTCTAGAGAACACGTCTCCACTGCTCTAGAGTCCAGTGGCGGCGTACTTTACACCACTGCATCTGACGCTTTGCATTGCACTGATGTAAGGCTTGGATGCAGCTGCTCGGCCATGGAAACCCATTCCATAAAGCTATCTACGCACTGTTCTTGAGCTAATCTTGAAGGCCACACAAAGTTTGAAGGTCTGTAGTTATTGACTGCAGAAAGTTGGCGACTTCTGCGCACTGTGCACCTCAGCATGCGCTGACCCAGCTGTGATTTTTACATGGCCTACCACTTTGTGGCTGAGTTGCTGTTGTTCCCAATTGCTTCCACTTTGTTATAATACCACTAACAGTTGACCATGGAATATTTAGTAGTGAGGAAATTTTCACGAATGGACTTATTGCACAGGTGGCAACCTATCACGATACCACGATTGAATTCACTGATCTCCTGAGAGCGACCCATTCTTGCACAAATGTTTGTAGATGCAGTCTGCATGCCTAGGTGCTTGATTTTATACACCTGTGGCCATAGAAGTGATTGGAACACCTGAATTCAGTGATTTGGAGGGGTGTCCCAATACTTTTGGCAATATAGTAAGGGTGTGATGAGATACTTAGCTCACGAGATGAGACAAGACACGAGATTGGGTTCACGAGAACGAGACGAGATTTTTACACAGTATTTTTAAGAAATCCTCAATGACGAAATACATGACTAGAAAAATAGTCTGCAGGTGCATTTGAAATGTTTTAACTCTTCATCTTGTAATGAATGTCATTTCAGTTCTATGGAGTATGAATTATCACATGTACTAAAAAACAATACTGAAAACAATATCTCCTTGGGAGATATTCGCATGCATGATCAGGGAGCCGCTTTCAAAAAAAGCGGTATTGAAGGGGTATTGAAATCGCGTTTGAATGCGCACTCGCTTTTACTTTCGCTTTCAATTTTGCAATCATGCGTACTCTGTGAATAGGAAGCGGTGGTGCTGAACGCACATTCTACCAGACGCTTCTGTTGCGCAACGAATCCTCCACCACGGTCCTGTCAGTCATCTGGTCACGTGATCAGTGATCAGTGCTGCACACTACGTACGACTCAAACAGCTCGGGTTGGATGAGCTGGATGGAATTGAAGCGACCGTTATCCACCGGAATTAAATTGTTTTTATTTCTATAAAAAGCTAAACGACAGTGGAGGATGTAATGTAAATGTACCGGTGGCATATTCTATCCTAACTTCACCCTCACGCTCCGTCATGGCAATATCACGCGAAACAGCTTTTCACAAGAAATCACATTTTAATCTCGCGGCACAAGATCTCGTCACACCCCTACAATATAGTGTATGTTTTTACATTGCTGTAATTCATCAAAATAAGGTACTTAACTTTTTTATACTAAGTTATACAAGATTCAACCAATTTTTTTTAAGTCAGTTTAATGTAATTTAAGTTGAAATGACTTAAACAGCCAAGTTGATTGTACTTAAAAATTAAAGGCAGCAGCTTTTTTTTTTACAGTGTGTTGCAATTTCCATTATGAATTCCTTGCATGCCCTCCTGCCCAAACGTGATTTACCATGTTCTTTCTGGATAAAGTGGACTAGTTTTTGGTTGACATGGGAATCAAATAGTGTCTGTCTCTCCTCCTGCAAAAGCTTTTCACAGTGACTCATCTGTCCAGCTGCTAGATGGATCGAGAACAAAAAGAGCTTATGTACCATCTGGAGATAGCGCATACTTCTGCACGGGCACCCGCTTCACATCACACAAACATAGGCTTGACTATGCCTCCACTATGCATCCAGTTATGCCTCCACTTTACGTTTCCCATGAGAGAAATATGTTGAATTACCACTTAAAGTGCCTGAAACACAAATCTTTGATTATTGCATTGCTTTTTGGACTACGTTGCATATTCTCATTATCGAAACAGGGCAGTTCAGAAGAAATTAATGAGCATTGCAAAATTATTTGAAGTGATATCATTGCCTTTTCAAGTTTCGGTTTACAGAGCTTTATTTTATAAATAAAAAAATTGGAGATGGGTAGTCTTTGGAATTTGTACCAATTTTGAAAAAGGAAACTAATACTATCAAGGGAGTTATTCACCCAAAAATAACAACTGTGTCATCATTTACTCATCCGCATGTCACTCCACATAATACATAAAATGCAATCCAGAATACATCTCTTCTATGAAAAACATGCTTTCAATTTCTGAATTAAAATTCAATTTGATATTTTTGGGGTGTAAAATAAAAGTCCAGACAGATGTTTTTAAACATTGTGTTTGCCTCTTTCGCATGACACAGCTTTCTAAAAACGTGGCATTTAAGTTAAAAGAAGTTTGAAAAAATGCATTCACACTTTTTTTTTTTTTTTTTTTTTTTTTTTTCATTCCACTGCCCTGTTTTTAAACATAAAAATGTTTTCTGTGTGAATGGCCTTTAAGTAGTTTAGAATTAGCGCCAATTCGGGGGCAGGTTGCTTGAATTGTGGGTTCATTAGCCTATGACTCTTAATGAAAAACACAACAACAAAATGGTACAATGACAAGCTCACTTAAATAGGCGCTTTTACATTTCGCTTTGAAACCAAATCTTCTGCGATCATCTTGTCTGTCAGCTCTTCGCTCTCGTGATGAATGAAATCTGACTCCTGCTGCGTTTGTGCTGCGACTCTCGTTCAGCTCACACTGTATTGAGCAGACACGTTCAGTTTTTAATTGTAGTGTCTGTTCTCTAACTGAACTAAATGATTTTATTACTATAAACATGAAAACCGACGGTGGGGGCGGTGCCGTGGTGGGCAAGTGATGTAACGGTATGCTTGGGAGTGGTCTCGTAGGGCAGCGAAGCAAGTGCATTCTGGGAGTTGTTGTCTTTCGTCCACATGAGCCAAAAATACATTTTCTGGCTTTTCTCAGTCTAGAAGGCACCAACTAAAATAATTTAACATTTCTACTACATAAATGACCCAATTTAAATACGCATTCATCTTTCCAGCGGTGAAATATCCCTTTAATGGTATTTTGGTGCTGATACAGTGGGGAGAACAAGTATTTGATACACTGCCGATTTTGCAGGTTTTCCTACTTACAAAGCATGTAGAAGTCTGTAATTTTTATCATAGGTACACTTCAACGTGAGAGACGGAATCTAAAACAAAAATCCAGAAAATCACATTGTATGATTTTTAAATAATTAATTTGCATTTTATTGCATGACATAAGTATTTGATCACCTACCAACCAGTAAGAATTCCGGCTCTCACAGACCTGTTAGTTTTTCTTTAAGAAGCCCTCCTGTTCTCCACTCATTACCTGTATTAACTGCACCTGTTTGAACTCGTTACCTGTATAAAAGACACCTGTCCACGCACTCAATCAAACAGACTCCAACCTCTCCACAATGGCCAAGACCAGAGAGCTGTGTAAGGACATCAGGGATAAAATTGTAGACCTGCACAAGGCTGGGATGGGCTACAGGACAATAGGCAAGCAGCTTGGTGAGAAGGCAACAACTGTTGGCGCAATTATTAGAAAATGGAAGAAGTTCAAGATGACGGTCAATCTCCCTCGGTTTGGGGCACCATGCAAGATCTCACCTCGTGGGGCATCAACGATCATGAGGAAGGTGAGGGATCAGCCCAGAACTACACGGCAGGACCTGGTCAATGACCATCTGGATGATCCAGAGGAGGAATGGGAGAAGGTCATGTGGTCTGATGAGACAAAAATAGAGCTTTTTGGTCTAAACTCCACTCGCCGTGTTTGGAGGAAGAAGAAGGATGAGTACAACCCCAAGAACACCATCCCAACCGTGAAGCATGGAGGTGGAAACATCATTCTTTGGGGATGCTTTTCTGCAAAGGGGACAGGACGACTGCACCATATTGAGGGGAGGATGGATGGGGCCATGTATCGCGAGATCTTGGCCAACAACCTCCTTCCCTCAGTAAGAGCATTGAAGATGGGTCGTGGCTGGGTCTTCCAGCATGACAACGACCCGAAACACACAGCCAGGGCAACTAAGGAGTGGCTCCGTAAGAAGCATCTCAAGGTCCTGGAGTGGCCTAGTCAGTCTCCAGACCTGAACCCAATAGAAAATCTTTGGAGGGAGCTGAAAGTCCGTATTGCCTAGCGACAGCCCCGAAACCTGAAGGATATGGAGGAGTGGGCCAAAATCCCTGCTGCAGTGTGTGCAAACCTGGTCAAGAACTACAGGAAACGTATGATCTCTGTAACTGCAAACAAAGGGTTCTGTACCAAATATTAAGTTCTGCTTTTCTGATGTATCAAATACTTATATCATGCAATAAAATGCAAATTAATTACTTAATCATACAATGTGATTTTCTGGATTTTTGTTTTAGATTCCGTCTCTCACAGTTGAAGTGTACCTATGATAAAAATTACAGACCTCTACATGCTTTGTAAGTGGGCAAACCTGCAAAATCGGCAGTGTATCAAATACTTGTTCTCCCCACTGTATGTGAGTGGTCTGTTAACGGTAAAAAGCCAGAACACCGTTACTTGTGTGAACAGCATATTTGTGTATTTCTTGTCATTCTTATAATTTTACGGTAATTTACCGGGATTGCTGTGTGAAAGGGGCTATTGTCTACTTTAACTTCATTAAACTGAACAGTGTGAACATTTTGTAAAATATCTCCTTTTGTTTTTAATGTAAGACATAAGGTCATACAGGTTTGGAACAATGTGAGATAAAGATGTGATGTGAGTAAATAATCACAGAATATTTATTTTTTGGTGAACTATCACTTTATGAACAGGTTTAATAGTAATTGAGCTTTGCCCTCTTTATGTAAATCTTGGTATAAATCTGTATTACCAGTCTAAATCTATCTATCTTGTTGTTCTTGAAATCTTCAAGGTTGCACATTTTGTGTCTGTGTTGTTTGTATTCCTGTCACAATAAGATCAGTCAAAGAAAAATGTATCCCTTTTTGCAAACTGACAATTTACCACAGAGATGAACTATTGTTCACTGAGTTTATGGACCGTAATATTGCTCCATGATTACATCAGAGTCACTGCGATGTTTGTTAGGCACTTAACATGATTAAACCTCATGAAATAACATCATGAAACACAATTGAACAAAATTAGTTTGAGGGAGCGTTGTTATACCGTCATGATTCTGAAGTGCGTTTTTAACCTCTTTGTGAAAGTTTGGTTTAACAGGTATTGTATTCAATCGAAAAAGAATGTGTTTTCACAGATTTTTTTAAGGTCACTGGATTTGCTTGGCTGAAGGAATGGCCCCTAAACAAGCATAAAGTTGGTGCCTCACCATGGTGTGATTGCTTGCCGTTTGATTTCTTTTGTGACTCTTTCAAGCGTCCATTCCTCCCCCAAATGCCCTGACAACTCCTGCCCACCCCAACCCCACCCCAACCCCACTCATGTTTTGTGTGCTGCTCAAACACTGGTCATGTGACTTTTGTCCCAACACAATCGCAGTGCCTCACCATTGGTCGGTCGCTTTGAAAGAGCATCAGTCTCCCTGGTAACGGAATGGCGGCACCACTTCAGATTGTCTTCGGGCCCCTCCTAACGTTTCACACGGACTCTCACGTACCAAATCAGGTGGCTTTAACTGTCTCGCGCTCTCAGATGAGTCTTGCACTTTCTAAAGATAGCATTATAGGTGAGTAACCTGTTTTTTATGGGCATGTTAGGCATATAGGGCTTCATTTTTCAATGTCTTGAAGTTTCATGCAAACTTGTGGGGTCTAAAAATGTGTTAGATTTGCAAGAGTTCGAAAAAATTATCTTGACTTTTAGCTGTTCTGTTCCATTTAAGAGATGTTTTATCACAAAAGTGCTGGCTTTTCTAATTACACAGATCTTTTGTTCTTGGTCATGGTAATTAGTACATTTTTTTTTTTGTGTTACCATAGTAATGTAATTTAGGCAAATGTTCTTCAGGGAGAGGAGGTGAATTCAGGAAATGTGCAGGATTGCTTCTTGATGGTGCTTCTCCGTAAAGTATTTGTTGTATAGCCTTGAATGAGAAATTATGGTAGTTTACAATTTTTTTTCTTTTTCTTTCCTTTTTTAGTGGAGGTCCAATTGCTGCCTGTATGAAAGTCATTGCATTAGATAAAAAAAAAAAATTGGTATCTGAAAACAAATGCTGAAAGCACAGTCTCACAACAATTTGTAACTATTTTGATTTACTCCAATTTCGTATGATCTCATTCGTACGGTTTGGTATGATCTGCTTTTTTTCGGCATGTTAGAGTTAGAAGCTTCATGCTTAGTTTTTATCATACAAATCTACGATCATACATGGTACCAAGGTCATTTGTAAAGGATATGTTTTTAAAAAAATAAATGTATACGGAGTATGAGGAGTCACTTTTTTTGAATCCAGTTTGCGTAACATCCTGGCTAGATGTGTCCGTCATTTTGAACAGTAAATCTGTTGTACCTTTTAAAACCAACAAACTTCTTATTGTGAAGTGTTTTGTTTTATAAGTGTGTGCACTAGATTTCTTTAGATTTTGATTGGGCACACAGTTTATTTGCAGTGTGTTGTAATCATTCTTTTGTATATTGATGAGGATGTAAGTACTTGTTGAATGACATGGCATCATTACTAGTTGCTTTAACAATCCTGAAATTCCCGTTGACCTGTTGCCCTCAGGAATGATTCCTTGTCTGGAATCCACCCAATACTGTCATTTCCACAAACCTGCTTTTATAATCGTCTCTCTAGAGCGCTCCAGAAGCCAAACAAAGCTTCATTCATACTGAAGATGTGCTGGCTACAATTCAGTAACATCTGTTGGATATGTTTTGAAATTTGTATGACATTTGGGTATCTGATTCTACAAATGAATTAACAAGAATAATTTCTAAGAAATGGAACAAAAACATCTTATATGCGTCTACCGCACTGTCTGTAGCTCTTTGATGGTGATGAAGGATGAAAGTGAAATGTTTTGAAAGCGTCATTGTTCTCTGTGTTTGGATATCTGTCAGGCAGAGCTGGGGGGCCTTTGAAAGATGAGTTCACATGCCTTTTGTTTCTTGTGCCCCATGACCCCCAGGCACATGACAGGTGATTTTGTTCATACCCCTCTTCCTGAGCTTCTAAAAGCCTTTCTGACAGGAAGAAAAACAACAGACCCACCCAAAACCGCACCTCCAAATGTTGTAGCTCTCGCTGGAGACGTGACCTTGAAGCACTTGAAGCTGTTTTACTGTCTTACAGTCCCAAAGATCACCAGGTGCACAGATAGTTAGTTGTCTTTGTCATTGCTCATACTTGTGGATAGAGATTTGCTGGTTTAGTTGGTCTCCCAGCAAGGCCAAGCTGGTGTTTATCTGGCCAGCTGGTCTCCCAATATAACGAATACCCAAAACCCTTCTAAAACCAACATTGCTGCTAATGGTTTTTTGGAAACCTAGATATATTTTATATCTTTGATTAGAAATTTCAAAAGAACAATGTTTATTTGAAATAGAAATCATTTGTTACATTATAAATGTCTTCAGTGTCACTGTTGATCAATTTAAAGCACCCTTACTGAATAAAACTATTCATTTCTTTCTAAAATGGACACTGTGTAGCTACGTATATGCGATATATGGATGTTAGTCAGATAAGATCTAACAGATATACTGTAGAAATGTTGTCATTTTTACAAAAAACAAATCTGGCATGTGGCAGCTGTGGTTGTCAGAATAATTCAGTAAAAATGTAAACATATTTACAGAACAGCATGTAAATTTTACAGTTTAAAACTGTAACTTCATAAATTCAAAAATTACATGTTAAACTTGGTAAATCCAGGACCCCTTTTCTGCTGAATTAGCAAGGCCATGTTGCTACTTAAATCTATTTTGTACTTTCAACATATACTGTCATCACCATAATAAAACTGGTGGTAAAGGAAATCAAAGTTCATCACAAGTAGCTTTTCCACAAGCTGAGGGAAATACTATATAGAAAGTGCATGCAGTGTAATGCACACAAACACAAAACAAACATTGTCATGGTAACACACGACACTAAAATAATGCAATAAACAATCATTTAACAACATAAAATGTAACCTAAAACCCTAATGCACATAACTGATAACAAAAAACTAAGTAGAAACATTTATTAAAGTGCCATTATTATGCTATTTTAAAGTTTCCTGATTTTGTTTTGGAGGTCTCCTACAACAGGTTTACATGCATCAAAGGTAAAAAACACTTTCATTTTCTCATAATATACATTGCACATCACCACATTGTTCAATGTTTCTCAAACGACTCGATGGATGAATCAATCTGCATTAATAGACACAGTTTTAGGTAATAGTGGCCCACAGCTGATGAGCAGAAGTATTTCAGTAAGACAGTAATAACATGAGTTAGCCGGTTAGCTGGAAACTTACACAATATAAAACACAAAACAACGTATTTTGAACAACCCGGTAGAAAATATATACATCAATAATTATTTGAGGAGCAGCTGGTCCAAATAAACTGGGTACTGACCCATCTTTCAAGAGCAAGCGGTTTGCAAATCCCGCGTTGAAGCAGTCGTCAGTAAAATGACGTGTTTGTGGCCGAACAACGTACAACATAGGTGGGCATTATTCGAATGTCTTTTCTAGTGACGTAAAAACGTCACACAGTGAGATTCGAACAAAAAACATCTCGTATAGGCGGTTCAGAGTCGATTCTTTCTTTTGGGAGACAATAACTTTATTTATCGTGCACTTTCGACTTTACAACTTTGCAGAACGGTTACATTCACAAACAGCTACATTACACACTGCATGAAAGGGAATACTCGAAAAACCATAAAATGAGAACATCTGGGAATGCCAGTTTACGGCAGTTTAAGTTTTTCTCCGTATAGTGCGGGAACTTACTGTTAACCAATTAACAGGTTTTTACTGTCATATTTTACAGTATTTTACAGTTAAAAATTACAATCATTTTTACATAAGCAAAATAACTAACATTTTATTGTATGAAACTAGGGATGTACCAATATTTACAATTTTGGCTGATACTATTTTTACTATGATACTATGAACTATTTTTACATTATGGCAGATTAACAATAAATGGCCAATAGTAAAATTCTATACAATTTTGTCTAAATAAATTTAAACTAAAAAACTTGCTACAAATAAATTCATGCATCACAACATTGCAATGTGAAGTATGAAAATGAATATTCATCTTGAGATTTGCCAAAGATTTAGCAGATTAGTACTTTTTAAATATTATAATAAAGTAGGTTGAAGCAAAGGTAATACAAATGTAAAAAATAAGCATTCACAATTATAAGTATCGGCCGATGTCAATAACTGGAAAAAAGAAATTTCATTTCAACCGATATTGTACATATATATCATGCATCCCTAAAACTATCAAAGACCAGTTAGAGGTTGATTTAGATTCTGGTTCAACAAATAAGCACTAATCTTTCAGGTGCAACTTTGGTCACATGTACATTATCTGCCAAGATTATGTAAAGGAGTAAAATGCATGTTTATTCTTTTCCATAGAAAATGACTCAACATTCTTTCATTCTGAATGGGCACTTTCTCACTGTGAATCTGACAAAATAATCAGCAAATCATCAGAATTATAAATAATGTGTAACTAGAGGGTTTTTTTTAACTTGTTTTAGGAAATAAACTAAATAGTGGCATGAAAGTTCAGTTTGTATTAGTATTATCTGGGTATTATAGACTTCTGTGGTTTCTGAGAGTTTTAGTGCGAGCTTAACTTCAAACTCTTAGATTTTGTTGAATATATTTTGCTTCGGGGCTGTGCGTTTAAAATAGACCTGAAACTCAAGCTGTTTTGAATTGTCTTGACTCTAAGGACGAAGGAGAAAACTTTCATTGTTGACAATGTGATTTGGGGCTGTGCTTTACTGAGTTATAGGAGTTTAACTGCGAAATGAGAAGTGTAAGTTGCACTGCACACAAATCCCAGCAAACGACAAAGAACTCTGTCATCATGTGGTGACCGTAATGACAGAGTTGGGCTATATTTAACCGCGCCGTCTATAAACAACAATCAAGCAGTGCTACCTTGTTTTGTTTCTGCTTCCACTTCAGCCTGCACTTGATGCCAAAGCTAAGCATTGCATCTTGTGGAGAAGCTTTATGCATGTGTGTGTAAATCACTGTTACTTAACAAGATTGCATTTTTAAAGCATCATATGTTGACTGACTGACTGAAAGGTTGTTCCAAACCATTTTGGATTTTTAGTTTTAGAATTTGGATTTTGCTTTTCTGTATATTTCGACTCTGAAACTAATGTTTCTTTTGTACTGATGTTAAAGCTAAAGATGAGATACTATAATATGCACAAAAATACACTCCTGGTCAAGAGTGTCAGTAACTAAAAAAACTGAAAATCATTTAAAAATCAAGTTTATTAAAACACATGTGCCAAGTTCTTATAAATGTATTCTTTGTATTTACTTTGGTTTCATATGGTTTTGAAAAACTTTTATTGCCATTTTAAAGACAAATTTAAATTTAATGATCATGTAAATGCCAAGTAAAAAGTTATATATCTTAATTGTTAATTTAATAAATGCTTTTGTTTTAATTTTTCAAAAATATTTTTGTATAAATGTTTTTTTTTTTTATATATATATATATATATATATATATTTTATATATATATATATATATATATATATATATATATATATATATATATATATATATATATATATATATATATTATTATGCCGAACTACTTAATGTTTTCTTTTTTTTTTTTTTTTTTAAGAATTCCATCCTTTTAATGAGGTGTTTTTCATCATTTTCTTTCTTCATTATGTGAAGGCTCACACCATTTAAAATCACAACCTGTTCACACAATGTTGGCATGCCTGTTCCAATTATGGGCTGCTGCTTTTTTTTTGTACTGTCAAGGTCAGATTTTTTATGAAACAAAAATGTTTCACTTCCCTCTTGAAGAAGAGCTTTGTCTGTTATTTGTAACAAGAAAGATGCATGTAATGCAAGGTTCATAGCCTTACCAAAAACAGTTATCCAAAGTCATTGATGTATGTGCAGTTAAAGGAATAGTTCACGCAAACAAGAAAATCTCACCGTCATCTTGTTCCAAACCCGTATGACTTTCTTCCTTGAAACACAAAAAGAGTTTGGGTTTTTGGGTGTACTAAGGCCATGTTCAGACTGGCAGCAAAAATCAGATTCAGGGATTCAAACCACATATGGAGGTGGTTTAAAATGAGAATCCAATCAGATTTTTACAGATGTGTCTCAGTCTGGATGCTCTGCCTGTTAAAATCGGATTTCAAACTGTCTTTTGCATCACTCTTAACGCTACACACTGTAAACCCGAATAAGTTGGGCTTACTCAAAAAATGTGAGGTAATCAGTTACATCAGATTTTGAGTTTTGATGTTCTCAATTTTAAGTAAGCAGAACTATCAAGTTTTGAGTTTGTACTACTCATGCATGTTAATTGCTCCTAATTTGAAATACTGGGTTAGCTAACTCATACATTTTGATAGCAATTAACTTTTTTATTTTGAGTTCTTGCAAATTAAATTAGTTATTTA
This sequence comes from Coreius guichenoti, assembly GCA_039654105.1. NCBI lineage: Eukaryota > Metazoa > Chordata > Actinopteri > Cypriniformes > Gobionidae > Coreius > Coreius guichenoti. The sequence continues at coordinate 25,832,059 of CM077191.1, forward strand.
CTTCACTGTAAACCCTAAGTTGTCAGAACTCAGTTGAATGAGATTTTTTTTAAATTAAGAAATATTTTGCAAGCTATAACAAACTAATTCAGCTTGCTAATTTGCTAACATGTTAACAATAGCACAGTATAGCACTTACTGAATGTGTACAGCAACTTAAAACATTTAACTTACCTGCTCTCAAACCACATGCGCCACTTTTCACCATGATGGTAACTCTCCAAAAACCCACATTAACAGACTCTTCTAAATTAACATAACAAAACATTAATCACTACTAAATCTCACTTACCATTAATCTTGCACCAAAAAAACATTATATAACACTTAATTTTAACATTTACTTTCCCTTTCGAGTGCCATGGGCAAAGCATGCTGGGAAATAAAAAAATCCCAGCCCAGTTTCAGTTAAACTTAAGTTAGTCTAAATTAAAGAAAATTAGCTCATACAACTCAAAACAAGTTCTGTTTACTTGAAATATGTCAGTGCTGTGAACTCAAAAGAAAAAGAAAGTGCTAAATACTCATAGCAGTTAATTTAACTGAACTCATTTGTTTAATTTAAGTTTGTCCTACTCAGACCAAATAAGTATTTTGAGCGTTAGGATCAAAACTGGTAATGGGAATGCCGGAGGTATTCATACAGTGTTCAAATGGTATGTCCAAAGATTTCATTTCTTCTGCACCACGACTCTATAGGGCTCTTATTTGGAGAGCGAGATGATGCACCTCCATTTTTCCAGCATCTGTTTTGAAAGCCTTGTCACATGCACGTGTACGCTTACGTCGTTACTAAAGCAACCCGTCCTGATAGGTTGGTTATGTCTGGATACACAAATTTGATCACTTCTTGCAATTAATAGTGCGGACAGTCTGCCTGAAAAGATCTGATTTGAGGAAAAAAATGTGATTTGCCTGCAGTCGAAATTCCCTTTATCGTTGTAAAGCATTGTCATTTAGTGTTCAGTCACTGTTGTGGGTTGTTAATGTAGTATGCAGTGGTCTGTTTTGAGCACAGCACACCTGTCCATGTTTTGTCCACTGATCTAAAGAGACTTTAGAGTGTCTCTGCCATTGGATTCTTCAAAGTGCACCTGTGCTTTGAAAAGATCTCCTGGACGAATGATGAAATCTTTTTGAGGGAAACTAATGGGTCACATTTGTTCACGTTTTATGTTGAAACAAGCTTAACCACTGAGTGCACTTTTTCTTTTACAATGCAACAAACAGCTTTGTTTGCAAATGGACATACAATGACAAGATAGATTAGGTAAGGAAGTAGTCGTGTTCCTATTCAGGCCAAACCTTTTGCAGTTAAGTTGTGTTTCCTCATTATGGTCATCAGAAAGCATGCCTGATAACCACATGACCTACTTTATACCAAATGATAAAGGAACACACAAATTGTATTCTTGAGAAATCTGTTTAACTCTTTCTTCACAAGCGTTTTTGAAAAAAGTTGCCAGCCACTGACCGCATTTTTGATCATTTTCACAAAAGTTTCATGGCCCCCAGAATATGTGACCCGTGCTGGCAAAAGGAGTCGGAATGCGCATGGGATCATTTCAAGCTACAGGCAAAACAAGTGAAAAATGATTTTCACGAAAATTAGTTCATTAAGCCCTCGTCTAGCGATCCCAATGTTCCAAATAAAAATTAAACATCTGAAAGTATCTTTATTTGTACGTTTTCTGAGAGGAGTACCTTTCCTTTGTCCATGAAAACGATCTTACTCGCGCTGGCTGACAGATCCGACACATGCGCACAAAGATGCCTCTCACAGCGCGCGATCCTGATATACCCGATATATCCCGATATACGCAGAATTTCAGTATTTCAAAATATCTGTCTTGGCGAGTATTCACGCAAACATCATCTTTTGTGTCTTATGTGAACGTTTGGTTAACTGTTGTGGAAAAAGATCTGGGCCCGTATTCATGAAAAATCTTAATGCAAAGAGTTGCTCCTAGTGACAAAATTCTAAGAAAATTCTTAGAAAGGTGGGCGTTTCCTCTTAAAATTAAAGAAAAAATCCTAGTAAAGAAAAAAGTAATTCAGAAAGCATCTTAACCCTTAAAAGAGGTCTTAAGGTCCAAAAGTGTTAGGAGTACGGACGAGAACTTTTAAGAGGCTTAAGAGTTTCTTTAGCAGCGGAGAACATGGACGAAATGCGAAGAGAGAGAAGAAATGTGTTGCACACAATGCATGAGTGAGTTAATAAGACACCACACATTAGATCGTGCAGGGATCATGTCTGTGACCAATCTTATTAGAGACGCGCTAACATCTCGGACACAGTGCAGAAATGCCATAGCGCCAGAAATGTAAGTAATCTATAAAATTAACATGTTTGGCAACTGGAAAAATGCAACTATGCAGCAGTGATGATTTGGGTCTGTCACAACCTTATAAGCAAAGTGATCACACAACAGCAATTTCAGAACCTTATTGTGTCGCTGTTCATTTCCTATCAAATACATTAACAACATGGTAAATAAAAAATTAAGTATATATATATATATATATATATATATATATATATATATATATATATATATATACACACACTGTATATATATATATATATATATATATATATACACACACTGTATATATATATATATATACACACACTGTATATATATATATATATATATATATATATATATATATACACACACTGTATATATATATATATATATATATATATACACACACTGTATATATATATATATATATACACACACTGTATATATATATATATATATATATATATATATATATATACACACACTGTATATATATATATATATATATATATATATATATTATACTTAAAAGCGCTCTTTTTTTTTTTTTTTTTTTTTTTTTTTTTTTTTTTTTTTTCCCTTCTTGGGCAACCAACCAATCACAGTCTTCAAAAGACTGTGTCATATGTAGCAACAGGGTCAGCCCCGCCTCCTCACTAAGATAAAAGTTTTTGTATTTTCCTCGCTCAGAGTTGCTCTCAGATCGGTCCTGAATCACTCTTAAGCTAAGACTCCTACGTAGAAGTTTTTAAGGTAAATTAGGAGCTTTCTGAGAGGATTCTTAGAAGCTTTAAGAATACGGGCCCTGATGTGTAACATTATAAAACATCCGTGCGGTACAGTAGGTCTTAATATATAGGCTGTCTGTTTTCATTAATGTTAATCAAACAATTGTGGTATCATGGAAAAAAGTTGAATATATATATATTTATATATATATTTATAGGTTGCTAGGTGAATTTTTTTTTTTTTTTTTTTTTTTTTTTTTCTCGGAACCTTCAGAAAACTTTAACTCGATATTTCTCAAAATTAACTTTGCTGACTATCGAATTCAAACGTGTAGCTCAGTCATTTTTTAGTCCAATTCAAACAAATCATACATCATTATGAAGGTTTTTTTTTAATAGAGAATGTGACAATAACAATAACTCATTTTTGAAAATTTGCTCATTGCGACTCCTTTTGCCAGCACGGGTCACATATTTTGTTGTATGAATATCTGAATATGCAATATATCAAAAGAAAGAACAGAGCCTCTGCTTTTAAAAACCGTTTTATTCTAGCTTCATGCATTCTTTTCATAAAAAAGCAACATTTTGAGGAAAAAAAACTGAGAAAATTGCATTTTTGTCAGAGACTTTCTTTGTATCAGATTCAGAACGATGATCAAAACACAGATGGAGTAGATCGAGTCCATCAAAGCTTCACAGCCATATAGCTCGTCCTGGGTCGACATTTCATTCAGCAACATTAGGCAGTTTTGATTTTATGCTATTTAATGTTGATGATGGTGTTATTTTACATATTCATCTGCTAACATATGCTATCGCTTGTTTCTGCTGCTTCTTCGCCTGTGTTTTTGATCAGGAAACTCTGTACTCTTTCAGAATGTGTGTCAAAGCCGGATATTTCCGTCAATGGTGGGGAAAGAGTTCAAATGAATGAGAAGTTTTATTCTACTGTTGGACCCCCTCATTGAGGCTAGCATTTTGCGATCACATGACCAGACGAATACTGCTCACTGTATCGCTCTCGTTATCGGAAACTTTTGTTTGCCAAATTATTTAATCATGGGAGGAAAAACATGCCTTTGAAAAGTGCAGTCGCATTAGCAATGATATTCAGAGTGACGCTACATCCACACCAACAGGTGGCGATATAGAGTCCAAGACTACTGTTATATTGGCTAGCAAAATATACAAAAAAGGTATTTGGTGCACATTTAATTCACACATTTTGAAACCGGATTGTAACCTGAAACTGAGGGAGTGTTAGCTAACAACAGCGTACTGACAGGATGTCTCCAGAAAGCGTGGGGGGTCTGGGATGCCGCGGGGGATGGGGCGAGATTAAAGGTTTAAGAAGTTGCCCTCAGGAATGCTTCAAGGGTGTCAGTGGAACGTAAAACAGATAAAACCAAGAGTTATAATCACCTTTAATCCCTTAATGTTGAGGCCAAACCGGCCTCATTCACACTTTACTAAATTAGAAGTTTTATTTATCCTATAGTGGCAAGTTCTGGCAATAAACTCAACGACTGCTGTTATCATGGTGCAGAAGGTAATTGTATTGCTCTTGACGGCGTACAAAGCGAGAGGATGCATTAATAATTGACTGCTGGTTTTGTTGTGTGTGTCGTCGTATGGACAAATCTGGCCAAAGGCTCAGTTGTTACTCATTATATTGTCATTGTGACAGTGCTGTGCAGGGCTATAGATACCAGATGTTTACATCTACAGTATTTAACTGCTCAATGTATCTGTGGTTGAATTTCAGAATTTCAGTCCATGCAGGTCACATTTCCCCACTTCAGAAGAAATACAATTATATTATATTACGCCTGAATAAAATTAAGCTGATTTATAGCCATATTGTTCTGCATTTTGACATAATTTTTCTAACAATAAATCACATTTACCAAATTTGTATTACTACAATACATAAACATTTATATATTATGTGGAAGCTTTTATGCATAATGCTAGTACTTGTACTACCTTAAATTTAATGGATAACCAAATATTAAATAAATATATAGATGGTTGAAAAAAAATATATCAATGATTGAAAAATAAATAAATAAATGTGTCTTACAAAATATATAATGCTTAGGCCTAAATAAATTATCCAATGGGACAAATGTTGTTTATTGTTCACACAATTTAGCCCTTAATTTCTTTATTTTTATTCAGTTTTAAATGTATTAATTAATGCCTTCATGATTATTATTATATTTATTTATTTATCCTTTTATTCATTCATTTAAAGATTGAAAAAAATCTAATTCAAATTGTGTCTAGGATGATTTTCATTACTGTATTATAATAAAGAGAAACTAACAAGATCATTATGAATAATGAGAATCATAAAATCGAAAGTAAAACATCTGGACGCGTTACAGTAATGAAAAATTATCAAGAAAATGAGCTGAATTGTCACAAACGTCTTAATGGTCTTCATTTTCTTAATGCAAAACAATTATTTTTTTTTAAATTGTTTTTAGGTTGTAATATGACCCAGACATCTTTTCAATAGATTCACCCCCGATTGAGCTGTTTGTCCACTTGAGTTTTTGCTGTGTTTGGTTTCAGTGGGAAGCTGATGGTCCGGTTTCAGTGTTTTAAGCACTCATCTACAACAGTGAAACATCACAAATGAGATCTCCTGTCTCGATTGATTCTCCTTGACAGCAGTGAGATTAAATGTAGATAAAATGGAGAATTAAGTCTCTTTTTTATTTCTCTCCTGATGTATTTTAGAAGAAACTGAGACCTCCATGAAGTCTTCTAAACTGTGAGCAATACAACTTTCCTCTGGGTACCGAAAGTGACAAAGATCTGTTTGAATAGCTGAACATGTGACTTCCGTCGCAAGCATCTGGTTACGCTCGGCTCACACACAGATAGATAGCTGTGTGAAAAAACACCTCCTAATGCTTACTCATGCCAAAAACATCAAGATAAGAAAAATACTGTCTAAATCTAAGTTTTGCTCATTGCTCATTGTTAGATGTGATTTAAAGGGATAGTTCACCCAAAAATGAAAATTACCCCATGATTTACTCACCCTCAAGCCATCCTAAGTGTATATGACATTCTTCTTTCAGACGAATACAATCAGAGTTATATTAAAAAATGTCCTGGCTAATCCAAGCATTATAATGCAATGCAGTGAATGGGAGCCCAAAATTTGAAGACCAAAAAAGTGGATTTTATAACCATCCATTATAAAAGTAATCCATACAGCTCCGGGGGGTTAATGAAGGCCTTCTGAAGCGGAGCGATGCGTTTGTGTAAGAAAAATATCCATATTTAACACGTTATAAAGTAAAATATCTAGCTTCCTCCAGACCGCCTTCCGTATTCAGCTTACGAAAAAAGCGTAACTGACGCGACGATGATGCCGGACGTAGCGTAAGTGTTTTGAACTGCGAGAGGCGTTACACTTTCTTTGTAAGTTGAATACGGAAGGCGGTCTGGCAGTAGCTAGATATTTTACTTTATAACGTGTTAAATATTGATATTTTTCTTACAAAACCCCATTGCTCTTCTTCAGAAGGCCTTTATTAACCCCCCGGAGCCGTGTGGAGAACTTTTATAATGGATGGATGCACTTTTTTTGGGCTTCAAATTTTGGCCATTATAAAGCTTGGAAGAGCCAGGACATTTTTTTTTTTAATATAACTCTGAATGTATTCGTCTGAAAGAAGAATGTCATATACACCTAGGATGACTTGAGGGTGAGTAAATCATGGGGTTATTTTCATTTTTGGTGAATTATCCCTTTAATGCAATAATTAATGTTAACAAATTAAACCTTATTGTAAAGTGTTACCAACATTTTATACATAATGAATATTTTTTTTTTCTGTTAGGGTTATGTTTGTGTTAGCAAAGTTAGCAATTTTAATTAGCTCTGTAGAAAACCAACTGAGGTCTAAGTATGTCCTCATTAAGTTAACTAAATGGATGGGCGTGGGTGTGAAGAACGTTGATAGTGAGGGGACAGAAACTGCTCAAAACAAAACAAGACACTCCTCCTACCTGGAGATGGGGGCGGAGCTTTGGCATGTCAGCAGAGTTCACTGAGAGAGAGAGAGAGAGAGAGAGAGAGAGCTGCAGATGTGAGTGGGAAGGGCTGTCAGACGCCGGAGCATTTCTGAGGAGCGTTAAAGACCAGAACACACTCACCACACCAAGACCTGCACGTCTGTCTCAAAGGAACTAGAGGGAATTTCTGCTTTTATGTGGAAGTGGCAGGCAAAGCCAGGAGGAATTGTATATTTATGAGGTAAGAAAACTGTCCTTGCATGTTTGGTTGCAGTTGTAAATCAACCTGTTGGTGCTGAGCCGCTGCTGTGACGTCTGTTAGAGCAATGAGATCTCAGGGTCTCAAATGATTTCACATCAAGCCTTGTTCAGAGGAAAACTTTATTGCTCTATAATAGCTCAGGAGACTTAATGGAGGTCTTTGTTATATTTCATTTAAACTCTTTTTCAGATGTTTCTCCTAAAATAGACACACATGAGAACTATAAAATTGATGTGGATATAGCCTAGCTCATATCATTTGGTTTCAGATCAAATCTGAGCAGAGTTTGAGATATCGTTGAGATGTGTTCTGAAACCCTATGGAGACACATCTGAGATAAGAAAGAGTCTCACATTGCTCTCCATTTAATCTCATTTCTATATAGAGTTGGGTTATTAAATATCCCTATTTCCTAAACATCTTTTGGAGAAATAAAAAAATAGACTGTAGTAAGTGTATAAAGGAACTATAAAAGGAATATGGAAAACATGCAACAATCTGATGAGAGATCTTTGAATTTATAATAAATGTTTTAATGTTTAATAGCAATCTTTGGTATTTAAGAAAGTCTGAGGGCCGTTTGAGACACTTAAGACAAAGTGTAGATAACAGAAAATTTGATTTTAGAAGGATTTGATTAGAAATATTTGAGTTTGTAATGGGATGTTTGATGTTAAATTGCAAACTTTGCTATCTTGGAAAATCTGAGCACAGTTTGAGATCTCTTCTGAAACTCCAGAGGAGACACAAGTGAGACTATTGGAGTCTCTTTCTGAAGAAAAATATGAGCAGTTCACTTATGCAAAATGTGGATAACATGAAAATTTGATTTTAGAAGGATTTGATGAGAAATATGTAAGTTTATAATGAGATGTTTAATTTTATCGTGGAAAATTTGAGCACAGTTTGAGATCTCTTCTGAAACTCCAGACCTTTTAAATATTTAATGGAAATATTTCATCAAGAAATGTTGTAATCACTTTCAACTATCTTTTCCAAACATCTCTCGAAGAAAAATGAGACATGAACACTAATATGATGGATAATGGATGATACCGTGAGCCTGGATTTAATGATGTGCCATGTGTTTAGAGCTACATTAATCATGCTTCTTTTACAAGGCGCTTCTCACTAAGTCCTTTATGAACTTGCTGTTTGCTTTTAATCTAACCAGATTTCCCTGTCGATCTGTGTTTAACCGAATTCGGTCTGCTAATGACCAGACTACATGCTTTAAAGTCCAGCACGGACACAAAATCTGGTTAGTGTATCATTAGGAGTCGTGTAATATCATTATCTTATTCACTCAACGAAACCTTCTCAATCATTTTTCGAAGCATGTACTGTATGCATGACTTGACCCTAGTAATTGCATAGCAGCGCATCCAGTCAAATATTGCAGATGCAGCACCTGTGGAATCAGTGGTCACGTGAAACATTTCATGACTAATCAACTTAAATCTTGTGACGTACAGTCAAAGGCAGCAGGTCATCTTTTGAAATGGCCAGCTCAGCTCTAGTTAAAGTGACAGTTCAGCACTTGGCTTGTTAAGCTGTTTAGGGTGATGCTGATGTGATCTACCGGCAGACTGCTCCGTTTAGGCTGTTACTGATGAGGAAAAGCAGGTCTGAGAGCACAGCTATCCATTAGAGAGCAGACACACTGCGGCGCGGCGCTAAAACATTGATTGAGAGCGAGACAATGGAAGCGTCGGTATTGACTGCTTTGTACTGGACAGTGAGTGTCAGTGATGGCTGTAGTCAAGTCGGGTCACCTTCATTTATATAGTGCTTTATACAATACAGATTGTTTCAAAGCAGCTTTACAGTGATAAACGGAATTAATGATCAATAATGCAAACTGAATTCAATTCTGCTGTAAAGCAGCTCTAAACAGACAAGAGGTCAGTTCAGTGTTGATTCAGTTCTGTTCAATAACTGTAAAGATCATCAATTATGAAATGACTTCAGTTCATCTATAAAGCAGCTCTGGAGAAAACAGTGATGTCATCGTCCAGCTCAGTTCTCATCTGATATTGTCAGTACAGTCAGATCAATAATATTGTTGAATATTAAGTGTGGTTGTAGTTAATTAAGTGGTAATGGTTGTAGCTTATTAAACTCTAAAGTCTAAAGACAAAAAATCTAAAGACAAAATGTTTCCTTGGGTTGAGGTTTGATTTATAAAATTGATCATTTTTGCTATAAGTGTCAAAAAGTTGCAAGTGTTCAATAGTTGTATTTAAAAGGTCAAGTCTTTTTGTGTGTGTGTGTGTGTGTGTGTGTGTGTGTGTGTGTGTGTGTGTGTGTGTGTGTGTGTGTGTGTGTGTGTGTGCGCACGTGTGTGTTTGTCCTGGTAAACCCTACATTATGAGGACAAAATGTCCCCATAAAATCTAAAGAAAAAATGTTTCCTTGGGTTGAGGTTTGATAAAATTGATAAATTGTTGCTATAAGTGTCGAAAAGTTACAAGTGTTCAATATTTGTATTTAAAAGATCAAGTCGTGTGTGTGTGTGTGTGTGTGTGTGCGAGCGTGCGTGCGTGTGTGTGTGTTCTGTATCATAAGGTTGTGCTACAAATAATCCTTATCCGTCAGTTTGACTGAATGAGCTGTACAATTTCCTTAATGTTTTATTTTCAGAGAATAACCTAACACTTGGTATTTTAATGTGACATGGTATGGCCAAAGCTCCTTCAGTCACTGCATTCTTTCCCTCCTGATTATTTTCTTTTTTTACTTTCTATTCCACTGTAACAGTATGAAAAAAAGACAACACATACTGCGCATTTGTGATCTCCTGATTTAAGTGCCGATATATCTCATTAATAATTCACTGGAATGCACGAATAATCTCCTTTTCTTCCCAAATCCTCGCGTCTCTTTCCATATTTGTTTTCACAAGAATGCTTTAGAAGGTTTGTCTCCCCTTTTCACTTCTAATCTGTCAAAATGGCGGAAATCACTTTGAAATATTATCCCTCAATGTTCCAGTTTTAATGAAAAATTTTGATTAAGGCAATATACAATATAGACAAATATTACTACAGGGATATTTAACACGTCCGTATTATTGCTGTGGAAATAACCGATCGTTTTTTATGTTATTCATGCTAATTTGTTAGCTTTTACACTTTTTAAATTTCCATTTAATCAACTTTTTAACTTCAATGGTTGAATAATGTCATCTCATTGTGCCCAGTTTTTGAAAAAGCTTATTGCGTTCATAGAGCAAACCTTTCACTGATTATAGTTTGACTGAAGTTACTCCTACAATTTGCACAAAGCGTCATGTGGCATAAAAATGTGGAAAATACTAATGGCTACATGTCAGAAAAACATGTCCTAGTCACCTAAAAAAAAATGTTTTGCATAATGAATGAAAGGGATTTTTTTAAAGATTTTTTTGCATTATGACATTTTTATGCATCGTCAAAATGTTAAATATATCCTTTTTCAAAATGAAATATAAAATATGCATATAAAGAAGCTATAAAAAGAAAATGTGTAGAACACAATATATTTTAAAAGAATTTGATGAAAAATGTTTGTTTATGATGAGATGTTTGACATAATTGAAAATAAGTGAAAATCTGAGCACAGTTTCAGACACTGTTGAGATCTCGTCTGAAACTCTAGAGAGACGCATGTGATATTATTGGATTTTTTTCTCGTACAGAATATTTGAGTATTAGACTTGAACAAAAGTCTCATTTTGCTCTCCATTTAACCAAATTTCTATCTAGAGAAAAGGTTGAGATATTAAATATATTTTTAAAACCTTACTTTGGAGAAATAAAAAAATACAGTAAGCATATAAAAGAGCTATAAAAAAAGAATGTGGAGAACTGAAAATTAGATTTTAGAAGAATTTGATTTTTCTCACTGTTGATTCTCATTATATTATTACGGTAAAAGTAATTTTCATATATTGGCACTAAAACCCAAGAAAGTATGAATACTACCATGATGTGTAAATGTATAAGTACTTTACATTTTGTTTTAAATATAATTATTTATTTAGTGCTTTACAGTAATGAGAATTTGGGGGAAATGTGCTTATCCTTAATTTTCTTTATTTATCATGCAATTTTTTAGGGAAAATGTGTCCTGGGCTGGGCAAGTTCTTTTTTCAGTTTTTCACTCATATCCCCATGTTAGTAGGAAACACATCATGGTCTTTTAGTGGAAAGTGATGAACAGGGTGAGTTTCATTGACCCCTGTGGTGACCACTAAGCATCATTGGCTTTCTCTGGATCAATGTTGAGTAACACATGCTTTCATTAAGGTTTGTGAAAGCTTCTGTATTGTAAGATGGACAGTTTCACTTTACATGCAAATCATTCACTTGCTTTGTAAGTGTTCAGTGAAAAGCTTCTCCCTGCTTCTCTCTATCGTTATCTGGCTCTTTCTAGTTCTCTGCAGCTCTCTACTCTCTCGTGACGTGTAAGCTTCTGTCTTTCACACTCCATTGACAATCTCAGAAAGGTGTAAAAATATGTGTTCAAAAGTGTGAAGATTCCCAGATAAAACAATAAAAAGCCTTTGATCGCTTTCAAGGTCAGGTTAGTTTCTAGCCAAATCAAACCTGTGCACTTGAATGTGTAAAGACCCAAATGATAAATGTTATAGAAAAGTTTTCCCAACATTCCATTTTAGAAATGGTATCGGAAACATTAACACGGACCGTTTTTTATTAATATGCAATGTTCAATGGTGAATTGTGTTGCTGAATGTGCACAAAATAATGCTTAATCTAGGCAATACCATCCACAGTTATTGTGGAAAGCGGAAACTAGCAAAAAAATTGCTGGCACGTTTTCATTGGCAAAAGTTTTACTTTTGTTCCCCTTTTTTAATTTTCTGCTTTTTTACATTTTCAGCTTTCTTTAGTGTGTAATGTTTGTTTGTGCATGAAAAAGGTCAGCAAAGTCACAAAGCACAAAGGGAGTTATTCTCTATATCAGTGCGCACTGTTTCTGAACTCCCTGAAATGCTTAAATTGTAGTCTTGAGCTTTCTTCCGGAAACATGTCACAATATTCCTCGCAAAAAAACGGGGTGAGGCCTAGTTGAGTTAGTTAGTAGCAGTCAGTGTGTTGAACCTCATGGTTATGGCAAGGGGTGACATTTCGCCAACACGCTTGAAGCGCTCGACCAATCACAACACACTGGTCCAGCCTGACCAATCAGAGTAGGGCTGCATGATATTGGAAACATGCACATGAATTTATTGACATCCCATTCTTAATCCGTAGGGTTTAATATGGAGTTGGCCCACCCTTTGCAGCTATAACAGTTTCAACTCTTCTTGGAAGGATTTCCACAAGGTTTAGGAGTGTGTTTATGGGAATTTTTGACCATTCTTCTTGAAGCGCATTTGTGAGGTCAGGCACTGATGTTGGACGAGAAGGCCTGGCTCGCAGTCTCTGCTCTAATTCATCCCAAAGGTGCTCTGTTGGGTTGAGGTCAGGACTCTGTGCAGGCCAGTCAAGTTCCTCCACACCAAACTCGCTCATTCATGTCTTTATGGACCACTTCACTTTCTTTATGCGCAGTCATGTTGGAACAGGAAGGGGCCATCCCCAAACTGTTCCCACAAAGTTGGGAGCATGAAATTGTCCAAAATGTCTTGGTATGCTGAAGCGTTAAGAGTTCCTTTCACTGGAACTAAGGGGCCAAGCCCAACCCCAGAAAAACAACTTGGCACAAAGCAGTCAAGCAAGTACCGTTCTCCTGGCAACCGCCAAACCCCGGCTTGCGTGATTCGTCACTCCAGAGAACACGTCTCCACTGCTCTAGAGTCCAGTGGCGGCGTGCTTTACACCACTGCATCTGACGCTTTGCATTGCACTTGGTGATGTAAGGCTTGGATGCAGCTGCTCGGCCATGGAAACCCATTCCATGAAGCTCTCTTCCCAATTTCTGCCCCTTTGTTATAATACCACTAACAGTTGACCGTGGAACATTTAGTAGTGAGGAAATTTCACAAATGAACTTATTGCACAGGTGGCAACCTATCACGGTACCACGCTTGAATTCACTGAGCTCCTGAGAGCGACCCATTCATTCACAAATGTTTGTAGATGCAGTCTGCATGCCTTGGTGCTTGATTTTATACACCTGTGGCCATGGAAGTGATTGGAACACCTGAATTCAGTGATTGTAGGGGTGTCCCAATACTTTTGGCAATATAGTGTATATTGCGATTATAAAAACAATTTCACGAGTCCTCTTGCGCTTGATGCCTGACTTGACTTAAAAACACATGCAAATGATAAACTTTCACTCTATGATGGTTAAACTGCAATAAATCCGCGAATGAACCGTTCTGAACCGGGGAGCAGCTGGCCCGTACGGATCAGCTACGATCCCTATACTTGATATCACACATCCTAAACAGAGCGTTACTGACAGACTGGGAAGAGAGGAGCTGCAACAGTCAAATATGTGAAAAATAATGTGTTTTGAACTTTCAGCATTACAACTTAGGCCTATAGACCAAAAAAAAATCAAGACTTGGTACAAACCCGATTCCAAAAAAGTTGGGACACTGTACAAATTGTGAATAAAAAAGGAATGCAATAATTTACAAATCTCATAAACTTATATTTTATTCACAATAGAATATAGATAACATATCAAATGTTGAAAGTGAGACATTTTGAAATGTCATGCCAAATATTGGCTCATTTTGGATTTCATGAGAACTACACATTCCAAAAAAGTTGGGACAGGTAGCAATAAGAGGCCGGAAAAGTTAAATGTACATATAAGGAACAGCTGGAGGACCAATTTGCAACTTATTAGGTCAATTGGCAACATGATTGGGTATAAAAAGAGCCTCTCAGAGTGGCAGTGTCTCTCAGAAGTCAAGATGGGCAGAGGATCACCAATTCCCCCAATGCCGCGGTGAAAATAGTGGAGCAATATCAGAAAGGAGTTTCTCAGAGAAAAATTGCAAAGAGTTTGAAGTTATCATCATCTACAGTGCATAATATCATCCAAAGATTCAGAGAATCTGGAACAATCTCTGTGCGTAAGGGTCAAGGCCGGAAAACCATACTGGATGCCCGTGATCTTCGGGCCCTTAGACGGCACTGCATCACATACAGGAATGCTACTGTAATGGAAATCACAACATGGGCTCAGGAATACTTCCAGAAAACATTGTCGGTGAACACAATCCACCGTGCCATTCGCCGTTGCCGGCTAAAACTCTATAGGTCAATAAAGAAGCCATATTTAAACATGATCCAGAAGCGCAGACGTTTTCTCTGGGCCAAGGCTCATTTAAAATGGACTGTGGCAAAGTGGAAAACTGTTCTGTGGTCAGACGAATCAAAATTTGAAGTTCTTTTTGGAAAACCGGGACGCCATGTCATCCGGACTAAAGAGGACAAGGACAACCCAAGTTGTTATCAGCGCTCAGTTCAGAAGCCTGCATCTCTGATGGTATGGGGTTGCATGAGTGCGTGTGGCATGGGCAGCTTACACATCTGGAAAGGCACCATCAATGCTGAAAGGTATATCCAAGTTCTAGAACAACATATGCTCCTATCCAGACGTCGTCTCTTTCAGGGAAGACCTTGCATTTTCCAACATGACAATGCCAGACCACATACTGCATCAATTACAACATCATGGCTGCGTAGAAGGATCCGGGTACTGAAATGGCCAGCCTGCAGTCCAGATCTTTCACCCATAGAAAACATTTGGCGCATCATAAAGAGGAAGATGCGACAAAGAAGACCTAAGACAGTTGAGCAACTAGAAGCCTGTATTAGACAAGAATGGGACAACATTCCTATTCCTAAACTTGAGCAACTTGTCTCCTCAGTCCCCAGACGTTTGCAGACTATTATAAAAAGAAGAGGGGATGCCACACAGTGGTAAACATGGCCTTGTCCCAACTTTTTTGAGATGTGTTGATGCCATGAAATTTAAAATCAACTTATTTTTCCCTTAAAATGATACATTTTCTCAGTTTAAACGTTTGATATGTCATGTATGTTGTATTCTGAATAAAATATTGAAATTTGAAACTCATATTGAAACACATCATTGCATTCTGTTTTTATTCACAATTTGTACAGTGTCCCAACTTTTTTGGAATTGGGTTTGTAAAAAGGAACATATTTAACGTATTTAGGTTTCTGTAATGATTACTTAACACCATTTGTTTTAGCATTCCTAGAACAATGATTTATAATATTCCAAAAGTGTAGTGTAATCTATGAAATACTAATCATCTAGGTTGTATCCTTATTGTTTAAATGTTAGATACAATTATTGTCTGATTATTACTGTACATTTTTAGGTTGGTGTAATGTTTCTAAAATCCTTTCACTCAACCTCGATTGAATTAACATTCTTGGAGCGTTTATTTTTAATGCTCCAAAAATATTTTGAGTATGTATAAAATACTACTTCATCTAGGCTGTCATCCCACAATTATTGTGAAAACTTTCTAATCAAGTCATGTAAATAATTTTCTAGTAAATATTTTGTAGTTCGTTTCCACTGGCCATTTTTTGTTATAGGTTAACATAACATTCCAGAAAATGTTTTAACATCTCATTTGTATTAACATTTTAAGCATTCTAGCTACATTGTTTTGTAATGTTCCAGATGTGTGTTGATGAATATATCCTCTGGCAGGAATGAAGTCTCCAGACATTTAACATGCTAGTATGCAACATCTCCGAGAGGTAGAGCGCTTTACTCGGTGGAGAAAGTGAAAAGTGTTTGGGTTTGACATTTACTCATACTGCAACTCCTGTCTGATGTAAGCAAGAGATGGAAAAGCAAAACAACCACAAACACGGAGTGCTTACTCAACACACAAGGACAACTAACAACATCCTCAAAGCATATAACCATTATCTGTGAAAATCTGCTAGGACTCGCAAGTTTTTGTCATTTGAGTTCAATTCAAAGTCAAATACATGGCACGCTTTTTTTGTGTGTGGTTCTATGAATTTATTCAGAATATAAAATGTATACATACATCTTTTCTATGAAGTTTTTTATTGAAATTTCTGAATGAAAATTTGTTTAGATATTTTTGGGAAGCATAGAAAAATGGCAGGGTGGTACAACTGTTCTGATATCATAATTAAGAAAAAAAACTCATCAGAAAGATGTTTAAAAAAAAAAAAAAAAAAAAAAATGGAAACAAACTACAAAATATTTACTAGAAAATTATTTACATGACTTGATTAGAAAGTTCTCACAATAATTGTGGGATGACAGCCTAGATGAAGTAGTATTTTATACATATTCAAAATATTTTTGGAGCATTAAAAATAAACGCTCCAAGAATGTTAATTCAATCGAGGTTGAGTGAAAGGATTTTAGAAACATTACACCAACCTAAAAATGTACAGTAATAATCAGACAATAATTGTATCTAACATTTAAACAATAAGGATACAACCTAGATGATTAGTATTTCATAGACTACACTACACTTTTGGAATATTATAAATCATTGTTCTAAGAATGCTAAAACAAATGGTGTTAATGGTTGTCTGGATCTTCTCTCCAATTTGGAACATTTTTTGAATCTTCTCTCAAAGTGTGAATTTGAGAGACAAATGAAGTTATTTTTAGGGTGACTTAATGTTTTTAAAGGCAGGTGATGCTTCTATTTCCTTCCTCGCCTTAGCATCTGCTGTTATTTTTATTCTACAAAATCACAGTTCAGGGAAAGGTTTAGTCTGTCTCTCATTTTCTCATGTCTCACCCTGACACCCTTTACAGCTTTTCTCACAAAGCTCAGTTGTTTGATAATCTTTGATAATCTGAAAGATCTTAGATCCCAATCCTCTGAGTTGTAACTTTGTTTCATCCTTGGTTCCCATGTCTTGACTGAAGAATCAATCTCCTATGGTATTTGGATTCACACGCATACTAATTGAAGCACTTGTCTGGCCCGGGACACTGGCATAGACATTTTTTTTCTGCCTGATGCATCAAGGAGACTTGGAATCGTGTGAAAAATCCAAGTGTTGATGCTTTCTATGTCCCAAGGCTGTCTGAGTAATTATTTAGCAAAGCTCACATAATGAGAGAGCGAGTACGCTATGCTTCAGCGGGATTCACCCATATAAATATCCTCCTTGGGAAACCACAAGCTGCTTGCCACTATTGCTTAGTGCCGATGCCCCAAAGTTCCCATCTGCGCCACTGCTTGACTGCAGAAGTAACGGGATAAACGTTGATTGGGAGTTTAATGTGTTGCCAACTACGCCACGAGAGCGAAGCAGAAGGAGTGCAACAGTGACCGTCCACTTTTTCAGCGATCTTCCTGATGACTTCTACACAAGCATTATGTCCTGATTTAGCAAGCTGGTAGATCTCTCTTGTAAGATGTGTATTGAAAGTTGTATACATTATTACTAAAATTCTTTGATGGCGAATATGAATGAGATTTTAAAGGGGACATAATATTTCCCCTTTTTCACAAGATGTAATATAAATCTCTGGTGTCCCCAGAATGTGTCTGTGAAGTTTCAACTCAAAATGCCCCACAGATCATTTATTATAGCTTGTCAAATTTGCCCCTATTTGGGTGTGAGCAAAATCGCGCCGTTTTTGTGTGTGTCCTTTTAAATGCAAATGAGCTGCTGCTCCCTGCCCCAGAAGAGGGCGGATCCTTTACATGAGCTTCGGATACTCTGTCAACAACAAAACAGGTGAATCTCACTCAGCCAAAATGTCAGAAATAACCAGTTGTGGAGTGCAGCCTTACATGTTTGAACTGGAGTCAGACACAGATGTAGAGATTTAGGAAGAGGTTGCAACTTTTAGACTGCACCTGGACGTTTCTGAATGGTTAGTGAATACATTTATGTAATGTCCGTCACCTGACTGTACAATGCATAATAAATGTGCGTTTATGAATTACGCAGACGGTGAGCGTTTTCGGGATAAAACTAATGACATAGCTCTAGTCTCTATGGTAACTTGAGCCATATTAGCGGTACAGCATTCTAGAAAGCTCATTCAGAAAGGAAATTTGCAAACATTCACAAAATATGAAGTGCCATCCTTACTTGTTCTGGATATGAAGTTAGAGCATGAAGCGTTGCTATTGACCCATTCCTTCAGAAACAACTTTTTTGCAAATCCAGTGTTGTACTGACCCTCGTTGGTAAAGCAGTCATGCGTAAAATGATTTGCGCAAATTTATAACATTTTACCAACATTCTTCAGCACATTTCCTTCAAAAATGAAATTCAACTGCGGTGTCCTCAGTGGTTCAGGTGCCTGGAGTCTATGGAGACTGGTATGTTCGTTGGTACATCCAACAACAGAACATTTGTAATGTTTTTGGTGCAGACATTGTAATACTGTAGCTAGCTGATACAGCGAGTAAACAGAAATGGCGGTCTCTGTGCTTCTCACTCAGGGGTGTATCTATGCTAAAAGGGCAGATCATCACCAGTCATGGGCGGGGTTTCCCTACTCTTACGAGTAGGGGGAAATATGAAACAGCATGTTATGAGAGATTTATAATGATTGATGGGGATTATAAAAAAAGTATTGGGTGGATTTTTACCATTTATAGGATGGTTGTTTACACACACTGTGGACACACATCTGAGTTCAGATACCTTATAAAAGTGAATTTTGCATAATAGGTCCCCTTTAACTTCCGAATCCCGACTGTTGTGTTCTTTTAGGTGCGTGAATTGATGTCACCTTAACCACTCTCTTTTTCACCATTTTCAGCTTCATTGCACTTGCTAGAATAGCTATCTTGAATAAAGCAGACAGGGGGATGTCAAGAATGCATGCACTTCGCAATGCTCCCACACCAGGAATGTGTTGTTTCGCAACAAACACATTCCACTAACGGTTTTGTCTGTAAATCAACAGTGAGGTTTACCGCCACAGGGACTGGATGTGTCACCTGAAATTGCACATTCCAGACCTTTTGCAAACATTCCCTGAAACTTGAAAGGTCCAAATACAGACCCTTGGCCTTGGCCAAAGATGGAAAGGTGATGAATGGTCATGTGCTATCTTGGTAGGAGTTGAATTTTACATGGATTTTGAACAAGCCATGCTAGTAAAGACAGCATTGGTCAGCATTCAACTTACCATGGACTCTTCAAATGTTTGGTGGTTTAACAACTGGAAAGTGTTTGAATGTTCAAAACCAACTTTGACAATTACGGTTAGACTGTAAGCACGCTAAAGCAAAGCTCAATGTCAGCTAGAAACCTCACTGAGAGATCATGTATCTAAATTCTTCCTTATTTTAGCAGCACAACTAGTCGGTTAGTGAAGATGGTTTGAGGAATCCAGTATATACAGTAGTACAATTGTTTTTTATGTATATATTTATTTATTTATATACACACACACACACATATATATATATATATATATATATATATATATATATATATATATATATATATATATATATATATATATATATATATATATATATATACACACATACATATATACACACATACACTCACCTAAAGGATTATTAGGAACACCATACTAATACTGTGTTTGACCCCCTTTCGCCTTCAGAACTGCCTTAATTCTACGTGGCATTGATTCAACAAGGTGCTGAAAGCATTCTTTAGAAATGTTGGCCCATATTGATAGGATAGCATCTTGCAGTTGATGGAGATTTGTGGGATACACATCCAGGGCACGAAGCTCCCGTTCCACCACATCCCAAAGATGCTCTATTGGGTTGAGATCTGGTGACTGTGGGGGCCATTTTAGTACAGTGAACTCATTGTCATGTTCAAGAAACCAATTTGAAATGATTCGAGCTTTGTGACATGGTGCATTATCCTGCTGGAAGTAGCCATCAGAGGATGGGTACATGGTGGTCATAAAGGGATGGACATGGTCAGAAACAATGCTCAGGTAGGCCGTGGCATTTAAACGATGCCCAATTGGCACTAAGGGGCCTAAAGTGTGCCAAGAAAAAATCCCCCACACCATTACACCACCACCACCAGCCTGCACAGTGGTAACAAGGCATGATGGATCCATGTTCTCATTCTGTTTACGCCAAATTCTGACTCTACCATCTGAATGTCTCAACAGAAATCGAGGCTCATCAGACCAGGCAACATTTTTCCAGTCTTCAACTGTCCAATTTTGGTGAGCTCGTGCAAATTGTAGCCTCTTTTTCCTATTTGTAGTGGAGATGAGTGGTACCCGGTGGGGTCTTCTGCTGTTGTAGCCCATCCGCCTCAAGGTTGTGCGTGTTGTGGCTTCACAAATGCTTTGCTGCATACCTCGGTTGTAACGAGTGGTTATTTCAGTCAAAGTTGCTCTTCTATCAGCTTGAATCAGTCGGCCCATTCTTCTCTGACCTCTAGCATCAACAAGGCATTTTCGCCCACAGGACTGCCGCATACTGGATGTTTTTCCCTTTTCACACCATTCTTTGTAAACTCTAGAAATGGTTGTGCGTGAAAATCCCAGTAACTGAGCAGATTGTGAAATACTCAGACCGGCCCGTCTGGCACCAACAACCATGCCACGCTCAAAATTGCTTAAATCACCTTTCTTTCCCATTCTGACATTCAGTTTGGAGTTCAGGAGACCACACCCCTAAATGCATTGAAGCAACTGCCATGTGATTGGTTGATTAGATAATTGCATTGAGAAATTGAACAGGTGTTCCTAATAATCCTTTAGGTGAGTGTGTGTGTGTGTGTGTGTATATATATATATATATATATATATATATATATATATATATATATATATATATATATATATATATATATATATATATATATATATATATATATATATAAATAAAATGTATGTGTGTGTATATATGTATAAGTTTATCTGTTTTAAAACGCCACCTTTTCTAGATAAACTTGCTAGTCAACCTCACTAACTGACTAATTGGTTTAGGATGAAATACTCTATATTAAAAAGTTTATTGCAAACTATTGAAATTGCAGATCTAAATTTATAGGCTTTAATGCACCACCTTTATTTATAAAATATAAAATTAAATAAACCTTATCAACCTCACTAACTGACTAGTTGGTTAAAGGCAAGGTAGGAGATTTGTTCCAGAAACATTTTTTGTTATGCTGGTTGAAAGTCTCTACACATCTGGATAGCAACCACTAAGTTAAGTGGTCTAAATGTATTTATATGTGTATATACACCGATCAGGCATAACATTATTAACTGACAGGTGAAGTGAATAACACTGATTATCTCTTCATCACGGCACCTGTTAGTGGGTGGGATAAATTAGGCAGCAAATGAACATTTTGTCCTCAAATTGATGTGTTAGAAGCAGGAAAAATGGGCAAGTGTAAGGATTTGAGCGAGTTTGACAAGGGCCAAATTGTGATGGCTAGACGACTGGGTCAGAGCATCTCCAAAACTGCAGCTCTTGTGGGGTGTTCCTGGTCCGTAGTGGTCAGTATCTATCAAAAGTGGTCCAAGGAAGGAACAGTGGTTAAGCGGCCAAGGCTCACTGATGCACATGTGCTGGCCCGTGTGGTCCGATCAAACAGACGAGCTACTGTAGCTCAAATTGCTCAAGAAGTTAATGCTGGTTCTGATAAAAAGGTGTCAGAATACACAATGCATCGTAGTTTGTTGCGTATGGGGCTGCATAGCCGCAGACCAGTCAAGGTGCCCATGCTGATCCCTGTCCACCAGCGAAAGCACCAACAGTGGGTACGTGTGCATCAGCGCGTTTCATGCTATGCAGAGTTAGACAAACGTCAGTCACAGAGTACCTCAACCTAAACAGCAGCCGCCTTTTACAGTTCCTCCCGAACCAAAACAATGAGCTTATGCTGCGTTCATGCCATAACTACTGTAATTTGGAAGAGATGGATACCCGTGACGTTATACTCAGAGTGGTTCGTGACTCGAATTTATGCGTTTCAATGGCAACACTCTATCAGCGCCGAAATGAATCTGCAGCAGTCGGAGCTCTTTAAGTTGTTTGTTCATTATTATTGTAATGTTACGTGCTTTGAGACATGAGGTAGTTTAACGCCATATCTTGTGATGCTTTTGTTTGCTTGTGATTTATGTTTTGGAGGCGTGGCTTTGAGACACTCTGAAAGGAGGGGGGGATCTCATGCTTTCAAAGCTAACTTGCTATTGCTAGTCTCTCCGAAAATTGCCTACCCTACCTTTATGAGATACTTTATATATAAAGAGTATTGCAAACTTTTGAAATTTCATTTCATTTCTAAATTACAACTCCAAATTGATTTACTTTAAAACACCACCTCTAAATTAAAAAAAAAAAAAAAAAAAAAAACTGACTAGATGGCTAAATAATAAATATGAAGTATTTTTATCACTTCAACTTTTTATTCTATCACTTCAACTTTGGTGCACCACCAAAATTATTTAAGATAAATATAAAACTACAAAAAAAAAAACGGATAAACATCAAATCAAATCACCTTTATTTATATAGCGCTTTTTACAATGCCAATTGTTTCAAAGCAGCTTCACAGTGGTAACAGGAAAATAATGCAGCAGAATTTGATTCGGCTGTACAGCCGCTCTGGTGAAAACGGTGATGTCATCCAGCTCTTTTCAGTTACCATATAGTGTCAATGCGGGCTCCTTCAGGGCCAGAATGGAGAAAAAAACTTTGGGAGAAACCAGGCTCAGTCGGGGTGCCAGTTCTCCTCTGGCCGATGAACAAATAGTGTATGATTATGATTCTGGCAACATTACAGGTCAGAAGTCATATTAGATCAATAGATATTGGTAGGATTATTCGAAAGATTGGAGTCGTCACGCCGGGGACGGGTTTAATGAGGATGTCGTGTCGATGCGGCATTTACAGGGGGGAGTTTAACTGACACGGTCTCTACAGACACTTCAGGGATGCGTTCGTCATGTCCAGGCTAAGGTCCACCATCTGGTCCAGATATGGCCCGGATCCGGCCGACTGCAGTAAACCTCGGGATAAACAGAGAGATTAACATTAGCGTAGATGCCATTCTTCTTATGATGTAACGAGTACATCAGGTGTTATGGGAAGTGTTCCCGGTTCCGGCTGACCTAGTTAATGCAGCTTAAAACAATCATTTAACTGATTTGAATAATATAAATTAAAAATGTTTTATGTGTATGCCATAGTAAAGAGATGTGTTTTTAGTCTAGATTTAAACTGACAGAGTGTGTCTGCTTCCCGAACAATGCTAGGAAGACTGTTCCAGAGTTTAGGTGCTAAATAGGAAAAGGATCGACTGCCTGCAGTTGATTTTGATATTCTAGGTATTATCAACTGGCCAGAATTTTGAGACCGCAATAGACGTGATGGAGTATAATGCGTTAAGAGCTCGCTCAAGTACTGGAGAGCTAAACCATTTAGTGCTTTGTAAGTAATCAGCAAGATTTTAAAATGTATACGATGTTTAATAGGGAGCCAATGGAGTGTTGCCAGAACCGGGCTAATATGGTCATACTTCCTGGTTCTAGTAAGAACTCTAGCTGCTGCGTTTTGGACAAGCTGCAGTTTATTAATTAAGCGAGCAGGGCAACCACCCAGTAGAGCATTACAATAATCTAGCCTTGAGGTCATGAACGCATGAACTAACTGTTCAGCATTTTGCATTGAAAGCATGTGCCGTAATTTAGATATATTTTTAAGATGGTAGAAAAACATGCCAGTAAACCTCTCTAACTGATGAGTTGGTTAACTTCACTCAGTGACTAGATGGTTGAGTATAAAATATGAAATATATAAAAATATTTAAATTTCATCTATCACTTCATCTTTGGAGCACCACCAAAAAAAATTTAAGATAGATAAAACTACAAAAAAGAAACTCTCCAGTCAACCTCTGTAACTGACGAGTTGGTTGTTAAATGACTAGTCAACCATCCAGACCCATCTCTAGTACACTTTTATCACTTAAAGAGTACAAAGACAAACTTTTTTTTATTAAGAATAACATTACATTATTGAATCATGCGCAATGAATCCATGAATGCATAAAGGAAATTGGGTCAACTTTCATGTTGACTTTAATAAGAAGTTTCACTTCAGAAGGAATTTGATGGTGGATGTACAGTTTGTGCACCTGTTTAAAAATGCCCAGATATTTACTGTCTGACCACAAGGGAGTTTGGTCTTGTTTTTATATAGCCACTCACAGTAGATGCACCTGTTCAGTCTTGCATTGAAAATAGGCCAATGCCTCAGGACTTCCTTTGTTGGCGATCTGTCTTTTACACCTCAGGCTTTGATATTCATCATTTAGATAAATCTGGAACAGAAAGCAACATTATATAAAGTGTGGAACACCGTTTTAAATTATTTAGCGCAGCAGGCATGTAAAAGAGTATTTAATAACTTATGAACCAGAAGTCTCACGTTGCATGCAAGCAAATTTCAGGAATAGAGATGGTAAAGTGGACACATACACTGGCTTAAATTGGGACGGCTGTTTAGTGATGTCAGTTAAACAAGTACTTCTGATTTCATTTCCTCTATGGAAAAACACATTTAATTGGTTATGACAAACTGCAAAGCTCCACACAAGAGAACATAATGTTTCAAAGCTGGTTTCTCAAAGGGCTTGTCGTACACGGCTCACACTATTTTCTCCCTTATGGTCTGCTTACACCTGGTTGGTTTCTCTCATGAGAAGTGAAAACCACCCACCTGTCTTTAGGACTGGAATTACAACCCATGAATTACGCTTATGTCTAACAGATTCTTTTCTTGTGGTCGAGCACAGAATTAATTTTTCAGATGGTGTCAAGCCCAAGATAAGACCAAAATGCAACTTCCCATTGACAGCCTGACAAAAATGCGTGCCCACTCACACTCACTCTCTCTCTCTCTTTCTCTCTCTCTCTCTCTCTCTCTCTCTCTCTCTCTCTCTCTCTCTCTCTCTCTCTCTCTCTCTCTCTCTCTCTCTCTCTCTCTCTCTCTCTCTCTCTCTCTCTCTCTCTCTCTCTCTCTCTCTCTCTCTCTCTCTCTCTCTCCATCCCACTTGTTGAAGCCAAGATAGGGATTTCTGGGCAGCGAGCAGAGACAGCCTGGTTTGTTTTCCCAGGCTGCCTTTGTTTAGGTTAGAGGTGAAGCCTGGTCACTTTTGGTGCCCTCTACATTCCTTTGTCTAGAGGCAAAGAGTCGGCGCTCATACCATTCATGTGGTCATCTAGAAATCTTTATCCTTAATTATACAATAAATCACAAATGACTGGAAAAGTCATGGGCCCTTATAATATTGTTGTGGACAAAGGAAGGACTTTTTTTGTTACAATACAATATTAAAGGGATAATTCACCCAAAAATGAAAATTACTCCATGATTTACTCACCCTCAAGCCATCCTAGGTGTATATGACATTCTTCTTTCAGAAGAATACAATCGGAGTTATGTTAAAATATGTGCTGGCTCTTTCAAGCATTATAATGGCAGGCCAAAATTTGAAGACCAAAAAAGTGTATCCATCCATTATAAACGTACTCCACACGGCTCCGGGGGGTTAATAAAGGCCTTCTGAAGTTAAGTGATGGTTTAATAAATATAATAATTTACACTGTTATTATTGCATCCTGTTAATGTACAACAATACTGAGGTGCAAATAGTATGTATCTGTCAAAATTAAGTATAAATAGCATCTAATTACTATTTACACATATTGCAAAGAACTGCTACTTTTACATGGTGTAAATAGAATATATCACTATTTTCACTTAGTGTGCTATTTCACTTAGTAAATCTCATCTATCACTAAGAAAATGTTATTTTCACTTAGTGCAAACAGAATCTATCGCTATTTGCACTTAGCGCAAATAGCCGCTGCCTAAAATTAAAGTCTTTGTTTTGTGTCTGTGATGTTGTTGTTCTTAGCTTTGTGTATCCTCATTAGCGGTTTCATTTATGGTTTGTAGTGTTAGGAAATGTATTTAGAATTTGCCTCAAAAACATACAGTATCTGCCAAAGTAATGTACTGGTAAAGTGTTTAATCCAGCAACGGAACATAATAGCAGTGTTTTGTCTCGTGACTATGCCGTCTCACAGTCAACCAGTTACTCTGCTGCGAGGGCTCTGCAACCGGAACCGAACAATGTATGGGGCTCGCTAGGATAGTCACATCCAAAGCAGTGTCTAAAACCCTTGCATTCTTACTATCATCGATTATAGTTTGGATGCTTGTCTCTTATTCTGAAATCTTCTCTGTCAGCCTGAATATCTCCCTGCATTTATCACATTTGAAACCCTCATCGCTGACAGAAAAGGCTACGCTAATCATGTGGCAGGCAGTGCAAGTGACAATAACAGGAGAAGATGCCATGACTCACCATGTTTGTTAACTGATTCTGATTTACCACAGTTGTTTGATGGACTCGTAAAAAGGGAGCATGCAAGAGAAAAAAAGATGGTAAGCACGGATGGCAAGTTAACAGGCTAGTGAAATGCTAACGCGTTGTGTTAATAGCGATTTAGATTAAAAGCTAGTGATGTCAGATTAATAGGCAATATTAGACAATATCAGATATATTTAAGGAGATAGTCAGGCTGACGGAGAAGATTTCAGAATTAGAGACACGCATCCAGACTTTATTTGAGAGTAGTGAGAATGTAACAGCTTTAGACACTGCTTTGGATGCGACTAGCTTAGTAAACTCTGTACATTGTTCGGTTCCGGCTGTAGAGCCTGTGCAGCAGGGCAACTGGGTTGCGCTTATTGTGCTTATTTTTAATGATATGATTACAGATCATAATCTAGATGTGCTGTGTTTGACAGAAACCTGGCTAAAACCCCCCAAGATTATTGTTATAAACACGAGCCGCGTCTGAAAGGTAAAGGGGGGAGGTGTTGCTGTAATTTATAATAATATCTTCGGTATTACTCAGAAGTCTAGTTTCAAGTATAATTCCTTTGAAGTTTTGGTGCTTTATGTAACGTTATGTAGTGAAATTGATAAATCCCGTTTGACATTTGTGCTGGCTACTGTATACAGGCCACCAGGGCACCATACAGACTTTACCAGAGAATTTGCTGATTTTCTATCAGAGTTAGTACTGGCTGCAGATAAAGTCCTAATTGTTGGTGATTTTAATATCCATGTAGAAAATGAAAAAGACGCATTGGGATTGGCATTTAGAGACATTCTAAACTCTATTGGAGTAAGGCAACACGTGTCAGGACCCACTCATCGCCGTAATCATACTTTAGACCTAATACTGTCACATGGAATAAATGTTGATACCATTGAAATTCTGCAGCAGAGCGATGACATCTCAGATCATTACCTAGTATCATGTACACTTAATTTAGCAAAGGCTGCAAAGCCATCCCCTCGCTTCAAATATGGCAGGACTATCACTGCTGCGACTAAAGATTGCTTTGTAAATAATCTTCCTCATCAGTTTCATCTCCTCAGCATCCCAGATAGCCTAGAGGAACTCGATGTTGCAACAGAAACTATTAACTCTCTCTTTTCCAGCACTTTAGACACAGTTGCTCCCCGGCGCTTAAAGAAGATTAAAGAAAATAGTCCAACGCCGTGGTACAACAAGCACACCCGGGCCCTTAAAACAGCAGCCAGAAAAATGGAGTACAGCTGGAAGAAAACAAAACTGAAAGTTTTTCGCATTTCGTGGAAAGAGAGCATGATTGCATACAGAAAGACCCTAAAAACTGCTAGATCTGCTTATTTCTCGACTCTCTTAGAAGAAAACAAACACAACCCTAGGTATTTATTCGATACAGTGGCTAAATTAACCAAAGATAAAGCTTCAACTTCTGATGTTTGTAAACAGCACAGCAGTAATGACTTTATGAACTTCTTTACTTGTAAGATTGATAATATTAGGAAAAAAATTATAACCATGCAGCCGTCTACTACAGTATCACATCAGACAGTGCATTGTAGTGTCACTGAGGAAAAATTACATTCATTCACTGCTATAGGAGAAGAAGAATTGGCTAAACTCGTTACATCATCAAAATCAACAACATGTATGCTCGACCCTATACCGACTAAACTACTAAAAGAGATGCTTCCAGAGGTCATAGATCCTTTTCTTAATATCATTAATTCATCCTTGACATTAGGATATGTACCGAAAACTTTTAAGTTGGCTATTATTAAACCACTTATTAAAAAAACCGCAACTTGATCCTACAGAATTAGTCAATTACAGGCCAATCTCAAATCTACCCTTTCTGTCAAAAATACTAGAAAAGGCAGTGTCCTCACAATTATGCTCCTTTTTTAGAAAGAAATGGTATCTGTGAGGATTTCCAGTCAGGATTTAGACCGTATCATAGTACTGAGACTGCTCTCATTAGAGTTACAAATGATTAACTCTTATCATCCGATCGTGGTTGTATCTCTCTGTTAGTGTTACTCGATCTTAGCGCTGCATTCGATACTATCGACCACAACATTCTTTTGAATAGACTCGAAAATTATGTTGGCATTAGTGGAATTTCATTGGCATGGTTTAAATCATATTTATCTGACCGTTATCAGTTTGTAGCAGTAAATGAAGAGATGTCACACCGATCACGAGTTCAGTATGGAGTACCGCAGGGCTCAGTGCTAGGACCGTTGATTTTCACCCTGTACATGCTACCACTGGGAGATATTATTAGGAAGCATGGCGTTAGTTTTCATTGTAATGCTGACGATACTCAGCTCTATATTTCTTCACGCCCTGACGAAATTTACCAATTCACAAGATTAACGGAATGCAAAGCTGATATAAAAAATTGGATGACTAGTAATTTCCTGCAACTTAATTCAGAAAAAACTGAATTTTTTAAAAGTATAAAGTAGTAACCTAGAATACTGTCTAACACTTGATGGCTGCTCTGTCAAGTCCTCGTTGTCAGTTAGGAACCTGGGTGTGCTCTTTGATACCAATCTCTCATTTGAAAGCCACGTTTCTAGCATCTGTAAAACTGCATTCTACCATCTTAAAAATATATCTAAATTACGGCACATGCTTTCAATGCAAAATGCTGAACAGTTAGTTCATGCGTTCATGACCTCAAGGCTAGATTATTGTAATGCTCTACTGGATGGTTGCCCTGCTCGCTTAATAAATAAACTGCAGCTTGTCCAAAACGCAGCAGCTAGAGTTCTTACTAGAACCAGGAAGTATGACCATATTAGCCCGGTTCTGGCAACACTGCATTGGCTCCCTATTAAACATCGTATACATTTTAAAATCTTGCTGATTACTTACAAAGCACTAAATGGTTTAGCTCCCCAGTACTTGAGCGAGCTCTTAACGCATTATACTCCATCACGTTTATTGCGGTCTCAAAATTCTGGCCAGTTGATAATACCTAGAATATCAAAATCAACTGCAGGCGGTCGATCCTTTTCCTATTTAGCACCTAAACTCTGGAACAGTCTTCCTAGCATTGTTCGGGAAGCAGACACACTCTCTCAGTTTAAATCTAGACTAAAAACACATCTCTTTACTATGGCATACACATAAAACATTTTTAATTTCTATTATTCAAATCAGTTAAATGATTGTTTTAGGCTGCATTAACTAGGTCAGCCGGAACCGGGAACACTTCCCATAACACCTGATGTACTCGTTACATCATAAGAAGAATGGCATCTACGCTAATGTTAGTCTCTCTGTTTTTCCCGAGGTTTACTGCAGTCGGCCGGATCCTGGCCGTATCCAGACCAGATGGTGGACCTTAGCCTGGAAATGACGAACGCATCCCTGAAGTGTCTGTAGAGACCGTGTCAGTTAAACTCCCCCCTGTAAATGCCGCATCGACACGACATCCTCATTAAACCCGTCCTCGGCATGACGACTCCAATCTTTCGAATAATCCTACGAATATCTATTGATCTAATATGACTTCTGACCTGTAATGTTGCCAGAATCATAATCATACACTATTTGTTCGTCGGCCAGAGGAGAACTGGCACCCCGACTGAGCCTGGTTTCTCCCAAGGATTTTTTCTCCATTCTGGCCCTGAAGGAGTTTTGGTTCCTTGCCACCGTCGCCTTTGGCTTTTGGCTTGCTCAGTTGGGGACACTTAAATTTCAACTATATTACTGATCTGCCCGCATTGACACTATATGATAATTGAAATGAGCTGGATGACATCACCGTTTTCACCAGAGCGGCTGTACAGCCGAATCAAATTCTGTTGCATTATTTTCCTGTTACCACTGTGAAGCTGCTTTGAAACAATTGCCATTGTAAAAAGCGCTATATAAATAAAGGTGATTTGATTTGATATTATGGTGATAAGTTATATTTAGCAATATAAACAATGAATTATAGTAAATAGAGATTCAAAACAAAGCTATACAGAGCTACAAACGCAAACCACCCAGCAGCGAGGCAGACAGGAACTGGTGAAATGTGATATTCAATGAGAACAAATCTATGGTTGGATTTATGAAAATAAACTGTTTTTGGAGGAACATTTAATGATGAATTGTTAATTATAAGACCAGGGGCCACATTTACTAAACAGGGCAAATTAGCGTGAGAGCGCAATTCCAAAAAAGCGCAGACGGGAGTGGAAAGTTCTGCGCGTGAATTAAAGCACACAGACGCAGCCGGATCATTTCCATAATGACCAACACAATCTACCCATTAGCGTCTGGTTTAAGACATGCTTTTTTTGGGGTGGTAAATAATGGCACAAACACCAGTGAATTGACGAGCGCAAACCTTAGTAAATCACCTTGCGTGATTCATTTAAATACTCTCCTCCCATAAATTTTGCATCTGAAAGGGAAACTCCTACAAATGTATATGCTATAAGGTCAGACGCAAAAATAACTGTGTCCATGCCTTTTAAGCGCTAATGTTTCTTTAGTAAATCCTGACAGTAGTTTTTTAACGCCAAAAGAGGGTTTATGCTGGTGGAAGCTGTTAGTAAATCTGGCCCCAGGAGTGTGTATTAAGTAAATTAAAAGGTAAAATTTTTACTTCATGTTCACTTTAAACACATCTGTCTGGATCAGGAAATCAGACAAATTGTAGAGTTATGGACTACATTCAGTTTCTGATTGTGTTTGTTGCTGGCAACAAGGCCATTATGAAAGAATGTCTGCTCAGGTTATGGATGGAGACACTCAATGCACGCTGATTCTGCTGTAATTCATGTGTGAAAGCAATGACATATTTATAGGTGCATGTTTGTTCAAAGAAGACTAATCAGTTATTCAAAGAGGAAATAAGTAGAAAAATGTTAACCACCAACTGACTCGTCTGTAATGTTGTTGGTGGGAGGCATGTTCAGAACTTGTCTGGAGTTGTTTGATGGGTATTTTGATGTAGAAGTGTGAATGGGTTTTCTATGAATGGATGGGACAGTACGGTTGTTATTGCAGAATTATGCAGCCAGCCATGAATTTTTTGTGCTAATTAGTTTGTCCACAAAGTGGCAATTTTCCTTCCATTGCTGACGTATTTCCAATTGAAAGAGGAAGTTGAGGAATCTGAAATCGCATACTTCCCTACTATATAGTAGGCAAAAAACAGTATGTGACAAAAGGCAAAAAGTACCCGGATGACTTCCGGGGGAGATTCTGAAGTGTGCATACGATGGACACTTTACTATCCCATGAGGATTTGTGAATGGCAGTGAAGCGACTAACTGACGCTGGTAGGTCACATGATAATGACAACATGGCGATTGTAGTATGTTCAGATTACTATATAGGTACTTTTTTTAGCGGTCGTGAAGAAATTACTTATTCAAAATAAGTACCTACTCGAGAGTATGCGATTTCAGACGCAGCCCGAGTCTTTAGTTTACATCACAGATATGGATAATGATTAGCTGGTATTGGGGGAGGAACATTGTCATTCTAGAATGCATTTTATTGGTCAAATATTGGGACGTGCCTACAAGTGTAAGGTGATGTCTTCAATATTTTTGGTGTGTTTTCTAGGGGTAGATTTTAAATGTGTATTTAGTTAAAAGTTTGCATTGTCAACTTTTAGGTGTACAGTAGCATGTTACATAATTCTATGAAAACATAAAATATAAATTACAAAAACAAACGTGGTCAGAAACCTCACAGGGTCCTGTCGGGCCTGTATTGGCTATCAGACCTTTAGTGACTGCTTTGGATGGGTCTTATTTTATGTTTTATTTTATACACTACCGGTCAAAAGTTTTTGGATGGTAAGTTTTTTTTTTAATGTTTTTGAAAGAAGTCTCTTCTGTTCACCAAGGCTTCATTTATTTGATCCAAAATACAGCAAAAACAGTAATATTGTGAAATATTTTTACAACTTTACAACTGAAGACTAATTAGTAATGATGCTGAAAATGCAGCTTTGATCGCAGGAATAAATTACATTTTAAAATATATTCAAATAGAAAATTAGTTATTTTACATTTTAATAATATTTCACAATATTACAGTTTTTTTTTTTTTAATAAAATAAATGCAGCCTTGGTGAGCAGAAGAGACTTCTTTTAAAAACATTTAAAAATCTTACCGTCCAAAAACTTTTGACCGGTATAGTGTATATAAAATACCATTATCCAGAGATGTTGCTGATGCATCACTACTGCGGATTTCGAGATGCCATCCTAATAAATCACTGATTGATCCATAATGAGTAGAGACAGTAATAATTCTCCACAGACACTCCATGACACAATCCTTCTGCACATTCATTCAGTGATCAACTGCTGAGGAAACATTAAATCAGAGCCACACAACAGCTGACAGTGAGAGCCGTCCCACCCTAGCCCTTGTATTTTACAGCTTTTTATTTGTTAAAGCTGCAGAAATATGTTTGTGGTAGGGTAAAACACAGATGTTTTCTCACTCTCACAGGTATTTTGTAAGAAAGAGCAGTTGTTGTGCATAAATGGGGGCTGAAGATGACATGCACCATGGGATAGATTTACATCAACAGCTGCAACAGAAAACACTGACCTTACTGCATGTGATACAAATGGCCTTTTGTGTCAGTTCATATTAATAAAGGTATGAAATTAACACCCACCATGAGCCAAACACGTGTAATTTTGCTGCTCTTCTAGCCATTATGTCAAGTGACCTATAAAATGTTTCAGCTTGACATTTGACAAGATATTCCGTTGCTTAGACACAAAGATGCGTGATTAAAGAAATGCATTGGATTATATAGAGAAGTGTTCTGGGTGGTTGCTAGGGTGTTTGGGGTGGTTGTTAACATGTTGTTGTGCGGTTGATAGGGTGTTCTGGGTAGTTGCTAGGGTGGTTGTTAACCTGTTGCTCTGCGTTTGATATGGTATTCTGGGTAGTTGCTAGAGTGTGGCTATGGTGATTGGTTAAGATGTTGCTAGGTTGTTCTGGGTAATTGCCAGGGTGTAGCTATGTGATTCTTTCTAGATATGGCTCTGGTCCCTCGTTTAATGTCTTTTTGAAGTTTTTCATCTGCCAGGAAGCACAAGTCTGAACGGTGTGGAAAATATCAGGTATCATTCGTGTCTGTAGCACAAGAAGTTTAATACTTAAACAGAATAAGCAATAGATATAGTCTCCGTGTGTAACGTCAGTGTTGCCTCATGAATTATTTGCACTTTTGCGGTCTCATATTTAGTGTATTAAACAGCTGAATTGCTAAAAGAGAGCTCAGCTCCCCTCCTCCCAAAATGGTGTTTACGTGCTACATTCTGCAGATGTGCTTGTGTGAGACTTCTCTATCTCCCCAAGAGCTTCACTCCTCTATCTATCTAATACATTTACACTGATTTATTAACAGCAACTTAGCACAGTAGTGTTTCGATAAGAGAAAGTGCCACACCTGCACAATAACAGTGTGCTTGTTCCTCAGGACATATTCCCAACAGACCGCAAAACATAAAGAGGATGATGAGAGAGAGGAATGGGATCATTCCAGTAATCATAGCTTTTGGAGGAGGCACTCAGAAGGGAGGAGACGGGGACATTTTAAATGTGTCTGGGGTGGGTCTGCATTTCTGAAGCAGTGGGTCTGGACATGTGCGAGTGATTGTATTTTAAGATGGAGATGGTGATCCACCCAAATCTCAAATGCAAGCTTCCTGTGAGTCAAGTCACCATTATAAAATAAATCTTCTTCTGTTCTAACACTTATCCAGTGAACATAAGTCCAACTGTCCGACTAAGGCGTCTGGCACCTGTTGATTCTTCTGCGCTTCATCTTTCACGTTCCAGTACTTTATTGGCATAGTAACTACAGGTTGAGAAGTGTACCCTGAGGCCACGGACTTGATTTAGTATGAGCCTGTAAGAGGCACAGGAGACAAAAGAAGATTTGTTTTACTCTCCGCTCACTGCTGCACGTGACCCAACAAGGTAGCATTCCTCTGCTGCAGAATGGATGGGAATGGGCTGGAAGAAATGCTTCAGTGCATTCAGCAGCATTTCAGGATTTTTGAAGAACAGAAAAACAATAGATTAAGAGACTTACAAGAGCAGGTGGAAAGAAAACTGATGTCAAACTAGAAGTTTTCAAGTTTAGGACTTGAGTTTAGGAGTGACTTTTTTACCTGCACTACTAGGTTTTGTAATCTGTGGCCCTGTTTACACCTAGTATTAACCCTTAAATGCATAAATGTTTCACCAATCATTATTACATATTCGGGTCTTTAGCGACCCGGCTCTATATCTAACATGGATGGATCACTACCTGTCGCGATTTAATATAAAACTCTCCTGATATTGTAAGTATTGTAAAGTAACTATTACAGAAGAATAAAATAAAGCATATTTTGTTACTTTTTGGAGCTTGGAAGGATTCAGTTTGAGCAGATGTTTTATACCATCATCACTGTCCTCGTCAGAGCTCATTTCCCAGTACATTCAGCATCTGGCTCATTTTCACCATCTCAAACATATTCTCAAAACTATCATTTTCAAGATCTTCAAAATCAATATTTAGATCGCTAACAGCTTCTTCGCCAGATCCACCATCTAGTGACAGTGACACTAATATTTGATTGCGTTCAGGACTTGATCTGCAGTAAATTGCTGAGCCATTTCAAGTTTTGCTGATGATACTTCCTATTCTTTTGTTTTCCGCCTGCGGTAACTATGAGTGAAACGTCACTTCATCATTGTGTATCAGACATTGCCACCTTGTGGAATAAAGGTGAATTGCATGTATTCAGTCATCAAAGATTCAATTATTGTTGTACAGAAAAAAATATACTTTCACTGTTACACACCTCGGGTCATTAGCGACCCTATACAATTTTTACAAAAATGAATGGGAAAACATATATATTATATAATATTCTTTTATAATTAATTTTTTTTTTCTTGTTATATTGTTTATAATGAATTGATTGAGGAATACTAAGAAGGCTGATGTCTAATTTAAAAAAATAAATGAGGGGGAGGGTAGTGAATGACGTCCCAGGTCACTAAAGACGAGTTATGCGTTTAAGGGTTAAGATGCGGTTTGGTCGATCGGGTCATAAGTGGACAACGCTAAATCAGGTATAAACGGGGGCTAAAACGCTTTGAGCTTGTCCACTTTCGACCACTTCCAGAGGTAGTTGAAAACGCATTCGACCAGATTGCTTTCGTGGTGTAGACGCTCATGTGGTCGAATGCATTCGAACAGCCACAAAAGATTGCATACTCTCTGCCTACTGACCTAACGTGTAAAAATTAAGGGAAGCACACAAGCCAGACAGGATTTAAACTTTGTCGGATGAAAAACGTACCAAGCACAATGTTCTCTCACCATTCCTGATTTCTGACACACACTCACAGCGCTCAGCATGATCTTGCGACTATCAGAGCAGAAACGAAAGCTGATGCTCTCTATGTTTTTCTGTTTTCTCCGGACATGTTCATACAGTATGTAAATTACGTGAGCTTATTTTGTCAATTTAAATTGAACGATCTGAAAAAGCCCATACATTTACCCGCCCATAGACCCTCCCCTCGAAGAAATCAGGACAGAAGTGTTTGAAAGTGGACAAAAGAGGCGGATTAAAACACCAGGTGTAAACGGGTATGTCTCCCTTGTCTACTTGTGATCCGATCGACCACAACGGCAGTGTAAACAGGGCCGGTGTTGTTGGAAAACTCAGTCATTACACTGTTTGTGGCCTAACTATCAAATGACTCATACAAGTTGGTGTGCTCAGGCTGGTTTCTAATTATTTATTTAGATGGCTCAAATGCCAAGTGGCTGCTTTCAGAAACACTTTGTTACACTTGATTGTGTTTCTGAATGTTAAAAATAGTTGGGTGAATGTCAATAAAATGTGTCCATTTCAGCCCAAAATCAAAATGAGTAAAGTAAAAGTTTTACAAAAATTGGGGAAGTTTTTGAAGGTTTTGAGTGAAGAAAATGAAGCCTTTTGGGGAAAAAAAAACTAAAACTTTTTTAATATATATTAATTTATATATGTGTGTGTGGTATGTATGTATATGTATGTATGTATATGTATATATGTGTATGTATGTATGTATCTATGTATCTATGTATATGTATGTATGTGTATGTATATATGTATGTGTATATATATGTATGTGTATATATATATATGTGTGTGTGTGTGTGTGTGTATGTATGTATGTATGTGTGTATATATATATATATATATATATACATACACACACACACAAACAATGCTTAAGAAAAATATATTTATATACATTATATATATTTAGATTTTGGGGCGAAATATGACCCTGTGAGTTAAAAAAAAATACTGCTCCTCTTACACTGTAAAAAAAGTTGCTGCCTTAAATTAAGTACAATCAACTTGGATGTTTAAGTCATTTCAACTTAAATTACATTAAACTGGCTTAAATTAGTTGAATCTTGTATAATCTAAAAAAAAGTTATACAAGTTAAAAAAGTTGAAAATTAAAAAAAGTTTTATAAACGTTTTTATAAGTTATAAAAAAAAAGTTGAAAATTGCTTATTTTAATGAGTTAAAGCAATGTAAAAACACATGTTGCCATAACTTATTAATCATAATATTTTACAATGCACCCTCATTCTCTTCATTCTCTATTAAACCTGACTTGAAGGCCTGGAGATAGAGCATCCATCATCAGGTACTTAGCAGCTGCTAAATGTTCTGCTTTGTATTTTAGCACTGCTATTAAATGTTTACATAAGTTAATGTGGCAGACTTTACCATAGAATTACCTCACAAAGGGTTTAATACGTAACCGTCAAAGTGCACAGAGCCAACATTCATTATGTCCTACTCTTATTAATCTCACAAACAGGGATTCATTCGATAACTGCACGGCTGAAACATTCAGATGCTACACCTTACCTTTGCAGCACCATCTGTTCCTGCTGTGGGGCTTCAAAGTGGAGTCAGAAACACATGCAAGCACATGCAGTCTCTGAACAACTAAGTTCTGCCTGTCTGTTCCCTTAAGCATTCATCTGCCAAAATGCCTTTGAAGAGAGCCAGCAGTGCATTTAATTGGAGCAGAGCTATGAGCCCATCAACCTCCTGCTAATAATAACTCTTGAAATTTGCTTACCCACTGGACCTGATGTTCAATCATGATTTCATGACTCATGGTTGGAAATCCTGCAGAGTTTGAGCAATCAGGTAGAAACAACTAAAGTAGAAAGAAAATAGCTTGATTTTTCTTTATGGATGTTTTTGGACCTTATTTGACAAGTTTAGACTAGAGACTAAAGGGCGTAGTTTTGGTTTGAACATTAGGGGGGTTGAAGTTAGTTGATAACATAACTGCAATAAAGTAATAGCCTAGTTAACAATTACTTGTTTACATAGGATATATGATGTATTTTATATTATTTAAGTATCTGGAACCTTATCACTTTGACTGAATTTTCTACTTCAAAGTGCCATGGGAAGTCTTTACTCAACATTTTTATATTGAAACGTTCTTATACTGAAATTGTTTATTTCTTACTCCTTAATAGTTCATCAGGCTCTTAATGATTTTGGCTATGTCATCTCTTCAGAATATCTGAAGGTCAGAACACTTTGAAGCTCTTGATTCTAACTTGTACTTGCCCTTATGAAAATGTGCTATAGTTCTTGTATTTGTTTAACTCTAGCATTTGTTACAATAAGGATACAATTACAGGTAAGACCACTGATGGCTTCTCATTAGACCAATGTTGACTTTTTTTCTTTTTTATTGATCTATAGCTTTTATGAAAAAATAGCAACCTACACATAAGAAAAATATATAAAATATATATTTCATTAACAGATTATCTATGATAAATTCTACAAGTTAGTCAAAATTTACCACAATAAATGCAATACAACATTATAAATTCTACTTGGGTGTACTTGTCAGTTTTGGTTATTGGGGTGTTACCTCTCCCACCCCCGCAAACAACACCCTGTCTACAGATGACTTTAACTAAGGACTCAAGTACTTTTAAGTTGCGGGCCATGGATTCTTGTGCACTGTTTTGTTAGTTGTTCTATGCATATGTATGTCACATGGATGTTTTCGGTCATTGTATTGCATCTTGTACCATGGGCGTCACTTTTTTTTAGGATGGTGTCAACTTAAAAATAATACTTTTTAAAAACTCTCAAGACCTCTGTGTTGACTCAGACCTGCAAGGTATCACCGAAAATGACAATGGATTTTTGAAGTTTCTAATGTAATCTTTTTCAGACCATAAAAACATGATGCAATAACTTGTCACTGTTGCTGTTTTGTCATTTCAGATTCCAGACATTGTCATGCATTGCTGATGTAAGCTGATCTGTGTCTGATGGAGCTAAAAGTTTGGGTGGATGG
Organism: Coreius guichenoti; assembly: GCA_039654105.1. Lineage (NCBI taxonomy): Eukaryota > Metazoa > Chordata > Actinopteri > Cypriniformes > Gobionidae > Coreius > Coreius guichenoti. The sequence continues at coordinate 25,871,131 of CM077191.1, forward strand.
AGTTGTACGAGTGGTTTGCGGCCTGTCGGAAGAGACATCATGCCAGGATGTAGTCATCGCACTCGCCCAAGCCATTGGTAAGTACCTCTGAGAATTAACTTAAGGTGGTGAGGTTAGACATTCAAAGATCTGGGCTGGTAACCAGTAGATTACCTATACTTGTAGGTTAGAAGCCAACAAAGTGGTGGTTAGGGATGTCACAATACCAAAATTCCAGTAGTTGGTACCAATACCATTAAAATTTACGGTTCTCGGTACCAATTTCGGTACCACAGCAAAATCTGTTGGAACTATTTTACTATTTTATATAACTATTTAAAAAATATATTAAATTAAATTCAATGAGTTTATTATTTAATGATAATCATTATTAGTAAATAATACATATAAACATTTAAAGGCTACATGCTGTTTAAAAGTAAACATTGTTTATAAAAAGATCAAGTGAAAAATAAGCAACCCTCTAGGCACACCTAATAATATTAATAATTATTATTAGTAGTAATAGTAGTAGTAGTATTAGTATTATTATTATTATTATTATTATTATTATTATTACATTGAGCTAAATCTACTGTACAACAGTAGCCTAATATATTTCTGTCAATTTCTTCAATTTAAACCAAACTTTTATTTTGACGGGTTGCCGTGAAGACCTTTAAGTGTCTGTGTGTTTATGATATGACGATAGATTTCTCAAATGAAACGGTAAATGCTCATGAAGTGACATGAAGTGCTCAGAGCGGCTCTCGAGATGAAGTCCATGTGTTCATGTCCTCGGCACGGCAGAGGCTAAAAAGACAGCGAGTGTCGTGCGTGTGTGTCTGCGTGCGTGTGGGAAATGAAACCGTGCGTCTGCACCATTCATTCACACAGAGACGCAGAACATGCAGGATTAATATTTAAATAGTCTTTTACGGTTTAATATTCACAGACACTAGTATATATTTGGCTACAGTCTGGAGCCCTGCACTTAGATAAACACGGAAGCGACTGAAAGCAGCTGCCTATTACCGAATATACTCGGTACTACCGGTACTACAGAAATGCTGGTATTGTCACATTTTCAAAATCTCAGTACCGACTTGGTACCGAAGTACCGGTACTTGTGACATCCCTAATGGTGGTCAATGAGCCCTTGCCATAGTGACCTTGAGCAAGACATTTAAAGTAACCCTAGGACAGTTGCCCTAGATCCAGGCGGATTGTCCACATAATAAGGGTACAGAACACACAGAAAAAAAGGTGTCAAAATTGTACCTTTAGGGGTACAACAGCTTGTCACTGGGGCAGTACCCTTAAAAGGACATATTTGTACCTATTTTACCACAAAAAAGGTACCTTAAGGTACATATTTGTACTCTAAGGTACTAATATGCACCTTTTAGGAGTAAAAAGGGTAGTCCTTTTAATACTGCCCCAGTCACAAGCTGTTGTACCCCTAAAGGTATAATTTTGACACCCCTTGTCTCTGTGTGAACAGTAAGTAGGTGTGATGCATTTTTTGGACTCTAACTACTCCTGTGCTCTCTACAGGCCAGACAGGTCGTTATGTTCTCATTCAGAGATTGAGGGACACCGAGCGCCAACTTCTAGCCAATGAGCGCCCACTGGAGTCCCTGGCCAAACTGGGCCAACATAGCAGTGAGGTGCAATTCTTCCTGCGGCGGACTGGTCCCAGCAGCAGTGAAGAACAGAGTCTGCACAACCGCACACTCCCTCACTCCAAGCCTTCCACGTCAGAACCCAAACGGGGATTACCGAAGAAATCCTTAACCTTCAACTTGGGCCCTTCCTGTTCTCCTCATACAAAGACTAAGGACTCTCGTAAAACACCCTCTCCTGAACAGAGGGCATCCCCAGTTCCGCACACGGCATACCTTCCGGGGCCATCTAAAGAGGAGGTGTTCCGGCATGTTCTCCAGCAGCAAGAGCAGCTACGTGCCCTTGAGTCCCAGCTGGTGGCTGTGGACAGGGAATGCGAGACTTGGGACCAGCCGTCTACAGAGGAGTCATCCCTGCAGGCAGAGATGAAAGTTTTGGAAAATACCTTGTGGAAGAACCAGCAAGAGTTGGTGGACGAGGAGTTCTGGGAGGAGGAACTAAGGATAGAGACTGAGAGGGAGCGTGGGATGAAGCGGTGGATAGGAGAGCTGCATGCTAAACTGGATGACTGCGGGCAAAAGTTGCATGAATTCAACACTCGTGCCATGCAGCTAGAAAAGGACATCCAAAGAGAAATGCTACAGGTGGACATCTTGCCCAATCAGTCCGATTCAAATGACTCTTTGGGGGTAGTCGAGGCAGATCTTCAAAGTCGACAAAAGCAGGGGGAGGAGTTGGAGGCAGAGCTTATAGAGCTTGAGAAGGCTTTGGGGAGGGCGGAGACTCTGCTGAAGGTAAGCAGAGAGGGCGCGGCTCAAGAGAGAGGTTTATAGCTGTTGGCTGCAAAATGCTGGCAGGTCTTGCGGTCCCCTCGGCAAAGGGCGTACGAGCAATGAACTGAAAATCTGAAAGTGAACAAAGGAACTCACCTTTTGAAATTATTCAGATGTTCACACTCAGAACATATGCATTCAGTCTTTTAACCTACTTTTCTGTGCACAAAAACAAATGTTTTTATTTGGACGCACATACGTCTCTTTTATTTCCTGTGTATTTTATGCCTTGAGAGGACAAAATAAAGGTATACATCTATTAAATGAGTTTCCTTTCCTGCTAGGCATGTATGCATTTCACAGTGTACTGTAGGTAATTATGCACCAGAATTTCAATATTTCACTATTCCAGTGACTTAAATCAAAGACTTGCACATCTGTGAAGATGATCTAAACTACTTCATACCACAGTGCCACTCAAAAATCTTCCTTTATCTCTTCTTCCAAAAAGTAAGAAAATCAACCATGACTAACCGGATCTTACATAATCCAAATCTATTTCCATTAGATAAGTCTTGCCTGTGAAGTAGGCCGCTCTTCCTCCACAACCACACAGTGATTTATCATAGTTTTCAAACAGCAGCTCAGGTGATTACTTGAGTCACATACTTTGTGATTAACTTTGACTTGTCTGTATATGAATTTGACTTGTCTTGTTAAACACATGAATCCTACAGCTGTAAAGGTGTCAAAAGTACCCATAGAGGACAAATCCTGAGATTACTGTAAACAGAGCCGCAGGGCACAAACTTAAAAAAACATGGCGTCCCCTTGTGATTGCTGGTGGAATTACAAGAAAGAAGCAAACAAAACGGTTGTATTCAGAAAACATTCACAAGAATATTAAAATTCAAAGTTTACAGGGAATGATTAAAGGTACGAATTAAACCATTGATGTTAAAAATGTAAAAACAAAATATATTAAAAATATTGCAAAATAAATTAATACAAAAATGTATCCAATAGTAGGTTGTTGGCCATCTTAAGCATCTTAACAACATACTACAGTGCAGCAACTCCAAAAATGACTGTGTTTAATAATTCATATTCATAATAATTTAAACTGTATTTTATTTTAGTCAGCAGACTATTTGTGATGGTCTGTTCTCTCTGTGTGTAGGCAAAGCAGGAGGAAGTGGAGGAGTTGAATAAGGAGCTCAGACAGTGTAATTTACAACAGTTTATCCAGCAGGCTGGAGCCCTGCCTACCCACACTCAAGCCCGCACAGACCTCAATGAACACCCAGAAGAACTGGACCTGAATCAACAACAGCAGGACAAAGACAATGGTATGGCCTACACACACACACGCACGCACGCACACACACACACTAAATCTACTGCAGGTACACATACGTAATTCATCAGAAATTAACGCTAGCATACTGTTTACTGCATACTACACATACGGCATACTAAAGTTGCATACAACATATTCACACATAGTATGCACATTTTCTATATACTTGGAACACCCAAGTGATTTACTGATTTATAATATGCATAATTGGATGCTTTTAAATAAACACTGACAAAAACTATACAAGTGATTTTTTTTTTTTTATTTATATATATATATATATATATATACACTCACCTAAAGGATTATTAGGAACACCATACTAATACTGTGTTTGACCCCCTTTCGCCTTCAGAACTGCCTTAATCCTACGTGGCATTGATTCAACAAGGTGCTGAAAGCATTCTTTAGAAATGTTGGCCCATATTGATAGGATAGCATCTTGCAGTTGATGGAGATTTGTGGGATGCACATCCAGGGCACGAAGCTCCCGTTCCACCACATCCCAAAGATGCTCTATTGGGTTGAGATCTGGTGACTGTGGGGGCCATTTTAGTACAGTGAACTCATTGTCATGTTCAAGAAACCAATTTGAAATGATTCGAGCTTTGTGACATGGTGCATTATCCTGCTGGAAGTAGCCATCAGAGGATGGGTACATGGTGGTCATAAAGGGATGGACATGGTCAGAAACAATGCTCAGGTAGGCCGTGGCATTTAAACGATGCCCAATTGGCACTAAGGGGCCTAAAGTGTGCCAAGAAAACATCCCCCACACCATTACACCACCACCACCAGCCTGCACAGTGGTAACAAGGCATGATGGATCCATGTTCTCATTCTGTTTACGCCAAATTCTGACTCTACCATCTGAATGTCTCAACAGAAATCGAGACTCATCAGACCAGGCAACATTTTTCCAGTCTTCAACTGTCCAATTTTGGTGAGCTCGTGCAAATTGTAGCCTCTTTTTCCTATTTGTAGTGGAGATGAGTGGTACCCGGTGGGGTCTTCTGCTGTTGTAGCCCATCCGCCTCAAGGTTGTGCGTGTTGTGGCTTCACAAATGCTTTGCTGCATACCTCGGTTGTAACGAGTGGTTATTTCAGTCAAAGTTGCTCTTCTATCAGCTTGAATCAGTCGGCCCATTCTCCTCTGACCTCTAGCATCAACAAGGCATTTTCGCCCACAGGACTGCCGCATACTGGATGTTTTTCCCTTTTCACACCATTCTTTGTAAACTCTAGAAATGGTTGTGCGTGAAAATCCCAGTAACTGAGCAGATTGTGAAATACTCAGACCGGCCCGTCTGGCACCAACAACCATGCCACGCTCAAAATTGCTTAAATCACCTTTCTTTCCCATTCTGACATTCAGTTTGGAGTTCAGGAGATTGTCTTGACCAGGACCACACCCCTAAATGCATTGAAGCAACTGCCATGTGATTGGTTGATTTAGATAATTGCATTAATGAGAAATTGAACAGGTGTTCCTAATAGTCCTTTAGGTGAGTGTATATGAATGATCACCCGGATTTAGACCTACCTATATTGTATTTATATAAAGCGTTCACAGGCAAATTTGCTTTATGTATTTCCCCGGCATCGAAATCAGGCACATAAATGTCAGGAAACACGATTCCTGGCTGCATGTCGATATCCATGGATCACTGGATCTTTGGTAAGTTATAAGGAACAATTATATCGAGTCCAACCTTTAGTTTAAACTGAAAATCGGTTGTTTTACTCACGTTTTCATAGTTTACAGTTTCCCCTATTAACTCCAATCACGCAGCGGGCTCTGTTGCCACTCAGTCCGGCTGACTGGGCATGTTCCAGGGGGAAAGTGATGTCAATGCATACCCTCTATACAAAATACACACTGCAGAATACTATATCCTACAATGCAATGAGCTAATGATGTGGTAACTTGAATCACATGATCTAAAGTGTCAATGGCTAAATTTAGAATAGCATACTACCATACTACTCTTCCTATTTATAGTAGTGTGCTACAGTATAGCCTGCGTTTTTTAAAGATTTTTAATGCAAAAATAAAAATATTTCCGACAGAATAACTGGATGATGCTCGCTAAATTAAACATATAACATGATGAGGTAAAGTGAGATTGTCATACTACTGTTTTAAATGTTTATCCTTGCATAATTCATACTGTTTTACATACTATTTCTTTTTAAATATTAGGCAGTATATACTACACAGTAGACAAGTGTCTGAACATGTGAATCAGTATGCAGTATATAATGGTAAATTGTCTCACTTTGTTGTCATATTACCCCATTATGTTATATATTATATATTATGCTCAAGTATTATATATTTCCCCATATATGTCTGATTAAAAAAATACGCCAAGGAGATTTTGAACATCTCAGCTCATTTGTTACACTGGAAATGGAAAGTAAAGTGTGGTGCATTGTGGGATACATTTCTTTTAGTGATTTTTGGTTGTACGCTGCATATTGTTTAGTTTTTCCATGAATACACATAGCATACTGCACAAATAGTACAGTACTATGGTCATTATTTGGGTAGTACAGATATGTGTGTTTTCATATGAACGTGTGATTGTTGTATATTTTACCCCATATTTCTTTCCCACAGATTCACCCCCACGTCCCACTGCCAAGCAGTTCCTTGGTCACCCGCGCAACCTGCAGCACCCCCTGGTGTCCAGCCTGAACCCTGAGGGTGTGTATGTGTGACAGATGCCTGCTGCTGCTTCCCTGCCCGCCCTGCTCCGCAACCCCAGCCTGTCATGCCCAGTGGCGACAGCCCTTTCTGGGTGAAAGTGCCTGCATGGTGCCCCCCCGCTAACCGCCCTCTTTCAATCAACATGCCTGATTATTGTAGCACTTTAGCTGAAAGGCATTGCGTCAACTAATTTACACAACATTACCGATATATCAGGCGCTGCATATTAATACCATTAATATACAGTATATGCTGATTTTAACTACTTGGGTTTGTAAATATGGATGTTACATATTACATTGTCAGTATGTAGTGCCTTTCATAAAGAAGTGTTACTATGACCTGTGTTCTTCAACACTTTAGTTTAAGGGATAGTGGGCTGGTTTCAAATTACATCTTGACAAGCTGCTAAAACCTTTTGTTTAAATCTAGTTGAGATATTTTTGCTTACGAAGATGTAATTTGTCTTAAAATTAGCACACTAAAGTGTTTCTGCAATGTTCCTTTGAGTTCTACACTCCTTTCCTTTTTTTACTCTCTTCTGTCCCAGTTTGGTGTCCTTACATTGTGTTATTGTGAGTCCTACCAGCTGTTGTTCACACTGCTCTTCTCCAACCAAGAATGCTTTCCCAGACTCTGTGATGAGCTGGACTCAGCATAGCCTTGACGTGTTTGGGGTTCCAATCCAAACCTGGAGCGACGTGTATGTGACAAGTTTGAATATATGGAAGTGTAATGAGATTTGAAAGCCATGGTGGAGGGAAAGATTGTCAGTTAATAACTGTTAATTCTTAACTTTATTCTTAAGTTAGAACTTAAGATAATACTTAAGTTAGAAAATAAGAAGAAAATATTTTGAGAAGAATTTTGTTCTTGAAGGGTTAGTTCACCTCAAAAATGAATCATAATTTACTCACCCTCATGTTGTTCCAAACCCGTAGGACTTTCATTCATCTTCAAAAAACGAATGAAGATCTTTTTAATGAAATCTCTGAGCTTTCTGTACTCTCCATAGACAGCTATGCAACTACCACTTTGACGCTTCAAAAAGTTCATAAAGAGTTTGCAAAGCTAATCCATGTGAATTGAGCGGTTTGATCACTTAATGAACAGATTTAATTTAGGCTTTTTTTCATATTAACATTCATCAACGCACACATCAGTTGCGGTAAATGGAAGCTCAATCATGCTTGCTTGATATGTGAGAACCAGTGAGGTTCATTCACAACTTACGCAGCACGTTTGAGCTTCCGCAAGAACCAGTGAGGTTCATTCTGGTGTTACGCAGCACGTTTGAGCTTCCGCAAGAACCAGTGAGGTTCATTCTCGTGTTACGCAGCACATTTGAGCTTCAGCAAGAACCGGTGAAGTTCATTCTCGTGTTACGCAGCACGTTTGAGCTTCAGCAAGAACCAGTGAGGTTCATTCTCGTGTTACGCAGCACGTTTGAGCTTCCGCAAGAACCAATGAGGTTCATTCTCGTGTTACGCAGCACGTTTGAGCTTCAGCAAGAACCAGTGAGGTTCATTCTCGTGTTACGCAGCACGTTTGAGCTTCAGCAAGAACCAGTGAGGTTCATTCTCGTGTTACTCAGCACGTTTGAGCTTCAGCAAGAACCAGTGAGGTTCATTCTCGTGTTACGCAGCACGTTTGAGCTTCAGCAAGAACCAGTGAGGTTCATTCTCGTGTTACGCAGCACGTTTGAGCTTCCGCAAGAACCAATGAGGTTCATTCTCGTGTTACGCAGCACGTTTGAGCTTCCGCAAGAACCAATGAGGTTCATTCTCGTGTTACGCAGCACGTTTGAGCTTCCGCAAGAACCAGTGAGGTTCATTCTCTTGTTACGCAGCACGTTTGAGCTTCCGCAAGAACCAGTGAGGTTCATTCTCGTGTTACGCAGCACGTTTGAGCTTCCGCAAGAACCAGTGAGGTTCATTCTCGTGTTACGCAGCACGTCTGAGCTTCCGCAAGAACCAATGAGGTTCATTCTCGTGTTACGCAGCACGTTTGCGCTTTCTCAAGAACCAATGAGGTTCATTCTCGTGTTACGCAGCACGTTTGAGCTTCCTCAAGAACCAATGAGGTTCATTCTCGTGTTACGCAGCGCGTTTGAGCTTCCGCAAGAACCAATGAGCTTCATTTTGGTGTTACGCAGCACGTTTGAGCTTCCGCAAGAACCAGTCAGGTTCATTCTCGTGTTACGCAGCACGTTTGAGCTTCCGCAAGAACCAGTGAGGTTCATTCTCGTGTTACGCAGCACGTTTGCGCTTTCTCAAGAACCAATGAGGTTCATTCTTGTGTGTTACGCAGCACGTTTGAGCTTCCTCAAGAACCAGTGAGGTTCATTCTGGTGTTACGCAGCACGTTTGAGCTTCTACAAGAACCAATGAGGCTCATTCTTGTGTGTTACGCAGCACGTTTGAGCTTCCTCAAGAACCATTGAGGTTCATTCTGGTGTTACGAATCACGTTTGAGCTTCTACAAGAGGTTTGTTCTCGCGTATCAAGCAGGTTGGGTTGAGCTTATGTTTATATGTGATTTAAAAGTTTAAATTCAGTCTGTTCATCAAGCAATCGAGTCTCTTCAGAAAATTTGGACTGAACCGCTCAATTCATATGGATTTGTTTTACGATCTCTTTATGAACTTTTTGAAATATCAAAGTGGTAGTTGCGTCACTGTCAATGGAAATCTTTCAGATTTCATTTAAAATATCTTCATTTGTGTTCCGAAGATGAACGAAAGTCTCACGGGTTTGGAACGACATAAGGGTGAGTAAATAATGACAGAACTTTCATTTTTGGGTGAACTATCCCTTTAAGAATGTTTCTTGAATCTTGCCCCTGGTTACTATATGGTTTTGAATGGAAAAGCAGCAGCATTAACATTTTCCGAAATATCTCCTTTTGTGCTCCACGGAATAAAGAAACATAAGAGTCATTTTGAAAGCATCATGTTTGTGGCATCTGATTGTGACCAAATGGCAGTATTCAAAACCATTTCCACTCATATAGTTTCAAACAATTACAAAGCTGGAACTTTTTAAAAGTGGAACCAGTGGCTAACTAATTGTTCTGAGGAGAAACTTTCCCATGGTGACATTTTCTTTGTGCAAGCAACATATAAATGACAAGAATATCATTAGTAGATGTTTTGCCAGTGATCACTTGTTTTTCTGGTCTGTATCTGCTACTGTCGGGACACTCTTTGGATAAACCTGCAAAGTAAGACTGCTGGAAAGCCTGTATTTGCTATTTCCAAAGAACCAATGATGGCGAATTCATCATCCCCACACATTATCAATGCCTTGTGCTATATTACGTATTCATCAATAAGACTGAGGCAGTGTGTTGCTGGTTTAGTTACTGTTAAAACTCAGGGTAGGCCTACATACAGAGTAATGAGTAAAGTGTAACGTTTGGACTTTTCTCTGGGTTTGAAGTTTCCTCCTGTTCTCTCTTGGCTGCTGTGTGCATGGGAACGTGTCTGAATCCCCCGCAGATGAAGTATTTTTGTACCTGTCATGGTTTCTATACCCAACAGCATCACTCAATGTACTTTTCTATGTGTCTTGCAGTCCTGACATCCAGTGAATCCTCTTGCCGGTAATAAACCTGAAGCACAGGGCTAAGGATGTATAATGATGACTTTCTGCTTATATTCAATCCCGCTGTCTTAACTGTCATCAGTATAACCATTTATGTGATATATATCCTGTATATATGAATATATATATTAATTATATATTTACTACTTTTTGGTACATTTCAAAACATGTATTTACTGTAAAATATATTACCAGATTTTATCTCGAGAACTTTTACTTTTGTCTATGTATTTAATAAAGACTGTGCATTGTGTCTTAGATGACTGCGCTTGATGGTTTGTCGAGGAGACTCAGTTGGCACTCTCCATTACTGATTCACAAAGTTCAGATGTTAAGTGAAAGCAAACACAGAGAATCTTTTCTAACACTTAAACTGGGTTAATAATATACATGTTATAGGCTAAAATCAGTATTCATATCACACAACTGCAGTCTATATTAGAACTAAAACCATAAAACATTGGTGCTTGAAATAAAATAAACTTAAACTGAAATAAAATATAATAAAGTTCCATTTGTTAACATTAGTTAAGTTAACATGAACTAACAATGAACAATAATTTTAAAGCATTTATTAATCTCAATGTTAATTTCAACATTTACTAATACATTTATTAAAATCAAAAGTTGTATATGTTAATATTATTTAAAGGACCTGATCTAACAATGAACAAACAATGAAAGGTTTTATTTTTTATTAACTAACATTAACAAATACTGTAACAAATATATCCCTCACTGTTTGTTGTGTTACCAAAAAACATATTTTATTTCAGCTAATTATTCAGCTTTTTATTTTCATTTAGTTTAATTGATGTAAATAACTAAAATGGAAAAAGTAATAATACTATTAAAAATAATAATAAAAATATATAAAATTATAAAGAATAAAAACTAATTCAAAATATTAATAAAAATTATCACAGTATCTTAATTTTTGTAAAATGACACAAAGTATATACTCAGTGGGGTACAAAGGTTTGAGACCACTTTTGTATTATTATTATTATTACTACAAATTATATTAAGATAATAATTTGAGTAAAACAATGAACATACATTTTCAGAATTTCTTGGTATTATGTGTTATTATGCTTAAGCTGCCCTGACCTCCACAAATAAACATTTTTTTATATATTTTTTAGTTATTTATTTTAATCATTTTATAGTTTATACTTTTATATTATTTTTTATTGTTATATTTATGCATTATATGCGTATGTACTTTAATTTTACTACAAATACATTTCACATTTATTTAAAAATGATAAATAGATCTTTTTATTGATTTTTTTTTTTTTAAATCTAATAATTTGGAATTGTAATATAAATGTTTTTAGTTATTACGTTCTTACATCACCTAATCATGTTACGTATATGGTCTGATTTGATCAAATATGGTTCATGGAATTAAGTTTAGGAGACACTAATCTAAACCCAGAACTGTCATATTGTGTATAAAAATCCATAAAGACGTGTTTTTATAAAGGAAGTCACAATTTCACAAAAAAAAACAGCACATCTTACCTTATGATATCACAGATCTGTTCTTCCACTTCACCACAAAGGTTTATTTTACATAAATCTTCTTTAAACATCAAGCACTATGAATCAATAAAAGAAAACAAAACTGATTTATGTGTTTGTCTGAGCTGTTCTCTTTTAGCCTGGCTGCTTTGATATCATGAATAAACTATATGAAAGTGGATTATATGCATAAGATCAAGGAAGGGTCTGCCATGCTGGGAGATAAGCCTCAAATCCTCACATGGCTGCCAACAGGAACTATAGAATAGATACAGATAAACACAAGGAAAGGCGTGGCTATGCTCATGCATTTCTATTAATGAGAATACATTTTTAATACATTCCACCAAGGGGGTTTAATCACAACAGAAAGGCAGGTTCAAAAGTGATTCAATCAAATCAAATCAAATCTCTGATCTGTGATGAATTCCCTTGAGTGGGCCAGAGCCATTAACAGCTCGAGTAGCCACACGAGACACAATCATGATTTTTCAGTTATTACATTGAGTATTTCCCAATTACGGCTAAACATTATAAATGGCCATTGAGAGTTGATTATCAGGAAATTTAATTGATGTTAGGAGACGGAATTTACATCTTATAGAGCTCAAACTCCAAAATGTAACCATAAATCACCTAAATTCAGTAAGATATATGTAATATAAAGTGCAATTTGTGCTTTTCAAGACAAAACATGGATGTATTAATTTTTGACCAAATTTAACATAAAAAAGTTAACTCGGTGTTACTCCTTTAGCACATTCTCACCACAATCTGTAATATTTGTTGCATTCTGAAACATTAGGATTTATATATATATTAATGCTGGACAATCGATTAATCGCATCCAAAATAAAAGTTTGTGTTTACATAATATACGTGTGTGTACTGTGTATAATTATGTGTATATAAATACACACACATGCGTGTATATATTTAAGTAAAATATGTTATATTTATATATAAAATATTTATATATAAGATAAATTATATATACAGTATATACATGCAAATATTTCCTAAATATATACATGAAGGAGTGTGTATTTATATATACATAATTATACACAGTACACACACATATATTATGTAAACACACATAACTACATAACTTTTATTTTGGATGTGATTAATCGATTGCCATATATATATATATATATATATATATATATATATGTGTGTGTGTGTGTGTGTGTATATATATATATATATGTATAATATGATATAATATAATGTATACTGCAACATTAGTTATTTTTATATAATATAATGAAAACATTTGACATATCAAAAAGTATTCTTTTAAAAAAAAAATTTAAACCAAATTTAACTTTTAAATGGTTAACAACTTGTTAACTTTGCGTCGCACCACAAAGTTACCCATTTATTTAGGAAAATATTACAACTTATAATATTTTGTTGTTAAAACCATATTTGTATATTCAAACATTATAATTTATTTTATATATATTTGTTATACGTAATATAATAATGAAAACAATAAACATTAAAAAGAATATTTTTTAAATGTATTTTTATTAGATGTTAAAACTTCTTTGGTGTCACTACATTACCCATTTCTTGAGCAAAATCTCACTACAAATGTTTGTTGCTAAAAGTTTATATACTCAAAAATTTGGATTTGTTTTAGATTTTTAGAAATATATATTTCTAAAAATCTAAAATAAATGTAATAAATATAAATATATAATTTTGAAAATATATCAAATAAAATTATTTTATATATTTTTTAAAAATATTATATAGTGTCATATCATGAAAACACCAACACACATTAAAAGTAAACCACATCTACTGTACAAAACCAAAACTGAAAATGAGCTAATTGAAAGTTTAATGATAAAAGAATGGAAAATAACATTGATTGTCACACTTAAGTAAAAGACGGAGTCTGAATATGATTCAAAGTTGTTTCATTTGACATATGACACTCCCACAGCTACAGTAACCGGACTTGTATAACTGTACAAGTTCAGAAGTTCAGAGCTGCTGGTTGCATGCAAAATATATTGGTATACCATTATTACTGCATATAAAAGTACTAGAGAAACAACTTATTCTAGAGATATGATTTTAATCAGTACACTGCACAAGACTGCACAGGAGCACATGTACTGTAGAGCTATAGCACTGGCTGTGACACACTGCACGTACACTGATGTCATTCAAAATTTACATTTACTGTACATTGATCACAGAGCATTCAAGGTGTACATTTATTTAATGGGAATCAAACACACAACCTTGGTGTTTCATGCACAGTGCATTACCATTGAGCTACAGGAACAAAAAAAGGGACCGTGTACCCAAAAGTGTCCCTCCAGTGACTGTATCCGCCTCGATCCGTTAAGTAGTCTCCAATGGGACATTCCCAGGGCTGCTGAAGTCAGGCACACATCCAAAAGCTGGTTAGCCGCTGTCACACGCACAGTGGAGTGGAGAATAGGCGCAATGTGCGTTAGTCAGTGGCTTACCTGCTTTCAGAAATCACAAGTTCTGATGCCACAGGAAACCAGGGGAGTCCGGAATATTACTGTAAATGTCTGAATAAACATAATGCACTTTATATAGATAAACAGTCATCCTGCAACTCTACATACACACGTATTTCTTATAATTATATTAACATATGAGTTATAAATTAATATAATCTATTCTTCGACCATGTGGCCTATGGATGAAACGCCTGAATATGTTTGTAAATATAAATAAAGCATTTGTCAATCATGTTTTGCCAATATAGGTCTCAATTTTTTTTCTGATGGTAAAATATTAATGATAATATAATGTCAGTGTATCACCATATATGTCTCATTACAAGAACAATAAAGCTTAAATATTAAAGGATACAATTATGCAAGGTTATCTTTTTTATCACGTTCAAATAAACTAATAAATATTATTTTGACAGACAATTAAAGCTAAAAGCCACACTTACTCACCTCAACTTCCCAATAAACCCATTAATTACTCGAAGAAGAACAAATCCAACATTCCTTAATCACAATCACACGCAGCAAGAGCTATTCTCATCAAAGAAAATAATTTCTCAAATAAAGTATTAAATTGAGGATAGTACACTACACCAGCGCAGAAGTTCAGCTATCCCAACCCTGCCCACTCCCCTGCAACTGCAACCTGACCTGCTTATGCAAAACAACGAGTGATTGACGTGACAGTCAGTCAATAGTCGGTCGATCCCTTCACTGAAAGCCCGCCTATTAAAAGGAACTATCGAATTACAGCGTCAGAGGGGCGTGTCTATGACCATCAGGCAGTTTGGTGGATTTTCTGAGTGTTATAGCGGGGTGCGGCGCGTTCGGTTTTGCACGTCGTACTTTAGGAATGAACCATTTTCGGCGCACTTACCTTCTGCTTTTATGTTATAATTGTAGTAATTCACGCACTACAATTTGCATTTTGATTTTTGTAAATGGACTCTGATGCACTATTGCTCAGCTGATACAGTTATATATTGCTTTTACGTGTTTTTGAGAAAAAGAGCTCCACCCGCGTGTTGAAAGTGGTTGGACTCTGTTCGCCTGTGTATAGTAAAGCCATGAAGCTAGTGTGGATGTGCACGTACGAAGGATGCAGAGAGAGAGAGAGAGAGAGAGAGAGAGCGAGAGAGATGGCGCGAAAAGTCATTTTGAAAACTCAAATTTAGAATAGTTTTCCTTTTACATTAATGGCATAATGTTACATAAAGTTGAGGATTTTGAAATAAAGGAGGGCAGGGCATTTCGTTTTGAAATAAAATTGTTGATTTATATTTAATAATAATACAGTAATTATATATTAAACTCCCCATAAAATCAAAATTTAAGTTTGTTGGCTTTTAGTATGAATATGTTAGCCTTACTGTCATCTATAAGCTAGTGTGCTCCAAAACAATGACAACATTTGCATTTAGAAGAAGATATAAGCATTCAAAACCTTTATCTATACCTCTCTACTTAACCGTCGGACTCGCACATCCGTTTTTAACACTTTTTATCTGTGTTTGTAGTTCTAATCGAATCCTTGTCCAACGGTGCAATGGGTTGTGGGCAATATTAGCTTAGAGTGTGCACGGATCTGCACTTCGGATTCTAACTGGAAATAGTAGACCATCCGGGTATCTTTGGAATACTCTTTTCAACATACTACGATTGGGGACGTACTAATTCTATTTTCAATTAGGCTACTATTTAGGACGGATAGTATCCGATTTGGGACGCACTGTTACAGTTTCTCACTTCCGCCAATATGGATCAATGATTTTGATGACATGCACTTCAGCTTCTCATCAGATGTTCTGTCCAATCAATGCTCTCTAGAATCTAAACCGCCCCCTACAGTACAAATAGAAGCTAAAACCAGTCACTTGTTCATACAGTTACTATTTTCTACATGGTGAATGGCACACAGTGCACTATATAGGGGATGGGAACAATTCACGGGCCGGCAGTGTCACAAGAAACGCAGCAGCGAGCACACAGTCTGCTCCGGTCCAGAGACACGATAGCACAGAGCGGATCATATACGCGAGTCAGCGCAGACCACAAAACGTTCTGCATAGAATGCTATATTTTAAAGAGATATGGAGGAGATTAGGAGGAAACTGCGGCTTTACCGAGCTCAACGGCTCTGGCCGAACTGTGATATAAGCTAAATGCTATTGGCTGTTTTAAAAAAGGGGAGGAGCTGTTCTATATGTCCTGCCCTGTCTTCCTGTTTCAGTGGAAATTACGTCAACACATTGAATAAGTTTCAAGGCACTTCAGTGGGCTTTTAAATATAATATGCTTTACAAATAAATTAAAAAATAAACTAGTAAAAAGTTGATTAGCGAATGTCGACCTAGGGAGCACCTAAAGGGACCTGGAGATAAGGGAAAAAAACGAGAAGCATTATATATATATATTAGTCCTGTCAAATGATTAATCGCAATTAATCGCATCCAAAATAAAAGTTTGTGTTTACATAATATATGTGTGTGTACTGTGTATAATTATTATGTATATATAAATACACTCACATGTATGTATATATTTAAGAAGAAAAAAAATATATTTATATATAAAATATTTATATGTATATATAATATAAATGATATAAATATATATACAGTATATACATGCAAATATTTCTTAAATATATACATGTATATGTGTTTATTTAAATAAAATGTATTTAAATGTAAACACAAACTTTCATTTTGGATGGGATTAATCGTTTGACAGCCATAAATTATATTATGTTTTTGCATTTGCTTACAATTTTTTTCCTGTTCTCTTGCAAATGTATTGCTTTCCCTCGAGAAAAGTTGCAGTGAAATATAGGTTTTTTTTCCAACCTCAAAAGTTTTGAAAATTAATGGAAAGATTCTTGGGGGAATGCACAAAATTTTACAAAAGAAGCATTTTTCATGCTCATACTGCTTGTCTAAATAAAGTAAATAATGCAAATTATTTAATACTTTAATAAATTAATAGGGACAACAACCCTATGCAAATCAGTTTGGAGAATGCATATCTATTAGCTGCTGAATAAAATATAGTGTAAATATATAAATTATGTTTTATTAAATTATAGGGAAGGCTAAAGAAGTAAACAAAACTGTAAAAAAACAAAACAAAAACAAAAACAAAGGTTATGGTGTGTGGGCGCCTGTCACCGTTTTCTACAGTTGAAATTCATGAATATTAATCTAGTCGTGCTGAATTTGGTGTAAACTTGCGAGTTACTATTCATAAACCAAAACCTTCACCCAAGTAGCCTACAATTCATTGTTAAATTTGCCAGCTAACTAGCGCCCACATTCGGGCAATCGAAACTTTCATTAATATTCATGAGCAAGTCCTTGCCATAGTAGGATTCGTAATTTCTTCAGCCGGTAGCGTCAAAGACAAACGCCGTGTGGACTTCAAAACACAAATAATGTCTTACACAACCTTACAGGGTAGGTACAAATACTCGATATTATAACCTCCCCGGTGAATTCAATAAATGAGACATTTACCGCATATAAAAGCTGCTTTATATGGCCTGGATAGTACACATAACAAAAATAGCTGATGAGTTAAATTTAGACTGAGGACAAGAAACACAGATAGCGTGTTAGCTTTAGCATTAGCTATAGTGCAAGTGTACTCAAGGCTCACTTTCACAAAATAAAATGACTTTTGGTGTTTTGCATTGATTATTTGTCATGTTTACAACCTCATTATAAATGTGTCGTTAAAATGAAGCAGGTTAGTGTTTTTATTAGCTGGCTTCATGTTAGCCGTTAGCATCGAGTCAATAACATTGTTCCGTATAATAGAAGCATTGAGAGTTAGGTGATTTTGAACCATCTGTATCAAAACTACAAAATCAAGAGGACATTTAAGCGTAACGTGAAAATCTAAACTAATAGTTCGTGTCTTTTAAAATGAGTACACTGATCTATCAGATGGATGTTGATAAATTATATCTGTGATGATAAAGATAGTCAGCCTGGTTTATTGGATTTGTATTAATTATGCTTGACACTATTTAAATTTTGGTCACATTTGGAGTGGATGTTCACATTGTATAATGCTTATGTTCCCTATAGGCTCAGTGCTGAAATATATCTAGATTATATCAGAGCATAACCATGGATGAGGAGGACAGCCAGGATGAGCTGATCAACAGGAACGTCTCCCATGGAAAAGGAAAAAGACCGGTCATGTCCATCATCTCTGATGACGGTTAGTGGTCTTGTGAACAACACAGGGAATCCTAATGTGTAGTGGGACTTAAAGGGATAGTTCACCCAAAAATGAAAAATTACCCAATGATTTACTCACCCTCAAGCCATCCTAGGTGTATATGACATTCTTCTTTCAGATGAATACAATCAGAGTTATATTAAAAAATGTCCTGGTTCTTCCAAGCTTTATAATGGCAGTGAATGGCTGTTTCTGTTTTAAAGTCCATAAAAGTGCATCTATCCATTATAAAAGTAATCCACACGGCGAAAAAGAAATTAAGGTTTTTGAGGAAAACATTCCAGTATTTTTCTCCATATTGTGGACTTCAATGGGGACCAACGGGTTGCAGGTCCAAATTGCAGTTTCAATGCAGCGTCAAAGAGCTCTACACGATCCCAAACGAGGAATAAGGGCATTATTTAAGTTAGCGAAACGATAGGCCATTTAAAAAAAAAAAAAAAAGAAGAAGAATTTGTTATACTTTTTAACCACAAATGTTTGTCTTGCGCTGCTTTGCGATGCGCCATGCATTATGTCATCACTTTGGAAAGGTCACGCGTGACCTCATTGAAGTCAACTATATGGAGAAAAATCCTGAAATGTTTTCCTCAAAAACGTTAATTTCTTTTCGACTGAAGAAAGACATGAACATCTTGGATGATGTGGGGGTAAGTAAATTATCAGGAAATTTTAATTCTGAAGTGAACTACTCCTTTAAATGATCTCTAGCCCCTGTTTAATCCTGTAAATTCTGACATGTTAATAAAGTCAGAAAAATCTCTTTTTTTTTTTTTACCGTTTATTGAACGTTTATGTTTTGTATCATATTTGATATATGGGTAAATTAAGTAAAGTTGCTTCAGTTAAGTTACAGTAAGTGTTCATCTTGAAATATTACTAACAATATAAAAGTTACTCTTACATTTACTTAAAAATCAGTAAAGATTTCACAACAAAAGACTTGAAGGGAGACGTTTTTAGAATTATACTAGAAGACAGAAAGCATGTAGTAGATTGTGTACATGTACAACAGGTTTTTCCAGCAAAGTTTTGGTCATGTTGATAATTTAGAGGCCTTAGAAATTTGTGAAATTTGATACAGTAGGCTTTATAGTTCAGGATTGCTTTTAAAAAACACATTTTCAGTTTCCGCTTTTACGTGACCTGTTCCTGCATTTCATTCCAACTCAGAGGACAACTCAGAAGATGAGGGGGAATCAGAGGAAGGAGAAACGGGCAGTGAGGAAGATGATGACGAAGAGGAGGATGTCCTTGATGGAGAGGAGGAGGAAGATGATGAGGGTGAAAGTGAAAGTAAGATTTAACTTCAACATGCCTTTGTATTGACTTTTTATGCTTGTCAATTTAAATTAATTATATTGAAAGAATAGAAATGTAATAAACAGTATATTGACTTCTAAAGCCACTTCCTGTAACATATATTTAATCAACTGCCAGAATAATGTCTTTGAATTATTTACCTTTAAGTGTTAAAGTCACAATCCATTCTTATTTTTTTAATGGAATATTGCAGTGTTTATTACAGATTATTTATCTATGCACACCAGGGTCAGAAATTAAAAGAAATTTAGTTTGGGGCAAAAATGCCACTAAAATAACCAAAACTGCTCCCCAAATTCAAGATAAGGGGCAAAAAATGCCCCTGCACAATTAAGCTAGATCTATTACGACTCTCACGATTAGTGAGTGCAATGTGAAATGAAAATTATTGATTGTGGTTACAGTAGAGTTGCTCATGTTGCATCATATTTCATATGCAGCGTTGAGCATTATAACCAAGCACACACGTTTCTGTTGAGCTTATGAATCAGAGGCATTTTGAATCATCACTGCGGAGGATGTTGGAGTTGTTCAGTGCGTGTGCTCACTGACTGAATTCTGAATCTGCATTCGCACAAATTCTCTCATCATAAACAACAAAGTGCAGAAAAGATGCAAGTAAGAGATTGTTTTACAGTGATTGTAACGAGAGTTTTTGTGAAAGTTCATAACTCGACTCGCTTCTGTGTTCTTTGCTGGCATTCTTTGTATAATTTATTCCCAGTTTGAATAACCGTTTTGTTTTTCGTGCTACTGAAATAACCAATGTGAAATCTTGATTTTCTAATCTGTAAAAAGCAATAAACAAACACAGATAAACACAGATACATTTAAAGCTGCAGTCCATAAGTTTTACCATCTCTGTTAGAACCCTGAAATTGCAGTTATTTGCGGAGTTATCTTCTTTACGTGGGTTGTGCATAGGCACGGCTCCTCAGCGCAGAAGAATATAATGTTTTTAGGCGTATGTGTGGGTTGTCTCAGGGCTTGATGCTTACTTTTTTCCCAAAGATCATCTGTGCTTCTAAGTTGAAAAATTTAGGGGTGCATATAGAAACTTTAGGGGCGCAACTAACCATTTCAGCATCATAATCATACACTATTTGTTCGTCGGCCAGAGGAGAACTGGCACCCCGACTGAGCCTGGTTTCTCCCAAGGTTTTTTTCTCCATTCTGGCCCTGAAGGAGTTTTGGTTCCTTGCCACCGTCGCCTTTGGCTTTTGGCTTGCTCAGTTGGGGACACTTAAATTTCAACTATATTACTGATCTGCCCGCGTTGACACTATATGATAATTGAACTGAGCTGATGACATCACCGTTTTCACCAGAGCGGCTGTACAGCCGAATCAAATTCCGTTGCATTATTTTCCTGTTACTACTGTGAAGCTGCTTTGAAACAATTGGCATTGTAAAAAGCGCTATATAAATAAAGGTGACTTGATTTGATTTATATTATATAAAACACAATGTAACCGATTTTGCCATACTAGTGTTATTTTAGTATCACTGAGGTACTATACTACATCAGGCTTTGTACCTGTATCCTCAGATGAGGACTCTGGCCATGTCCTGGAAGGAGCTGTAGGGAATGTTCTTGTGGATGCAGCTGGCCTGAGCTCAGATGAGGACTCTGAGAAATGCCCCATCTGCCTGAACTCATTCCACGAGCAGCCCGTGGCCACACCGGAGTCTTGCGAACACTACTTCTGTCTGGACTGCATTCTGGAATGGTCAAAGGTGAGATTGACAACCCTTTGTGTCACTCATACATAACGATCTTGTCCATATTTGGTCAGTGATTCTCTACAGTTAATTAGCATTATTCATAATATGCAAATACAGGTGAAACAACTTTATGGTTAATGCAATATTGTTCATAACAGTGTTCTTTTATTAGGGGTCCAAGCACCGAAGGTGCTGGAACCCTGTGTTTGTACTGAAAAAAAAACACATAAGATCAATTTAAAGGCACAATATGTAAGATTTTTGGATTAAAATATCCAAAAACCACTAGAACAGTGTTATATATTTTGTTGACTTGTGTACTTAAATTATCCTAGATGTTTCCAAGAATGTTTAAATCCAGAGAAATAAGCTTTTTTAACCAGGACACGGACCGTGTCCGTGTGTCGCTTATTAATGACATCATACGTGCGGTTTTATTTTGTAGAAACCATGGAAACACCAAAGACGCTTTAATATATTATGTGTTTTATTAGACAGGTGAGCAACTGTTTGGATACATTAATCGACAGAAAACTTATTGTTTGAATCTCGTTTTCTTGATTTACTGCGAGTACCATGTTTTACCATGACTAATATCAATCTAGCTTACTGCAGTGTGCAACAAGTGTCTCATAGTAGCCACAGAGCGAATGCAAAGAGTAACGTTAGTACATCATTTTCAACATGCTCGAATGTGTTTAATATGATAAAACAGCGCTGTGTTACCCCACATACTCTTGACCGGAAGAAGCGGTGACTGCGGCATAATAAAAGCTCCACTGCTTTGTTTTGATTAGGCGACCTTTAACGGCGGAAAACTACATATTTTGCCTTTAAGTTGGGTCACTAATCATCCACATTGGCCATTATTGCATGGACCCTGATGATCATTAACATACTATCATAGTTTTAATTTTTTTTCATTTTATGGATTAATTTTGATTTGTTTACATTTTTAATATTTTTTTTTTGTTTAACATTTGGTGTTAAACATTTTTACTGGTGTTTTTGATTTTTATTTCAGTTTTAGTATATTTTAGTACATCAAGTTAAACACATCAAAAATTACCTTAGCATCTAGCTGAAATAAAATAAGTGTTTTTCTTTATTTCAGTTAACATTTATTTGATTTCAAGTAACAAAAATGTTTTTTATGGTTTTAGCTTTAGTTAACTATAATAACCGTTTCTCATAAACAGTAATGTCACATTTTTCTTTTTTTTCAGAATGCCAACTCCTGTCCTGTGGACCGAACAGTCTTTAATAACATTCTCCTGAGAAAGTGCCATGGTGGGAAAGTTCAAAAAACAGTGAGTCACATAACGCATCAGTCCATTAAGATTGTAACACATAAAAGGCCCATTCACACGAAGAACTATAACTATAAAAAGAATTATCATGATAACTGTATTAGCGTCCACATCAATAGATGTTAATATTGTTTATTATAAGCGCGCTGCAGTTATATCGTGTGCCTATTTATCGTTCATCAGCTGGAAAAAAATTGTTCTGAATGTTATTCTAACAATATGGTTCCTCTGTGTCGTTTTCATTATAGCTGTTTGCCCTATTCTCATAGAAACTTAATTATCGTCCATGGTGTGAATGGGCCTTAAAGGTGCCCTAGATTGAAAAATTGAATTAACCTTGGCATAGTTGAATAACAAGAGTTCAGTACATGGAAATCACATACCGTGAGTCTCAAACACCATTGCTTCCTCCTTCATATGTAAATCTCGTGCGTGAAAAACACCACAGAAAAATAGGCGAATCTCAACATAACACCGACTGTGACGCAACAGTCGGGATCATTAATATGTATGCCCCCAACATTTGTATATGCCAGCCCATGTTCAAGGCCAGGTGGAACTGCACAACCGAATCATCGGAAGTTCTGCAGGTATTGTGAAGAAACAAGCGTCAAGCGGGGATAGCGAAAATGGCAGATCATAGAAATAAATGTTATGTTCCAGGCTGTGCAGGGGATGTGAGGACTTTTCATACCCTTCCTACAGAACAAAACTGTCAACAGGCATGGTTGATGTTTATCTATAACCGGATACCGCAACAATTTAATTCAGAGTTGTTAGTTTGCTCGGCCCATTTCACCACGGACAGTTTTTCTAACCTGGGACAATATCAAGCAGGCTTCGCTCAGCGTCTGATACTGAAGAAGGGGGCAATTCCAACTATATTCCCGCAAGCAGTAAGTAGTGATTTTATCCACTTCTTGACTGTCGAAACCAATAATAATAATAATAATTTGTTACATTTACATAACGCGCTTTTTTTTACTTATGAAAGGAGGAATCTCCTCAACCACCACTAATGTGCAGCTACACATAATCACACTACAGCAGCTGAGTAGTAAACATGACACTGACTATATTGAGTGGCTTCTATACTTTACTTTGGTTGGCTAAATAATTCGACTTTGAAATCAGTACTCTACTGTCAAACTGTACTGTAAAAACAACATATTTACACGCTACCCAGTTCGCTGTTTAGAGTTCGTGATTCAAAGTGAAGAAGCTATCATTGTAAAATCATACAGTGACACATTACAATAATTAAAATGTTTTTACAATGCTAAAAACAAAGTTGTAACTTCTGACGTTATGAGTTAATGTGTAAAGTTAATGCTGTATGCTAGTTAACGTTTAGGCTGAAGTTCTAGTATTGACGTAACAGTTACGTTTTGCAGGTTCTTACTGAAAATAAAGACTAAACTTACCACTCAGAAGTGTCAATTTCCAATCTCAAAACAATTGGTTGCTCCTCAAAATCTGCATCTTCGTCAGAAACAGGCTCAAACATATAAGGTTGGATGCCTAATCTCTCCATTGTCATGCCGGACAGTAGAGATGTGTTTGCTGTCACTGTGAGCTACTGAAATGAGCCGCGCAGTGAAACAGCCAATCAGAGCAGAACTCGACATTACTATTCATGACCCTTCCAAATAAGGCAAAAACAGACCATTTCATTCTAGGGACAATTTCTAGGGTTGTAAATGGCCCTGTAAAACCGTATCTGGACAATTTTTGCCCTTAAATAAGCCACATACCCTCTATGTAGATATCAGAGAACAATTTAAAATATTGTTTCAACTCATTCTAGGGCACCTTTAACTTTTGTGTAGAGAGTTATTTATTAGGTGCTGATTTTGTGTGTTCTAGTCATGTTGAAAGGGTTGTATTTATGAGTTTCACGCACATGAATGGCAACACCACGTCATAATAATGACTTGGAAAACTCAAATTGTCTTTGAATACGGTATTGTACAATTATGATAAAACAATATAACGATTCAGTTTACATCAACTTGATAATTTTAATAAAAAGATGAAAAAGCAAAAACACATTTGATGCATGTTCTTCATTCATGACACTGTAATTATGACTTCCCAATTCATAAACATCAAGGCACGTCCGAATCCAATGTTAGCTTCACTTTCTGTCTCCTGATATAACATCTGTTTGATTTTTGAAGGCAGCATAGATGAATCCTTCACTACCTTTGATATCCCACAATCCTGTGCTTTCCATTCTGTGACAGTTGAGCTTTTAAATAAAGATGGTGTCTGAAAGTTGCGGTTGGTGGTCAGTTTGTGTGATCAGAAACTGGTGGTCAGTTTTAAATGTATGTTTTTGCAACATTTTCCACTTCTGATGTCGTTTCTAGCGAGAAAGTACTATTGTAGTAATTAAATATTTGCATAGTTATCATCAAAGCTCGCTCTATTTTGTTGTAGATCATTAAACCGTTACGCTGACTACAAAGTTATTGCCTGTTAAGGCAGCGAGGCAACAAGTCAGCTGCCTACGTTTTCGGATTCAGCCGCAGTTTAATATTCACAGACACATTTTGATCAAGTGTACAGCCCTACTTTTGATTTTGATTTATCCAAAATGCAATACATTTCAATTTTATGATGGGATTCTGGGATTCCATTTGTTTTTTTCACATTGAAAGAAATATATTGTGAATAATAAACCCAAATAACTACATCTAAAAAATAATGATTTCTATTACTTTCTATACATGCATGTGAAAGTTGAGTGATTATTAGACCATTCGCTACACACTTGCTTTCTGCTCACTGATCTCTGTAGATTTATAGATCAGTGTTTCAAATCACTGAGTTTTTGAGTTTTTCAACTTTCTAAATACAACTTTTCTCGGTCATTCATGTGCTTGGACATCGTAATTGCAATATTTCTGACTCCACTTGAAGGGCACATTGAACGCACCATAATATGAGCCTCAGATAAGCTGATCGGAGAGTATTAGTTTATGTGTGTTTAGATTGCAGTTAAGAAGCCTGTAAAACCTGGGGAGGAACAGGTGGACGTGGACTTGGATCAGACCAGCTGTGAGGTTTGCGGGGGTCGAGACCGTGAAGATCGCCTCCTGCTGTGTGATGGCTGTGATGCTGGGTAAGAAATGTATGACAAGCCAGGGTTGTGGACTTAGACCAAATTTGATGTTATTAGAGAGTCATTAAATCGTTGACAGAACTGATTCATTAAAAACACTGAATCATTTACAAATGAAACATTTTTATATTATTGTTATGTAATTATTTATTTTTCCCTTCATTTCATGCATCTTTTTGCCCAATTAATATCATTCTATATTATCTAATTAAAGGCACAATATGTAAGATTTTTGGATTAAAATATCCAAAAACCACTAGAACAATGTTATATATTTGTTGACTTGTTTACTTACATTATCCCAAATGTTTCCAAGAATGTTTAAATCCAGAGAAATAAGCCTTTTTTAACCAGGACACGGACCGTGTCTGTGCGTCGCCTATCAATGACGACATACCCGCGTTACCCTCGATTTCTGGTTTTATTTTGTAGAAACCATGGAAACACCAAAGACACTTTAATATATTATGTGTTTTATTAGACAGGTGAGTAACTGTTTGGAGACATTCATCGACAGAAAACTAATCATTGTTATATAGCTCAACACAGTTAGTCTTATTGTTTAAATCTCGTTTTCTTGATTTACTGCGAGTACCATGTTTTACCATAACTAATATCGATCTAGCTTACTGCGGTCTGCAACAAGTGTCTCATAGTAGACGCAAAGCGAACACACAGAGTAGCATTATAACAACTTTTAACACACTCAAATGTATCTAATATGATAAAACAGCGTTGCGTTACCGCACATACACATGAGCGGAAGAAGCAGAAGAGTTCGTCTGCAGCAGAATAAAAGCTCTGCGAAATCAAGGTGTCATCAAGCTACGCCTTTGTTTTGAATAAGTGACCTCTAGTGGCGAAAAATTACATATTGTGGCTTTAACACTTAAAGTACCATAAAGGTTTTGTAAATACTGTAAATACCTGATAGTTATGTCAATAAAGCTTTGACTCTGTGGCTATTTTATAGGCCTACGCCTGAAAGCTTAAAGGGATAGTTCACCCAAAAATGAAAAATACCCCATGATTTACTCACCCTCAAGCCATCCTAGGTGTATATGACATTCTTCTTTCAGACGAATACAATCAGAGTTATATTAAAAATGTCCTGGCTCTTCCAAGCATAAAAGCAATCCATACGGCTCTGGGGGGTTAAAAAAGGCCTTCTGAAGCAAAGCGATGCGTTTGTGTAAGAGAAATATCCATATTTAACACGTTATAAAGTAAAATATCTAGCTTCCGTATTCAACTTATGAAAAAAGCGTAACTGGCACGACGTATGACATCGGACGTAGCATAATCATTTTGAACTGCGAGAGGCGCTACACTTTCTGCGTAAGTTAAATAGGAAGGCGGTCCGCCGGACCGGTTGTATTCATCTGAAAGAAGAAAGTCATATACACCTAGGATGACTTGAGGGTGAGTAAATTATGGGATAATTTTCATTTTTGGGTGAACTATCCCTTTAATTGGCATGATTGTTGGGCATTTACAGTATTTACTAAACACAAACATATATATATATATATATTAGTACTTTAAATATTAAAATAAAAGGTGAAAATAAAATAAATATATAAATTAGTATCAATTTACTATATTAATTAATACGGATACACTAATTTGGGCAAAGAGCACCAACGACTTGTTGACTTTTGGTGTTTTGCCTTGGTTATTTTTCATGTTCACAATCAATTTATGAGGTTAAGGCTATTAAGCAGGTTGAGTGTTTTTAATTGACTTAATGTTAGCATTGAGTCTATAACACTGGCTTAGGTCTACAACCCCTGGCAAAAATTATGGAATCACCACACTTAGAGGATGTTCACCCAGCTTTTTTACTTTATTACAAAAAAAAAAAAACTAATCACAGATATGACACAAAAAGGCTTTGCTCAGTAGCTTAACATTCTGGCCTCATGAAACACACCTTAAACAAATTCACTTACACTTTATATATTAATGGCATGTCTTTTTCCAGATCAAGTAGAGGAAAAACGTATGGAATCACTCAATGTTGAGGAAATATGGAATCATCAACAAAAAAACACAATTAGTACTTTGTTGCTCCTCCTCTGGCATTTATGACAGCCTGAATACTTTGAGGCATGGACTTCACTAATGAAAAACAATATTCCCCATCAATCTGGTTTCAACTTTCTCGAATAGCAGTTGACAGATTAGCTTTGCAGGATGGAGCCTTATCATGGACCAGTTTTTTTTAATTTCCACCATAAATTTTCAGTTGGATTGAGATCCGGACTGTTTGCTGGCCATGAGTTGATATGCCTTTCCTGAAGAAAAGCTTTAACACTCTTTGCTCTGTGACATTTTTCATCCTGAAAAATGACTTCACCATCACCAAAGCCATTTTCTATGGATGGAATAAAAAAGTGTCCAAAATTTTAATGTATACCTGCGCATTGACTGTTGAGGTAATAATTCCTTGTTGAAGGAGTTTTATAATCAAGTCTCTCGTTGGGGCCATGTTTCCTTTCAGGCCCCGTCCACACGGAGACGCGTTTAGCTAAAAATTTTGTATCGTATCAGCGTTTCATCCAGACGGATCTGGCGTTTTAGGAGCCTGAAACTGGGTCCCAGAGTGGATAAATCTGAAACCGACACCCTTGCGTTTTCGTGTGTACAGCCAATCCGTATGTTATCACACCACGTCCCGCACACTAAAGACTAGAAGGGATACAGCTACGGCCACTGGGCATGCGCACATCAATATTGCATCATTTAATTACTGTATTTGCATTATTGTAAGGGTAGGTTTAGGGTTGGGGTAGGGGTTAATAAAATCGTGAGATTTTGCCTCACTTCTGACCCCTTCTAGCCACAACTCTTCTTCTCCGTTTTTAGTGTATTTCTGTTGCAGAATTACAGCGCCACATACTGGCCTGGCATGTATACTACATCGTTTTGAGTCGGTTTCAGTGGTTTCGTGAGACGAGGGGGAAAAAAAGCGGATAGGGAAAGCTCTGGCTTCGTGTGGATGTGGCCTCAATTAACCAAGTCCAACAGCTCGTTAAGGTGTGTAAGCACTCCCTTTTAACTGCTGAATAATTTGCATTTTTGGAGTTGTCCCTGGTATTTGTTTTAGAAATGGAAATTAAAAGATGATTCCATATTTTTTTCCTCAACATTGAGTGATTCCATACTTTTTTCCTCTACTTGATCTGGAAAAAGACATGCCATTAATAAAAAAAAGTGTTTTTTGAGGTATGTTTCATGAAGCCAAAATGTTAAGCTATTGAACAAAACATTTTTTTGTCATATCTGTGATTTTATTTATTTGCTATAAAGTAAAAAAGCTGGGTGAACATCCTCTAAGTGTGGTGATTCCATCATTTTTGCCAGGGGCTGTAGTACAGGGCTGGGCAGCTCTGGCCCTCAAGATCCACTTTCCTGCTGAGCTTAGCTCCTCCAACCCTAATCAGACACACCTGACCGAGCTAATTAAGGGTTTCAGGAATACTAGGTACAAGCAGGTGAGTGTTTTGCCTTTTGTAAATGAGATGTTTAAGAGTTTTAAATCTATTAATTCAGAAGATTGGAGTCTGATATACAAAGGGATCAGTTTGCCCCAGTAATCTCCATGAAATGATTCAATAATCTCCTTGTCCATTGATCACAAATGACTGATTATTAGTGCAGAATTACGATTGTGTCAGCTGCTTATTTGTTACTTAAGCAGCTATTTGGACTTGAATAATGACACTGACAAACTTTTTGTAGACAATGAATTGAAAATATACAGTGTCGTTTTAAAATCAGAGAATTATTATCTAGAAAGGGATTTAAATGTTCAGGAATAGTCATAATTTTTGGTCATTAAAGCAGACATGAAATGAAAAGTCACCCTAATTTCCAAATGCATGGTATTGATCTTATTGTGAATAATTTATTTGTGCATGTTTCATTTTTAAACTTTTTTTTTTTTTTTTTTACCTCGAAATTCTTAATCAAAATGTGTGTAACTTGATCTTCCAGTTATATGTCAGGCTGCTCTCTGACTTATGCTGGTGTAGTGGCAAATTGGGACCCCCTCGAAATCGTGTCTTCTTTAGGACCCCAAGCAATTCCATTGGTTCAAATAGCTTTTAATAGGTACTCTCTTTAGCGCCTGATTACAATTCCTTCAAAATCATGTTGTGATAAATGCTGTTTTAACTGTTATAATGACCATTTATGTCTGGATTAGTTATCTTATATACTAGGATAGCATACAGATAAGCGATTAGCCTGATAGTTTAGTTTATACACACATTTGCACTTACCCAATATTCTCAATCATCTTTAATGTAATTGTGTTCAATTAAGTGTTAAATGTCCAAATATTTCATTTTTATATATATATATATGTATGTATATATGTGTATATATATGTGTGTGTGTGTGTGTGTATATATGTGTGTGTGTGTGTGTGTGTGTGTGTGTGTGTATATATATATATATATATATATATATATATATATATATATATATATATATATATATATATATATATATATATATATAAACAAATTAATTATGTTCAGTTATTCACTTAATAGGCTATTATTATTATTATTATTATTATTTAAGTTAATCAAGTGTAAGAAATTGTTCAGTTGGTTTTATTATGCACTATAATGTTTTTTCATACGCATTATATAGTAAGCTATGCATATTTTAAATTAATATCATTCATATATTCTTATGATAATCAATAACTGACAGTTTGGGGAGACACGATTTCGAGGGGGGACCCGATTTGTCATTACACTGGACTGCTCCAATCATGTAGTCCACTCCTTTCTTACAGTCGACTGCATACTTGCTTTCAGATCTGCCTTCATCCAATCAACAACCGATATTTTTTCTTTTCGATAATCTTTTTCACTCTGATATACATTACAATACAAAAGAAAAGATCTGTCGCTACTTCAGTTTCATTAAAATTACTTCTGATTTTAAAAATAACAATTAACCATTAATGTTAATACTCATGTCATGTGGAGAACTCAAAATATCACATGCATATAACTAGATATTATCATCATCATTATTGATCATCATTATTTGTATCAGTAATACAATAATGATGATAATGATAATAATGGTAGTAGTAGTAATTATATGCTCAAGAATGGAAAATACTGTTTTTTTTCTCTTTATAAATTTTCATTCCACTAATATTTTAATACATTTAGGGTGTTTGGATAAACTTGTTTGTTGTTTAGTACTTTAACATATGATCATGTACGTTAGCCCTGCCTATTTACAGGGATTTTATTGGTTAATTTCCATTCTACTACTTATTCTATATTATACTCACTTATTTATGAAAGGTACCACATGGAATGTCTCACACCGCCTTTGGATGCTGTACCTGTAGAGGAATGGTTCTGTCCAGAGTGCATCGCCAACAACCGCACATCAGGTCATCTTTCCTTTCTCAAAACCACTTGTTACATTAACATTACATTTAAGATTTGTTACATATTGTAATAACCACATTTTTCGTCTAATGTCTTGTTTTAGGTTCTGAACAAGTTAGTGAGGAGGAGAGCAGCTCTCTCCCCACCACCAGCCGTCCCCAGTCCAGACCAACCCGAGCTATCGCACGGACACAGCAGAGTGAACGAGTTCGGGCCAACGTCAACAGACATCGGATCACACAGGCACGCACAGCAGCACAGGTTTGCATGAGGCTTTTGCTTTGCTCTCTAATCACAAGTGTGTAACAATGTCTTGACAGATTTGCTGATGGCTGAGAGTTGTATGTCACTGAGATGATGAATCAGGTCTAACTACTTTGATTAACCAACTCGATACTTTGGATGTTTATGTTGTTTTGTTCAAATACAAGTAAATGGGATACTTAAATGCTAGAACAAGCATGAACACAAAAATATCACTTACTTTTGCTCTCATGGTTGGGGTTAGTGATTGAATAAACTCTATTAAACTTTGGGAATGTTTTGTGCAGTACCGTACTATTATTGTTGTGAGCTAAGTGAGTGTTTGGTTTGAGTGGTATTGTGCTTTAGCTTGCTCCCAGATATATGATGCAGTCCACATGGTTGGATGAGACCATCAATGCTGTAGTGGCCGGACTCAACACAGCCGTGTATGTTCGAGACTTGACCCCTCGCTCCAGAACCCGCCGGAGGAGAAAGACAGGTGAGACAAAGAGACCTGCCGTTTACACATGGTATTAAGGCCCAATCCCAATTCTATTTTATACCCACCTAACCCTTCCCCTTGCCCCTTGAAACAGAGTGGCAAGTCGTAGGGGTGACAATATTCCCCTAAGAAATGGGACACTACTACGCCATTACACATCATCATACCCTGTTTCTTTTATTAGTGTCTTGTAACATTTAACCAATATGAACAGCAATGAAGTGCACATATCTAACAGAAATCAAGCGCAAGCACGTTTAACAGATTACTCAATCCCAACGTTTGACTTTGTTTTGACTTAAGACACCGACGCTCGTTTTCAGTTCAAAAACGAGTTTCCTAAGATGATACAGAATGATAGAGAACATACAAGACTGGTGGAGCTGCTTTTCCATCGGGCCAAACTGTTCTCTTTGTTTATTAACCGTTCCATTCCGTGCCGATCTGAGCCGGCCGGTACGGATATGCTTTCGTTTTCTACTGTGGTGCTGTGATAACGGAGCTCTTTGCAATGTAATACAAACATTGTACGATACGAGATGTAAATACAGACTGCGTTATGAAGGATGACCAGATATTTCTTTTAACTGTATTATTAATTTGTGTTCACATCACTCAAATAGCGCGTTTAGCAAGCTACGGAGAAACTGGCAGCCAGGCAACACTTAAGTGATCAATCCCGAGTGGCAACATCACTACACGCATTCGGTAGTCGATGTATGCAGGGAAATTTCTCATAGCCCTTCATTTGAAATGTGGTCCCGAAAAATCTTTGTTTGAAGGGCTATCTGGCCCTTCCCCTTACCCCACCACTCCAGCCAAAAGAGAATCGAGACACCCCTACCTCTTTACGTGAATGCACAAATCAAAGGGGTAGGGTAAAGGGAAGGGGTAGAAATGGGATTGGGCCTAAGATTTTTTTTGGTAAATCTTATCACATATGGTGTAAATGTGTGAAATCTGAAAATACTCCACAATCTGAAAAAACAAAACAAAATTATTTGTGGGAGAAACGTACTTTTTATGCAGTAACACATAGTGATGTAGTAGTTGATGTACATAACCGTTCAAAAGTTAGTGGGTTGGTATAGATTTGTTAAATGGTTTTGAAAAGAAGTTTTTTCTGCCCACCAAGGCTGCATTTGTTGGATCAGATATACAGTAAATCAGTAATATTGTGAAATATTACAAATTCAAATAACTGTTTTCTATTGTAATATTATTTCAAAATGTAATTTATTGCTGTGATGCAAAGCATTCAGCATCATTACTCCAGTCTACAGTGTCACATGATACATGATCCTTCAGAAATCAGTCTAATGTTGATTTGGTGTTTATCATCAATGTTGAAAATAGTTCTGCTGCTTAATATTTTTTAATTAGTATACTTGGATTATTAAAAAGTTCAAATGAACAGCATTTATTTGAAATGGAAATATTTTGTAACATTATAGAGGTCTTTACTGTCACTACCGATCATTTTAATGCGTCCTTGCTGAATAAAAGTATTAATTTCTTTCAAAGAAAAATAATTACCCCAAAATTTTGAACGGTGGTGTATGTAGTCATGAAATCAGAGACCCTACTCTAAAATAACACATGGTTTACCAAAGACGCTTTTGAGATGCGTGTTAGTACCTACCTACTTACTGTTTCGCCTGACCACTTGTCATTGGTTGACAAGTTTAGCGCCCCAGTACTTGAGCGAGCTCTTAACGCATTATACTCCATCACGTCTATTGCGGTCTCAAAATTCTGGCCAGTTGATAATACCTAGAATATCAAAATCAACTGCAGGCGGTCGATCCTTTTCCTATTTAGCACCTAAACTCTGGAACAGTCTTCCTAGCATTGTTCGGGAAGCAGACACACTCTGTCAGTTTAAATCTAGACTAAAAACACATCTCTTTACTATGGCATACACATAAAACATTTTTAATTTCTATTATTCAAATCAGTTAAATGATTGTTTTAGGCTGCATTAACTAGGTCAGCCGGAACCGGGAACACTTCCCATAACACCTGATGTACTCGTTACATCATAAGAAGAATGGCATCTACGCTATGTTAGTCTCTCTGTTTATCCCGAGGTTTACTGCAGTCGGCCAGATCCGGGCCGTATGCAGACCAGATGGTGGACCTTAGCCTGGACATGACGACCATATCCCTGAAGTGTCTGTAGAGACAATAGTGTCAATTAAACTCCCCCCTGTAAATGCCGCATCGACACGACATCCTCATTAAACCCGTCCCCGGCGTGACAACTCCAATCTTTCGAATAATCCTACAAATATCTATTGATCTAATATGACTTCTGACCTGTAATGTTGCCAGAATCATAATCATACACTATTTGTTTGTCGGCCAGAGGAGAACTGGCACCCCGACTGAGCCTGGTTTCTCCCAAGGTTTTTTTCTCCATTCTGACCCTGAAGGAGTTTTGGTTCCTTGCCACCGTCGCCTTTGGCTTTTGGCTTGCTCAGTTGGGGACACCTAAATTTCAACTATATTACTGATCTGCCCGCATTGACACTACATGATAATTGAAATGAGCTGGATGACATCACCGTTTTCACCAGAGCGGCTGTACAGCCGAATCAAATTCCGTTGCATTATTTTCCTGTTACCACTGTGAAGCTGCTTTGAAACAATTGCAATTGTAAAAAGCGCTATATAAAGAAAGGTGATTTGATTGGTTAACCCGAAATGGATCATAATACCATGTGTAATCAGATGTTTTAGTTTTCATTAACCTGGATGTTTAGTTTATTGTGGTTCTGTCTGATCTAAATGCGATTCTCTTACCAGTTAAAAGAAGGAAAACCAAAAGCAAATCCTCAGCAACCTCAGGGGGGAAAACAACAAAAAGCGTGGGAGTGAAGAGACGGAAACGCAGAGTGAGGAAGTCAAAATTTAGAAGAAAACTGGTGAGTTCTTGGCAGATGTATAACCACTAAATTTGTACAGTTTTGTTCTTTATTGTTAGGCTGTTGAAAAGGTTGCTGTTATTGGTTTTTGAAAGCTCTAATATAAATGTTTTGCTGATTAAAAGTATTGCTTTACTTCATCTATGCAAGAACAAGTAAAAGTTTGCAATTATATGTCTGGCAAAAAACTGATAAAACCGAAATCTTTTTGCCCCTTCAGGTCAAAAAGGAGGAAACTAATTCCAGAGGTCGTATTGCACGAAGTTTAGGAATTAAGAAGCCCAAGTCTGGTTCCATCATTCCCTCAGTTTATCGGCCTTCAGAGTACAGTTTAGGAAGTATGCGGGCAGAAATCGGTGCAGCTTCCCTCTCTGTGTATGGAGATCCCTTTGACCTAGACCCCTTTGACGATAGGTGAAGTTCTACTTAGTTTTGTATTTTATATTTGTCAGCTATTTTTAAGAAGTGAGTGGTTCAGTGTCAAATCTTCCAATTTATCTTGTTAGGGAGGATGAGATTCAAGTTCCAACACCATCCTCTGTTCTGGATGCTAAACGCCGTGGCCTTTCCCGTTCTGCCTTGCGGTCCCATCAGCCTGTGGCCAGACCCATATCTGCCGGCCTCTCCAGGTAACTACTAGAGGGGGGGAATCACTCTTTATGGTCACCATGGAGGAAACAGATGATTTCTACTTCAAGGTGATGAAAATCACAATGAAAATATGTTTGAGGTTTAAATGGGTGTTTAAATCCTGGTTGTGTGGTGGTTTCCAGGGGAGGCGTGAGTATCCCACAGGGGGGAGATGTTGCAGCCCCTGTATCAGACCTGTTGGGGAGTATTCTCAGTGGTCAGAGCATGCTCCTCATGGACAGTTCTGATGTGGTCATCAACAGAGATGGTTCCCTCAAAGCAAGCAAACCTGGTAAGTCATGCTTTGGAGACTTTGGGTGCTTTCACACTGGCAGTTTGTTCAAAACAGGGTACGGTTTGTGTAAAAAATTGGTAATGTGAAAGCTGTCATGCGGGACCTGGTAGTGCACCGGGATACTGACCCCGAGACTACCTGTAGGCGGTGGTCTGAGTTTGGATGCACTGGAACTGTGGTGCGATTCACGTGAAAGATGCCAATAAAACAGTTTGAGAACACTGTTACTTAATGTTATATTTACCTCAAAAGCCATTCATTGTCCCAAAACTCATTAGTCAGCTAGAAAAATAAACTTAGAGAGGAGCATTTTGATAAATATATGAACTATATTGCATATTAATTGTATTTTTACTTAACCTGTTCAATATTTAATGTTTAAATAAATTCTTCATGTTTTTATGACAGCCACCATTTAAATGTTTATATTTATATAAAAAAAAAAAACAGTAGAAACATAATTATGTCATTCAATGTAATATTATAACTATTATAAAAACTTTAAATGTAAGTAGTCTGCAGTTAATTTTAACCTTTAATATTATAGTGATGTACCAACTGGGTTCCCTGTATAGTTTACAGCATTATATTAGCCTTTGGGCTAACTTAAGTATATTAACATCTATCTAACTGTTGATTAATGGTCACTGTCCCTTATGAAATATAAATAAAAATAAAATTTCCTTGAGGAAATTTGCCATGTACTATACCAGGTAGTCCCCAATTAATTGATATTGAATTGAATTGAATCGAATCCAAATTGAATCACAGGCTTTTGAATCATTGTTAAATTTGTCAATGCCCAGCCCTAATATATAGTGCTGTCAATCGATTAAAAAAATTAACTAGATTAAACACATTTTTTCTGTGATTGATCGCAATTAAAAACACTTTTCGTTTTTCATATATTTTGTAATGTTATAATTTCACAGTTAATCTCCAAATTAATGTAGAAAAAACAGTATAAAGACGGTATATTTTAAATACTTGTTTAATGGCATCTTTTTATGAATGAAGGACAGTATCACTGATACTAATACAGCTACTGATGTCTTGATGAAAATCCCCCCCCAATTTTAAACATTATTATTAAACATTACTGTGTAATTGAAAGCTATCAATTTTTTTTTATTTATTTATTTTTTTTACATTTATTAGGCTTCTAACAGGTAGGAAGTATACAGAAATTGATTTAAAAAGTTATCAAACGGTCTGCACTGCATAAATTATAAATTAAATATATATTAATCCTTATTAAAGCTACATAAGTTCTTTAGTCAAGAGCTGTGAATAGTTTTCTCTGTTAGCTTTGTTCTTTGATTAACATTAATGACAGACAGTATTAATGGCTGCTGTCAATTTAAGATCTGACACTGCTGCACATGATTTGACACACGCTTTATTTTCTCACAACTCTTTACGTTCATTTAAGACTTTTTTTTTTAAAGGGTTAGTTCACCCAAAAATGAAAATTAGCCCATGATTTACTCACCCTCAAGTCATCCTAGGTGTATATGACATTCTTCTTTCAGACGAATAAAATCAGAGTTATATTAAAAATGTCCTGGCTCAAGCATAAGCATAAGCATTTTGAACTGCGAGAGGCACTACACTTTTTCCGTAAGTTGAATACAGAAGGCGATCTAGTGGAAGCTAGATAATTTACTTTATAAAGTTTTAAATATGGATATTTTTCTTGCACAAACACATTACTTCACTTCAGAAGGCCTTTATTAACCCCCCGGAGCTGTGTGGAGCAGTTATGATGGATAGATGCACTTTTATGGACTTCAAAAACGGAGCAACAATTCACTGCCATTATAAAGCTTGGAAGAGCCAGGACATTTTTAATATAATTCTGATTTTATTCGTCTGAAAGAAGAATGTCATATACACCTAGGATGACTTGAGGGTGAGTAAATCATGGGCTAATTTTCATTTTTGGGTGAACTAACCCTTTAAATAATTTAAGACTGCTCTTATGAGGATAATTGACGAAACTGACATTTTGGCATAATAGTGTGTGTTATTGTTCGTTCAAGCGCAAAAGATAACTCGATTCTCTTTTGACTTGTCACGCTTGAATGGTTTAAAAGCATTTGTATGAATAAGAGCGTGATCATATAATGCTACGCTAGCCAAAGGATGACAGAAAAAATGGATGCTGCGTTAATTGCGTTAAATATTAACATCTTAAACGGAAAAAAATTGATTGCATGCATCAGCGCATTAACATTGACACTTGACAGCACTAATATATATATATATATATAATACACACACACACACACAGTGGGGAGAACAAGTATTTGATACACTGCCGATTTTGCAGGTTTGCCCACTTAGAAAGCATGTAAAAGTCTGTAATTTTTATCATAGGTACTCTTCAACTGTGAGTGACGGAATCTAAAACAAAAATCCAGAAAATCACATTGTATGATTTTTAAGTAATTAATTTGCATTTTATTGCATGACATAAGTATTTGATACATCAGAAAAGCAGAACTTAATATTTGGTACAGAAACCTTTGTTTGCAATTACAGAGATCATACGTTTCCTGTAGTTCTTGACCAGGTTTGCACACACTGCAGCAGGGATTTTGGCCCACTCCTCCATACAGACCTTCTCCAGATCCTTCAGGTTTCGGGGCTGTCGCTGGGCAATACGGACTTTCAGCTCCCTCCAAAGATTTTCTATTGGGTTCAGGTCTGGAGACTGGCTAAGCCACTCCAGGACCTTGAGATGCTTCTTATGGAGCCACTCCTTAGTTGCCCTGGCTGTGTGTTTCGGGTCGTTGTCATGCTGGAAGACCCAGCCACGACCCATCTTCAATGGTCTTACTGAGGGAAGGAGGTTGTTGGCCAAGATCTCACGATACATGGCCCCATCCATCCTCCCCTCAATATGGTGCAGTCGTCCTGTCCCCTTTGCAGAAAAGCATCCCCAAAGAATGATGTTTCCACCTCCATGCTTCACGGTTGGGATGGTGTTCTTGGGGTTGTACTCATCCTTCTTCTTCCTCCAAACACGGCGAGTGGAGTTTAGACCAAAAAGCTCTATTTTTGTCTCATCAGACCACATGACCTTCTCCCATTCCTCCTTTGGATCATCCAGATGGTCATTGGCAAACTTCAGACGGGCCTGAACATGCGCTGGCTTGAGCAGGTGGACCTTGCGTGCGCTGCAGGATTTTAATCCATGACGGCGTAGTGTGTTACTAATGGTTTTCTTTGAGACTGTGGTCCCAGCTCTCTTCAGGTCATTGACCAGGTCCTGCCGTGTAGTTCTGGGCTGATCCCTCACCTTCCTCATGATCATTGATGCCCCACGAGGTGAGATCTTGCCTGGTGCCCCAGACCGAGGGAGATTGACCGTCATCTTGAACTTCCATTTTCTAATAATTGCGCCAACAGTTGTTGCCTTCTCACCAAGCTGCTTGCCTATTGTCCTGTAGCCCATCCCAGCCTTGTGCAGGTCTACACTTTTATCCCTGATGTCCTTACACAGCTCTCTGGTCTTGGCCATTGTGGAGAGGTTGGAGTCTGTTTGATTGAGTGTGTGGACAGGTGTCTTATACAGGTAACAAGTTCAAACAGGTGCAGTTAATACAGGTAACTAACAGGTCTGTGAGAGCCGTAATTCTTACTGGTTGGTAGGTGATCAAATACTTATGTCATGCAATAAAATGCAAATTAATTATTTAAAAATCATACAATGTGATTTTCTGGATTTTTGTTTTAGATTCCGTCTCTCACAGTTGAAGTGTACCTATGATAAAAATTACAGACTTCTACATGCTTTGTAAGTAGGAAAACCTGCAAAATCGGCAGTGTATCAAATACTTGTTCTCCATATATGCAATATATATATATATATATATATATATATATATATATATATATATATATATATATATATATATATATATATATATATACATACACAAACCCGATTCCAAAAAAGTTGGGACACTGTACAAATTGTGAATAAAAAAGGAATGCAATAATTTACAAATCTCATAAACTTATATTTTATTCACAATAGAATATAGATAACATATCAAATGTTGAAAGTGAGACATTTTGAAATGTCATGCCAAATATTGGCTCATTTTGGATTTCATGAGAGCTACATATTCCAAAAAAGTTGGGACAGGTAGCAATAAGAGGCCGGAAAAGTTAAATGTACATATAAGGAACAGCTGGAGGACCAATTTGCAACTTATTAGGTCAATTGGCAACATGATTGGGTATAAAAAGAGCCTCTCAGAGTGGCAGTGTCTCTCAGAAGTCAAGATGGGCAGAGGATCACCAATTCCCCCAATGCTGTGGCGAAAAATAGTGGAGCAATATCAGAAAGGAGTTTCTCAGAGAAAAATTGCAAAGAGTTTGAAGTTATCATCATCTACAGTGCATAATATCATCCAAAGATTCAGAGAATCTGGAACAGTCTCTGTGCGTAAGGGTCAAGGCCGGAAAACCTTACTGGATGCCCGTGATCTTCGGGCCCTTAGACGGCACTGCATCACATACAGGAATGCTACTGTAATGGAAATCACAACATGGGCTCAGGAATACTTCCAGAAAACATTGTCGGTGATCACAATCCACCGTGCCATTCGCCGTTGCCGGCTAAAACTCTATAGGTCAAAAAAGAAGCCATATCTAAACATGATCCAGAAGCGCAGACGTTTTCTCTGGGCCAAGGCTCATTTAAAATGGACTGGACTGTGGCAAAGTGGAAAACTGTTCTGTGGTCAGACGAATCAAAATTTGAAGTTCTTTTTTGGAAAACTTGTCCTCTTGTCCTTGTCCTCTTTAGTCCGGATGAGATGGCGTATCTCATCCGGACTAAAGAGGACAAGGACAACCCAAGTTGTTATCAGCGCTCAGTTCAGAAGTCTGCATCTCTGATGGTATGGGGTTGCATGAGTGCGTGTGGCATGGGCAGCTTACACATCTGGAAAGGCACCATCAATGCTGAAAGGTATATCCAAGTTCTAGAACAACATATGCTCCCATCCAGACGTTGTCTCTTTTAGGGAAGACCTTGCATTTTCCAACATGACAATGCCAGACCACACACTACATCAATTACAACATCATGGCTGCGTAGAAGAAGGATCCGGGTACTGAAATGGCCAGCCTGCAGTCCAGATCTTTCACCCATAGAAAACATTTGGCACATCATAAAGAGGAAGATGTGACAAAGAAGACCTAAGACAGTTGAGCAACTAGAAGCCTGTATTAGACAAGAATGGGACAACATTCCTATTCCTAAACTTGAGCAACTTGTCTCCTCAGTCCCCAGACGTTTGCAGACTGTTATAAAAAGAAGAGGGGATGCCACACAGTGGTAAACATGGCCTTGTCCCAACTTTTTTGAGATGTGTTGATGCCATGAAATTTAAAATCAACTTATTTTTCCCTTAAAATGATACATTTTCTCAGTTTAAACATTTGATATGTCATCTATGTTGTATTCTGAATAAAATATAGAAATTTGAAACTTCCACATCATTGCATTCTGTTTTTATTCACAATTTGTACAGTGTCCCAACTTTTTTGGAATTGGGTTTGTGTGTGTGTGTGTATGTGTATGTATATATGTGTATATATGTGTGTATATATATATATATATATATATATATATATATATACATACACACACACACACACACACACACACACACACACATATACATATATATATACACATACATTATTTATTTATATATATGTATGTATATATATATATATATATATATATATGTGTGTGTGTGTGTGTGTGTGTGTGTGTATATATATATATATATATATATATATATATATATATATATATATATATATATATATATATATATATATATATACATACATACATACATACATACATACATACATACATACATACACAGTCAAACCAAAATACATACACAGTCAAACCAAAAATTAATCAGGCACCAGATATAATTTTTTACTAGTGGGTGCAGGACACTATAGTTCATTTATGTAAGTGAGGATAGCAAAATAAAGTAAACTGTGACATATTATATCCAAAAATTCGTCATACAGTGGACTGCCAGTAAAATTGATACAAATTTGGGACCAAAATGATTCAGACACTTTGACCTGACCATGTTTTGCTTAAGTGTTTTTTCTTTAATTGCTAATGCGACCTTTTACACCACAGACTGAACAAAATTAAGCATTGCTTGGTCATTGGTTGACCTAAATTGGTATTATCTAATTGTGTACTTAAATTTAACAGCTGACAGTTGATTGGTTGATTGTAATCCATTACATACCTTTCTGTCAAAGTTATCTGACATCAAGATGAATTTGTTCTGACACAGTTTAACTCTGAGTTCTTGTCATATTTTATTACAATTTTCTAAACTATAGCGAATAAACTGTGGTAATGTGAGAAAATGTTAAAGGTGTCTGAATAAATTTAGGTTTGACTGTGTGTGTGTGTATATGTATGCATGTATGTATGTATGTATGTATGTATGTATATCTCATGTATATATTATTATACATTTGACTTGATGTTGCATGATTGTCATCCTTTCAAAAGTCAAATGTTTGTTTGTTCCTTTCAGTGTCCCTGTCCTTGCCAACGAACACTACCCCTAGAGAATCAGGCTCAGGGGAAACAGGAAACACGCCAAACTCAGAAACAAGTCTCATCCACACACCTGAACAGGCTGGTCCTTCCTCCAGCCCGTTGAGGAGGCCCCCACCAGTACACAATCCCACATCTCCACCCATACACTCTCCGCATCTTCCTCACTCTCACCCATCTCCATTGGGACATCACCATCTGCTTCCAGGTGCTCTTAACAGGCCGATCACCCTAAATCCACCAAGACCTGGAAATGGTCACTTGAGCTCTAATGGGATTAGAGGTCAACCCCTCTCAAGGGTGTCAAATAGCTCTTCTGACTCTCCCAATCAAGACAAGGAGGGTACTGCCCGACAACCGCCTGCCAGAAAGCCGCCTCCAAAGCCTGTATGGGTGGATGTTTCTGTATTGCCAAGGATACCAAAAATTAAAAGGGACAGTGCCTCCAGTGCAAATAGTAGCAGTGACAGCAGTAGCAGTACT
Organism: Coreius guichenoti; assembly: GCA_039654105.1. Classification (NCBI taxonomy): domain Eukaryota; kingdom Metazoa; phylum Chordata; class Actinopteri; order Cypriniformes; family Gobionidae; genus Coreius; species Coreius guichenoti. The sequence goes on from CM077191.1 coordinate 25,914,097, forward strand.
TTGCCTGGGTCTTCAGTGACCAGCTTAGCAGGCAATACAGGTAGGGAACATACCGTTGACCAGAAAGGAATGGGTACAAGTCAGCAAAACAGGACAGTGGATGCTCAGAGGCAAAGAGCAGACAGAACTGGTGCTTCTTCTTCATTTTCTAGCTCTTTCACCTCCACTACATCTTCTTTCAGTGCCTCTTCAAACTCACGCCCGTCCTCCTCTTCCGTCAGTTTCCGTATAAATTCTAGTAGAAACCCATGGCAAGCTCGGCAACTTCCTGCATCAGGAGGGACTGTGCCTGGGAATGATGAGAAATCAATAAAGAAGAGTAATAAAAGTAAACACATGCTGTTGTCATTAGGAACAAAGGCCAAAGAGGAGAAGAACAAAGAGGTGAAGTGTGAGGTCTATGACCCCTTTAATCCTACGGGGTCTGATTCATCTGATAATGAAACAGAAGGTGAGGGTCTTGATGTTAGCACCCAAAATATACCCAAGTCTCGGGTGCCAGTTGGAGTCAATGAGGATGCCTGTCATCAAATCAAATCTGAGCCTGTGGATTCTGATATGGAGAGAGACTCTGAAATATGTGCAGAAGTTAAAACACAGCCAGATCCTTGCAGAGATGAACCGTGCAAACAATCACCACATCATTCAGACACAATCCACAGTCAGGCTACCTCAGGAGCTTCTGAAAACTCTACTATATGCAAAGCTAGCATAGATCCTGGAAGTCTAGAAAGTCAATTTCGGAAAACTCAGGATCACTCCAGATCAAGCTCGTCATGCAGTGACAAAAACATTAAGTTGGAAGTGAAGTCTGAGCCTGAGGCCGAACCTCAACCCGTCAGGTCCCAATCAAAGTCCCTTAAAGAGTCTTTAGCAAATCAACAAGCTTCCAAAGGAAATGGGGTGTGTAAAGAGCTACCTTCAGTCAGTGGTGCCTTTAATGCTACTAACATAAAAATGGAAAGACCTCACCAGTCCCAGTGCATGGATAGGAAGCAGTCACCTTCAAACTCACAAACCCTTTCATCTAAAGACTCCCATAAAAAGAAACACTCAAGATCAAAAGAAAAGAGGAGATCACGCTCAAGGTCGAAAGAGAAGAGGAGGTCACGCTCAAGGTCAAGAGATAGGCGGCGATCCCGTTCAAAATCAAAAGAGAGGCAGCACTCAAGATCGAAAGAGAGGAGACGTCCACGGTCAAGAGACAGGAGGTGTTCCTCGAGTTCCAGCAGTAGAGAGAGGAAGACAAGTGGGAGAAGAGGGAGTCTTGAGAGGAATGACAACCGAGGGAGAGAGCGACGAAAGAAGAGGTCAAAAGAAAGAAGGCGCTCTCGATCTCGTTCGTTTTCTAGATCTAGATCCAGAGAAAGGAGGAGAACAAAGGATCATGTTGAGAATAGGTTAAAGAGACAGAAGTCAAAATCAAGATCAGCGTCTAGAGAGCGAAAAAGGCGAGAGGATCGATCAAAGACCTCTCGACGTACAGAAAGGAGCTCCCATAAGTCTGCAGAGCCCATATCCCCTGAGTTACATGAGCCCGCTGTTAGTTCAATCAAGTCTACAACAACGGTGAAGACAGAGAGAGATGCAAGAGCACATAAAAATGAGGCTACTTCATTTAAACCATCAATTAAACAAGAGACTCAGTCGGTTGACATCACAACTCATGGTCTTGGGTCATCAAGACAAGGTGACCAGACTAGAACAGTTAAAGAAAGCAAGGAAGATGTTTCGCTTGAGCTGCTTAAGCCCGAAAAAATTGAACAAGAGGAACCTTGGCCAATTAGTGCTGTCAAGGAGTTGAAAGATTTCAAAAAGGAGGAGGAACTCGGTCTTAACTTGTGTGGAGAATTAGATGGTGTTAAAGAGATGAAAAATGAAGAGGTGTCTTTAAACATCTTCAGCAAGGAATCACCATATCTTAATGAAATGAATTTGAAAAGTGCTGATTTAGAAAAGAGCCACACTGGCTTTCAGGATCAAATGAAAGTGCAAGAAATGGTTGAGCCAAAAAAGATAAAAATCGAGCAAATATGGCCTGATGAAGATGATTCACCAAGCTGCAGTGACAACCCTCTGTTCATCACTTTGGATACACCTAACTTAGACGCTGCGAACTGTAAAAAGGAAATGAAATCGCAAGAAATGGTTGAGCCAAAAAAGATCAAATTCGAGCAAATGTGGCCTGATAAAGATGATTCACCAAGCTGCAGTGACAGCCCTCTTGTCATCAGTTTGGATAAACCTGACACTGCGAAGTGTAAAAAGGAAATAAAATTGCAAGAAATGATTGGGCCAAAAAGGATAAAAATCGATCAAGTATGGCCTAATGAAGACGATTCACCAAGCTGCAGTAACAACTGTAAAAAGGAAATGAAATCGCAAGAAATGGTTGAGCCAAAAAAGATCAAATTCGAGCAAATGTGGCCTGATGAAGACGATTCACCAAGCTGCAGTGATAGCCCTCTTGTCATCAGTTTGGATAAACCTGACATGGACGCTGTGAACTGTAAAAAGGAATTGAAATTGCAAGAAATTATTGAGCCAAAAAAGATAAAAATCGATCAAGTATGGCCTGATGAAGATGATTCACCAAGCTGCAGTGACAACCCTCTTGTCATCAGTTTGGATACACCTGACATAGACACTGCAAATTGTAAAAAGGAGCCCACTGAGCCATATCAGTCACTGCTTTTAGAGGAGGACATGGAGGTGTCACCTCTCCAACCACCAGACCCCCCAATAAAACAAGAACCTGTTATGTCGTCCGATGAAGATATTAGCATTGATTACTTGATTGATAATTTGGACTTTATTAAGAAAGAAATGAGTGAGAGCTCTGTGGCCGACTCAACAGAAGCTGTCGACCCCAAGTCTGCCATTCCAGAGGCTCCAGCAGGAAATCAGCAAATTACTGAAACCGTTATAGCTGGTGCGAAGTCTAAACCACAGGGAAAGCGAGTTACTTGGAATTTGCAGGAACCAGAAGAACCCCAGTCTGAGAAATTAAGCAGTGAGTAAAAATGTTTGATGCACTACTTTTAGTCACATCAGGCTTGGTCTGAAGCATTCAGGCTACATAAAACTAAAACATTTTGAAAATAAGTAAAAACGTTTTCCCATGTCTTATTTAGAACTTGCACTCTTCAAACTAAAACTCAAGCAAGAAGGGTCACGAAGGTCTCAACAAACCTCCGGTCAGGTACAGACTCGTCTTATACTTTCTTTCTTGCAGTGTTTTAAAGGGATAGATTCCCCCAAAATGAAAATTGTCATAATTTACTCACCCTCGTTGTTGTTTCACACTTATGACGTTAGTCTCTGGAAGACAAAACAGATATTATCAGATTATAAAACAGATTATAAATATTTTCTTTTGTGTTCCACATATTATCATACTTGTTAAAGAAACGATAAAAAAATGTTGAATTTTTTCTATAAAAAACAATTGTAGAAGTAGTTTGAATACTATTTTGTGTTTTGAAGGCCTCGTGGGCTACATGACTGTAGCTATGTTTCCATCACCGTTTTATGCGCATTTTGAAGTATCACATCAGAAACAAGTGATGGAAACGCCAAATTTTGTAAAAAAAAAAAAAAAATCCCATAATTGAGGTAGTTATTGACTTGTGAGAATAATGGGAGATGGAAACGCATTTGCTGAATAAATTCTGACGTAGCGAACATTAAACCCACGTGACTAATCGTCTGTTTCCCCTGATGGGGACATTCTAAAATGCTTAACGTGGCTTAAGAAAGTGATATTAAAAGCCCAAACAGTAAACACAATACTAATAAAGCATACTTTGTGCAGAAAAGCAGATGAGCCCAGAATATGACGAAAGAACACAAATGTGTGTCCAGGGTGAGAGAGCTTGTTGGAATAGTTCTCCCTCTAATGACAATCTAAGTGTGAGTACACATTTGGTTTTTGCAAATCACTAAACCTGCCTGTGTTTTATTAGGCTAATAATGTATAACGTATTTTGTCTTTTTTATAACTGTTGGTCCATTAAGCCTCATTATAAGCATTTTCTTGATTTTCGCTTAACATTCATATTCATATTCTGGACTCATCTGCTTTTTTGTACATAGTATGCTTTATTAGTTTGGTGTTTACCGAGTTTGGTCTTTTAATACCACTTTCTTACGTTAAGTGATTTTCACGTTAAGGTTAAGCTGAGGGAGTTTTATTTACTGTTACTAGGTTACTAATACCACCGTCATCCGCTCGAACAACTTTATGGAAACGCACCTAATTTGCATTTGTTTGTTTTTTCTTTTTTGCGAACTTTGAAAAGATTTGCTTCACGTTTGGATGGAAACCCAGCTTGTGAGAGAAGTCACATGGGAAAGAATGGGATTTTAGCTGAAGTTGCTTGCAGGCACTGATACTAAGTTGCTCTTTTGGTTCACGTGGCCTTCAACATGATCTCTTGATAACAATGAGGCAAAAACACTGAATAATCACTGGGGGATCACGATGCCTGCTCAACATCGTGATGTCTGTCAGCCATCGGCGATGGACGATGGCATCGTCTATCGGCCCAACCCTAATAAGAGTGTGAGTTGCGAGTGAGATGGTCAGATGTCCTGCAGGCGTCTCTGCTTTGTTGCTTTGTCCAATAAAGTCTTATTTTGATTTAGAAATTATTTTGACTTTAGTGAAATTGAGAAGACTTTTCTCCACGACAAGAGCAACTCTAGTAAACACAGAATTTTATTGAAGAAAGTTTTGTGGGTTACATAAATTGATCCTCATGGACAAAGCTTTGAATTTTTTTAAGAGCTCTTAAAATAAGTTTTTGTGGATACCAGAGCACATCACAATTGTTGTACCTCATATGTAGTTGCTCCAAGCAACCAGAGGGTGTCGTCATGTCACTGTTCACATTCACAATTCGCAACTTGCTCTCTCAAGAGGGTGAAAACAATGCTGATGCAATTCATATTGTACCCATGTGACCGAAACTGAAAGCAGCCGTATAAGGCTTCAATTCAGAAGAAATGAAAGTTAACATTACACTTGGAAATTGCATCCTCCTTTCACAAGGAGTGTCCCTGAAAATACAAGTTTATCATGGTTTATGATGGTCATTTTGTTGCAGTTGACACTAAATCTTTCTGTCAAGTTTTGCATTTTTCAGCTACAAAGTATCATTTAAAATATGTATTTAAAAAAAATCATTCAGGTGCAATGAATTTGTGCTTGATAAATTAGTACTTCACATTACTTAAGTGAGGGGAAAGCCCAGAAGATCACAGGAAGCCAAGATGCCTTATAAATCCTTGAAATGTTTCATGGGAATTTTTGTGGGGAGTTTCAGCTTGAGTACTGTTATAGGTACTTTAGTACTACAATAATCCCATAAATCTATTTCATATTAAAGGATAAAGCTTCATCTAAGGCTGATACAAAACTCACAGCAACAGTCTCTAGCCTTCCTCCCCAAGATGAGTCCAGCAAACCAATATCCCGCAAAGAAGTTTTACAGGACCCCAATCAGAAAGAGAAGGTGCACGATTTCATCACAACGGTGACTCGTTTCATTCCATTGTCTTGATGTCATGAACATTAAACATTGTTTCGCTTTCTGTAGTACATGAAGAAACTTCACATGCAGGAGCGAGCAATAGAGGAGGTCAAACTCGCAATAAAGCCCTTCTATCAGAAAAGAGACATCACAAAGGAAGAGTACAAAGAGATTTTGCGTAAAGCCGTTCAGAAGGTAATTGTGTGACGTCAGATGTTTTCTTTTGCAGTTGTTTTTTATATTCACTTCCTGTTACCATCCGAGTAAACACAAGCTTGTGACAAGTACATTTGCATATGTAAATGGATAGTTGACAAGAAAGCAGTAAAAAAAGCTTTTTTTTGTGAAACACCACTTTTGAAGAAAAAATGCATATTATGTAGTGTAAAGTCTGATGTTTGAGAAAATATAAGGGGTCACTAACTTTGTCAATTTTTTCACTGTTTTTTGAATTTCTTTTTACTGAAATGTGTCCTATGGTGTGACAGAAAGAATTAAAGGGTACATAACACACAGTTTCATCTCATGTTAATCTTGAGTATCTATAGAGTAGTATTGCATCCTTCATATCTCCAAAGAGTCTTTAGTTTTATCATATATATAAAAGACAGATACGCTGTACCGATTCTTTCCGAAAACAGCCGAGCTCCTGGAGGCGTGCAGTGGGCAGAGCTAAAGAGTCACGACCACACACACACAAAATACATCATGGCATTATCCCTGGATAACGTTTGATTCACTATACGTTCGTGTTGACATTATATGCACTTGCGCGCCGATTGCCAACAAAACACAGACATTTGATGCAGTTTCACTCACCGCCTGCGGATTCGACTCATGACCAGGAACAAACAAACACACTTGCAGAACTCCGTTGCTGCTCCAGAAAAACAAACTGCATCCACTGTTTCCTTAACGCTGGGTTATTTGGGAAGCTGATCAAGGTTATCTTTCCCTCACAACCAGAAACACATTTCTTTAGTGACATTGTTGATTTCGTGGTCTAAAAACAAAATGACAGCGCTGCCGACGGCTCCCGTAACCCGAAGAAAGCTCGTTGATGGGCTCGCTCTTGCTCTCGCTCTGGTTGATGTGCGCACGAGCTCATCCGGGAGATGTGCCCATACAAGGAATTCAGCCCTTTATGATGTCATACAGGGCCATACTCGAAAAAAAACTTTCCAAAACTTCGAATCCTGAAGGAGTGTATTTGGCACAGAAATACTTCGTCATACGTCCAACTTGTTTTTTGAAATTTAGTGGTTCCAAAAAAGTTAAATATTTGAACAATTCTGAGACGAAAACTTACCACGTGCACATGTCATGGGCTTCACAGTAACACGACCTTGAATGGGGTCCTTCAACTAATTAAAGTTGTCAGTGGAATTGCCCGATTTAAAATCAGGATATGGTGTCACACCGGAGGACATGGTTTTCAGTGACAAAATGTATCAAGTTTCTATGCTTTTAGAAATATATGGATGAAAAAATGATTGCCATTTACTAAAATAGACACTTGTAAAATTATGCCTGAGGTATTTATTAACATTTGTATGCTTTTTTTTTTTTTTTTAATTTATGTGTTCATGTCATATTCATGTCACGTCAACAACCCAAATACTATTTTGTTTCCCTTCTCTCCAGTGGGCCATTTTTGAATGAATTGTAAAAGAATTATGTTGTTACACAAAAATGATCTCATTCATGTCTTGTTTGCTCCATTCACAAGGTGTGTCATAGCAAGAGCGGTGAGATCAACCCGGTGAAAGTAGTTAACCTGGTCAAAGCCTACGTGGATAAGTATAAACATGCAAAAAAACACAGGAAAGAGGAAACTGGACAAAACCAACACGCAGACGTCCCGAAAGACTTCCAAACTTCAGTGTGAGGTCAAGGGTAACGGCTACATCCTTTTCAGACAGTATCATTAGCAATCAACTGTAGATTTGATTGTTTTTAAATTGTGCATTTCTACAACCACATAGGAAACTCTTAAGGGCTCAACGTCTTGTTATCAGTAATCTAATGAACCTTTTTGAATGTTTGTATGTTTTCTTTTGAATGTGAAGATCATTTGAAAGTAACTGGGTGTGTCCAAATACAAGATATGTTAAAAATCTTTACATAGCATTTGTGTAAAACGAGTCTTCGAGAGGGTGTTGTGTTTCTTTGCTATTTTAAGCTTATTCAACAGGAAGTATAAGTTGCCAGACAAGCTCTTGCATTGTCAGGCTAAAATATAAATAACATCTTTGTGTGAACGTATGTATTATATATACACACACAATACATCAGAGCTCCATCATGAACAATCGACATTGGAGAGCACCGTCATTTTTTTGGTATATGACGTACATGCATAAGAGCATTTATTTGAATTAAAATATTGTTCTGATATCTAGTCTTTGAGACTTGGGACTCTGTTTGGTTGACTGATTTCTTTAAAATATTTTAGTTTACTAATATAGATAAAATTGAAGTAGATCTCACCTCACCCTCATCAAACGGTTTTGTAAATATAAAAACAGTACGGTTCTTTCATGACACGCGTGAACGGCTATAATAGATCTTTTCTGTTCAGTGATTTTGTTTTAAATCCTGTCAGATGAATGTGTTTGCCAGTTGTTTTTCCTGATTGCCATTGTTGTTTTTTTTCTGTTAGTGAATGACAGCTTTTACAAATGACTTTCAGTCTAGAAAATAACCATTTCTTTATGCATTACTAAAGATTTAATGAAAAGAAAAGTACTGATAAGAAAAGTTAGAGATTGTAAATGATGGCTGAAAAGTGTAATGTTTTTCTGACCCTTTTCATCATGTCATTTTAATTGCTTAATGTTTGTAACCTTTTTGAATTGATCTCATGTAACTCCAGTTGCGAGTCATGTGACCGAGAGAGTTGATTCTTGTCCTGACACAGAGGATTCTGTTCTCTTAGCCGGAGAGAGCTTTATCACATGAATCCAAGCAGTCACAGAATACATGATTCGTGATCCACTGTTTGTGTAAATAATTTTATTAGATTCTTTATTTAATAAAAAAAAAAAAAAAAATCTTTTGGCATGCTTCTTGGTTGTTTTACAGTCGTAAATTGTGCTAATGTTTAATAATTCATGCACAATCAGAAGGAATTTTTCAATCTTATTTGCTGTCTTAAATGTAAATAAAATATACATTTAATATTTATATTTTAAAAAGAAATGTATATGATGCAATATGTTCTATATTAAAAGTATTAACAGGGTTTCCATGGGTCTTAAAAAGTCTTAATTTGACCTTCCACAATTTAAGGCCTTAAAAATGTCTTAAATTAGATCAGAAAGTCTTAAGTTCAAAATCATGGCATTAAATTAGGGCCCTATGATTACTGCAATGCAGAAAATCTGGATGGAATTACAGAATCCATTCATAAAAATGGAATTTACTGTATAATGCAGAATGTCACGGAATTTGTCAAATTTTGGATGAATAAATCAAAAGTAGGTCAGTACACTTAAAGGGACAGTTCACCAAAAAATGACAATTCTGTCATCATTTACTCACCCTCACGTCGTTCCAAATCAGTAAGACTTTCGTTCATCAAATAAAGCGATCGAGTCTCTTCAGAACGTTTGGAATAAACCGATTGATTCGTATGGGTTAGTTTTACGATCTCTCTATGAACTTTTTGAAGCATCAAAGTTGCTTAGACTCAGTGGAGGGACGGAAATCTTTCCCATTTCATTAAAAAGATCTTCACTTGCGTTCCGAAGATGAATGAAAGTCAGTAAAATTTAATTTAACCATTTAAAGCGGAGTCCAGAAAAATTAAAACAGAATAAACTAAAAAAAAATAAAAAAAAAACACATTTCATAGGGCCCTTAATTAAATCGCATGCACTGCAAAAAAATTTCTTCCTCAGGATTTTTGTTTTCCAGTACAAATTCAAAACATCCTTAGATCAAGATATATTTAATGACATGCAAATTTAAGAAATTGTCTTGTTTTCTGAGAAATTGAACAAAATTAAGTGAGTTTATGCTATTGTAAATATGTAATTGGGTATGAAAATTACTTGCATTTGAATTAAGTTGATTTTTATGAACACATTGGCAGATAGTTGTTCTTTTTTTAATCATAAAATCACTTTCCCAAGATTTCTTATCTCAAACATCTCAAAGCTATTTTTTGTAAAAAATGTATTAGTTATGGAGATCTGTTGGAAATTGTATTCTCAAACTTTGAAGTGTCAATAATACAACTCATTGTGTGCTTAGACATTTACATTTAGAGAACATATTGACATGTTCCCCTCAATTTATTCCTTAATTTTTTTTTAATTGGTCTTAAAAACGTCTTAAATTTACCTTCATAAAACCTGCAGAAATCCTGATTAAACTATATAACAACAAAATAAATATCACATTTTATATATATAATATATATGTTTATTTAACTTAATATGCATGACATTTTTACATGTTGTCCATCATCCACACACTCTTTAGATATTGGTATCAGCATTATCCAATAAACTAACAGCCATTACAGTCAACCACTACATTTTAAATGAAGTCAAACTTTCTAGACATCACATTGATAAGGCAGCAGACAAGAAGCGAATTAAGCCCTTTGGGCAAAGTGTGAAAGATTCTTCACTAGAAGACAAGATATTAAAATGAGGCTGTAGCCCTCATTAGAAATGTTAACAAGGAGATGTTTTTCTGGTCATTTGAACAATACGGTTTCATTGAGATTACCATTAAACAGTTGAACGACCAGCAATGAGTTCTAAGAAATTACACAATCCATAAAAGTCACCTCTGAATGTCCCATGGAAATTACCTCTGAAAAGTTCTCTCAGTTTGCATTGCGCTAGAAGTATAACAGTAGCAAAATGAATGACGGCCGACTAATTTCATAGTGAAAACAGAAGCTTTAGTCCATTGAAGGCAGACCCAAAGAATTTATAAGGTCAAAAAGGCTGTTGTGGGAGATCTGCAAGCTAATGTTATCATTTCGAAGAGAGGATGCTCCCTCCATTTGAGCTCTTTCATGTAGTTCACGGCATATCAGAGGTACAACCTGTGTGTGAAGATGGAAAAGATAGCATTTTAAGTGTTATAACGTAATAAAACGACTAAAATTGTGTTTCTGTTTTGAGATATTTACTTTGACAGTAATAAGTTTTTTCTCCAGTGGTTTTCCATCAGGGAGCTTCTCCCCAAAGCACAGGTAGATGGTGTAATCCGGAGACCCCCGTCTGTTCTCTTTAAAATCCATCAGATCTGAAAAACAATTGGGATATTTGAATCAGAAAAGAAAAACACGTCGTTGTTCTGGTCTATTTTCAGCTGAACATTTAAAGACAGCATTTGTAACGTGTCAGTTACAACAGAGACGTGTCCATCAGTTTGTAAAAAAAAAAAAAAGGAAAACACGTACAATGGAAGTCAATGGGGCAAGTGTCCAGGAGGGTTTAAAAGCATGAATGTGAAGCTTGTCATTTTAAACATTTGGTAAACAAATCTGTCAAAGTCTAATGCTAGCATGTCTAATATAAAATTATAGGTTAGACTTTCTAAAGTGTGTTACAGTGGCATATTTTAAAACGTTATCTGCTGTGCTGTACACTTGCCCCATAGACTTCCACTGTAAAGCCCAAAGTATACTTCACTTTTTACGCGTATGTGAGGGTCAGCGTACAGTGTGCGCGACGCAAATTTTGTCATCGAAAGAGTACGCGCACCACTGAATTTTTGCATCCATGCGTACTTTGTACGCCCACGTCACACATGCGCATTTACAATTTTTTTTTTTTTTTGCAGTATTTACATGGGTTGTAACTCGTGGCGAGACATAGCTCACAACTGCATCGAACGCATGTGTACGCGTACGAGTCAAAAGAGAATACTTTGGAAGGCTGTGTGTTCGACTGTGTGCTTTCTTGAATAGGGTACAAAATAGGGCCTGTTTTTTTTTCAACAATTAGTCAGAGAAAGGTGTTTAAACCTTTTTTTTGTTTGTTTTATTTAAAATTAATTGTATATAAGAAATACATTTAATAATTTATTTTAAAAGAGTCCCAAAATGAGTAAAAGAGTTGCATATTTCACAGAAGTCTGTCACTATTTTGGGATCAAATACAGGTTTAGTTAGTGATAAACATATTTTCCATAAACTAAAGAAAAATATTTGGTTAGTGTTTTTTTTTTTTTGCCGAATAATTATGGTAACAGGGTTGAAGGCTGAGCAGCCAATTCTACAATTTGCGAGAAAGTTGAAAAAAAAAAAAAAGATTTTTTTTTTTTTTTTTACTTGTCTTCCTGCCGTGCTGTAGAAAGGGCCCTATGATGTAATTTGTCACGCGTGTCACAGTTTTAAGGAATATTCTGTTATTCTTTTTAATAGGAGAATAATCATAGTAACAGGGTTAGATAGAAATACAAGTATTTTTTTTCCTTTTCAACTATTTTTAAGTGAAAGGTGATTAACATTTATTTTAAATTATATTTATGTAAGGATTAAGCCAAAAAAAATAATTTGAATAAAGTAACAGGGTTGAATATTTCACATAATCTGTCACTCAGTAGCTAGTTTGGGACCAAATGCTGATTTTTAGTTTGTTATAAACTTAAATTATACATAAATTTAAGGGAAGAAATTTTCAAACATTTTTCTGCACAATAAGTATGGTAACAGGTTTGAAGGTTGAGCTTTATGCAAACCGTCAATTCTGCAATTTCGTGATTTTTTTTTTTTTTTTTTTTACTGCCATGCTGTAGATGATGTCACTTCCTGTATTTCACAATTTTAAGGAATATATAATTACCTCTTATGTACTTATCAAAACTGAGCAGTTGCTCCTTGGAGTTCTGGTGCAGTTTTCTGGGCTCTGAGTTCTGGATCTCAGATTGGTCACTGGTGCTGACAAAGACTTTACACTTGTCCTGCCGGAAGCCATAGATGCCATACTGGTTTACCTCCAGCTGCAGACCTCTCTGAATGCTGTCTAGGATGCGTTTAGTGAACTGAATCTGTTTGTGGTCGATCAGACCCTCTGTGGTTGGGAAGCGTATTGGCTCTCCTCTCAGCTCCGATGGGTCACACTGGTAGTAAAACTGAACGAGTGACGAACACAGGCGAGTTTTCAAAACTTCTGTTCTTCTGTAGTTGATCGAGATCTCCAGGTCGCAGAGGTTCCATTGGTGCACTAGAAGTAACATTATATATCACAATTTAGAGATATACTACTATGTATGCAATATTCTAAATATGGTCAGTTTCAATGGTTCAAATACGGCTAACGCAGCCTCATGGAAATTCACAGCTATTTTACGTTTTGGCAAATGTGTGGCAAATTCAGATGAATTTATAAGCTCATGCATACGTTTTCACCCTACTTAAGGTTATGTTTGGGGTGGACCTCAAAGTTAGCTTTTTTTCTTAAAATTGTACTAAATCAACTCGTATGAATTCATATGAAATATCCAACTTGTAAAAAACAGTTACGATTTCTCATGAAATAATGAATAAAACCGCTTTGGCATCTGCAACAGTTTGTTGTGTTACCAGTAGTGTCGGATTGCTGGACTGGGGCAGGTGTGTTGTTCTGCATGCATGAAACATCTGAGTAGGGCGTCTCAAAGTAGATCCTTGAGGTAGTCTGTATGTTTTGTTGGGAACAGGTATCCCATGGTTCTGTGAATAGAAAGAGTATATATTGTGAATATGCCAACGCAAAATCCCACCTCACTCCCTGCCATGGAGCAAAACTTAAATGAGTCAAGTGAAATCAAGTCATCTTTATTTACAGTGGGGAGAACAAGTATTTGATACACTGCCGATTTTGCAGGTTTTCCTACTTACAAAGCATGTAGAGGTCTGTAATTTTTATCATAGGTACACTTCAATTGTGAGAGACGGAATCTAAAACAAAAATCCAGAAAATCACATTGTATGATTTTTAAATAATTAATTTTCATTTTATTGCATGACATAAGTATTTGATGATCTACCAACCAGTAAGAATTCTGGCTCTCACAGACCTGTTAGTTTTTCTTTAAGAAGCCCTCCTGTTCTCCACTCATTACCTGTATTAACTGCACCTGTTTGAACTCGTTACCTGTATAAAAGACACCTGTCCACACACTCAATCAAACAGACTCCAACCTCTCCACAATGGCCAAGACCAGAGAGCTGTGTAAGGACATCAGGGATAAAATTGTAGACCTACACAAGGCTGGGATGGGCTACAGGACAATAGGCAAGCAGCTTGGTGAGAAGGCAACAACTGTTGCCGCAATTATTAGAAAATGGAAGAAGTTCAAGATGACGGTCAATCTCCCTCGGTCTGGGGCACCATGCAAGATCTCACCTCGTGGGGCATCAATGATCATGAGGAAGGTGAGGGATCAGCCCAGAACTACACGGCAGGACCTGGTCAATGACCTGAAGAGAGCTGGGACCACAGTCTCAAAGAAAACCATTAGTAACACACTACGGCGTCATGGATTAAAATCCTGCAGTGCACGCAAGGTCCCCCTGCTCAAGCCAGTGCATGTCCAGGCCCGTCTGAAGTTTGCCAATGACCATCTGGATGATCCAGAGGAGGAATGGGAGAAGGTCATGTGGTCTGATGAGACAAAAATAGAGCTTTTTGGTCTAAACTCCACTCGCCGTGTTTGGAGGAAGAAGGATGAGTACAACCCCAAGAACACCATCCCAACCGTGAAGCATGGAGGTGGAAACATCATTCTTTGGGGATGCTTTTCTGCAAAGGGGACAGGACAACTGCACCGTATTGAGGGGAGGATGGATGGGGCCATGTATCGCGAGATCTTGGCCAACAACCTCCTTCCCTCAGTAAGAGCATTGAAGATGGGTCGTGGCTGGGTTTTCCAGCATGACAACGACCCGAAACACACAGCCAGGGCAACTAAGGAGTGGCTCCGTAAGAAGCATCTCAAGGTCCTGGAGTGGCCTAGCCAGTCTCCAGACCTGAACCCAATAGAAAATATTTGGAGGGAGCTGAAAGTCTGTATTGCCCAGCTACAGCTTCGAAACCTGAAGGATCTGGAGAAGGTCTGTATGGAGGAGTGGGCCAAAATCCCTGCTGCAGTGTGTGCAAACCTGGTCAAGAACTACAGGAAACTTATGATCTCTGTAATTGCAAACAAAGGTTTCTGTACCAAATATTAAGTTCTGCTTTTCTGATGTATCAAATACTTATGTCATGCAATAAAATGCAAATTAATTACTTAAAAATCATACAATGTGAATTTATGGATTTTTGTTTTAGATTCCGTCTCTCACGGTTGAAGTGTACCTATGATAAAAATTACAGACTTCTACATGCTTTGTAAGTGGGCAAACCTGCAAAATCGGCAGTGTATCAAATACTTGTTCTCCCCACTGTATATAGCGCGTTATACAATACAGATCGTTTCAAAACAGCTTTACAGTGATACACAGGAAAATAATGATTCAATGATGCAAACAGTTCAATTCTGCAATAATATTGATAGTAATATTGCTGAATATTAAGTGTCCCCAACTAAGCAAGCCAAAAGACGACAGTGGCAAGGAACCCAAACTCCATCAGGTGACAAATGGAGAGGGACTCTCACACAGAAGTCATTTTCAAACCAAGCAGCTTTCTGTTGGTCAGTGTATTTGTGAGAACCTGAACATAAGCGAAATCTACACAAACTTTTTTCACCCTCAATTTCTGACCGCACAAATTCCTATTGAAATGACTGGATTTCAGTATGAGACCGCACCTTAAAGGGATAGTTCACCCAAAATGAAAATTACCCCATGATTTACTCACCCTCAAGTCATCCTAGGTGTAAATGACTTTCTTCTTTCAGATGAACACAATCGGAGATATATTAAATAACATCCTGGTTATTCCAAGCATTATAATGGCAGTGAATGGGGGACAAGATTTTGAAACCCAAAAAAGTGCATCCATCCATCCATCCATCATAAAGGTAATCCATGCGGCTCCAGGGGGTTAATAAAGGCCTTCTGAAGCAGAGCGATGCATTTGTGTTAGAAAAATATCCATATTTAAAACTTTATAAACTAAAATAACTAGCTTCTGACAGACGGCCATATGCATCGATTTATGGCGAAAGAGTAAACCCGTTTTATGCCTGATTTATGGCGAAAGAGTAAACCCCTGACCTGAAGCATGACGTATTGACGTACACAGAAGCGCAAAGGATAGAGCAAAACAAAACCGGTCACGAATTAGAAAGAGAAATGTCGGAGGATTTCAATATAAGAGAAGATGAGCTTGAGTTTGTTGCCCAGCCCTATTAGTTTGAACCGCGAGAGGCGTCAAAGCTTATGCTACTCCTACATCAGGTCAGGGGTTACTCTTTTGGTGCAAGACGACTTGCGTAGGCCGTCTGCCGGAAGCTAGTTATTTTACTTTATAAAGTTTTAAATATGGATATGTTTCTTACAAAAACCCATCAATGTGCTTCAGAAGCCCTTTATTAACCCCCTGGAGCCGTATGGATTACTTTTATGATGGATGGATGCACTTTTTTGGACTTCAAAATCAGGACTGCCATTCACTGCCATTATCAAGCTTGGAAGAGCAATGATATTTTTTAATATAACTCTGATTGTATTCGTCTGAAAGAAGAAAGTCATATACACCTAGGATGTCTTGAGTAAATCATTGGCATTTTTGGGTGAACTATCCCTTTGAGATGGTAGTTGCAAAATCATGTTTTTTTTAAATCACTAAAACTACTAAATGTAGTCATCATAGTGATAGTAAATGTTCTACCTGCATGTTGTTGATTTAGATGCATTGTCTCCACCTGGCTGAGCAATTCCTGCTGTATCAGACATAATATATATTTATTATATGTTTTTAAAAATATATTTAAATAATTGTATTTATATACACTACCGGTCAATGTGTAATAATTATGATTTTTTTTAACCCTTTTTCAGCATCATTGCTCCAGTCTTAAGTGTCGCATGAGCCTTCAGAAATCATTCTAATATGATGCTCAATCAATAACAATTATTAATGGGGCTGAATTATTAATAATGTTGAAAATATTTTTGTGGAAATGGCAATGCATTTTTTTCAGGATTCTTTAATTATTAGAAAGTGTAATTATTTGATGCAGAAATCTTTTGTAACATTATAAAGGTCTTTACGGTTGCTTTTGATCAATTTAATGCATCCTTGCTGAATAAATGTATTAATATTAAGCAGCAAAAACTGTTTTCAACATTGACAATAATAATAAATGTTTCTTGAGTAGCAAATCAACACATTAGAATGATTTCTGAAGGATCATGTGACACTGAAGACTGGAGTCATGATGCTGAAAATTCAGCTTTGATCACAGGAATAAATTACATTTAAAAAAAAATAATAATAATATAATATATATAAAAAGAAAACAGTTCTTTTAAATTGTAATAATATTTTTTCTTTATTTTTGATCAAATAAAAGCAGCTTTGGTGAGCCTTAAGAGACTTCTTTCAAAAACATGAAAAAAAAAAAAAAATATTGCAAACTTTTGGCTGGTAGTGTATTATTTTTAAATGTTTCATATTTAAAAAAAAAAAAAAAAAAAAAAGAATTCCATTGATTATGTACTTATCATTATGTCTACTGCCAGTCATAAATCTGGGCCTTACCTCCATGTCTTCAGACATGTAATTAGATGCGCTGTAGACCTCAGCGATGAATGGTAGCTGAGGATGAACTGGCTCTGCTCTCGGTATCTCTTGGTGATCTGAAGAACAAGATGAGCCAGAGCTTTATAATCAACTCATTTTCCCATGACAAGTGCAACTTGAGCAATTAAACTCACTTTGAGGACGAATAATGCGAAAGACTTTGTGTTGGTCGTCCTGATCTTTGGAGTGATCCTCTAACATCTCAAAGTTTTTTAGACTACGAAGCGCACAACGGAAATTTGTCTTCCATTTCGCTTTGTCGTTGGGGTGCTCGTTGATCTTCCCACTGACCACGGCCCACTCCTGTAACAGACCGAGAAAATGCATGTTACATTTATTTAAAGTTAGTATAATTGAAATTCAATTAATTGATGCATCAGGTGTGAATTGTGTATCAAATGATTTTAATAACTTTTAGGGTGAATTCCACTCAATGGTTAGGAAATCCCGCCCCCCTTTTTTAAATCCTGCCCCCTTTGAAGATCTTCAGACGGCAGCTTTATGCCTCTTAGACCATTCATGCAGAAGTGAAATGTGAGACAGGAGGAAGTTACCTTAAATATTTTAACATCCTCGTCCCCAAGGTCTCTTCTAGAGTTGTGTTTCCAAGGGACCCGAAATATGTCATTGCCTATCATGCACAATCCCTCATACCGCCCACTTTCCACCTGCTCTATAAGCCACGGGCCGAACTGAGGTTTGCCGATTGTGCTGCTTAAACAAAAACAAAAAAAAGGGATATCAAAAAGAGATGCTTAGTGACGTCATTGCATGTTTTTGCAGGTTTGCCCTTTTTTAAATAATAAATATTCAAGTCACTTATAAACTCAAATGCACTATGTATGCTACACTGCAGTATTTATTATATTCTGTGCTAAATGTAAATATAACGATTCTGGTTGAATTTTAGCAATATTAAATTTCTACAATATTTTGCTTTAAATGAAACCTCTATAATTATTTTTAATTCGAACAAAAATGTAAAATAAAACATCACAAAATAATAGCCTACAATAGCTATTTATTTTTTAGAATTTCATATTACCTTTCACTTTTTAAACAGTATGCAAATATGTGCATATAATATTGATACATAGATACATTGATACATATTTTGAACACACACACACGTGGTTTCATGTTTTATGGGGACTTTCCATAGACATAATGATTTTTATACTGTACAAACTGTATATTCTCTCCCCTTAGACTAACCCTACCCCATATCACACAAAGCTTACTGCATTTTTACAAATAGCATCACTTAGTATGATTTATAAGCTATTTTCCTCGTGGAAAATAAAAAAATGTCCCCACAAAGACAAGGATTTTAGATATTGCCATCTTTGTGGGGACATTTTGTCCTCATAATGTAGGGTTTATCAGGACACACACACGTTGTTTTCATGTTTTATGGGGACTTTCTATAGACATAATGATTTTTATTCTGTACAAACTGTATATTCTCTCCCCTTACACTAAACCGACCCATCACACAAAACTTTCTGCATTTTTACATTTTCAAAAAAACTATTTAGTATGTTTATTAATTCATTTCCCGCTAGCTGGTCCCCACAATGTAGGTGATTTCAGGTTTTACAATCACATTTGGTTCCCACAGTGTAATATAAACCTGAACACACACACACACATAGTTTTATTAAAATGCAATTTAATTCCATTATCTGTGGTCTATTCAATTGTACCACCTTCATATCTGCGTCTCAAAATCAAGTGCGTCTCACAATAGAATCTAGATAGCATATTTCCAGGAACAACATTCCTGTCGGAAAATTTTGTCCTAACCCAGTCCCTACCTCTAAACACAACCCTACCTATAACGTCTCTCTAAAATCAGAGGGAAATGACAGGTGAATAACACTGATGTAGAAGCACCTAACCCTGGTTGTCGCTCAAATCTGATTGGTTGATGGAAATGTTGCTCCAGGATCAATAAAGATGTTGATCCAGGAACTTGTATTTGGTTAAATCACGTTCACCAAACACAGGCATCAAACGCGTATATCTAGCGCTTCGTCCAGCGTATTGGGTCGTGCTCGTGCACTAGGTTTTGAGAGACAGTCTATATTTCATAATAATTATAATAATTTCATCATCTTACCTCTGCATCGCTGCTATGATTTAAGGTCCTGACGCAACTTTTCTACCACGCAGTTTGCAGCGGTTTGGTGCTTCTCGCGTTTTATATGTCCGCGAAGCGTCACTCGGGCACACCCCATCAGGAGGGAGGAGTGTATTATCAGTGAAGTTCAGTGAAAAAGAAACCAAATTGTTTTCGAAAATAAAAGTGACTAAACACGAATTCGTGTTCTTGCATCATTACATCCGTTTTAAGGCGAAGACTGCTTATGCAACACCTATGCCCTTAAGAAAAAATTGACGTGTATTATACCTGGTTTGTTTTCAACCACTTTCATTTATTTTAGTCATAAAGAGACTCCTCCTCAGGGGTATTTAAACTTTTTGATGCCAAGGACACCAAAATATGATGATCCTAGTAAGTGTGTGTGATATTAGAGACGGTGATGTTTAAAAAATAAAATAAATAGCATTTTTTTTGTCATTGTAGAAAAAAAAATTCAAATATTGTCTGGAAAATATTATTACTAATTCAATATTTTTTTTTTCATTCACCAATCAATTTTCAGGTTTCAGGATTTTTTGGGGGTATGATGAGGGTAAATGACCATACATGGGTTTTCCCACTCAATGAAATGTATCTACACGGTCTCTAATTTGCATATTAATGTGTAGCAACAGAAGTGTAATAATGGGTGTACAGTATCTCACAAAAATGAGTACACCCCTTACATTTCAGCAACCATTTTTGGCTGTTGACCTCAGCGATGAATGGTAGCTGAGGATGAACTGGCTCTGCTCTCGGTATCTCTTGGTGATCTGAAGAACAAGATGAGCCAGAGCTTTATAATCAACTCATTTTCCCATGACAAGTGCAACTTGAGCAATTAAACTCGCTTTGAGGACGAATAATGCGAAAGACTTTGTGTTGGTCGTCCTGATCTTTGGAGTGATCCTCTAACATCTCAAAGTTTTTTAGACTACGAAGCGCACAACGGAAATTTGTCTTCCATTTCGCTTTGTCGTTGGGGTGCTCGTTGATCTTCACAGAAGTGTAATAATGGGTGTACAGTATCTCACAAAAATGAGTACACCCCTTACATTTCAGCAACCATTTTTGTATATCTTCTCAAGGGACAATACTATAGAAATAAAACTTGGATATATTTTAGAGTAGTCAGTGTGCTGCTTGTATAGCATTATAGATTTACTGTCCTCTGAAAATAACTTAACATACAGCCATTATTGTCAAAATAGCTGGCAACAAAAATGAGTACACCCTAAGTGAACATGTCAAAACTGTGTCCAAAGTGTCAATATTTTGTGTGAGAACCATTGTTATCTAGCACTGCCTTAATCCTCCTGGGCATGGAATTCACCAGAGCTGCACAGATTGTTGCTGGGATCCTCTTCCACTCCTCCATAATGACATCACGGAGCTGCTGGATGTTAGACACATGGCGCTTCTCCACCTTCCGCTTGAGGATGCCCCACAGGTGCTCAATAGGGTTCAGCTCTGGAGACATACTTGGCCACTCCATCACCTTCATCTTCAGCTTCCTCAGCAAGGCAGTTGTCATCTTGGCGGTGTGTTTGGGGTCGTTGGAAAACTGCTTATCTGAAGGGAGGCCATCATGTTCTGCTTCAGAATGTCACAGTACATGTTGGAATCCATGTTTCCTTCAATGAAGCGCAGCTCCCCAGTACCAGCAGCACTCATGCAGCCCCAGACCATGATGCTACCACCACTATGCTTGACTGTAGGCAAGACACAATTTTCTTGGTACTCCTCACCAGGGCGTCACCACACATGCTGGACACTATCTGAGCCAAACAAGTTTATCTTGGTCTCTTCAGACCACAGGGCATGGTACAAGTAATTCATGCTCTTGGACAGGATGTCGTCAGCAAACTGTTTGCAGGCTTTCTTGTGAGCCAGCTTCAGAAGAGGCTTCCTTCTGGGACGACGGCCATGCAAACCGACTTGTTGCAGTGTGCAGCATATGGTCTGAGCACTGACAAGCGGACCTTCCGCTTCTGCAACCTTTAAAGCAATGCTGGCAGAACTCATACGTCTGGTTTTTGAAGCCAGCTTCTGCACCTGACGCGCAGCACGAGGACTCAACTTCTTTGATCAAGCCTTGCGAGGCCTGTCCTGAGTGGAACCAGTCTTGGAAAACCTCTGTATGATCCTGGCCAATGTACTGTAACTCAGATTCAGGGTGTTACCTATCTTCTTATAGCCTAGGCCATCTTTGTGGAGAGCAACAATTATAATTCTCAAATCCTCAGGGAGTTCTTAGCCATGAGGTGCCATGTTGAAAATCCAGTGGTCAGTATGAGAGAATTGTACTCAAAGCACCAAATTTTAACTGCTCTAATACAAGATACACAAATTTGTATGGTCCTGTCAAGCAAACCAAAACATGAACGTGATGAATAGGACATGTGGCTTTGCATGGTTAAATAACGTACCGCTGTTATCACTTAGGGTGTACTCACTTTTGTTGCCAGCTATTTTGACAATAATGGCTGTATGTTGTTATTTTCAGAGGACAGTAAATCTGTACTGCTATACAAGCAGCACACTGACTACTCTAAAATATATCCAAGTTTCATTTCTATAGTATTGTCCCTTGAGAAGATTTACTAAAATGGTTGCTGAAATGTGAGGGGATATCACTTTTATGAGATACTGTAATAGTTGGCAACATTTTCATAATAATATTGTCCTGGTGAAACCTCAAAATTTAAAATATTTAATAATAGTTCAAATGTATTTGCATAGCACCTTTCACAATGATTTCTACAAAAATAGAATTTTTTTCTAAAAGTACAGAGTTCATACAGATCTTGCATCATGCTCATGGGAAAGTCCTTATGAACTTGTATAATAACTAGCACTGCTCAGTTTACAGTGTAATGGCTTTTGTTATAAAACACACACCCTTCTGTGACGTGTGAATCAGATACAGTGATTTATGAAACACATGCAGACAAATATGCGTTGTGCATTGACTCACCTTAGTTTTAGTTCGTCTTTTTTCATCTATTCAGTTGAGATTAACTTTACTGTTTTACTGAAAAAAAACTGTGTTGAATTTACTTAAAATATACATGCAACATTTTTGCAACACACTTTTTAAGTAAATCCAACTTGAATCAATTTTATTTAAAATTAACAAGAAAACCTTTGTTATATGTACTTAAATACACCGATCAGGCATAACATTATGACCTAGTATTGTGTTTTGCTGCCAAAACAGTCCTGACCCATCGAGGCATGGACTCCACTAGACCCCTGAAGGTGTGCTGTGGTATCTGGCACCAAGATGTTAGCAGCAGATCCTTTAAGTCCTGTAAGTTGCGAGGTGGGGCTCTCCATAGATCAAATCAAATCAAATCACCTTTATTTATATAGCGCTTTTTACAATGCCAATTGTTTCAAAGCAGCTTCACAGTGTTAACAGGAAAATAATGCAACAGAATTTGATTCGGCTGTACAGCCGCTCTGGTGAAAATGGTGATGTCATCCAGCTCATTTCAATTATCATATAGTGTCAATGCGGGCAGATCAGTAATATAGTTGAAATTTAAGTGTCCCCAACCGAGCAAGCCAAAAGCCAAATGCGACGGTGGCAAGGAACCAAAACTCCTTCAGGGCCAGAATGGAGACAAAAAACCTTGCGAGAAACCAGGCTCAGTCGGGGTGCCAGTTCTCCTCTGGCCGACGAACAAATAGTGTATGATTATGATTCTGGCAACATTACAGGTCAGAAGTCATATTAGATCAATAGATATTCGTAGGATTATTCGAAAGATTGGAGTCGTCACGGCGGGGACGGGTTTAATGAGGATGTCGTGTCGATGCGGCATTTACGGGGGGAGTTTAATTGACACGGTCTCTACAGACACTTCAGGGATGTGTTCGTCATGTCCAGGCGCAGGTCCACCATCTGGTCTGGATACGGCCCGGATCCGGCCGACTGCAGTAAACCTCGGGATAAACAGAGAGACTAACATAGCGTAGATGCCATTCTTCTTATGATGTAACGAGTACATCAGGTGTTATGGGAAGTGTTCCCGGTTCCGGCTGACCTAGTTAATGCAGCCTAAAACAATCATTTAACTGATTTGAATAATAGAAATTAAAAATGTTTTATGTGTATGCCATAGTAAAGAGATGTGTTTTTAGTCTAGATTTAAACTGACAGAGTGTGTCTGCTTCCCGAACAATGCTAGGAAGACTGTTCCAGAGTTTAGGTGCTAAATAGGAAAAGGATCGACCGCCTGCAGTTGATTTTGATATTCTAGGTATTATCAACTGGCCAGAATTTTGAGACCGCAATAGACGTGATGGAGTATAATGCGTTAAGAGCTCGCTCAAGTACTGGGGAGCTAAACCATTTAGTGCTTTGTAAGTAATCAGCAAGATTTTAAAATGTATACAATGTTTAATAGGGAGCCAATGCAGTGTTGCCAGAACCGGGCTAATATGGTCATACTTCCTGGTTCTAGTAAGAACTCTAGCTGCTGCGTTTTGGACAAGCTGCAGTTTATTTATTAAGCGAGCATGGAAACCACCCAGTAGAGCATTACAATAATCTAGCCTTGAGGTCATGAACTAACTGTTCAGCATTTTGCATTGAAAGCATGTGCCGTAATTTAGATATATTTTTAAGATGGTAGAATGCAGTTTTACAGATGCTAGAAACATGGCTTTCAAATGAGAGATTGGTATCAAAGAGCACACCCAGGTTCCTAACTGACGACGAGGACTTGACAGAGCAGCCATCGAGTGTTAGACAGTATTCTAGGTTACTACTTGTGGAGTTTTTTTGTCCAGAAGTTTTTTCTGAATTAAGTTACTAGTCATCCAATTTTTTATATCAGCTATGCATTCCGTTAATCTTATGAATTGGTAAATTTCGTCAGGGCGTGAAGAAATATAGAGCTGAGTATCGTCAGCATAAAAATTAAAACTAACGCCATGCTTCCTAATAATATCTCCCAGTGGTAGCATGTACAGGGTGAAAAGCAACGGTCCTAGCACTGAGCCCTGCGGTACTCTATACTGAACTTGTGATCGGTGTGATATCTCTTCATTTACTGCTACAAACTGATAACGGTCAGATAAGTATAATTTAAACATGCCAATGAAATTCCACTAATGCCAACATAATTTTCGAGTCTATTCAAAAGAATGTTGTGGTCGATAGTATTGAATGCAGCGCTAAGATCAAGTAACACTAATAGAGATATACAACCACGATCGGATGATAAGAGTAAATCATTTGTAACTCTAATGAGAGCAGTCTCAGTACTATTATACAGTCTAAATCCTTACTGGAAATCCTCACAGATACCATTTCTTTCTAAAAAGGAGAATAATTGTGAGGACACTGCCTTTTCTAGTATTTTTGACAGAAAGGGCAGATTTGCGATTGGCCTGTAATTGACTAATTCTGTAGGATCAAGTTGCGTTTTTTTAATAAGTGGTTTAATAATAGCTAACTTAAAAGTTTTCGGTATATATCCTAATGTCAAAGATGAATTAATGATATTAAGAAGAGGATCTATGACCTCTGGAAGCAACACCCCTGTCCAACAGTGGGCATGTGAGCATCAGAACTGGACCACGGAGCAATGGAAGAAGGTGGCCTGGTCTGATGAATCACGTTTTCTTTTACATCACGTGGATGGCCCCTCAGCATGAGCACCCGACTGGTCTACAGCTATGCGGCCCCATACGCAACAAACTGCGATGCTCTGTGTATTCTGACACCTTGCTCAACTTCTTGAGCAATTTGAGCTACAGTAGCTCGTCTGTTTGATCGGACCACACGGGCCAGCCTTCACTCCCTACGTGCATCAATGAGCCTTGGCATCAATGAGCCAATGACCATGTCGCCAATTCACCACTGTTCCTTCCTTTGACCACTTTTGATAGATACTGACCACTGCAGACCAGGAACACCCCACAAGAGCTGCAGTTTTGGAGATGCTCTGACCCAGTCGTCTAGCCATCACAATTTGGCCCTTGTCAAACTCGCTCAAATCCTTACTCTTGCCCATTTTTCCTGCTTCTAACACATCAACTTTGAGGACAAAATGTTCACTTGCTGCCTAATATATCCCACCCACTAACAGGTGCTGTGATGAAGAGATAATCAGTGTTATTCACTTCACCTGTCAGTGGTCATAATGTTATCGGTGTATATGAGTTCACTCAACATTCTTTACTTAAAAAATATCGAACACAATGGAATCTACTAAGTAATTGCAAGTTGTGTTAACAACATTTAAATTCACCTACATTAAAAAAAAAAAGATAATTGAGTTACCAACATAAAATTTTGACTGTAGCATGTCACGCAACTCACAAATACGTCAACTCTTATGTCAGGTTTACTTAATTTTAATCTAGTTGTAATGCTATTGATGTGACGTTATGTAACTACTTTTATTGAATGCAGTGATTAAATTGTAACCTTTGGTGCTAAAATTGAATGGGTATAAGAGGGACTGTGGTCATGAGGCCACAGTTTCATTGATGTGTAATTTCATGAACAGGTGTTTTTCTGCACACCATCCGTCTCTCTGTCCTCATTTATTTCACACGGCAGCTGTAAGAGAGGAACCTGAGAGAACATTGACAGTGCTGTTATAAATATTGCATGTTCACAGCACTTTCCCTTGAAGTTTGAAGTGCATGTGTCTGTTATTTAGCAGTGGAAAAAGGAAATGAATCTCACTGTAAGGGTGCACTTCTCTCTACGAACTCCTTTCCTCTGGTGTGAGGTTGTTTCCCCAATACTAAAGTCTCTTGACCTCATTCAGCTCACAAGGTGCTCCTCGCCTACATCAAGCAATATAGTGTTTTCATATCCCTTTTTTTGTGATTTCATGAAAAACAGAGAGAAAGTTTTAGAAACCTGTGACTGCATGGAAATAAAAACCTATTTATTCAGAACATTATTACTGAAATCTCAGCTGGATAAAACTATGTGATCTTTCACCGCCAGGCCTATACCAGTTTCTCCCATTATTTTAAAACTACTTGACTATTTTTGTGAATGTACATTTTAACAGATAAAATATATAATATGATACCAACAGACAGTATGACTGCCAGTCGTGGCTTTGTCAAGTTATGGCAATTGTTACATTAATAGACTGGTAACTGAAGGTCTACTAATGATCAACGGTTGTTGTCATCTTGTCCATTTCTGCCCTCTGGTGGGGATAAAACCACTGTACACAATAAGAACTCTGCATATGAATAGAGTTTAACATTTAAAGTTGAATTAACATTAATTAGGAACTAGCAAGGTGTACCTGACAGGGTCATGGGTGGCCAAGGCTCATTGATGCACGTGGGGAGCAAAGGCTGGCCCGTGTGGTCCAATCAAACAGTAGCTCAAATTGCTCAAGAAGTTAATGCTGGTTGTGATAGAATGCTGTTAATGCTGGATCTGGTGTCAGAATACACAGTGCATTGCAGTTTGTTGCGTATGGGGCTGCATAGCCACAGACCAGTCAGGGTCAGTCAGTATAATGCACCCTGCCACAAAGCAAAAATGGTTCAGGAATGGTTTGAAGAGCACAACAACGAGTTTGAGGTGTTGACTTGGCCTCCAAATTCCCCAGATTTCAATCCAATCCAGCATCTGTGGGATGTGCTGAACATATAAGTCCGATCCATGTAAGCCCCACCTAGCAATTTACAGGACTTACAGGATCTGCTGCTAATATCTTGGTGCCAGATACCACAGCACACCTTCAGGGGTCTAGTGGAGTCCATGCCTCGACGGGTCAGGGTACATAAACTTTTGAACGGGGTAATTTTTATAAATTCAGCTCTTTTTTTTTGTCTTGTGGACCATATGTAAACATCTTTTATGTAAAATATCTTATTCAGGACAGTATTTGCTGGAAAGATTCCGCTGAGATTTTGGTCCATATTGACAATAGCATCACGCAGTTGCTGCAGATTCCAACACATCCCAAAGGTGCTCCATTGAGATCTGGTGACTGTTGAGTTAGTTTCAGTATAGTTTACTCTGCAGGCATGTTCAAGAAAGCAGTTTGAGATGATTTGAGATGTGTGACATGGCACATTATCCTGCTGGAAGTAGCCATAAGATGATACAACAATACTTAGGGCTGTGGCATTTAAACAATGTTCAATTGGTACTAAGGGGCCCAAAGTGTGCCAAGAAAATATCCAACACACCACCAGCAGCCTGAACTGTTGATACAGGCAGGATGGATCCATGCTTTCATGTTGTTTACGTTAAATTCTGACCCTACCAGCTGACAGGAGAGACACCCGAGTGTCTTCTGCTGCTGTAGTCCGTCTGCTTCTGTAGTCCGTCTGCTTCAAGGTTGGACGTGTTGTGTGTTCAGAGATGCTCTTCTGCACCTCGGGTGTAACAATTTGAGTTATTTGAGTTACTGTTGTCTTTCTGTCAGCTGAGCTAGTCTGGCCATTCTCCTCTGACATCTGGCATCAACAAGGCATTTTTCGCCCACAGAACTGCCGCTCAGTGGATATTTTCTCTTTTTCGGATGATTCTCTGTAAACCCTAGAGATGGTTGTGAGAGATGGTTGTGTGTGAAAATCCCAGTAGATCAGCAGTTTCAGTTTCGTCTGGCACCAACAACCATGCCATGCCAAGTCATTTAAATCACCTTTCTTTCCCATTCTGATGCTCAGTTTGAACTTCAGCAGACCGTCTTGACGATGTCTACATGCCTTAATGCATTGAGTTGGTGCATGATTGGCTGATTAGATACTTGCCTTAACAAGCAGTTGAACAGGTGTACCTATAATAAAGTGGCCTGTGTGTGTGTGTGTGTGTGTATAACATATAAACATAACTAATGCTTCTTCATAAAATATAATGAAAATAATTATGGATTAATGAACCATATTATTCAGTTTATAAATTAACATTAAATTAATAAACACAGTAAACATTGTGACGTCCATTGTTAGTAAAACGAATGCTTGAAAAAGGGAACTATATTATAAGGTGTTAGCGATTCATTTTATAGTTGATGAATTATCAGAATATGGAGCAAAATATACAAGATTTTTAAAGTAATGTTTTGGAAAGCAATGCCTCTTTTAACCAATAGAGGGAGGCAGATTTCTGCAAAGACACCTGCTACTATAACAAGCAATACTAATGCAACTACCATGAGTGGTGACTGATAAATAACAGCAGTAGTGGAGATATTAGATGAGCTAATAAAACAGCAAACCTTCAGGTCTGCAGGTTGTCTTGAATTGTTTTGACTTCAGGCTGTTATTAAAATGTAGACCTATATGCATTCCATTCACTTTCAAATGTATATGGATATTTTTAAAATAGAAAATAGCCTATAGAAAATAGTGAGACCTGTGCTAAACAATCAGATAAACAATAAATGTCCACAAATGGCTTTCAGAAAGACACACTAATTGCAAGGGCAGCTAACATTGCAGAATTTCAATAAACCTGTTTGTCACAAACAAATATTTTATCATATAATATTTTATATATATATATATAAAAAGCCATTTAATATATGTACAGTAAGTTCCAAAGGTCTGAGACCACACTGAAAAGCATTTTTTATTCTGTAAAAAATTGGATTAAAAAAAAAAAAAAAAAATCAAAGAAGTTATGTGATTTAAGATTTATAACGTAATCTTTGCTAGGTCACTAATCAAATGTAAGCAAATTTGTGACTGACCATGTGAACTCAGTCAGACTTACTTTCTCTTTGGAGCTCAAATCATGAAACTAACGCAGGTTTAGTCCAGTTTGTCATTAAAGCAGAAGGGCTGGATTTTGAATTCATGCTTTTTTCAAATTATGAATCAAAGTCAATAGCAGCATTTTCATTAGGCATAGTGATCTCAGACTTTTGGATTCCGCTGTATTTTATTCCATGCTTTTTACATGCAGCCCAATATAGCATATGTCTGGCACTATAATTCTTTGAAAGCGTTCAGTTTAGATTTGCCCTCTTGTGGTCTGCTAAATCCAACACAAATTCACTAACAAAAATAGGCTACCAACATACAGAAATGTAATGGGATATAGAATATATCCTATTACATTTCTGTATGTTGGTAGCCTATTTTTGTTAGTGTTCTATATTTTTGTTATATTCTATATCCCATTACATTTCTGTATGTTGGTAGCCTATTTTTGTTAGTGTTCTATATTTTTGTTATATTCTATATCCCATTACATTTCTGTATGTTGGTAGCCTATTTTTGTTAGTGAATTTGTGTTGGATTTAGCAGACCACAAGAGGGCAAATCTAAACTGAACGCTTTCAAAGAATTATAGTTAGACTCAAAAGCATCTATAAAGCCATTCACCTTTTATTCCGCACATTTTGTGGCCTCTGTCATTCAGTTTAAAAGCGTTTGAATCCACCAATAGGCTTTGAGACTGCAGATATTGGGATGTAAATGAGCGCACAGCGCGTGCTGGCGCAGTGAAAGCGTCCGATTGTTTATTGAGCTCGCGGAGCCACGCGCCCGGCTCGCGGAGCGTCACCCGGCGAGGGCGGAGTCTCGAGCGAGAAGCGTGCGTCTTCAAAGGGGGTGGGGTGTCGGACGCGTGTTGAAAAAGCCGAGGGCTGCCAAAGTTTGTATCAGATACGAGGGACAGCGAGACTCGGACCGCAATACTCCCGACCGACCACGCGAAAGGCACGAGAGTCGTGCGTCGCCACTTTTTTGACAGTGATAGTGGATTTGCCGTTGCACCAGATTTACCAAAAGAGATGACTACTACAACGCAGCTGGCGCAAAGTGCATGCACCGCGTCCATCACCCTGCAAGAGTGCGCGCTCCAGAGCGCGACCGCCAGTCAAACCAAGTTGAAGGTGCTGAAAAGACAGCGCTCGAGTTCACCGGAGCTTTTGCGCTGCAAGCGGAGACTCACGTTCAACGGGCTGGGATACTCCATCCCGCAGCAGCAGCCCGTCGCAGTGGCGCGACGCAACGAACGCGAGAGAAACCGCGTCAAACAGGTCAACATGGGATTCCAGACGCTGCGCCAACACGTCCCCAACGGCGCGGCCAATAAGAAGATGAGTAAAGTGGAAACGCTGCGGTCGGCGGTGGAGTACATCCGCGCGTTGCAGCAACTGCTAGACGAGCACGACGCGATCTCGGCCGCGTTCCAGTGCGGCGTTCCGTCACCGACGCTCTCGAACTCGTACTCCGCAGATCCAGAGTCACCGCACTCGTCCTATTCCTCTGATGAAGGGAGTTACGAGCACCTGAGCTCTGAGGACCAAGAGCTGCTGGACTTCACAACTTGGTTTGATCGCTACTGATGATGAGATTTTACGATCCTCACCCAAACTTTCCAAGGGAACTTCTGGAAACCCCAGTTTAGGCCTACATGTATTTTGGAACATGGTTGCTAGTTTCTTGCTGGTCTGTTGACCACCTTAAGCTATCATGGTGGCTTGTTGCTGGTCCAGGATGATCTAAGACCAGATTGAAACCAACTACTGTGTTTCAAAATAGCCTAAACTTCACAGATGCTATTTTGCTGACTCAGCAGTCTGAGGTGCCATGGCTTATTGGTTAAGCTGGAAAAGGTTGTAGGTTCAAACCCCAGTGGGGTCGATGAGCTTCTACAACACAATACAAAAAGACTGCTGGATGAACACATTTCATAAGTGCAATTGTGGGCATGATATGTTGAGACAACTGATGCTGTTTCTTTATGTCCTGTTGATAAAACAAACTCCCCATGTCAATTCCAAGAATGTTAAATTAATGGGAATATTGATTATTACCTACAACTATGTTGAAATTTGTACAATAACTTTTTGTATTGTTAAAGATGAAGATATATTTTTGTAAGTGGAGCACAACAGCCTCTTTGTGACAATGAACACTGTTAGTTTGTTGTAATAATAACCATTTCGTTATAGATCAAAGTTGCTTTTAACACTGGAGAAGATTTAATCTGTCAATCTGTATTTATCAAAATTTTATTGTTTAGATTTAGTTCTTCCTGTGAAACCATACATGGCAGATTTTTTCAATGCACTTGTCATTTTTTAGTAGTGTACATAAGTGATTTAACAAATATATTTTGTGGAAATGTTTTTATAAATAAATCTGCTCTATTTATACGTACGTCAGTGTTTCTGGTTGATTTCCAACTCAAATGTTCAAACTTGTGTTGGGAAGTCAGTATGTTTTCCCAGCATGCAGGTGATTAAACATCCCTGTGGATGTGGAAGAATCACAAAACGGCCTTTTTGTCTCTTTACAAAGACACTATATGGGCTATTTCCACCCTTTCTAGGGACAAAGATTTCTTATCTGAGGGCGATCAGTCTAAATTAAGCTATTTTTACTGTCAGTCTTTAACCCCAACTGAGTTTTTCAGCCCTGTCAAACCAACTCAAAGAAGTCGTTTTGCCATTGTGCCTCCTCAGGGGTGCCTTCATGCATTTCTATATATATAATGACACTGCTTATTGTTAATAATTGAAATAATGACTTGGGTTTCACCTGCAGGCTGATACATTTCAAATGGGGACAATAAAAACACAAAGACCCCATTTAATGATCCCTCAGTGAGAGTTTTAATGGGTGCAGCTCATGCATAAAAACTTAGATTAGTTTTAGTGGTGTATGGTTCTAAAAGGCAAGATAAAGATCTATTTGAGCAATTAAGGTCCTTCAAAAACTGTCAAATACTAATGCTCCCCCATTCATCTCAAAGGGGGCACCGATGCCCCCTCAGCCACCGTAAAGAGTGTTTCTAAGCAGGTGTGAGCCACGTGCCTGTGTTTGGTGGGACACATCTGCTCCACCCCATTGGCTAGCTGATGAACCCTCTCGGTTGGAGTTTTAAAAAATAAGGGTGTGATTTATGACAGCAATTATTCATCTCTTTATGGATTCTTCTATATCTTTTAGGGCACCAAAAGAAAAATATACTCAGCATAAATCACCTACTGGTGGGCTATTGTTTCATTTTGAAATATAGTTAATCTTTGCTGACCTTCTTGGGATCCAAAATGACATGTCACTGTGTTTAATACTGGAGTTTATAAGAGAATGAACTCTTGAAGTGTGATATTCAATGCAAGTGACTGATATATTTAACCCCCCAGCAATTTTAAAAATGTACATCAACATGAATTTTCAAAAGAAAATAATCTAGATTAATAATACAATAAGAATTCAAATAATAATAAAACCTCTTGATAAAACAAAAATATAAAATATGCTTTTTTTTATTAAAAATTGAAAAAATAAAAAAAAAGTAATTTTTCTTGTGATCAAAGCTGAATTTTCAGCATCATTACTCACTTCAGTCTTCAGTGTCTCATGATCCTTCAGAAATTAGTCTTAATATGCTAATTTTGCTGATATGATTGCTCAAGAAACATTTCTGATTATTATCAATGTTGAAAACGGTTGTGCTGTTTAATATTTTAAATAAACTGTGGTCACATTTTAGATTTGAGTCTAATTCCTACTATTAACTAACTATTAATTACAACTTTTGCATCAAACTCCTAATTACTGCTTATTAATAGTTAGTAAGGTAGTAAGGTAGTAAGTTTAGGTATTGGGTAGGATTAAAGGATGTAGAATAAGGCATTAATATGTGCTTTATAAGTAATAAACAGCCAATATCCTAGTAATATGCATGCTAATAAGCAAATAGTTAATAGTGAGAACTGGTCCCTAAACTAAAGTGTTACTGAAACTGTGATATATTTTTTCAGGCTTCTTTGATGAATAGACAGTTACAAAAAACAGCATTTATTTGAAAAAGTAATCTTTTGTAACATTATAAATGTCTTTGCTGTCACTTTTGATTTTGAATTTAATGTATCGTTTCCAAATAAAACTATTAATTCCCTTAAAAAATTGTACAGACCACAAACCTTTGAATGTTACTGTATAATTTAAATATGTACACTTTTTTTGTTGTATTTAGAAGCCTAATAAAGGGCCCATAGCAGAGTGATGCTTCCAGCCACACCCTGAAGCACCTGTGGGGGCTGAGCCTGAAGCACATATGGTGCGGAGCCTGAAATACCTGTGGGGGCGGAGCCTGACCATAAACTAAACTGTGTGGTGGATAAGAATTGCTTGAAAAGTGATGAAAGTGGACTTTGTCTTAGCATGTAGTGGCTTTCTTCAGAAGGTAATCCCACCTGGGTCTATTTTTATGGCCCTTTGAGCAATGTTTGATTTCAAAGCCTGGAGAAAAAAAATCCATATTTTTCTTCATATACATTTTTTAAATGTTTGAGCAAAAAAAAAAAAAGGACACATCTATGCCGCCTTCAAAAATCAATCAGATGAAGGTATCTCAGTATACAGGATGTGACACGATCATTCCTACCTCTGTAGGGTGTCTGTGGAGGCAGCATTTTCAGCTTTCAGACGCAGCCGAATTTTGTAATCCTGTTTTTTCAAATCCGTTGTCCATTCTGCTGTAGTCTCAGCCTCACAAGTCATTGTGGTGTCTCTCAGGAGTTAGTAAGCAACAAATCACACCAGACGGGAGTAGCAGACTTCATCCATCTTGTTTACTCAACTTCTGTTCTCACACGTTAGAACATAACACTTCAAAATAGTAGTCACAATATAATTCACTTACAAACACAACAGTCATGCCCACGGACTATTAGCTAAACATCTGAAGCATAAGTTACACAAAATGGGAAACACTTCAGGAGTATGAAGTTATCATCTGATTTGCTGAATTCTACAGCATTTCCGGGAGACGTGTGTGTCATCTTCTTAAACAGTCCTCCTGGAAACAAAGCCGTCGTGATGCCAAACCCCCTCATGGAAGAAGAAAGCTGTCGTCGTGTTTACAAGGGCTTACAATGAGAGCTTCTCAGGATCAACTAAATGCTGGATTTTCAAAAGTTTGTGAAGTATGTGAAGTTCATGGCATAAACTCTTTAAAAGACGTCCAAGAGTTTTACATGCTGGTCTGTTATAGACCTTATTCAGAGCAGCGCCATGACCGGTATGAAAGCGAGGCTGTGAGGGATAGACTGTATAAAAGCTGGATAAAGCTCCTAGATCACTTATAACTTTCCACAGTCTGGAGTTTTTTTGTCTACTGAAATTTCTTGAAAAGATATTTTTGCAGCATTTTGTCAGCAGAACAATCCAAAAACACATTAAATAACAGTACAACCCTCTAAAGAGATGTATGTCCTTTTTTGCTAGTTTCAGCCCGATGCAGTTATCATTTTCACGTCCAGCGCCATGTTGTTCAAATAGCAAATGCACTCGTGCCCATCTGTTCGCCCATGGACGTGCTGGTCTGAAAACGAGGTGTGTTCAGGTGCATTGTTGGCGCGTTGCTATTTTGAGGAACTGAAAACGACTGCCATTGACCAACAAAAACCTGGTCTAAAGTCAATAGTGCAGTATGTTTTGTTATTTAAAGAGCGTGTTAGTAATATGCACCTATAGGCGGGTGCACAACGCACGTACACACACAGGCTTATTACACACACAGGGACGCGCAGCAGCACACAACCATGTTTAAATATTAAAAATAAAAGGATTCCTCTCTGGAGAAACATTCAGTCTTTCCGCTTGCAAATTCCGCCATGTAAATAGCGAATCCGCCATTGTGCGAGCGCAACTGGCTTTTAAAGGGAATGGGAGATGAGACTCTGATTGGTTTATTGCATGTTACGCCCAAAACACACCCATGACTCATTAAGAGACTAGGTACAACCCTTTTGGACTATGCGCCTGGCGCCGACCATTTTTCCTGTCGTTAAACTAGCAAAAGTGGATTCTGACACGCCCAAAGTGCACTTGCGCTGTGCGCTTTAGACCATACGCTCAGATCGTTAAAATAGGGCCCTTCATGTTTAAAAAGGCACACAAATCAGTATTATAAACTTTATTTAGATGTGTCCTGAATTTTAGTAACAGTGCTGAAAATAACCTAATAGAAAACGAATAAAAATGAGTAAAAAATTCTAAAGGTATCTTTTTTAAATAAAAAAATAAATAAAAGCTTGACTAGATTAAGTTTGTCCAATTAATTTTTAAATGTTACGTTTTTACTTTCACATTTAACAGTGAAGTTGTTTAGCATTTGTGCTGCAAATACCACATTTTTCTGTCTTCTCTTTTCTTGCATGTTAACATCAGGGGCTCACAAGAGCATCCCGCCTTTCCATCTACGGATAAAACTCCTCTGCTTTCTCTAAAAGCCTCAGGATGTCTATAAATCCCAACAAAAATTCACAAGACTTCTGTCTTTAAGGGGGAGGGAGATAAAACTTGCTTTTCACTTAAAAGTTAGAAAGAAGAAAGTTTGAAAATGCAGAGCCTAACACTTTGACAGCACTAAGCTGTCTAAACTTCAGACGACCTAACCGTGTCTCACAGAGTTGAGGACAGGGGGTTTGCAGTCATTTGCATGGACCATTGTACCACACAAGTTTGGCTTCTCTTTTTTTTTTTTCTGATGAGAGCCTTTTGGCCATTTACTTCCACCCTGGCTGGCTGTTTGGAGCTGTGAATGGCCTTCACTCCAGGCCCACACAAAGAAGCCTTTGTGCCACGGCTGCACCATATTCATCATGTAATGCCTGTTAGACAAATCTGATTGGACGCTCCTGTCACTTTGATGTGTGTCCAGGGGCGAGCGGTTTGGTAGTGGTGAATTTCACTCTCTTGCTCTCTCTCTCTTGACCTTTAGGGCTAATATAGATGGGAGGTTCGGGTGCTGTGCCGCTGATGGAGACCCTCATTATGTGCAAAAGCAATTTCATAACAATTTCTTAGGTTGCACAAAAAACGGGTCGAGATGATTGACGTTACTTTACTCTGGCCTGAACAAAACCCAGATTTGAGATGAATAACGGATGAATGTGCAGAGTGTGGACTCAATTCAAACAATTTTAATCCACCCTCCCCCCCACGCACACTTTATTCACCCCTCAAACCCTCTTTTCCCCCTCTTTGTGGCTCTTTCCCTCTTTTCAGCTTTCTATCCTTCTTTTTTTTGCCCAGCATTCCTGATTTTCAGGGTAATTCCACACAGACAGAACTGCTAATTAAGTTCATTAAAGCAGGGGGCTGCTAAACTTCTGATAGTGAGCTTATATCTGTCTAATGACTGTTGGAACTGTAATTAGACCCTTGTTGGGTTTGTTGTTCATTGAATAAAGGAAGAACCACGGGGTCTGGTTGGGCTGTGTGCTGCTTTCGAGTGGAATTTTTATGCTACTGATTTCAAACTGAGTTTTTAGATGTCCGTCACATAATAACTGTAATATTTTGCTGTATGCTAACAAAATATTACCTAGTGGCATGGTATTACTAATGTAGTAGGCCTAATACTATAGTTTTCTGGACATGGTATCATCAAAAAAGCCTAGAAAGTGTCCAGATCGATAAATCCATTCAAAATGTATATTAAAAATGCATTTTATACACCCAATGACTTGCATACACTTCTCTATGATAAACATGTTTTTAATTTCTGAAATAAAACATAAGGTCAAAAATGTCAGGGTGGTACAACTATCCTGATCACATATACACTCACCTAAAGGATTATTAGGAACACCTGTTCAATTTCTCATTAATGCAATTATCTAATCAACCAATCACATGGCAGTTGCTTCAATGCATTTAGGGGTGTGGTCCTGGTCAAGACAATCTCCTGAACTCCAGACTGAATGTCAGAATGGGAAAGAAAGGTGATTTAAGCAATTTTGAGCGTGGCATGGTTGTTGGTGCCAGACGGGCCGGTCTGAGTATTTCACAATCTGCTCAGTTACTGGGATTTTCACGCACAACCATTTCTAGAGTTTACAAAGAATGGTGTGAAAAGGGAAAAACATCCAGTATGCGGCAGCCCTGTGGGCGAAAATGCCTTGTT